>CM062805.1:132752588-133478421 GCA_031772625.1 Pinus tabuliformis
ATTTTTGAAGGATTACTGGAATGTTGGCTTCTCTCGGCTTCTATCTCGTAAAAAAGGTGGAAAATCTCATTGCGATTTTAATTGTTTCCAAGCTCTCACGGTTGTCTCTGATAATTTGGTGTAGTTTGTGTCTGATTGAATTATTCCTTACTAATTTTTTAGGTTTCAGTATTGGAAAAACACTTTCTGAGTGATTGTCAAATGCTCCGTGGATGCATGCATTTCTTTGTTATCACTTAAGGTTATTGGAATTGTTGAAGGATAACTGGAATGCTGGCTTCTCGCGGCTTCTATCTAGTAAAAAAGCTGTCAAATCACATTGCGTTTTTAATTATTTCCAAGCTCTCGTGGCTGTCTCTGATAATTTGGTGTAGTTCGCGTCTGATTGAACTATTTCCTACTATTTTTTTCAGGTTTTAGCATTGGAGAAACAGTTTCTCAGTGATTGTGTTTTTAATTGTTTCCATGCTCTCGCGACTGTCTCTGATAATTTGGTGTAATTCGCGTGTGATTCAATTATTCCTGACTATTTTTCAAGTTTCAAAGGCATTCAGAAATCGATCTTACAGGTATGTACAATTTTTCTTTCCGCGATATTTTTCCACTTTAATTCAAATGAGATGACTAGCTTGTTGAAAAAAAAGAAGGGAATCGATTGTGTATAAAATCTTCGTGATATCACTAGCTCGTAGAAAAAAGAAGGTTCTGGTCTTTTTTTTTAAACGCTTTCCCAAAATTTATTGTTTCTCTCGCGTTGATCTTCTCCTAAAAGATCAGGACTTAAAACCACTTCACAACCTTTACAAAACCTTAAATCACACATATATAAGCTTCCCCTTACAAAACCTTTGGTTACATATGTTTTTAACACATAAATATCTTATCAACGCATATTTCCTTATAAACCATTTACAAAGGAAAATGCCCGCCTAAACATACATTTCCACCCTTCCGTACAACCTTGTCACGTTTCTTGAGGTTTAACCTCATCGTAATCAGTCATTGCTCATTCCACGGTCATATGTATATCTCTCTCTCTATATATATATATATATTCATTGCCCCTTCCGCTCCGATATGTGATATTGAAGCATTAACGTATGTTTTAGCATTAAACCACTTTAACGGAAATATATGGATTACACAGGAAACCTGCTTCGAATCATATATATAGCGGATCTCAAATTTTATAGATTCGACACTATAGGTCCATCGGTTCCAGGTCTCCTAGCCTTTCCATTGCACACTCCGATCTATGCTTCCTCCAATTGCGATTTGCAATCAGATCTTCACCGTCGATCCGATCCGTGATTCGGTGGTTGAGATTAAGTCACGTGATCACATATCGCTCTAGCTCAATGGCAGACTCCTTCTGCTTCTATACGCTGATCCGATATCTTTACAGACTTGATAGGGATATAAACCATTCCCTATAATATTTCAATTCCAACAGTTGATTCCTACTATGTTTTTCACCATTTTATTGTGTAATTGGGTTTTCCACTTGTGGGAGTTAAACTGTATAATGAGCCCACCGATGTGATATTTCGCCTTCCCAATTTCATTTGCGATCTGACGGTTCAGATTAACTCGCACGATCGCATATCTCTCAACCTCATTGCCAGACTCCTTCCGCTTCCATACGCCGATTTGATATCTTTACAGACCCCATAGGGATATAAACCATTCCCTATAATATTTCAAGTCCAGCACTTGGTTCTGACTGTGTTCTTAACCGTTTCTTAGTGTAACTAGGTTTTCCTCTTGGGGGAGTTAAATTGTATAATGACCCCACTGATGTGATATTTCGCCTTCCCGGTTCGATCTTAGTTGTTGATCTTCCCAGATCTAATGGTTGCTAAGCATCATCAATCTTTGCTCCTCTGCTCATTCCTTTCACTTAGAATTTATGCTAAGTCTTCATTTTTGCTCTTCTTTAAAGATTTCATTGTGCTGTTATTTTGTCGTGCACTCTTCCTCCTGGGCTTTGATTGGTCCTTCTAATGGATTCAACACCCCATCTTGATCCTCCTCTTTATGTATTCTCTATGTGATTGCTGCACTTCACCTGCACACACACACACACACACACACATATACACATAATGATATAGTTCGCTCATCTTCCACCATTTGATGCTTACACTTATTTAATTTGGGATTAAATCGCTGGACATATACATAAATTAATACATAATTACAAAGTAAGTGTAAGAAATGCAATTTCTCTATGACAATTTATATGTATTTCATCATTACTTACGTTTCCTGCATTTATACACAAATTATTAGTTTGGAAATCATAAGGTTCAACAGTCTCAACTGTTGCTTCACATATCATCTCTTCAAACTGAACTTCATCTCCTTCTTGCACAATAACTTGTTCCTATGTTGTCACAGTTTCAAATATCAATGTATTATCAAATTCTTTCTGCTGCAATAAATCATTGCTTCTCTCATTTAACAGACATTCTCCATCCTCCTTTACTTCAGAGTTTTTTATCTTCTAAAAGATACTTCTCCATACTTGTGACAGCTTCAAAATATTGGTCATCCTCTGTAAAACACTCCTCTGTTAGTGTTCCTTCTCCCAAGGTTAAATCCTCTGCATAGGTTCCTTCCTTCTTAACATCTTTCAGTAGATGTCCTTCCTTCTTAGTGACTGTCTCAACAGCTTCCATGGCTATTTGCACTGTGTCTATCATCATGGTGGATTCATGATCCTTTACTCTATTTTCAATTAACATAGTCTGAACAAAATGGAAAATTGTGTGTGGTAAATTATGTATTTATGTTACTTTTAATTTTATTCAACATTAAATTGTTTTGTTGATATCAAATGACTTTTTTTTTAATGTTAGGTGATTTCACTGTTTCATCATGGATCCAACTATTTGGAGTTCTCTTCCATTCCAAGTTCTTGAACTTGTCTTGCTGTGGCTCCCTTTATCGGTTGTGATAAATTTTGGCACTGTATGTAAAAAATGGAAGAATGTTTTGCAGAACCCTTCTTTCTTTTTACGTTGCAAGAATGTCTCCACGAACCAATTTGCATTTCTCGTTCCTTTCCTTAATAATGAAGACAATTGTTTTGCTACCCAATACCTTAATCAGAATGGCCACATATATCAATTTCATTAGGGGTTCATAGATTCAAGATACAGAGTAGAGTGTGTAGCTGGACCAATGGTGGTTTTATCCTTACCAAAATAATGCTCCCAAACACACAACTATTTTGTAGTGAATCGATTTACAAAGGCATTCAAAAACATAGGGCCAGAATGAATTGGAGACTCGGGGTTCTTTTCATTATTGGAAAATGTAAGCAGCAAAAAATATGACTAGGTTTTTTTAAAACATATCTATGATGGAATCCAATCTGAATTTTATGTTTGTAGTAGTCTTGATAGGGTATGGCAAAGGGCTATTGTTCCATTTGGTGGCACTTCACCCCCAAAGAATGTAGTGTTTTATAAAAGTAAATTGTTTTGGCTATATCTCGTAAAGGAGTATGAATATTATCCTCGGGTATACAATCTATTGGTTTGACATAATAAAAAATGAGTGGGGTTTTTCATTTGTTCCAATCAGTGACATACGTTGTATGTCGTTAGAAATATAAATGAATCACTTGATATGCCTTATCAATGATGGGTCCACTTCTGTACGGTCAATTGAAGAATTAGATCATTTCCAATTTGGTCAACTGTGTTTTGAATGAAGAATTGACTACTTTGAAGATGATTGGGGTTTCAGATGGAAGTTGTTGGAAGAAATTTCTGCAGATATAAATAGCAAATGTTCTAGCTATCTTCCATTCCGAACAGTCCATGGTCTGGTTCTTATGTGAAACTACAGTGAAGTTCCTTTCATATTATATGAGATGGTAACTCGTATATGTTTTCCAATAGATATTGATAATTCAACTAATGAGCAGATGTCTCGGTTTTGGTACCCAGCACAAGAGGACTGCAATGATCTAATTGAGTATGGAGATGTTTTTGCAATTGCTACCCATATGGATTCTGTTGATGAGATTCCACCATTGGATATGGTGATGGATTCTTAGGATATTAGTATTCTTAGGAGTTCTTATAAATATTTCCATTTTATATACTCTCTGTGGTTGTGGAAAATATTTTCATTTTTGCCTCTATACATACTATGTGTCTTTATGGTAATACTTTAAAATTAGGTTTGTATCGATCTTTGTGATGTAAAATATTTAATATTGTTTCCGCTAAAGTTTTCTTATTTACATGACGATCTTTCTCGATGGTGTGCTTTTTTCTTTATTTGTATAATTATAATTTCTATGATTTATGTTATACATTATATTTGTAATGGTTTTTGTCATTGATTCTCAAACAATGTTATATGTTTATGTTCATTATAATATTTATATTTATATTTTGATAGTATATATAGCTCCAAATTTTTAGATTCTTGTGTTGCGATAGTATGGGTTCCATTTTGATTATAATATGATACATGGAAATGTAGACTTATTTTTTGGTTTGAGCCATTAGGAAGAATTCATTTGTATTTTCTGCCATTTTGAAATTTTTTGCTTTTTCTTTTAGGCATTTGGAAAAAGCCTTATACATTTTCATAAGTTTATATGGTTGAAAAAAAATAAGATATACACTTTTTATGTTCCATGTTTATGATTGCATAATGAGTAATTATTATTCATTGTAGACATGTCATCTAAAGGCACAAGCATGCGTGCAAGAAAAATATCTTTGTCATCACAATCACGTGAGAGGTCTAATGAAAGTTGTCGTTTGCAATATCAACAAAATAAGGATGCGATAAATGAGCGTAGGAGAGCTCCATATAAGAGAAAAACGAGTGAAGCCACTCTTCAAAATGATTCTATAGTTGCTTGTGAGTATCATAGTATGGACGATATAATGGAAAGAACATTTCCTCTTGATAGTTCATTATCAGGATATGCTCCTCCTCAGCATAGTCTTGTTATTCGATGCTCTTCTGAAAATGTTCATAACATTAGGGAAACATCTTGCAATCGGGAAGAACACCATATTGATATTGTGCATGCAGATGTCCACCCTAACCCTTCTGTGTGTCCAATTGCATGTTCTAATGGCCAAAGGTTGAAAAAAAGCCATGGTGGAGGTAATAATGACATTTTGTGTGATGATTTGAATGATAGTTTACTTGGCCATTTGTTTGATAATTTGGATTCAGTTGCTCAAAACAAAAGACCTTCAAATCCCACTTCTCAAAGTAATGTGGTCCCACCAAGAGAATCAGTCATCCCTGATAGCATTTCATGTGGCACAATGGAGGTAACACAATTAAATTTTGGTTTTCACTGCAATAGTGGTTGTTCAGCTGCATTCCAGACTAATGTAAATTTTCAGTGTTTTTGATTTGCTTTTCATTTTTAAATTTCTAATTGCTTAGACATTGAATTTTATGGCATCTTTTATTTTCTTTGAACATGACATAAGTCATTCCAATAGAGGAATAGAAATTAACTTCGTAGATTTTACATCTACTGATGTTAGAAGTGAAGAGGAACTATCTCATAGCATTCATCCACATCGCCAAACAAATGTAAATGTTGATTGCATTTGATATTTTTCTCATGTTCTCATTTACACTTGCCTTGAAATTGTCTTTTGTAATATTTCATGGAGAAACCATGATGTCATCTCGTTAGGTTGGCCAATTGGAATCCAAAAGATCAAATTGTAAAACTATTATAGATGTTCAATGTATTTCATTTATTTTCAATCTTTAAATCTTTCTTTTTTGAACATTTAGTTTTATAACGTATTTTATTTTTTTGAAACAGGAAACAACTCATTTGAATAGAGGCAAAGAAACTACATGCAAAAATGTTCTGTCCACTGTTCTTAGAATCCAAGATCAACCATCTCATAACCCTCATCCACATGAAACCATGATGTCATCTCGTTAGGTTGGCCAATTGGAATCTAAATGATCAAATTGTAAAACTATTGTAAATGTTTAATGTATTTCATTTATTTTCAATTTTTGAATCTTTATTTTTTGGACATTTAGTTTTATAACATATTTTATTTTTTTGAAACAGGAAACAACTCATTTGAATAGATCCAAATAAACTACATGCAAAAATGTTCCGTCCACTTTTCTTAGATTCCAAGAGCAACCATCTCATAACCCTCATCCACATGAAGACACAAATGTAAATTTTGAATGCATTTGATTCTTTTAATTTTCTTCATTTATAATTAGTTTCAAATTAAATTTTAAAGTCTTTTATGACAAAGAGACCTTTACATCCTCTCAGATTCGCGAAATACACATGATAAATTTTGAAACACATTCTCATAGATCCATTCCACATGCTTCAAACATGCGAAGGGAATCTCATGTTCTTGAGGATGAAGTAAATGTTAGAAGAGATTTTAGTCATCGAAATGGTTTTCAACATGGTTCGGCGAGTAGAGATCATATTCATCTTGATGAAAACATGATTGCAGTGCATAAAAGGTTTCGAGCAAAGATAGATAGCTTGTCAGTTGTCTAGATGTGCCACATTTTCCAAGAATCGTATCTCAGAATCCTTGTTGTGAGACATTCTGAAGGACCTGTTTGCAGATGATAAAAGAGTGCAAGAGAAGCCCATCGTTTTTGATGGTATAATAACATGGATCTTGGTGAGAAACCTCATATTTTAAGAGTTCTTACTCAAGTTGAAGAAATGTTAATAGCACGTGTGAATCCCATTTTGCAAGTGAAACATGCTCGAGGTGGGAAATATAAGTATATTGGTCATACAATTAGCTTTCCTAAATATATTTCTACAATTGTACGAAGCCTTCCCCAATGTGTTGAAGATGTTGACTTTCTAATTGTGAGGAGACATGGTGCCGAGTCTAAATATTATGAATGTTATGTCAAAATATCTCGAGTGATGGATACATTTCTTTTCAAAATCCAGCGTGATCAATACTATCGAGATGTTGTAATTGATTATGATTCAGTGAATGCTATGCCCGAAAGATCAACAGATGTCTCCTCTAGGCTTAAATTTATTGATTGTCGTATTGAAGAATCTGAGATCAATGAAACTAATAATGAAGAGTTTCATGTTGAGCATTGCCCTCTCATTCTTTTTCCTTTGTTGCTCGCCTACCAAATGAATGAAGATAAGTGGAAGAAATTAGATCATTTCTTGATAATGTTCATTCTTCACATGTTCAAGACATGGATTGGCTCATTATCGGAACCTCTCCAGTGAAATAATATAATACAGAGGGGTAGTTCGATATGGCATTCCCAACATTGTTCCCCACTTGTGATGTTGATTGGTTGCAACCACGTATTTGTAGTGTTGAATTTCATGAGTATGCATTGCATCTTCTTAGGTACTATGATCAGAGATTTGGAAGCCATCCTTAGTTTCCATATTACCTGTTAAACATGATAATGTGGCATTAGAGCCAAGCATCTGTTGCAGTTTTTGCAAAGAAACATTTACGTGATAACTCACCTACAACAGTTGAGGAGTTGCATCACCAACTATCTGATTTACCAGATAATAAGTTTGTTGAGCATATTATGCGGTTTGGTTCTTCTCTGAGAGGTACAAGGGCATACTGGACTAAGTGTCAATCTAAATTGACGAACATGATTACTCAGTTATGATGTCTATCTTTATTTTTTACTTTGAGTGGAGCTAACACAAAGTGGCTAGAGTTGCATAACCTCATGCCCATACATTCACATTCTCATTCTTCAAATGAGCATCGTATGAAAATTGAGAATGTTATCCAGTGCCCTCATATTGTTGCGACATTTATGCACCATAGATTCAATATTTTTCGAGAGGAAGTTATCCAAAAATATCTTAAAGCTAAACACTTTTGGTACAGGTTTGTGTTGAATTTTTTTTCTATACTTTTTCAACTTTTATTGTGATTTTATTTATATTGTTTGTAGTAACTATATGTTCATTTATTTCAGATATGAGTGGCAATACAGAGGTTCAGTGCATATCCATGGTTTCCTATGGTTAGAAGGAGCTCCTGACATGGAAATACTTGATTAGTCAAATAGTTCTGATGTACAACTTGCAAAGATGTTCTTCGACAAGTATGTAACTGCATGGAATCCGCGTGACATACATCGTCGCAACATAATGGTTCCATGAAGCCTCAATGATGACCCTTGCCTATTGAATACTGGTCAGATTTTCTCTTGTTATCCTCATAATGATTACGAAGAATTGTTAAACCATGTCTAAAGGCACAAAGTGTACTGTGGATTCTTGTTTGCGCAAAAAGGGCGCTATTCTAACATGTCGGTACAATGCTCCATGGGATCTTTGTGGTGAATCAAGATTTTTCATAGATGATCAAGCAGGAAAAAAATATGAGCCAACAAGAAACGATGGCAGGCTTAATGTACATAACATTGACCTTCTAACAATGTGGCGTGCAAATATTCATTGCCAACCAGTGCTTTCTCGCTACGATGTGTTGAAATACATTGTTAAGTATGCATCGAAAGCAGAAAAAAGGTTTGAAAGTTATCATCATATGTTAACTAGAATTTCAAATTCTATTGGCTCTGAGGATCATGCTTTATGTGCATATAGAAATTTTCTTGCAGAAATGATTGTTTACCGTGACATTGGAGCACAAGAAACATGCCATATGTTGCTTAACCTGCCTCTTGTTGTTTGTAGTCAAAAAATTTGTTTCCTTAAATGTTGGAAGAAAGGCTTTTAGGAAAATATCAAGGGATGGCTTGCAATGTTCATCTGAGAATACTTTCGTTCAAAATTACCAGAAGAGACCATTTTTCCTTGAACATCTATCTTTGATAGAAACAGCAAGATCTTGGACATTTGATAGCAAGCGTAAACAAGATCTGTGGAAGCCTAGAGATTTTCATGCTATTGTTTGGGTTTGGCCATGGTTTTATTCTATTCCTGGTGAGGCTTCAGAGGAATTTGAAACCTTTTGCTGGTCAGAATTGCTATTGTACAAGCCATTTCATGGCATTTCTACAGAAATTGGCCTTTCAGCTGAAATTATTATTGAAAATTGGAGGAATTTTCAATATTGAGCATGGCATGTTGATCGACACCCATCAATTATAGACAATATTGAAGATGAAGAACATGGTGATTTTTCTAACTAGGAAATGAATGTTGAAGATGATTTTCAAGAATGGCGGATTTTCTCTCATTTAATTCCACCAAACTATGTAAATGTTTTTGATCTTCACACCCTTGGTCGAAGGGACTTTGATATATCCTTTGACTAGGAAGGTACAAATATTTCTGATGATGTTGTAGAGGAAGCTACTAATTTTATAAGGAATGCAAAATCAGCAGGTGATATTGTTGACCTTTCAAACATAACATTTGTATCTCCAGATTCTTTGTCGGAAAAACAACGACTTGCTTTTGAGATTGTGTTAAGGCACTTTGCTGAATATGAAATTCGTGAAGCTCTTCTTATGATTATTCAGGACATTGTGAGCACTGGGAATTCTTTCCTTATCCATTGTATTTTTGAAGCTCTTTCTAATTCTTCAAGTGATGGAAGAAGCCCTTTGCTTCTTCGTGCGCCAACAAGAATAACGTCTTTTAATATACATGCAAAAACAATACACTCGAATCTAAAAATTCTGATTAAAGATATGTAGCCACTACAGGGGCAGTCACTTGCAGTATTCCAAGAAGAAATGCAACATGTTAGATATATATTGATTGATGAAATGAGCTTTCTGGGATCAAGGTTGTTTATGCAAATAGATGCTCGGTTATGAGAAGCATTTCCAGAGAAAAAGAATTTTCCTTTTGGTGGGAGATCCATCATCCTTGTGGGTGACCTTGCCCAACTGCCTCCTATCAGAGATAAGCCTTTGTATGTAGGTAATACAACAGGGAAGGTCTTGTGGAACAAACTCAACATTGTTGTCACTCTTGACACAATCTTTCACCAACAAGGGAATAATGAGAAACAATCTTGTTTTTGTAGAGTCCTTAATAACATAAGAAATGTAGAACCTGTTCTTGAAGATTGGGACTTTCTTATGTCTCGGGCTGATATGGGGTTGCATCCTATAGAAAGGGATTTATTTAATGCAGCAGTTCACATGTTTCCAACAAATAATTTGGTGTCCTTGCATAATAGGCATATGTTCAAATCATTAAATTATCCAATTGCACGATGTGTTGTTGAATATTAAAGGCGTTCAGAAATCAGTGGTGTTGATGATGATCAATTGGACCGTGAAGTTTTGTTGTGTCGTGGTCAACTTGTTATGTTGAGATGTAATTTATGGGTTGAAGTTGGTTTGGTGAATGGTGCACTTGGTTTTGTTAAGGATATATTCTATCTGCCTACCTCTAAGCCACCTCGACTTCTAATGTTAATAATTGTTGTTTCTAATAAGTATGTCGGTATTCCATTTAATGCAAGCAATCCCAACATTGTCCCTATCACCCCAGTGATAAGAGGAAATAAAAAACAAATTCCTTTGAAGATGGCATGGGCTCTTACAATCCACAAGTCACAGGGATTGACTTTAGAACAAGCATCAGTTGATATTGGGAATAAAGAGTAGAAAGGCCTTACCCTCACAGCCATATCAAGAGTGAAATGAATAGATGGTTTACGCATTGCACCGCATTTTTCTTTCCAACGTTATGCCAAGATGAAAGATAGTGCATATGTTACAATTAGGAAGAAGGAAGAGGAGGGATTGAAGTCCATATCACTATGAAATACAACTAATAACATTGTGACCTTCTTTATAGTTTTGAACTTCAATTTTGTAGTGGATTATTTGATGTAGACAAAACAAAAAATATATGTTAAGACTCAATTTTCTTTCTGTGGTTGCAATGTTGGTTAAATTCATGTATTCATATCAATGTATTTATGGCTTAAATTCTATTTATTGTCTCACCATGAAAATAAATAATAATCCCTTAAGTTTATTATTCCTTTGCTTTTATTATATCAATCCCTTGGGTTTACTATTCCCTTGGGTTTATAATATTAGTCCCTTTTGTTTAATAGTATTCCCTTTGGTTCATAATCCCTTGGGGTTTTAGTATTAATCCCTTGGGTTTATAATATCAATCGCTTGGGTTTATTATTCCTGAGTCAAACATGGTTTATATGATGTCGAGCATGGTCCAACATGGAATTGTCATTAGGATTGTCTCGATATGAAAATCAATGATGGCCCATCATGTTTATTTCAATGTTTATAATATTTGTCTTAGGGTTTATATACGATGGTTTATTATGATGTCGAGCATGGTCCAACATGGAATTGTCATAAGGATTGTCTCAATATGAAAATCAATGATTGTCCATCATGTTTATTTCAATGTTTATAATATTTTTCTTAGGGTTTATATATGTTGGGTTATAATATTGGTCCCTTCGATTTAATATTATTCCCTTGGCTTCATAACCCCTTGGGGTTTTAGTAGTAATCCCTTCATTTTTTTATTCCCTTCGGCGTCTCATATTAATCCCTTGGGTTTATTATTCCCTTAGATTTATAATATCGATCATGGTAAACCATTGTGAATCATAGCCAACCATGGTCAACCATGCTTGAATGTCACATTGTCACAAGGATTTTCTAACTATGAAGATAAATGATGTTTATTTAAATGTTTGTAATATTTATATTTGTGTTTACGAATGTTGGGTTTATAATATTAGTCCCTTGGGTTTAATATTACTCCCTTGGGTTCATAATCCCTTGGGGTTTTAGTATTAATCCCTTGGGTTTATTACTCATTTGGGTTTATAATATCAATGCCTTGGGTTTATTATTACCTCATGTTTATAATATCAATCATGGTCAACCATGGTTGAATGTCACATTGTCACAAGGATTGTCTCACCTTGAATAAATCATGTTTATTTTAGCCTTTGTAATATTTATATTTGGGTTTACAAATGTTCAGTTTATAATATCGATCATGGTAAACCATTGTTGATGTTTATTTTACTGTTTGTAATATTTATATTTGGGTTTACGAATGTTGGATATATAATATTAGCCCCTTGGGTTTAATATTATTGCCTTGGGTTCATAATCCCTTGGTGTTTTAGTATTAATCCCTTGGGTTTATTACTCATTTGGGTTTATAATATCAATGCCTTGTGTTTATTATTACCTCATGTTGATAATATCAATCATTCTAAACCATGGTTGAATGTCACATTGTCACAAGGATTGTCTCACCATCAATAAATCATGTCTATTTTAGTCTTTGTAATATTTATATTTGGGTTTACAAATGTTGGGTTGATAATATCGATCATGGTAAACCATTGTGAATCATAGCCAACCATGGTTCACAATGGTTAACCTGTTGGAAATAATACTGAGAGGGGGGGGTGAATCAGTATTATCACATCAATAAAACTTTTTCATTTCCATATTCAGATTCATATATGCTACTTCCACAACTTCTTATGATTCAGTTAGTTGATCCTTAATGAGTGCATTAGAACATTATCAACCATATTAACAGTAAACAGGTGCAGTAAAATAGAACAGATCATCACACATAAGCCACACACATGAACACCATGATATAAGGTGGAAACCCAATGTGGGAGAAAACCACCTGCTGCAAGTCATCTCAATCTTCTTCTTAATAAGAAAATCCTTTTACAATGATTTTGTACTGGTGCAGTCCTTTACCAGTACACAGGCTACTACCTGCAACCCTCTCTCGTTCTCCAGTCTCTCCTGGAAGGGAGCTACAACCCCCATAGTTCTTGTACTAGCCGATCCATTTACTAGTATGCAAGCTGCTACCTGCTACAATGCTCCAAAGTTTTCAACTGCTACTGGAAGGGAGCTACTACCCCCTTAGCTCTTGTACTAGCTAAGATACTAGTACGTAGGTGCTGGCCTACAATCTTCTATCCTCCAGGTACCACGTTTCATCAATTTTCACACTAGATACACTGAAGCACAACATCATAATTTGAAAGGCCACGTTTCATCCAATTTTCATACTGGACACATTAATATCATTGAAGTACATAATCAATCAATCTTCTAAATCACCCAATCACCAGATCAATACATATACAAGGATAATATGTGTGTTAGCAACCCGATCTAGTCCATTAGATCACATAAATATGAGTCATTATGATCCTGATCCATTATTAGATCTCATCCATCAACACAATGAATATGTAGAATACTGACACCATTAAACAGTCATCAGAACACATCAATAACCTGAACCACCTGTAACTTTAAACATCATAGCTCAAATGGTATACGCTACTACAATGAACCAAACCTGCGTACATACGCGCTTTCACCAAAGCCAACCCGCGTACAGATCTATAAATATTCAATCATGACTTGCAGCGATTTCAAACTTAATTTATACCCAGTTCAAATCATTACAAGTGTTAGTATACAGATCTAGAATAAGCATAATCAACTATATAGAGATAGTTCATTTCAAGCCATTTGATCCTGATCTATCCTTATATCTTGTTCTCCATCAACCAGTGAGATCCCTCTTTAGCTCAGATCCAGATCTGCACCACAACCCAATCACAGTATTCCAGATCTAGCACTTTATCAGATATTCAATAATTCAGATGATGCTTTACCGAATGATCTCCTTCCTGTTTTATAGTCTTAGGCCTTTCACAATACCACGGTCCAAAACCATAATAACACAATACCACAGACCCAATACTTGGGATCAACACTTTTGGATGAAATACCACGGACCAAAACCATAGGATCAAAAACTGTCGGACTAATACCATGAACCAACCATGAAAGTGCGTGAGATCAACACTTTTGGATGCAATACCACGGACCAAAACCATAGGATCAAAAACTGTCGGACTAATACCATGAACCAATCATGGAAGTGCGTGAACTTTTCTCTTGCATGAAGGGAACTTTTATTTGCATGAAAGTGCGTGAACTTTTCTCTACATGAAAGAAACTTTTCTCTGCATGAAGGTGTGTGAACTTTTCTCTACATGAAAGAAACTTTTCTCTACATGAAAGTGCGTGAAATTTTCTCTACATGAAAGAAACTTTTATCTTCATGAAAGTGCGTGAATTTTTCTCTACATGAAAGAAGATTTTATCTTCATGAAAGTGCGTGAACTTTTCTCTACATGAAAGAAACTTTTATCTTCATGAAAGTGCGTGAACGTTTCTCTACATGAAAGAAACTTTTATCTTCGTGAAAGTGCGTGAACTTTGTTGCACTATAATTTATCATCTGAGATGAGTGGGTTGCCATCAAGTACAACATATGTATCATAATGCCAACAATCTCCCCCTTTGGACTTGATGGCAACAACAACCAATCACTCTCTCCCTTTGACATCAAGGGCAAAGGGCAGACCAAGATAATCTCTTTCCTAGATAAACATTCTGCTACCCATACTCCCCCTGAGTACCTGCTAAAATCTCTGAATGAGCTCCCCCTTTGTATATGCCAAGAAGTACCACTCTATCCATGCTTCCTCTGAGTACCTGCTGAAATCTCTGAATGAGCTCCCCCTTTGTATATGCCAAGGTGTACCAATCTGTCCATGCTACATGCTGAAATCTCTGCTCTGCTGAAGTGTGTTGTTCATGCTCCCCCTGACTGTAAGCAAGGTCTGTAAAAAGATGTTCTACAATAAGAACATGACTCTATACATCATAAATGACCTTCCTATCACCAAATATTCATACATACATCTATCTCCCATCACAATGGTGATATACCAAAAGTTTACATATGATAACATAAGAGAATAACATCATTCATCCCAGGCATAGTGGGGAAACCAACATAGGCCGTTACATGACCTGAAGAGATCTCATCAAATGACTACAATAGATAGAGACACACTATTACATCATGAGTCTTGATATGGCCTTTACAGAGACCAATCACCTAAATAATATCATGATAAACATCAGCAACGACACTATATGATCTGCTCCATAGCATCTGTCAACAGCAACTAGACCAGCAACTTGTATTAGTGCATGAATCATCAAGGTATGTCCGTATCAACTCATCCTTTTGAACAGAATTCTGTATATACAGAATCATTCACATTCTTATCATATGTGAGAAACACCATAGCCATCCAGATCTGCATGAACCAAGTATCATCAATTGGGAATATCTGCATCAATCAACATATGTACGAAACAACCTATCATCATATAGGTAAGAACTCATCATCATCATGTCTCCAACAATGCAACTTTGAATAATCATCCATGTATCCAGCCAACAATCCTCATCCATATATGTGCCAAGAACAATAGGAATCCGGCATCATAACTGTAAAATATGATCTTTATGCATATGACGACAACAGCATATGAGTGACTCATCATCAAGTAAAGAAGATGTGAATTCAAGCTATGTACTTCTCCTTATCCTTATGAAGATCACCATGTAAGCACCATTAGAGAATCAACCACAAATCTGATCTAAATATCAACTATGTAACCCCAAGAATCATCTGAACAACTCATAACCATATCATAGCAAGATGAATCATTTATCCATATAAGCATCATCACCAAGGACTATTAACCATAATGCCAACAATGCATTAAAAGCATATGCTCCCCCTAAACCTGTGCCATCTTGTTTACTGTCAGATCTGATCATGCATATCAGCAAGAAGTATCAAGACATCATCATTATCAAGTTAGAAACAAAACACTTCTAACCATCTAGTCATTTCCACATATCATCAACAAATTGCAACCGTTATCAAACAACGCAAATAATAAACTGAATCATAACTGATCCTTTTCCTGAACCTATCCCTACTGCCTTTCCTCAAACAATCATATACGCGACTATGCCATAACCAACTCGCGTATATACGTGACTTCTCTTTAAGAAACTTGTGTATGAGATTTAGGACACTGAAGTTTTACACTTCCAGCTCCCTCTGATTCTGTTATGTCTGTATGTTGTGCTGTGCCACCTCTTTCTGACTGTACTTCTTTCTTCTTCCACATCTTCAAGTGTGATGATGATGTTTTCTCCTTTTGGTATGGTGCCCATACTTTGTTCCTGCATTCCTTAGCTATATGTCCAAGCTTGTTACATGTGTAACATCTCATATTTCTTCTATAACAATCAACAACTTTGTGACCAAACATATTGCAAGAAAAGCAATATCCATTAAAGTACCTTGAATATGATGATCTTTCTGCATGATGGTCTTGAAACCTTCTTCTTCTACATCTGGCTGCAACATGTCCAAGATTATGACATACATAACATTCAACATTATTCATAGGAGGAGTAAAAGATTTTCTTTGAAGAATTTCTTTCTTTGGTTGATGATGAGATTGACCTTTCATCTCCTTATTGAGCATTTCAGATTTTGCAGTAGAGTCCCTTGTCTTACTTTGTGAACTAGATTCACCTTCAATAGATTCATGAAAACCAAGACCAGTTTTGATAGCAGGAGACCTTGGACTATTAAGAATATCATCCAAGACTTTAGTACTATCTTGAAATCGTAACAGTTTATCCTTTTCTTCTAATTTATCTTTTAGAATATTTACCTCAACTTGATGTTGCTCTTTCTTTTCAAGATACTGCTTCTTCACGTTTTCTTCAGCATTTCTTTCTTATTCCAACTGACGTCTTAGTTCAAGAACTTCATTTTCATGAGCTTGGAGTTGTTCTTTATTCTGCATCTTTGATTCTTCAAGATCTTCTTTTAGCGAGCAGATCGTGGCTTCAAGACTTTCATAGTAACTGGATCTATCTCTGAGTTTCTTGATGGTTGTGCTTCTTTCATTGACTTCATCTCTTAGTGATGTTACTTCATCCTGCAACTTTTGATATTTGTCCTTGAATAACTTCCTTACCTTGTTTCCTTCCTCTAGTTGAGCTTTTAGTTTGCCAGCTTCTTCTTTGAAGACACATTCCCTTTTGTTCAATAGATCTTATTGATCTCTAATTTTGTCTGTAAGCGTTTTAAACTCTGCCTCTATTTGATATCTTTCTTGCTCACCCATAAAAGCAAATTCAGTTGTTTCGCTATCACTTTCATCTTTTCCAAATGGATAGATAGCTGGAACATCAGAGGATAACAAATTCATACCTGATAGTTCATCTTCATTCTGAAATGATTCTGAATCTGAAGTGCTTCTTCCACATAATCCCCAATTGATTCTCCCACTGTCATAGTTCTTCTGAGATGTCTTCTTCTGCTTAGGCGCTTTCTTCTTAAGCTTCTTTCCCATTGTTCCACGGATCTCCTTCAAGTGATCAAGGACCTGCTCTGATACCAATTGTTGGAAATAATACTGAGAGGGGGAGGGGTGAATCACTATTATCACATCAATAAAACTTTTTCATTTCCATATTCAGATTCATATATGCTACTTCCACAACTTCTTATGATTCAGTTAGTTTATCCTTAATGAGTGCATTAGAACATTATCAACCATATTAACAGTAAACAGGTGCAGTAAAATAGAACAGATCATCACACATAAGCCACACACATGAACACCATGATATAAGGTGGAAACCCAATGTGGGAGAAAACCACCTGCTGCAAGTCATCTCAATCTTCTTCTTAATAAGAAAATCCTTTTATAATGATTTTGTACTAGTGCAGTCCTTTACCAGTACACAGGCTACTACCTGCAACCCTCTCTCGTTCTCCAGTCTCTCCTGGAAGGGAGCTACAACCCCCATAGTTCTTGTACTAGCCGATCCATTTACTAGTACGCAGGCTGCTACCTGCTACAATGCTCCAAAGTTTTCAACTGCTACTGGAAGGGAGCTACTACCCCCTTAGCTCTTGTACTAGCTAAGATACTAGTACGTAGGTGCTGGCCTACAATCTTCTCTCCTCCAGGTACCACGTTTCATCAATTTTCACACTAGATACACTGAAGCACAACATCATAATCTGAAAGGCCACGTTTCATCCAATTTTCATACTGGACACATTAATATCATTGAAGTACATAATCAATCAATCTTCTGAATCACCCAATCACTAGATCAATACATATACAAGGATAATATGTGTGTTAGCAACCCGATCTAGTCCATTAGATCACATAAATATGAGTCATTATGATCCTGATCCATTATTAGATCTCATCCATCAACACAATCAATCAAACTGAATATGTAGAATACTGACACCATTAAACAGTCATCAGAACACATCAATAACCTAAACCACCTGTAACTTTAAACATCATAGCTCAAATGGTATACGCTACTACAATGAACCAAACTTGCGTACATACGCGCTTTCACCAAAGCCAACCCGTGTACAGATCTATAAATATTCAATCATGACTTGCAGCGATTTCAAACTTAATTTATACCCAGTTCAGATCATTACAAGCGTTAGTATACAGATCTAGAATAAGCATAATCAACTATATAGAGATAGTTCATTTCAAGCCATTTGATCCCGATCTATCCTTATATCTTGTTCTCCATCAACCGGTGAGATCCCTCTTTAGCTCAGATCCAGATCTGCACCATAACCCAATCATAGTATTCCAGATCTAGCACTTTATCAGATATTCAATAATTCAGATGATGCTTTACCAAATGATCTCCTTCCTGTTTTATAGTCTTAGGCCTTTCACAATACCACGGTCCAAAACCATAATAACACAATACCACGGACCCAATACTTGGGATCAACACTTTTGGATGCAATACCACGAACCAAAACCATAGGATCAAAAACTGTCGGAATAATACCATGAACCAACCATGAAAGTGCGTGAGATCAACACTTTTGGATGCAATACCACGGACCAAAACCATAGGATCAAAAACTGTCAGACTAATACCATGAACCAATCATGAAAGTGCATGAACTTTTCTCTTGCATGAAGGGAACTTTTATTTGCATGAAAGTGCGTGAACTTTTCTCTACATGAAAGAAACTTTTCTCTGCATGAAGGTGTGTGAACTTTTCTCTACATGAAAGAAACTTTTCTCTGCATGAAAGTGCGTGAACTTTTCTCTACATGAAAGAAGCTTTTATCTTCATGAAAGTGCGTGAACTTTTCTCTACATGAAAGAAGCTTTTATCTTCATGAAAGTGCGTGAACGTTTCTCTACATGAAAGAAACTTTTATCTTCATGAAAGTGCGTGAACTCTGTTGCACTATAATTTATCATCTGAGATGAGTGGGTTGCCATCAAGTACAACATATGTATCATAATGCCAACATAACCATGCTTGAATGTCACATTATCACAAGGATTTTCTAACTAGGAAGATAATTCATTTTTATTTTACCGTTTGTAATATTTATATTTGGGTTTACAAATTTTGGGTTTATAATATTAGTCCCTTGGGTTCATAATCTCTTGTGGTATTAGTATTAATCCCTTGGGTGGGTTTATAATATCAATGCCTTGGGTTTATTATTACCTCATGTTTATAATATCAATCATGATCAACCATGATTGAATGTCACATTGTCACAAGGATTGTCTCACCATGAATAAATCATGTTTATTTTAGTCCTTGTAATATTTATATTTGGGTTTACAAATGTTGGGTTTATAATATCGATCATGGTAAACCATTGTTGATGTTTATTTTACTGTTTGTAATATTTATATTTGGATTTACGAATGTTGGGTTTATAATATTAGTCCCTTGGGTTTAATATTATTCCCTTGGGTTTATTATTCATTTGGGTTTATAATATCAATGACTTGGGTTTATTATTACCTCATGTTTATAATATCGATCATGCTCAACCATGGTTGAATGTCACATTGTCACAAGGATTGTCTCACCATCAATAAATCATGTTTATTTTAGTCATTGTAATATTTATATTTGGGTTTACAAATGTTGGGTTTATAGTATCGATCATGGTAAACCATTGTGAATCATAACCAACCATGGTTCACAATCGTTAACCACGCTTGAATGTCACATTGTCACAAGGATTTTCTAAACATGAAGATAAATGATGTTTATTTTACTGTTTGTAATATTTATATTTGGGTTTATGAATTTTGGGTTTATAATATTAGTCCCTTGGGTTTAATATTATTCCCTTGGGTTCATAATCCCTTGGGGTTTTAGTATTTATCCCTTGGGTTTATTATTCATTTGGGTTTATAATATCAATGCCCTGGATTTATTATTACCTCATGTTTATAATATCAATCATGGTCAACCATGGTTGAATATCACATTGTCAGAAGGATTGTCTCACCATGAATAAATCATGTTTATTTTAGTCTTTGTAATATTTATATTTGTGTTTACAAATGGCGGGTTTATAATATCGATCATGGTAAACCATTGTTGATGTTTATTTCACTGTTTGTAATATTTATATTTGGGTTTACGAATGTTGGGTTTATAATATTAGTCCCTTGGGTTTAATATTATTCCCATGGGTTCATAATCCCTTGGGGTTTTAGTATTAATCCCTTAGGTTTATTATTCATTTGGGTTTATAATATCAATGCCTTGGGTTTATTATTACCTCATGTTTATAATATCAATCATGGTCAACCATGGTTGAATGTCACATTGTCGCAAGGATAGTCTTCCCATGAATAAATCATGTTTATTTTAGTCTTCGTAATATTTATATTTGGGTTTACAAATGTTGGGTTTATAATATTGATCATGGTAAACCATTGTCAATCATAGCCAACCATGGTCAACCATGCTTGAATGTCACATTGTCACAAGGATTTTCTAACCATGAAGATAAATGATGTTTATTTTACTATTTGTAATATTTATATTTGGGTTTACGAATGTTGGGTTTATAATATTAGTCCCTTGGGTTTAATATTATTCCCTTGGGTTCAAAATCCCTTGAGGTTTTAGTATTAATCCCTTGGGTTTATAATAATCCCTTGGGTTTATTATTCCCTTGGGTTTATAACATTAGTCCCTTTTGTTTAATAGTATTCCCTTTGGTTCATAATCCCTTCGGGTTTTAGTATTAATCCCTTGGGTTTATAATATCAATTGCTTGGGTTTATTATTCCCTTAGGTTTATAATATCGATCATGGTAAACCATTGTCAATCATAGCCAATAATGCTTGAATGTCACATTGTGACAAGGATTGTCTCACCATGAAAATAAATAATAATCTCTTGGGTTTATTATTCCTTTGGGTTTATTATATCAATCCCTACGGTTTATTATTCCCTTGGGTTTATAATATTATTCCTTTGGGTTTATGAATATTGGGTTTATAATATTAGTCCCATGGGTTTATTATTCCCAAGTCAAACATGGTTTATTATAATGTCGACCATGGTCCAACATGGAATTGCGATAGGAATTGTCTCAATATGTAAATCAATGATGGTCGATCATGTTTATTTTAATGTTTATAATATTTTTCTTAGGGTTTATATATGTTGGGTTTATAATATTAGTCCCTTGGATTTAATATTGTTCCCTTGGGTTTATATTATTAGTCCCTTTTGTTTAATAATATTGCCTTAGGTTCATAATCCCTTGGGGTTTTAGTATTAATCCCTTAGGTTTATAATATCAATCACTTGGGTTTATTATTCCTGAGTCAAACATGGTTTATTATAATGTCAACCATGGCCCAACATGGAATTGTGATAGGAATTGTCTGAATATGTAAATCAATGATGGTCGATCATGTGTATTTTAATGTTTATAATATTAGTCCCTTGGATTTAATATTATTCACTTGGGTTCATAATCCCTTGGGGTCTTAGTATTAATCCCTTCATTTTATTATTCCTTTGGGTTTTTCATATTAATCCCTTGGGTTTATTATTCCCTTTGGTTTATAATATCGATCATGGTAAACCATTGTCAATCATAGCCAACCATGCTTGAATGTCACATTGTGACAAGGATTGTCTCACCATGAAAATAAATAATAATCCCTTGGGTTTATTATTCCTTTGGGTTTATTATATCAATCCCTTGGGTTTATATTATTAGTCCCTTTTGTTTAATAGTATTTGCTTTGGTTCATAATCCCTTAGGGTTTTAGTATTAATCCCTTAGGTTTATAATATCAATCGCTTGGGTTTATTATTCCTGAGTCGAAGATGGTTTATTATGATGTCAACCATGGTCTAACATGGAATTGTCATAAGGATTGTCTGAATATGGAAATAAATGATGGTCCATCATGTTTATTTCAATGTTTATAATATTTTTCTTAGGGTTTATATACGTTGGGTTTATAATATTGGTCCCTTGGGTTTAATATTTCTTCCAAAAGAAAAAATGTTTAAGTAAATCTCTTTCGGGCTATAGGGAAATTGTGATTAAGACATTAATAAATATTATTTACTATCACTTATTTTTCACTTAAATATATGTTGTGTCTTTAAATGAAGGACATGGAAACTTGGTCTTTAATGCTTAGTACATGTATGACCAGAACAGCTCAGACCATCGCAATCGCAACCACAATCGCAATCAGTTGCAATCGCAATCAACCCTTTATGCACCCTTAATAATATTGGATTTGTATATAAATCCTTTGTGTCTGTGCTTTTGAAAATATATCATAAAATGTGCTTTTCCCACTTTTCATACTATTAGCATGACTGTCGAGGCATACCCCTAATCACAATAGGCAATCAGCATTTCCCCATATATATATATACATTATATCAACGATATGACGGACCCACCACAGTCATCAAACATAATACATAGGCTTTCGGGTCAGGCTTACCCATATTGCAATCGGCAATCATTTCTATTATAATCTCTTTATAATTGAAATATATAAAATGCGCAATCATAAAAAGGCTTTTCGACACGCCAGAACTAACTGGAATTACAACCATAATGAATATACCTTTTGGGTTCGGCCCGTGATCGTAAATCGCAATTGCTGATCATTGAATGCACCAACATACGTATTCAACGTTTTACGAGCCACCAGGCTGTTAAAACATAACGTAAATATGTTTTGGGCTCGGCTTACCCATATCGCAATCGGAATTCATTGAATGCACCAACATATGTATTCAGCGCCTTGCGGAACCATCGAGCTTTTAAACATAACGCAAATATGTTTCGGGTTCACCACCATTAATCGCAATCGGTGATTCCTGTGGTAATAACCTGCCTGCTACACTTTTGCGATTGTGGTTTATTTTCATTGTATATATATATATATATATATATAAGAGGACCACTCCATATAACTTCTTATATTATGAGTTGATTTAATTCTTGCCTATATGGGGGTCAATTCTTTTACACCTCTTTAATTTCCATTTCAATCTATAATAAACAAAATACTTCATTTCCCTTAGACCCTGCGGATGTAAAGAAAATAACAGAGCTTCATTAAGGATGAACCCCTGCAATGATTCTTATACCTCCGCTAGTGATATAACTGATAAATAAACTTAAATAGTAGTGTGATAGCGATTGGACTAATTCATTGAATTCACATAAAATAAGACAAAAACATCCACTCTTGATAAAAAAAAATATTTAGAAGTACAGAAAATATAAACTCCTAATAATATTTGAAAAACATACAAATATATCAACAATAGTAAATTTTGAAAGGCATGTTAATTCACATAAGGAAATAAGACAAAAACATCCACTCTTGATAAAAAAAATATTAGAAGTACAGAAGTGCAACTTCCCAAGTCAAGTTTTAAAGAAATTGAGGACCCTTTCTAAATACATGAAAGGGTCTTTAAATAATAAAAATAAAAACTAACTATCAATAAAATTTGCTATGTGTTGTTAAAACTGTAAACATGAAAATCTGAGAATTGCTATATAAAAATAGCGGTCTGATAGCGATTGGACTAATTCATTGAATTCACATAAGGAAATAAGACAAAAACATCCACTCTTGATAAAAAAAAATATTTAGAAGTACGGAAAATATAAATTCCTAATAATACTTGAAAAACATACATACATATAAACAATAGCAAATTTTGAAAGAAATGTTAATTCACATAAGGAAATAAGACAAAAGCATCCACTCTTGATTAAAAAAATATTTAGAAGTACAGAAGTGCAACTTCCCAAGTCAAGTTTTATAGAAATTGAGGACCCTTTCTAAATACATGAAAGGGTCTTTAAATAATAAAAATAAAAACTAACTATCAATAAAAATCGCTATGTGTTGTTAAAACTGTAAACATGAAAATCTGAGATTTGCTATCTTAAAATAGTAGTGTGATAGCGATTTGACTAATTCATTGAATCTGCTTCCTTTCTTGTGCTTGAAGTTGACAAATTGCGAGCATTGGCTGGACTTCCGGAGGATGGCTCATCCTGGAATGTAGTTGCATTGTGTAGGTGGCATCAGAGAGTTCAGGAATCATTCGGTTGACTACATCGGAAAGGCATTTCATGGCCATCTGTTGGCTATGTGGCTTGACTAGAAAAAGCCAGAATGCATCCCATGTCAAATTTTGTAGTTCTGTGATTTGTTTCTCTCTGTTTGCCAAATCCTGTCTCCATTGATGTTCTAGTACTTTTGCTTTGGGGAGTTTTCCTAGAGAGCAATCGAAGACCAAATTAGCCATATATAAACTATCATTTACTAATTCGATTACTCCGTTCATTACAGCTCTTTTTCTAGAAGTCGCCTTCTCGACTTTCATTATTTGTGATTCCCACTTTGGAAACAAGATTCCCTTGTGTGATTGTTGTATTTTAGGCAAATTGGTAGCCTTACCTTCTTTTGAATCTTGCCAAGAGAGAAAAATTGATATCTTTTCATCTACTCTTTCCAACTCCAGTCTGGTGCCAACTGCCTTATCAATCAGTGATACAGAGATGTCGCACAAAGGGTTAGCCAAAGATATATTATGGAAAAGGATGTTTAACTGCTGGGATAAGGCTTTGGTCACTTCCAAGGCTTCTTTCTTGAATTCATTAACCTATGGATAACCTTTATACTTGCCTATCTATAATTGCAGTTTTGCAATTTGATCTTCCTTAGCCTTATTTTCCTGTTCAATTGCCATCTGAAGCCTGCTCAGCTCTTGAGACAATTTTTGTTGTTTCTGGAGAGCGTGCTGATCAATCTTCTGTTTCTCTAGATTCAACAACTCTTTCAATTGCTCATTTTGTTGTCTCTACTCTGCTAATTATTGTTCAGTCTTACTAATCCTTTGTTGTTCTTCTGCTAATTGCATTTCAGGTTGATTGATCCTCTTGTCCTTTTCTTTGATTAGCTGACTCACTTCTAAGGCTTTGTCCATTGTTGCGGTTGTGTAAGCCCTTGCATACTGAGATAATTTTGTTAAATCCTTAGAAGGATTGACTTCTTAGTCTTTCCATACCATGCTCATCGGTTTAGCAAGAGGAGTTGAAAGAGGTCCTTGATCAATTTTCCTCTTTTTCCTCTGTCTCTTGACCACAACCCTATGCTTTCGACTGTAGAATACATCTAGTGGTGGTATTTCTTGTATTTTCAGAACAATCTCCTTTATTGGATTTTCTAGAATTATTTCAATATCCTGCTGAATTTTGTATGTGTTGATTTCCCCTTGAATTGGAACATTAGTAACCTCAGGTTCTAGTGATTTTGATGTAGTGAGTTCTTTGGATTCGTTCAATTTTTTTATGATTAGATCAAACTGTTGCCATTCCTTGATTAAAGTAGGATCAATAGTAACATTAGTATCAAGGATCTCACTAGTCCCTTCATTTGTCTGGTCCTTCTCAGGACTTTTCTACCTTTCAGGGTTCCTTTCCTTTTTAGGAGTCTTTTATGTAGTTTCTCCTTGAATGTTTCCTTCATGTTGCACCATAGGGGTGGTATTTAATAAGTCTAGAGGTAGAGTTTGCAACCTCTGTGTTCTGGACTTTAGAAATCCCTCTAATCCCTCTGCTCCCAATCTGATTTTTGCAAGATGTTTTACTTGAGAAAATAACTCAGCTAAAGTGAACAAATCATCATAATCATCTTTCTCATGTTCAAACTTGGCAAGTTTGACATGAGAGGTAAAGTTGTAGGCAATTGCTTTTGGATCATACTGCCTCTTTGGAATGACTGCTAACTTTAACATTTTAATTTTCTCAGCTTCCTTCTCTACATGTTTAAAGTCATGCAGTGTATAAGTACCACATCAGAGGGGGAATGTTGGCCACATTTGCTTTTTGGACTCCTTTAGGTTTCTGGACATCCCTGCTTCTGTTATCTGATAAGCTATTTCTCTGGCAAATAGTTTATCAGGAATGTATAAGGGGAGGACATGTGGATTTGCAGTGCTGCCAAAAACTCTGATATAGGTGAACTTCTCTTCACCGAACCAACTACCAATTGATGTTAGATCGACACTAGCTTCATCGAACAACCGAGGAGCAGGTTTGTTGAATATAGCATAGTGAACGGGCAAGACAAAACCATGGCAGATTCTATAAAGATGGTTTTTATAATGGGCCTTCCATAAATACTTATGATAGAGATGAATGGGGGTTGGGTCTTGTGCAGTCCATTTCCAGCCGAAAATGGGGTAATCAGAATTAAAATAGATGGCATCCATGATGTAGGCACTCATATAAAATGGGGGTGTTACCCGGGTAGTTACCAAGGATTTGATTGGCGATTTTATCAGAAATAATGGTTGCCTAATCCATGATATAAGAGTTAATTGCCGCTTCCATTAAGGGCACCACTTCTATAGAAAACCTCGTTGAATCAGCGACTCCAGAGGGTCTACATATCATAGCACCAGCATAGCACTAAGGAGATGCTAAGAAGTTTACGGAGTACAAACCCGATGATTCGTGCTTCTGTTTGTTTGGGAAATGCCTCCATTGCCTGATAGGGTCTGACTCCAGGTCATTTTCCTTGGTGAAAGCTTCTAGAAATGCGTTGTTGTAATGCTTTTGCGGTTGCAGAAAATGGTGCATCTTTTTGATATCTTCTACCCTGAATGACCCAAAAATCTTTCCATCAGCCGTAAAGAATGCTCTATCAGTTATGCTGATACTTTCAATTACCCATCTAACCAAGTCATTGTAGGGTAATGTTTTGGCATGGGCAGCTATTTTGTGAAGAAAAGAGCTGGCAAAATCATTAAGAGTATTCTCTGACTTGTCGGTTGAATCTACTGTTCCCCTTTTTTCTTCAATCTTTGTTGGGTCCTCAGCTTCCAGTAAATTATATATGCTTTCCCATGAAGCCTTGCCCAGACCGAGGCAGGTAGTATCAGATATCAATACCGTCTTTTTTGGTTCATCCTTGATTATGGAGGGAACCTTCACTTTCTTTGATTTCTTCGACATTTCTGCTCGATTGATGAATTCAGCCTTGCTTTGCAAAAAGAAATAGAAGACCGTAACAGAGGAAAAATTCGTTCAAAGCTAACACACTATTCGGGTTTTAATATGTTATGCTACCACAGATGAAAACCTCGAAGGATTCAACCATAATTGCTCTATTAATGATTTCCGTAACTGCCAAATCGTGATACTTAAATGCCATAATGATACGTCGCATCGCAAATCTCGGGAGGCACAAACGTTATGTTTTAGTTGTTTCCTTTTCATAACTCCGATTGCGATAAATAGTGAGCTGTCATAGGGAGGTAGGATAATCTTTAAGAAATCAATAAATTGTTTGTTTCTCATTTATAATTGATTTATGCTTTTAGACCCGCAAACATTCGTTTAACAATCATATTTCCCCTTTATTGAAAAGCGCACTTTCCAATAATAAAATCGCATCGGCGGATTCCGAATGGGCATTTGATATGCATCTTGGGACTTCACTGATGCGCAATTACGATTGGCTTATCGGATCTCAAATATTATACCTCCGCATTCATAAATCGTCGGGTCTGCCTTCCTTATCAATGCTGCGCTACTCCTCCTCCGAAGCCTGAAGCCTGATCTCTGATAAGCGATCGCCGATCACTTATATGTATGAATATGAATAAAGATTGCCAATTACGATTAACGTTGGCGGACTCGAAACATATTTACGTTATTATAAATATAATAATAATTATATTTGTATATTATTATGTTAATATACAAATATAATAATAATTATTATTATTATAATAATTACATTTGTATATTATTATAATAATATAATATTATTACAATATTATAATCAATTATTATTATTATTATTATTATTTATAATTTTATATTATTATATTATTTTAATAATATAATGATAATCTAATATTATTATGAGCTATTCTTATTATTAATTAATATATATTAGGAGTTTATATTATTATTATAATATTTATATAATAATATATAGAAATAATCTCGTTGTTAATATTTATATGGTTATTAATAATCCTATATAGTTATTTATATAGTTATTAATAATCCTAAATACTGATAATAATTAACCCTATGTATACAAACGCTAAGATAAATATTAAAAATACTAAAGCCTAAGAATAATAATAATAATACTTGTCCGCAAGGGGTAGCTCAAGTGGCAATGGCCGTGGAAATGAAGTCTCACTGAACTAAAAATCTTGGGTTCGATTCTTGTGCTACTCTCCTCAGAAATGGGGTGAATAACCAACATGTAAAAACTCGAAAATGAGAGGGTCCTACCTAAACTTACAAAAAAATAATAATTAATAATACTAATATTATTACGAGTTTATATTATTATAAAAATACTAATATAATAATCATAAATATATAATTATATAAGAATATAGTTGCTATTATTTGTATAGTTATTAATTATCATAAATAATAAATAATTGGTCTTTATTGTTTTTATTATAATAATATAATATTATTATAATATAATAATCAATTATTATTATTATTTTTTTTTTCTCAGTAAAAACTAAATCTATTAAGAAAACGTATGGTACAATGCGTGGTTACAAGCAAGAGAAGCAAGAACATAGGCAGCCGGAAAGGATTGGTTGTCCACCTCGGCTCCTAAGAAAAAAAGAGTGGAACACAATGCTGAGCATGAAGAAACAAGAGGAACAAAAGAGCAAAGAGCTGAACAGAGGACTCTACCCTACATGTGCGGAATCCACTATTCTGCTTTTTTTCCCTTTCTTTTTACCAACTTTGACCCACTCAGGAGGATCTTGCTGAGCTGGAATAATTTGCATACTGAGATGAGACAACGGGGAGGTTTCCTTTTCTGATTCCGAGGTGGAGGATTCATGGTTCCTTTTCTGAGAGGCTGGTATGACTGATGAAACCACAGGACCTGCCGAGGACAGATCCGGTTCCGTCGCTGCTGCCATATCTTCCTTATTCTCTTCCTCTTCATCGGAGCTGAAGTCAAAATCGTCCATGGGAGGAGGATCATGAGGCTTCCAGCTTTTGGATTTCTGTTTAGCATTGGCTTTCTTCTTTTGGGCTGGCATCGTGGGACAAGAGCTCTGAAGGTGACCTGTATGATGGCAGTTGCGGTAGCGGAAGGCTGTGTTCTCGTAATCCAAAGACTGAGTCCAATGGAAATCTCCAATTTTGAGATTGATCTGGTCCGGGAGACCTTTGCTTATGTCAATTTCTACACAGATTCTGCCAAAAGTGTATAAGCCCTTTTCCCCTCTGTAAACGTCTGTGTCTAATAGGCGGCCTAGAGATTCGGCGATCCCTTGAAATACCGCAAAGTGCCAGAGATTCGCTGGGAGGTTTGGAAGTCTGACCCAAATGGGGAGTTTGGTGATAACTTCTGTAGAGGGATCAAAATCTGGGAACCAAGGAGTGAGGAATAAACCAGCTGCACCCCAGAACCATGGGCCACCAGATAAGGCTTTTTGATAGTCCTCATCGAAGGCGAATACTACGATGAAAAATCCCTTTGAGCATAGCAGAACCTTGCAGTTGTTGGTCCAGTTGGATTGGACCCATTGGTAGAGGTCTGCTGTGCGTGGCCATAGCCCATTAAACCTGCAGATAATGCCATGGTCCGCAAAATGCTGGGTTTGCTCATCCAGCGATGGGTGTTTTATTTCTATGGAGGGGGTTTCCTCTAGCTTGTCCACCAGGAAAGGCTTGGGAGCTTGAGCAGGTGGAACTGTTCTCTTAGGCAACTTTGCATGGACAGCGTCTTTATAAGAAAACGCCTCCGCTGAGGAAGACTGCCCTGCAGCGCCCCCTCTTAGACGAAGGGTAAGAGCAATGGAGGAATTTCTTTGAATGCTGTAAAAAGACAGGGGGAAGAGATCCTCGAGTTGTTTACCTTCATGGAGAAGTATCTGTGCTGTAGAAGGGATCCTCAGCTTGATTTCCAGAGCCTGTTTAAGGTCTTGCACTAGATCCGTCGTTCTCACCCATTGTAGCAGGGTTTTGCCTGATATAGGCTTGATCATGATCTGAAAAGGGGCAGAGGAACCAGAGTTCTGCTTGCCTCTGCCTATCTGAGACAACAGGCTGGCCTTCTTATCCTGCGTTTGCCACAGGAGATTGAGAAGAGAGGAGGCGGGAGTTCTGGAGGTGCCGAATCTGACATTGCGATCTTTACAAATAGATTGAAAATCTTTTTCCAGAACCGTATTTGAATCCTGAGAAACCTGGCTCTAAGCTAATAATATGGAGGCCATATTATAGATCTGCTTTACATCCTTTCTGCCCGAACCCTCACAGGAGTGTTTCGGTGCCCAAGCTTCAAGAAGATGAAAAATAACCTGCTGCCGAACATATGTCCGTAGACCCGAATTGATGAGTAGTATTTCCCCCAACGATTTGATGCAGATCTGGAAACGAGCCATCAGATCTGTGCATAACTCGGTTGTTACAATGCCTCGGCTAGCCTCATTCAACAACAGCTCGCTCAAGCGCATAGATCTGAGGCTGTGAGGGTTCGCCTGTGAGAGAAACCCAATAACGTCCTCCGTTTTTAACATTCGCTGCATTTTCGAAACCCATAAGCCCCTCACAGCCCTGGTTTCTTTCACATTTGCATCTATTGGCTTGCCGGCGAGGAGAAACCGTGGAGATCCGCGGTCCTTTACATCAGTGGGGAGCCAAATCTCTGCGTCATATGCAGATGCAATGATTCTTGCAAGGGCTCCTTCGTCAAAGGCCGTTGAGCAGCGCTGACGCCCTCCATTTTCCCTGCCGCCATAAACCCTAAGGAAGAGCCGAAGCTCGACAACGAAAGCGGGAACGAGGAAACCTGCGCTAGCCATTCTTCAAGCTAACTAAATTCACAAATCTTTCAGCCTTCTCAACTTGATGACCTTTTGTAAAGGTAGTGGGCTTGGCCCGGTTTGGTTACTACTCGCACGACGAGCAACGACCTTGCTCGGGATCGAACACAAGACCGGTCCGTCATGACGAGGCCGACTTTACCACTACGCCGCCTCCACGACCTTATTATTATTATTATTATTATTATTATTATAAGAATACAATATAATTGTTATTATTGTTTTATAATTTTATATTATTAGATTATTTAAATAATATAATGATAATATAATATTATTATGAGCTATTCTTATTATTTTTTTCCAAGGAAAAAAAACGAACTTTTTTATTAGGAATAAAAAAGTTACATAGTATATGAGTAAACATTCTGCAAAAACTGCATGGTCAGGAGCAAAAACTCCTCTGAGTAAGAGCATCAGCATACCTACAGAAGTCTATAAGACTCCTGTACCCGGCCTAAACAGCCATACCAAAAAGAAACTGAAAATCCAAGATGTCTCCTGGGTCTCCTTTCATGAGGAAAACAACCCAGAGAAAACACATACAGTAACACAGTTTACAACCCGCTCTATCAAAACAGAGCATCATAGTATGTGAAAGAAAGAACAGTTTTTATATGCCACCATTTTCATATAAAACCACTGATAAAAACTGGTGCATATAAATATAGACAAACCAAGAAACATTATATGTTTGGAGGGAGATCCGACACACGGATCTGATCCTGACGCTGTTCTGTTATTCTCCATGCGCCCACAGCTTGTTGCATACCTTCTTTAGAAAGCCGGTCGGCCTCTTCATTGCTGTCCCTGTAGATGTGATCAATTGAAAAAACATTAAACTACAATTTTAAAGATTGGATTTCCTCTAATAAAGGCAACAACATGTAATGCTGACATCTGTATTTCCCAATGACCCAATTAACAACATTCATCGAATCTCCAAAAATCTGAACTGCAAGGATATTTCTGTGGATGAGCCAACAAAGGAGAAGTTTTAAAGCTGAAAGTTCTGCAAAGTTATTTGTTCCCATCCCAAGTCCCACTGAGGCTTTTAACGAGTGAACGACACTAAGATGAATACAGATCCCAGCTCCTGTGATATTATTTTGGGCTGCCCCATCAAAAAAAGCCCACGGAATCCCATCTCTAAGACGCAACTCTTTCCGCTGATCATTTTTTACAGGTCCATCCGGCTCAGGGATGCTGGCGAGGATGGCATTGCTTTGAATAGCAATAGCTGCCGCTGGGGTCGAAATTTCTCTAAAGATACTTCGGTTTCTGGCAATCCATATGCCCCAGCAGATGATGGGAGGCAAGTTTCTCAGATTCTTTTCGTGGAAATGGTTCCACCAATATTCCCAGGCTGTGGACAAAACATCCCCCTCCCACCTAACCTTTGCGTTCAAGAGCTTTTCCGCTTCACTCCAGACTTGCTTTGTGAAAGGACAGGCGAGGAACAAATGAGAGATGGATTCTGAGTCTGCTAAACATAAAGGGCATCTACCAGGCCCCTGTTTCAGCTATTCTTATTATTAATTAATATATATGAGGAGTTTATATAATTATTATAATATTAATATAATATTTATACACTCATATATATAAATAATGTGGTTGTTAATATTTATATACTTATTAATAATCCTAAATACTGACAATAATTAACCCTATGTATACAAACGCTAAGATAAATATTAAAAATATTAAAGCCTAAGAATAATAATAATAATAATAACAATAATTAATAATACTAATATTATTATGAGTTTATATTATTATAATAATATTAATATAATAATCATAAATATATAAGAATATAAGAATATAGTTGTTACTATTTTTATAATTATTAATTATCATAAATACTAAATAATTGGTCTTTACTGTTCTTATTATAATAATATTGATTATATTATTATTATTTTATATTATTAGGTTATTTAAATAATATAAAAATAATCTAGCGTATATTAACCATGTTTATTTTGATAAATATGACTGTGCTATTATAAAATAACACGAATGCTAAGCAAAACAACAATCTCGGAATAGCGAGACTGTAGTAGCCTGCAAGGAGTCCCATGACCGATGACACTTTATGAAAATCCCCTACTTCAAATGCACATAGGAAACCCATTAAAACACCTTCGGTGTCAAACTCTGATCCCCAACTTCAACAAGTGTTAGTTACAGCTTACTATTCAACGCGAACATGGAACGACAGCGATATTATGCTGACCGAGGTAGGAAATATATAGACTTCATGAGTAATTCATGGGTTCGCTTGGGAAGGCAAGAATCTATAGACGTAAGCCAGGCGTTTCGAGGTGGGTACCACATGTACTACAAGAGTAGACAATACTTTTCAGCAGAGGTATCTTATCCAGCTGTTGCTATCATTGTAATGAAGTGGATATAGTTTCTCACCTCTTCATAAGCTACTCTTGTGCAAGAAGAGTTTGCATAGATCTATATAGTTAGGAAAACATCTAGTTTCCATGGGAAGGGGAAATTTTTTATTACAACTTAAAACATTGGGCATCAAAAATAGAAATGGCCCAGAAAAAAGCTCTTCACCTTGTTGTTTGTTAGGGACTATGGCTAGAAAGAAATGTAATTCTATTTGGAAGCAAAACATCAATCTCTATCAAGGTGGCAATTAATAGTCTAGCCACACTAGGCTCCTATATCAATACTCAAGGAAATCTAGGAATTGGGGTTAATGAGGGGCATACTTTGTTAGTATTTTTATCTCAAGGGGTACTTATACATTAGCAGTTCCTAGCATACATAAGTGATCACACATATTTCACTCTTTAGGCACTTTACTTTATAAAGTTCAAAAGTGTACCTACTTTAATTAATGGCTAAAGAGTGAATTTTTATAAAGTGAGTGTAACTTTATAAAGTTGGGTCACCTAGGTGATTTAAGAGCCCCTAAGATGAAATTAAGCCATAAATGTTGATCTTGAGATGACTATATTAAATATGAGATATTGAGATGTAGGGTTATGGATTTTAGTCATTGATGACAAATAAAAGGAGAAAGGGAGAGTGAAGGGGCACACTATTCTTCATGATATTTGGAGGAGAGGAGACAAAGATCCAAGAGAGAAGTTCATCAAGAATAAGGGTATTATAGCAATTGGGACAACAAGGAGGGGACAAAATGATAGGCAGAAGAAGGGAATAATTTTCTAGCATGAATTTTGAGGCAGTGGACAAAAACATAATTCGAGGCAAAGGAAAAGGAGTTTTATAGGTTCTAGATGAAAGCAAGCTTCAATGGACCTAGTGTGAGGGGGAAATTTATGCAGCTAAGGAACGAATTTTAAGGAGCTTGACACATAAACTTCTAGGAAAATATGGGCATGAAAAATGAGGTTTTTATAGCACAAATTTCAAGGTAGGTCTAGCCACAATTATTGTAGGGCGTACAAAAACAAATCTTGTTCCTACAACATGAGAATCTAGTTAGGTTTAGTAGCAATAAATTCAAGTATTGTTTGGCGTGCTTTACAAGATAAGTATAACTCTGTATTGGTGGAAATTTCACGTGTTGTAAACTTAGAAATTTTCTTTGTGAGCTCAATAACAAATTCCTCTTCTCACTCGCCTCCTTTCAAGGTTTTTTGAGGGGCATTGCCCAAAAAATCTATGTCAAATTTGTGATGCTTACTTTTTATTTCTACTAGTAAAGATTAGATACTAAGCATTTGTAGTTTTTCTTGTAAAAATCATATTGTGTGTTTTTAAGCTTAAATGCATTATTTGGGAAATTTTTTATTCGAGACAAAAATCAAAGTTTGACCAAGTGCTCGAAAAAATTCCTACTACATAAAATCATCTTGTATGTGGTTTTTAAATATGGCATCAGAGTTGGCACTCTAAGGGATAGTTAACATATTTTGACATAGTAGAAAAAGAGAAGTGAAAAGTTAGTGTTGGTTAGTTGGGCATGTTATGGAATCATGGTTGAGGGTGGAGGATGCTGGAATCATGATCTTCATTATGCCAAAACCTGGAGGTGTTAGTAAATTGGTGCATCTTCAGAGTTAACAAATCCATGAGAAGCGATTAAGCACATGTTTTGAAACATGCCGGGAGTGATGGTTTATCTAATTTACAACAACATCCCCCCCAATGTGAGCCAAGTGTGATTCTAACTGAAGACTTTTGGCTCTGATACCACCTATGTCACACAGTTCGAGTTCGAATTCGAATTCGACAATGATTATGTTCGATTTGAATTCAAATTTTCCGATTAGGTTTGAATGAGGTTCGGCATTAGGTTTGACTATACATATTTTTCAATATATATATATATATATATATATATATGACAAAATAATAGAAAGTTCAAAATCGATCCATAAACACATGAATAAAAATTCTTATTAGTAAACATACATGAATAATGTAATCATTCTAACATCTAGTTAAATGTAAACATACATAATAGTAGTTTGCAAAAAGAAATGACATAATTTTCAGTCTTCAAAATTTAAATGAATGTCAAATACTAGCAATCTTTTAAAAAATCACATCGTTTTAATGTTTAAATACTAACAGAAACCTTAAACCAAAACAGTACGTTCTGAAGACCATTTTATGTGTTGGAAATTTGGTGGTTGAAAACTGATAGCAGCAGGTTCGTTTTTTGATTCTTTTTCGTTTGATTTGACATTTGACAGTTTGGAGAAGCATTCCTAGTTTGGATTTTACCATTCTCGAGGGCAAAAATTTGTGATAGTTTTGGATTTTGGCAATTTCTACCTGGAATGGTGGTTGGATACCTATAACAGCGATGATTTGTTTAGATTTCATACAAAAATACCCTGCGCAGTGTTGGAAAGGCCGTCTATCAAGCTAATGTGGTGACGTTGCTTTCAAAATTGATAAATTTGAACATAGTAGTTTAATGAGGTCAGTTTTTGGGTCCTTTCCAGCCATATTTTTTTGGTCAGTTTTGGCATTTGCGCCATAGATATAAAACACAAGCCAAATTGACCCATGAGGTATGACAAAAGACTGTTAGCAAATGCACAGCTCTGCAGCCTGCTCAATACAAACGCTCACTCAATACTCTCGACAGCTTGTGCCAAAACATTAGAGAGCCATTGTTTATAAATAAATATTTGGCGGGAAACGTTGCAGAAAAGCGGTATGCGGCCCCTGGTTTTTTTCGTAAACAACCAAATAAAACCGTCAAAAAAACCAGCGAACCCTAAATCAAACCTTAAAACAATTCGATTAAATTCGCGTTCAGGTTCAAGTTCGATTAGGTTCGAATTCAAGTTCGAATTTTAGGTTCGGCGAACCTGAAGGAATTTCAAATTTTTTTTGAGGTTCGCCGAATTTCAAACCTGAACCTTCAAGTTCGATGAACCCTATGACATGGGATACCACTTGTAATCACAATTATAGTTACACCAAAACATGTAGGTGTTAGTAAACAGACACATTGCCAAAGGTAATGGATCCACGAGAGGCAGTTAAGCACATGCTGTGAAACATGCAGGGAGCACTGGTTTATCCAATGTTCAATAGAGAATAATATGAATGGTGTAGATAATTTTAGCCCATGGAAGGAGAGGTCTTTTTTTTACTTTAGGACTTTGAGCTATGGGACATTGTTGAGAATACAATGGAAATACCCATTGATCTAATACAATTGGCTAATTTTAACAAAAGGAATGTTAAGACGAAGAGGCTTCTTCTAGATCCTATTAAATACCACCTTCTTCCTCATGTTTTGCAGAAGACTTATTCCATTGAGATGTGTGTAGCCTTGATTAAAATTTTCTAGTGCACTAATGACCAAAACTGACATTGTATCGTCATACCTCACTGAGATCACTCAAGTAAGAGATAAGTCATGGGAGAAACCATCTCAAATGAGTAGCTGATTAGATTAGCCATGAGTGGTTTTTCCAAGGAGTGAGACACCTTCATTGTTGGGATAGTGGCATGTGAGCATCTTCCAGACTGGGGAAGAAAGTAGGATGATTTCCATCAAGAGGAGATAAGATGTAATTCATAGAGTGATGGGGGAGAAGAGGAGAATGTTTCTCTCATTGTTAAAGGCAAAAGGAAAAAAGCTACTTAAAGGTAAAAACTACAACAAGCCTTCAAGAAATATATAAAAATTTGGTGGAATTGTAAAAGATTATGATCTTAAACTATATCTATATGTAACAAGGAATATAAAAATTGTAAATAAGATAATCATTGCCTCCTTGAGAGAGATTTTTTGTAATATGATAGGGGAACATATATGAGCCCTCTAGTACCTAAAAGAAATTTGTACTAAAATTTTGTTCTAAACAATATCACTTACACTATGTTTGTAGTAAAGAAATCTAATATAGGATAACCAATAAAAGAGTGCTAACAACATATAGCAAAGTAACTTTTGTTTATGAGGTACAAATTCAAATATATGTGCAAAAAATATATTATATATATAAAAATATTTTTATATACACCATATATAATGATTTCATAAATCTAATAAATTTTTGAGGAAATTATTTAAACTAAATTTATTTGATTTAAATTAACACAAAAAATACATACTAATGGATTTAATCCATTTTAGAAAATTAGTATATATATATATAGATATAACTAATCAATTTTAAATAAATAATATATATATATATATATATATATATATATATATATATATATATCACAATTATGTCTTAAAATATATATCACAATTATGTCTTAAAATTGTTTCTGTTTAGGTAAGAGCTCATTTTCCTTAGAAGTACACGCTAATGGCCTAAGGCCCAAGACTTTGAGGCATATGGGGCATATGGCAGGAATGAGAGCCTTCCCCGAGCGGGTTATTTCAACTTGCCTGATTGTCCTTGAATAACAGTGATGAGTCAAAACTCATAAATAGTTTTTCTCACTGCTGATTTGATAACTAAATTATGATAAATTTTCTCACTATGTACTGAAAATATCACAATTATATTTTGACTAAATTATGACAATCAGTATTGAAACAGACATATACTTCCACAACTAACCACTTCCAACCACTTCCAATAAGAGTGTCCAAATAAGTCCAAAATAAGTGCATGTAGGACTTTCATGATTTCTGCTTTCCGACTTATAACCACTAATCTTGAAAATTTGTTTTCAGATTGTCACGCAGGTGCACTCTTACCAAGCCTTTTCAGATGTTGACGATTTATGTTTTTTATTGTCATGTACAGCATTTTTGCAGATACAATCAATCAAAAGCAGAGCACAGAAATGTTTTTCTTACCATTCTATTTACACTGGTCATAAAAATATGACGATGGCCCAAGCATGTATTTGAAGTTTTGTCTTGATACCAAAAGGATTCTGAACCGCATCTAAAAATGTGAAAAATGTATATTCACTCTTATAAAATTTCTTATGGAAAAATTATGGCATCTAGGCAACCATATAGTAAAATAAAGTTGGTCACCTAACACATCAACGTAATATGTTAGGATGGATGGTTACCAAAAATAAATGGAAAAAAAATAAATTTAATATCGCTCAGACTTTACAGCTTTATCGGTGATTATGGTAGTACGTGCATTTGTGCAATCTATTCGCGAATAAAAGAAGATAGCCTATAATAATAATGATGGCCATAACAATGTTAAGAGACATTGTTACTTCAAATTAAATGAAAAAAGAAAAATGAATTGGAATATTTAAAATATAGGCGTGTCTCTAACTGTACTAATATCTACCAGCTTTTATAATTTGATTACCTCAACAACTGTCAATTGCAGCTTATAATGCAACACAAACATAGAACGACAGCAATACTCCGCTGACCGACGTGGGAAATATATGGGCTTCATAGCTCTGGAGGATCAAAGATGCACGGGGTCGGTTGGGAAGACAAGAATATATGGACGCAAACTGGGGGTTTCGACATGCACCACGTGCGTACACAATACTTATCAGGAGAAGAATATTATCGAGCTGTTTGTGTCATTGCTTATATTTTTCACAGCCACACAAAGTATTTGACTTATATTTATATGGCGAAGTGTTACATGATCCATGCAATGTACAAATATGAGGCCCGCCATGCATGAATGCCAATTTTTTTTAATGAATTAATGTTTTTATATAATGACATTATATTTCATGTTAATAATATTCGCTTTGTATTTATCTCCAATACAATGAAGCTTACTTAAGGTTCGAAGATTGTGGACCCAATAAAGTGACCCTCGAAAGTGGAAACTTTATATTTTCTCTATCGATTGAACATCTTACGCGTAAGTGGTGGAAGATTACTGAATTCTGGTTCTGCATGTGCAAGCACGGAGCATGGATGAGCAATGTGACAACTTTGGCCTTAAATTTAATACAAGACAGAAAAATAATATGTAAAGTAATGGACGGTTGGCTTCAACTTCAGTGTCATATTATATACATAGTTAATTTTGAATAGCAATTATAACATACATAATTTGGTTTTTTATAATTATGATGACTACAACTCGGTTTGGAATTTGGATTTCTTTTTATTGGTTATATATTTTTTATGTTTTGGTTCGTTATGTTTTTTGTCAACATATCTTATGTTTAAAATTTTATCTTTCAAGAGTGATGTTTTCATAATAAATTAACCCTTCACCAATAAAGGCTTGCTTAAAAAAATTACTCTTCAAGAACATAATTATGCTAAAATTTTCTCATATTTATTATAAGTTAAAAAAAAATGACCATGACACCTAAATGACTTATTAAATATTGAATATTGGTTTGAAATTTCATGGAACAATAACAATAAAATCTTAGGAACTCGACCTCGACATGCAATAGCATTTGTATATATGAGATATGATAAAGAGATCTTATGAGACATATAAGGTGACCACCATAGTAAAACTATTGAATGTTATTAATAAAAACTAAAAAATAGATTCATTAATATGGTTTATGTTATGATTTACATAATCTAATAAATACTATTGGATTAAAAAATAAAATATACATTTCACCATATATATATTTTAGCATTGTTTTGGGTCATAGGATATACACTAATATTAACAAGATTGAATGCATGGTATCTCAACCTTTTAAAAATTAAAAGACTAAACTTATAATAAATTGACATTGTGGATCTCATAACATAATGTTATGGGATTATGTTATGATAATGTCACAAAAGTTTCTATCTCTATACATGTCATTGTAATAGTCTCATAACACTAACTCACACCAAAAACTTATGAATTCAATGATAGAAACACATTACTCACACCGAAAAATCATTAATTCCGAGCTAGAAACACATTACTCACATCAAATATTTGTCAATTCCATGCTAGAAGAAGATACTTAGTCCATTGATATTTTTTCTCCCTCAATGGAATAATTGAAGAAATAACAATTATTATAAACAATTATAAAACAAAAATAGTCTCTAACGCATAACTCACACAAAAAACTTGTTAATTCCAAGCTAAAAACACATTAATGACACTAAAAACTTGTTAACTCTAAATTAGAAACACATTACATATTACTCATACCAAAAACCTGTTAATTTCAAGCTAGAAGAAGAGACTTATTACATTGATATTTTGTCTCACTAGATGGAATAAGTTCAGAAATAACGATTATTATGAAGAGTTCTAAAACAAAAATAGTATCTAACACATAACTCACAACACAATCTGGTCAATTCCATGTTAGAAACACATTACTCACACAAAAAACATGTCAATTCCAAGTTTCAAGAAGAAATTTCTTGCATTGATATTTTACCTATCTAGAATGAATAAGTCCATCCTTTCACTCAAAAGGTTAGGTGGACAAATTACTAAAGGTTCTCTCTTTCCTTGTTGAGGAGGCCTTAAATAATATATGTGTGAGAGACATGGAGGTTATCCCTTTCCTTGCTCAGTAGAAAGCATTCAATCATATTTATATGTGTGAAGGAAGGTTATCCCTTTCCTTCCTAAGAAAAAGGCCTTCAATGACATACATGTGTGTTTGTGACTATGTTTAAACCGTCTCTCTAGTGACATGAATTTTCAAAACTAAGAATATAGCTCTTGAGGGAATAATAGATTTCCTCTTCACCATTTTCAACCCACATAGCATAAGTTGAAGAAATGAATGATCAACAATTGCAGTTAAAGCTCCAACCAAGAATATGGCCAAAAGACATTAAGATCAAACAATCATAAACGTACAAAAAATGAAAACTATTAAAACAAAAAAAATTCTCTCCATCTCACTAAATACGCACACGACACTAAAACAAAAAAAAAAATAACACACGCCCACTTCCTCAAATTCCAAAGTCAAGCCATGAAAGACTGCAAAATTATCTTAAAGCTCACTCAAATGAATCAAAATATGACCACTTGGGATACACAACAATCTTGAACCGAAACATGGTAACAACTCCAGACCCCTGATTGTTGGCAATGGCCATGAGAGCTACAACTAAGCAAGCCAAGCTCAGTACACAAAGATAAACATTAGCAAGATCAAACTGTATTTCATCTTATTGGCTTCCTCTCATAATCCCCATCAAGAATTTTATAGTTGATCTCCATCAAGAATTCTAGAGTAAGAAACTAGAGGTCCACCCATGGTACTCGAATCAATCCCAAGCCCCATGCCCATTTTTCCATCCTCAATCTAAATTTGTGCCTGTATTTCCACCAACATCCCATTGTTGTTGCTTATTCTTCCTCCTCGCACCAAAATACTAAATACAAAATATAAACCAAGGTAAACATAACAACAGATGCCAATAACATAATTTTTTCCACACTGACTTTTTCTACAGATTGTAAAGAGAGACATTGCAAAAATATGGGGTGCACTTGATGAAAATCAGAGAGATACTTTAATAATTTCTGCATCAAATAACTTGGAGTCTACTTTGAAAATATTATGACATCACATGTTCATAGTTCTTTGTAACAAGTTATCAGTCTTTCTAACCCTTTTATTTTCTTCAATTTCTCATGTATTAATGTTGGTGCAAAAAGGGAATGACCCACTATCAAAATTTAAACTCGTAAAATAACTATACTAAAAGAAACTAAATTACCAATACATGTGATTGCTATATCTAGAAAATCAAAAGAACTTGTAAAAGCTTCAGCAAATTATCCAAATGCAAAACCACAAATCCATCTGAACCAACACAATAATATTACAAGGAGAAACTGCATAGCATATCTGATTTCCCTAAATGGATCCATTGGTAAATGAAATCCAAATCATGGGGAAGTGGTATTCCTAAATTGTATAAACGATTTTTTTTTTTATCATTACTCACCTATAACTTGTTACCATGCCTCCAAATTTATATAGAAAAATATTTTGGATACATGCCACCCATAATTTTCCCTTCATTTTACTCGAGAGGGTAAGGGAATTGATCTTGTTATCACCCCAAGAAACTCTCCTAGGTTGTAGCTTGGAGATGCTCAGGAACATTACAAACTCAACATAATGTTGGAAATGGATGAATGGAAGGAATGATGCATATTCAAGCCAGATAACCAGTTCTACCTTGCTTGACTCCAGACATGCGTGAATGCCCCCAGACTACAAGGCTTTAGACCACTAATTACTCACAGCTTAAGGATTGGGTGAATATGGAGAATACTGACCACACCAGCAGATGCACAAGACCCTATGACGGCCGGCTACAACCAATAAAAAAGGTCTGCAAATTTAATTTCCTAGTGCACAGACAGGATGACAACTCTCTGCCACTATGTGAAAAGAACCTAATTAACACATTCATTGATACATGAAAGATTCAAACACTGAGGTAGGATGACAGCTCCTCTAATGCTATACATCAAGAGTTTAGGGAAAATGCATATCAAGCACAACCTAGAATAGAAAAGAGATGGGAAGTTAGCAATTAACAGCAAAAGGAGCTTGTATTAGCTGAAAATGAAGACGAGATGCTGCAAGTATCAAAGCAGTTACATTCTCGAGAAGTTGAACCTTACATCAAAACAACAACCATCAACCTTGATTACATATATTTTTTGGGTATATATAGAGTTTGATTACAAAAATGTTCTACTATTCTTAGGCATGGAGGGGTCATAATGGACCACCAACCACTTTAACTGCTTGGCAGAGCTTCTGAGTAAAACTGTTTGCTGTAGTGAACAAAATTGATCTTCTTGGATGCTCTGTTGTCCTTCTCAGCCAGGTGAAGTGTCGTAGAGGATAGAATTCCATAACTGTTAAATGCGTTCACCTGCCCAGACTCTGTCCTTTTCTCTTCAGCCATACGGTTTCTTGAATGCAGTTGTTGAAGATGAAATGTGCCGGGTACTGGTAGGTGACCGCCTTCGTCCTTCAACTGCATTGCATGATCAAGGTGAATGGACTGCATGGCGGATGCATGAGCAGGGCGGAGGAGGAACATCAGTCGTTGGATCAAATAGATGGATGGCAGAGATCACTCGGCGGGAACTATCGGGGGGCGAGGTGAGAGAAGATCGTGAGCCATTGGATCTCGGGCAAATAGATCCAACGATCATTGGGCGGAGGAGATGTGTGAAGTTTAACAAGCGGGGAGGACAATTTTGGTGGTGAGCAGTATTTATTGCACCGCTATCGGGGGCCAGGCAGTAATCATACACGGCCGAGCGATTCCATTAACACTGTCACGCGTGGCAATGGGGACAAACGAAAACTGCTTTTGATCGCGATTTATCATGTGGCTAGTTTTCGGGCGGGGGAAGAGCAGGCGTCGTCCGATCGCGGCGGGGATGATCAGACGGCGGGGATTTAATCGCACAGGTTGGTTCGATTGATGGGATGGGGAAAGGACTTGTGAAGGCGCGCGGTCATGTGGTTAAGGTTATATGATGGTTTAAACTCCGCGCTTGGGCTTAAGGGCAAAGGCTGATAGTATATAGTTTTTTAACAATCAAGCCCAAGAAATGGAGATGAGAGGAGGGTGTTCGGAGTGAAAGGGGAGGGAAAATTACCAGTTATAGCCCTCCTTTGAGTAGGAAATGAGGACTGAGCTTCCTTCTCAGATTCTGAGTATCAGCAACATGTGGCAGAGCTAACACTGGCTTCTTCTGGGGATGAGATCTTCCCTATGAGGTCTTAAGAACTCGCAGATCAATGCCTTCCCTGAAAAAACAAAATAGAAAGAATTTCCTAGTGTTCCATTGGGCATGGAGTCTAACTAAAACTGGTAAAACAACATATTTACAACTTTAAGGCCAAAAGACCTTAAATCACATAAATTTTCAGGAAATGCCCATTAACTGGGCCATCAAAAAATGCTTCTCCTCCCATACTTTTCAGCATGAAGGTATTGTTCCCTTGAATCTGAAAAATAATAAAATTCCCTATCCCATCAAACTTCCCATGGTTGCCATTCTTTTCTTTCAGTGCATCCCACTTCAGAACCAAGTCTCCAACCTGAAAATTATCTATTTTTGCCCTCCTGTCAAAGACTTCCTTGATCTTCTTCTAATGTGCTGCAGACCTTTCAACCAGTTGTTCTCTGATTTGATGTACCTCTGCTAAATTAGTGATCCTTTTTGCCATGTCTTCTTCCTCATTCTGCTCTTCTTGTAGGAGCTTTGCCACAAGAAGAGTTAACTGAATCAGGAATGCAACTTCAGTGCCATATACCAGCCTAAATGGAGAATTCATTGTGGATTTCTTAATGGTCACTTTGTCAGCCCAGAGTGCATATTTTAGCTTAGAATCCCAATTCTTTTTGTTGTCTTCCAACATCTTCTTAATTATCCTTATCAGGTCTTTGTTGGAAGATTCTGCTAAGCCATTGCCTTGGGGATAATATTAGGTGGAATGAACCAGTTTAATGCCCATTGAATCACACATACCCACCAACTCTTTTGCCCTGAAGGCTGCTACATTATCTGTGATTATTTTATGTGGACACCCAAATCTGGTGAAGATATTCTCTGTCAAAAACTTCATGACCACATTATGATCAGATTTTCCGGTAGGGATGGCCTCAATCCATTTGGTGAAGTTATCTGTGGCCACTAATATCCATCTGTGCTGGCCACTGGAATGAGGATTAATTTCTCCAATGAAATCCAAGCCCCACTGTTGAAAAAGTCCATTACCATGTATTGGTTTTAGGGGCAAGGACTTCAATTGTTGTTTTCCTTCAAATCTTTGGCACCTGTCACAAGATCTGACAAATGAAAAAACATCAGAAAATAAGGTCGGCCAATAGTACCCAGCTCTGAAGATTTTGTGGGCTGTAGTTTTCCAATAATGGTGCCCTCCACACATGCTGGAATGAAACTGCTGCATGACTTCAATGGATTGTTCTTTGTCTAGACACCTCAAAAGAATTCCAAAGGGGTCCCTCCAATAGAAAAGGTTTTCATGGATGCAATATTTCGCTGCCCTGAGCCTAACAGTTCTAGCTTGACTTTGAGTAAGGCCTGGAGGGATTTCTAGCTTCAGCAAGAATTTAGCTATTGGAGAGTACCAATCACAAGAAGCTAGATTTTCTGCTAATGACTGTCCTTTCCCTGGTTCAGCTGCTTCCTCTTCTTCTATTCGACCATTTTCTGCAATTGTGCCAATGAAAACTATGTCCAATGATCTGCAATTTTCTTCAACCAATAACTTGGCAAGGCCCTGACCTCTGACAAGCTTGGTGTGCTTAAATTCTATATTAAATTCAATTAACTTTGCAATCCATTTAGCCCTTCTTCCGTCAGCATCAGGCTGTGTTAAGACAACTTTTATTGAAGCAAAGGGTACATATGCAATTATCTTGGAATGCAGAATATAAACTCTCAAATCTTTCAAAGACTTGTTAAGAGCATATGCATGTTTTTCAATGATGTCATACCTCAGATCAACATCCCTTAAGGTTTTGCTGAAAAATGCCACTGGATGCTCTGAGCCCTCTTCATTTGCTTTCAATAGAACTGCTGCAAGGGTGTCTTTAGAGGCAAATGAAAATATATGGAACTCCTTGCTGTAATCTTGAATTCTTAAAGTGGGAGCCTCCATAATAGCTTTCTTAATGGACTCAAAGGATCTTCTTGTTATATCAGTCCATTTAATCTCTGACCCCTTTTTCAACATGGAGGTAATGTGCTTTACGAGTTCTGCAAAATTTGGGATAAACCTCCTCACAAAATTTATTTTGCCCAGAAAGGACTGGATGTCTTTCTTCGATCTTGGGACAGACAAGGTCTGTATTGCTCTTACTCTTTTTGGGTTAATTCAGACACTTGCAGCAGAAACAACATGTCCTAACAGTTTGCCCTCTTCCAAAGCAAACTGTGACTTTTTAAGATTGACTGAAATCCCAAACCTTTTACACTTCAGGAACACTATTTTAAATGTTTTAAATGGTCATGATGGTCGTTGGAGTATATTGTTATATCATCAAGGTAGATAAGGACAAACTTGTCCTTCTCCCCCACAAATGCTATATCCATAGCTCTCTGAAAGGTGGCTCCAACATTCATCAATCCAAAAGGCATCTTGGAATACATAAAAGTGCCCCAAGGAGTGGTGAATGCAGTCTTCTCTTGGTCATCTGGATGTACAACAACCTGATTATACCCTGAAAATCCATCCAGGAAAGACATCACTTTGGCTCCTGAGACCTTCTGCAACAGATGCTCCAACTTGGGTAGAGGATAGTTGTCTTTCTTAGAGCATTTGTTTAAGTATATGAAATCAACACAGAGTCTGATTTCTCCACTTTTCTTCCTCACTACCACTAATTTGGCTACCCATTTTGAATATCTGAGAGGGACTATGATTTTGGCAGCCAATAACTTCTTTATTTCTTTTTCAATCAAAGGGAGGAGCAAAGGATTTATTGGTCTCAGCTTCTGCTTGAAAGGGATGGTGTCTTTCTCTAAAGGGATTTTATGCTAGATAATCTTTTTGTCATATGTTTTCAGGTCACTATATTCCCACGCAAAGACATCAACAAATTGCTTCATTAAATTCCTGTATTCAGCACTTTGGGCAGCAGACAGATGGGTAGACAAATTTATGTATCTGGGCTGACCTGGGCTCCCTATATTATGCTCACATACTGCAGATTGGTCTTCTTTTTGGGCAGCCTTATAAGGCACATGATTTTGGTCAAATAACTTTTCTAATGGAACCAGACCCTTAGGTATATAATTACTGGGCAGTTGGACAATGCTATCTTTACCAATTCTGTTTCTAAGCTAGGATTGGGGACTTTCTTCCAAGGTTTCATTTTCTTGGTCAATTTGCATTTCAGAAAATTCATCAATGACTTGCAGAAACCTATTTACTTCATCATCATCCTCAAAAAATTTCCAATGCTGGACATTATCAGGAAAGGATGGTCTATATTTCATTTGGACTTCATAAACTACACTGGGAGGCATGGGAGGGATAAACATGCTAGCATACACAACAAGGGAATCAACAAGTTGATTTTTGGCTCTAGGATATATGAGATACAAAAATTATCAAAAGAGTCTTTAAGTTTCCATACCTCATCTCTGTATGCTTTCAACCTTGAGTGCTTTGCTTGAAATGTTCTGTTTACTTGCTGAATGATAAGATGAGCATCTCCAAACACTTTTATGTTTCTGATTCCTCTGTCTTTAGCTACATTAAGGCCCAATAGCAGAGCCTCATACTCTACTATATTGTTTGTGACTTGAAAAGCCAGCTTAAAAAACAGATGTGTGCTTTCTTGTTCTGGAGATATCAGCACCACCCCTGCTCCTGCGGTCTCCCTGGAACATGCTCCATCAAAGAACATCTCCCAAACCAGACCTCCTTGCTCTCCCTCAACCTGATTTATTTGTTTCCTGAGCTACATTGAGGCCTTATGGGATTCCTCAATTTGGAGAATGAAAGCTCCAAAGTCGGTGTCCATAGCATAAATAGGATGATTAGAAGGATTCTTCTCATCATTGATGATTTAGGCCAGCTGTGCTTCTTTTTACAATCTCTTGCTTTCTCCTCCAAAAACTGGGACAGTGGCATAAGATAGATCATTCTGTAATGTCCCACCTAATCTCTTAATCCATCCTCTAGACAGCAGCATGCCAAACTTAGGAGGGACATTTGCTACCACAATATCCATCATCATACTCTTCATGGGCAGTTGAGTTAGGGTAATGGTCGGGTCTTTGATTAACCCTAAGCACTTGACCTTTCTTGAATCAAATGAGAATAAATCATGATATGGTCTAGTGATATCAAGGCCTAACTCTTCCATGACAGCTTTAGGCATAAGATTGTGGCTGGCCCCTATGTCTAGCAAGCAATTGTGGAGGATTTTGTCATGAATGGTTAAGGAGACATAAAATGATGGAGAATTATTATTAGTAGGTTTGATCATAGGGCTAAGCACAAATGCAGGTTTGACATCTTGCAAATTGACATAGTCAGTGGAGGCTTGTGTGGCTTTTAGCTCAAGAGCCTCAAGGATAGGCTTTCTAAAAACTTCAATCTTTACAAGTTCTATCACAGGCACAGATATTTTTAACTTCTGGACTTCTGATTCAAAACTGAAAGGGGAAGGGGACTTATCAGGACCTCTTACCTCTCTAGTTGGTGCTTTGAGGATAACTGGATCAACTGCTGGCTTCTTCTGTCTAATATTCTGTGACTCTGTTTGGAAAACAGCTCTTTGGGCAGGGTTCTCCTTGACATTGTTTGCTTTTGACCTCAGATTATATCTTTACTGTTCACCAGTCTGCAAAACAACCTCTCTGTCCCACTCTTGACTGGTTTGGTCCATTAGTAATGATTCTTCATATGCATCCAATGTAAAAAAGGTAGCACTACCTTTATCTTCCATGCAATGAATTTCATCCTCCTCTTCAAACTGCTCCTCCTCCATGACTACATTTTGGAAAGGAGCCTTAACTCTTTGTTCTTCATTTGTTTCTTTACCCCTTTGAATGATTTGCAACTGCTCATTTGCTCTTCTGAATGGATTTGGATTTTTTGGAGCAAATGTGTTTTGAAACCTTGTTTTCCCAGAACTCTGCTCAACTTTCAGCTTAGATATCTCAGTAGCCAATGACTCTATCATCTTAGTCATTTTATCTAATTTGGGTTCTGAAGATGAAGCAGAGGAAGAAGAAGCCTCACTTCTCTGCCTTCTTCTATCAACATGTGTTTTAATCTTTTTTGCAGCCATGATATTTGATTCCACCTCTAGTGTTGCATCCTCCATATCAGCTAGAGTGGCAAATCTTCTTTCCCTCAAAAGCAGGCAGAAATCAGAGTCAAAAGCATTAGCATAAGTGAGTTTGGTAGAGGTGGGGGTAAGCTTTACTTCAGCTGGTATCTTACTATACATACGGTTAAATCTTTTATTAAAATCAGGCAAAGATTCCCCATTCTCCCTCTTTAGGTTTCCAAACTCTGTATGGTAGTAGAGCAGGTCTTTTCTATCTCCCCATTGCTTCAGGAATGCATTATCCAATGCCTGAATGTCTGTTATGGACCTATGGGGAAATTCTCTGAACCATTTTCTAGCCTCTCCATCAAGGCTCTGGACAAACACCCTCATCCACACATCATCCTCACTGATATCTAAGTTATCAACATAACTATAAGAAGACTCAAGGAGTTCTTTAGCAGTTACCCCCTCTGTACCAGTGAATTTGGGCATATATTTTTGATATTCTCCTGCAGGCATGGCATTCAAAGGAACAGGCAAGACCAGAGGTCCATACCTAGCAACTATGATTCTTTCCATCTTCATGGGAGCTTGTTGTCCTGCCATGACTGGGCTAGGTGGAAGGATACTGGTAGATTGGGTAGTAGGAAGTAATGAAATAAATGATAGAAATGAAGGAATATGATTGACTGAATGGGAGGCTTTCTTTGGACTAAAATCCAAAGGGGAACTGATCAAACAAGGAGTTGTATGAATCTCTGAAGGAATTTCTTTACTAACAGTGCTAGGCTCTATATCTTCAAACTGTATATCCTCAGCTATAACCTTATCTTTCAGAGATGCATAAGTTCTCCTAGGCTTACCTGATCCTGATGCTCCTTTCTTTGATGTTTTCTTCTACTTAGCAATATTCTCAGGGTCAGGCACTGGGTCAGCTGGTGATCTCTGAGGATTTCTCCAGGTATGCCTCACAAACTGAGCCAGAAATGAAATGTGGAGTCGCCACCAGGTAGGTTCTCCAAGAGAGTCGCTAGATAGATGATTACAACCAGAGATGTGTCCAAAATTTTTCTATCATCAAAGCATGGAGTTGTGTCATTCTCCCAGGGAAGCTGAGCTTCAATCTCCTCTCCCCGGAAATGGCGCCAATTAATGTTATCACCCCAAGAAACTCTCCTAGGTTGTAGCTCGGAGATGCTCAGGAACATTACAAACTCAACATAATGTTGGAAATGGATGAATGGAAGGAATGATGCATATTTAAGCCAGATAACCACTTCTACTTTGCTTGACTCTAGACATGCGTGAACACCCCCCCAACTACGAGGCTTTAGACCATCAATTACTCACAGCTTAAGGATTGGGTGAATATGGAGAATACTGACCACATGCGCAGATGCACAGGACCCTGTGATGGCCGACTGCAACCAGTAAAAAAGGTCTGCAAATCTAATTCCCTAGTGCCCAGACAGGATAACAGCTCTCTATCACTAAGTGAAAAGAACCTGATTAACACATTCACTGATACATGCAAGATTCAAATACTAAGGTAGGATGACAGCTCCTCTAATGCTATACATCAAGATTTCTAGAAAAATGCATATCAAGCACAACCTAGAACAGAAAACAGATGGGAAGTGAGCAATTAACAACAAAAGAAGCTTGTATTAGCTGAAAATGAAGACGAGATGTTGCAAATATCAAAGCAGTTACAGTCTCCAGAAGTTGAACCTTACATCAAAACAACAACCATAAACCTTGATTATATCTGTTTTTTGGGTATATATAGAGTTTGATTACAAAAATGTTCTGCTATTCTTAGGCGTGGAGGGGTCATAATGACCACCAACCACTTTAACTGCTTGGTAGAACTTCTGAGTACAATTGCTTGTTGTAGTGAACAAAATTGATCTTCTTGGATGCTTTGTTGTCCTTCTCAGGATAGAATTCCATAACTGTTAAATGCGTTCACCTGTTTGGACTCTGTCCTTTTCTCCTCGGCCGTATGGTTTCTTGAATGCTGTTGTTGAAGATGAAATGTGTCGGGTACTGGTAGGTGATCGCCTTCATCCTTCCGGTGCACGGCATGATCAAGGTGAATGGACTGCATGGCGGATGCATGAGGAGGGCGGAGGAGGAACATCAGCCATTGGATCAAACATATGGATGGCGGAGATCGCTCAGTGGGAACCATCAATGGGGGCGAGGTGAGAGACGACCGTGAGCCATTGGATCTCGGGTGGACAGATCCAATGGTCATCGGGCGGAGGAGATGTGTGGAGTTTAACAAGCAGGGAGGACGGTTTTGGCGGTGAGCAGTATTTATCACACAACTATCGGGGGTCAGGTGGTAATCATACACAGCCGAGCGATTCCATTAAAACTGTGACGCGTGGCGGTGGGGAAAAATGAAAACCGCTTTTGATCGTGAATTATCATGCAGCTATTTTGTGGGCGCGGGAAGAGTGGACACTGTCCGATCACGGCGGGGATGATCGGAGGCGGGTATTTAATCACACATTTTGGTTCGATTGATGGGACGGGGAAAGGACTTGTGAAGACGCATGGTCATGTGGTTAAGGTTATATGATGGTTTAAACTCCGCGCTTGGGCTTAAGGGCAAAGGCTAAGAGTATATGGTTTTTTAACAGTCAAGCCCAAGAAATGGAGATGAGAGGAGGGTGTTCGGAGTGAAAGGGGAGGCGGAATGACCAGTTATAGCCCTCCTTTGAGCAGGAAACGAGGACTGAGCTTCCTTCTGAGATTTCGAGTATCAACAACATGTGGCAGAGCTAACAGAACCTATATCTAGAGCATCATCCAAATGGTATTAATAAAGTGGGAGAGGTGTACCAAAGTAAATTTATTTTTTCACCTCCACTTGTACTCCTCCATGGCTTTATCTATCCACCTATTCTCCATAGACCACGATTTTATACACATGTTTATTTATCAAGAGATGGGTGAAAGTTTTCAACACCTCATTTTCTTTGAGACCTAGTAAAATGACCTTTATCTGTTGTAGTAAATGTTACCATCGAATTGAGATAAAGAGCCCTCTTTCAGAAACACAGAAAACAAATATAAAAATCAAATCCTCCATTAACAAAACCAAAAGGATTTTTCTATTTTACAAGTTACCCTAGCCTACTACTATTGGTGGTTCCAACACTCATTTCCATGATGCATGTGATTATTTTTTAATTATTGCACATAGTTGTAGACCAAGGTTGTCCTTTCTCTTAGATTTCTTGGGGAATCTTCCCACCCAGCAATTATATAACCACTATCAATGATAAACCTCTTGTCAACTTCAAGATATGCGAATTCAATTTATTTATGTTATCTATGTAAGTGCCATAGCGTTTTAAAAACGTTTAAGGAAAATAATTGACCGCTAAAAATACATTTTGAAAAATTCAAGACACATCATAAGATACATTCATGCAAAATATTTAAACGTATTTAACGGACAAAATGCCTTATGATGACCACTTTTCCTGTCAAATTCCAACCCTAACTACAACCATATTAAATCAAGTGGTTGACATATGTTGATGGCATTATTTTTAACTTTTAATGATGTTGAGAGATATATGGAAGGTAGAAATTGAAGACTATCAAAGTAAATGTCATTGGATTAGTTACATGGAGAGGATTAATAGGCCATGGTTGACTATGGCTAGATATTTTCAATGTATTTAATGTAATTGGACTAGTTGACAATTGATGTGCATGGAGACGATTAATAAACCATGGTTGACTATAGCTAAGCACAACTGCAGGTTTGACATCTTGCAAATTGACATAGTCAGTGGAGGCTTGTGTGGCTTTTAGCTCAAGAGCCTCAAGGATAGGCTTTCTAAAAACTTCAATCTTTACAAGTTCTATCACAGGCACAGATATTTTTAACTTCTGGACTTTTGATTCAAAACTGAAAGGGGAAGGGGACTTATCAGGACCTCTTACCTCTTGAGTTGGTGCTTTGAGGATAACTGGATCAACTGCTGGCTTCTTCTGTCTGATATTCTATGACTCTGTTTGGACAACAGCTCTTTGGGCAGGGTTCTCCTTGACATTGTTTGCTTTTGACCTCAGATTATATCTTTACTGTTCACCAGTCTGCAAAACAACCTCTTTGTCCCACTCTTGTCTGGTTTGGTCCATTAGTAATGATTCTTCATATGCATCCAATGTAAAAAAGGTAGCACTACCTTTATCTTCCATGCAATGAATTTCATCCTCCTCTTCAAACTGCTCCTCCTCCATGACTACATTTTGGAAAGGAGCCTTAACTCTTTGTTCTTCATTTGTTTCTTTACCCCTTTGAATGATTTGCAACTACTCATTTGCTCTTCTGAATGGATTTGGATTTTTTGGAGCGAATGTGTTTTGAAGCCTTGTTTTACCAGAACTCTGCTCAACTTTCAGCTTAGATATCTCAGTAGCCAATGACTCTATAATCTTAGTCATTTTATATAATTTGGGTTCTGAAGATGAAGCAGAGGAAGAAGAAGCCTCACTTCTCTGCCTTCTTCTATCAACATGTGTTTTAATCTTTTTTGCAGCCATGATATTTGATTCCACCTCTAGTGTTGCATCCTCCATATCAGCTAGAGTGGCAAATCTTCTTTCCCTCAAAAGCAGGCAGGAATCAGAGTCAAAATCATTAGCATAAGTGAGTTTGGTAGAGGTGGGGGTAGGCTTTACTTCAGCTGGTATCTTACTATACATACGGTTAAATCTTTTATTAAAATCAGGCAAAGATTCCCCATTCTCCCTCTTTAGGTTTCCAAACTCTGTATGGTAGTAGAGCAGGTCTTTTCTACCTCCCCATTGCTTCAGGAATGCATTATCCAATGCCCCAATGTCTGTTATGGACCTATGGGGAAATTCTCTGAACCATTTTCTAGCCTCTCCATCAAGGCTATGGACAAACACCCTCATCCACACATCATCCTCACTGATATCTAAGTTATCAACATAACTATAAGAAGACTCAAGGAGTTCTTTAGAAGTTACCCCCTCTGTACCAGTGAATTTGGGCATATATTTTTGATATTCTCCTGCAGGCATGGCATTCAAAGGAACAAGCAAGACCAGAGGTCCATACCTAGCAACTATGATTCTTTCCATCTTCATGGGAGCTTGCTGTCCTGCCATGATTGGGCTAGGTGGAAGGATACTGGTAGATTGGGTAGTAGGAAGTAATGAAATAAATGATAGAAATGAAGGAATATGATTGACTGAATGGGAGGCTTTCTTTGGACTGAGATCCAAAGGGGAACTGATCAAACAAGGAGCTGTATGAATCTCTAAAGGAATTTCTTTACTAACAGTGCTAGGCTCTAAATCTTCAAACTGTATATCCTCAGCTATAACCTTATCTTTCAGAGATGCATAAGTTTTCTTAGGCTTACCTGATCCCGATGCTCCTTTCTTTGATTTTTTCTTCTGCTTAGCAATCTTCTCAGGGTCAGGCACTGGGTCAGCTGGTGATCTCTGAGGATTTCTCCAGGTATGCCTCACAAACTGAGCCAGAAATGAAATGTGGAGTCGCCACCAGGTAGGTTCTCCAAGAGAGTCGCTAGATAGATGATTACAACTAGAGATGTGTCCAAAATTTTTCTATCATCAAAGCATGGAGTTGTGTCATTCTCCCACGGAAGCTGAGCTTCAATCTCCTCTCCCCGGAAATGGCGCCAATTAATGTTATCACCCCAAGAAACTCTCCTAGGTTGTAGCTCGGAGATGCTCAGGAACATTACAAACTCAACATAATGTTGGAAATGGACGAATGGAAGGAATGATGCATATTTAAGCCAGATAACCACTTCTACTTTGCTTGACTCTAGACATGCGTGAACACCCCCCAACTACAAGGCTTTAGACCATCAATTACTCACAGCTTAAGGATTGGGTGAATATGGAGAATACTGACCACATGCGCAGATGCACAGGACCCTGTGATGGCCGACTGCAACCAGTAAAAAAGGTCTGCAAATCTATTTCCCTAGTGCCCAGACAGGATAACAGCTCTCTATCACTAAGTGAAAAGAACCTGATTAACACATTCACTGATACATGCAAGATTCAAACACTAAGGTAGGATGACAGCTCCTCTAATTCTATACATCAAGATTTCTAGAAAAATGCATATCAAGCACAACCTAGAACAGAAAACAGATGGGAAGTGAGCAATTAACAACAAAAGAAGCTTGTATTAGCTGAAAATGAAGACGAGATGTTGCAAATATCAAAGCAGTTACAGTCTCCAGAAGTTGAACCTTACATCAAAACAACAACCATAAACCTTGATTATATCTGTTTTTTGGGTATATATAGAGTTTGATTACAAAAATGTTCTGCTATTCTTAGGCGTGGAGGGGTCATAATGACCACCAACCACTTTAACTGCTTGGTAGAACTTCTGAGTACAATAGCTTGTTGTAGTGAACAAAATTGATCTTCTTGGATGCTTTGTTGTCCTTGTAGAGGATAGAATTCCATAACTGTTAAATGCGTTCACCTGTTTGGACTCTGTCCTTTTCTCCTCGACCGTATGGTTTCTTGAATGCTGTTGTTGAAGATGAAATGTGTCGGGTACTGGTAGGTGATCACCTTCATCCTTCCGGTGCACGACATGATCAAGGTGAATGGACTGCATGGCGGATGCATGAGGAGGGTGGAGGAGGAACATCAGCCATTGGATCAAACATATGGATGGCGGAGATCGCTCAGTGGGAACCATCAATGGGGGCGAGGTGAGAGACGATCGTGAGCCATTGGATCTCGGGTGGACAGATCCAATGGTCATCGGGCGGAGGAGATGTGCGGAGTTTAACAAGCAGGGAGGACGGTTTTGGCGGTGAGCAGTATTTATCACACCGCTATCGGGGGTCAGGTGGTAATCATACACAGCCGAGCGATTCCATTAAAACTGTGATGCGTGGCGGTGGGGAAAAATGAAAACCGCTTTTGATTGTGAATTATCATGCAGCTATTTTGTGGGCGCGGGAAGAGTGGACGCTGTCCGATCACGGCGGGGATGATCGGAGGCGGGGATTTAATCACACAGTTTGGTTCAATTGATGGGACGGGGAAAGGACTTGTGAAGACGCATGGTCATGTGGTTAAGGTTATATGATGGTTTAAACTCCGTGCTTGGGCTTAAGGGCAAAGGCTAAGAGTATATGGTTTTTTAACAGTCAAGCCCAAGAAATGGAGATGAGAGGAGGGTGTTCGGAGTGAAAGGGGAGGCGGAATGACCAGTTATAGCCCTCCTTTGAGCAGGAAACGAGGACTGAGCTTCCTTCTGAGATTTCGAGTATCAACAACATGTGGCAGAGCTAACAGAACCTATATCTAGAGCATCATCCAAATGGTATTAATAAAGTGGGAGAGGTGTACCAAAGTTAATTTATTTTTTCACCTCCACTTGTACTCCTCCATGGCTTTATCTATCCACCTATTCTCCATAAACCACGATTTTATACGCATGTTTATTTTATCAAGAGATGGATGAAAGTTTTCATCACCTCATTTTCTTTGAGACCTATTAAAACGACCTTTATCTGTTGTAGTAAATGCTACCATCGAATTGAGATAAAGAGCCTTCTTTCAGAAACACAGAAAACAGATATGAAAATCAAATCCTCCATTAACAAAACCAAAAGGATTTTTCTATTTTACAAGTTACCCTAGCCTACTACTATTGGTGGTTCCAACACTCATTTCCATGATGCATGTGATTATTTTTTAATTATTGCACATAGTTGTAGGCCAAGGTTGTCCTTTCTCTTAGATTTCTTGGGGAATCTTCCCACCCAGCAATTATATAACCACTATCAATGATAAACCTCTTGTCAACTTCAAGATATGCGAATTCAATTTATTTATGTTATCTATGTAAGTGCCATAGCGTTTTAAAAACGTTTAAGGAAAATAATTGACCACTAAAAATACATTTTGAAAAATTCAAGACACATCATAAGATACATTCATGCAAAATATTTAAACGTATTTAACGGACAAAATGCCTTATGATGACCACTTTTCCTGTCAAATTCCAACCCTAACTACAACCATATTAAATCAAGTGGTTGACATATGTTGATGGCATTATTTTTAACTTTTAATGATGTTGAGAGATATATGGAAGGTAGAAATTGAAGACTATCAAAGTAAATGTCATTGGATTAGTTACATGGAGAGGATTAATAGGCCATGGTTGACTATGGCTAGATATTTTCAATGTATTTAATGTAATTGGACTAGTTGACAATTGATGTGCATGGAGACGATTAATAAACCATGGTTGACTATAGCTAAATAAATTCAAGTTATGGTTGAGGAAGTTTACTAGGGTCAACATATAGTTAACTATAAATGAACATGGTTTTCCAAATCTAACCATAGTTGACTATGATAGAATATGATTGGCTATGGTTATTATGGTTGTTCAATCATGGTTGATTATGCAATGGAATATGTTTGTTGGGCCTTTCTTTCTATTTATTCCTTTGGGTGCTTAATATTCTAAGGCTCGCCCACAACTCATGGGTTATTCCCAAGACCAAAGTCTAACGCTCTGTTGTTTCTCCCAAAGACAGCCATGGATTGCTTACAAGACCAGTGCCTGGGTACATCTAAATCGGTGTGCGTCAAATGATTCTCAAGTAGGAGGAGACATCACCCGTATTCTATACATATATATCAGAGAGTTGGTTCTTTCATCCAAAGATACAAGCCATATGTTTTAGCTTTTCTACACACACATAGTTCCCAGAAATATAACATAAATAGTGGAGCCCGAGCACTTCAAAGATTTACAGTTTTAATCAACTTTATAAGATAAATGAGAGAAGTCAAATCAAAAGGACAACTCAATTTATAAAGCTCAAAGCACCGAGAATTCTATATATAACACATAGAGCCTGAAACCACGAGATTTACTATAACTACTGAATTAGAGGAAGATGTAATGGACAAAAAATAAGTTGAGTAATATGCTTCACGCAATATAGCTTGAAAATATGATTTCAACCCCTCACACAAGTATATGCATTAACACTTTAATGTAGATGAATTTGTAGACAAGTTTGAAATATCAGAGTATATATTATTGCATGAATTCGAAAGAGGAAAATATAAAAGATGAATGAAAATGAGAAATAAAACATTGTTATACTTCAGAGAAAGAACCATCGCCAATTCTATAATATTATGCAAGATCTATGTGACTAAGTCATACAATTTTCACAAAAATAACAGATTTTCTTTCAGATTTCGGAACCCTTTTTCAGTGCTGCGAGCCCCTATTTATAAGAAGAAGGGTTTGTTTCAATCATGGTTTAACACATGAAATCCTGAGATGAGTTTTCAGTTGTTAAGTTAGCGGAGAGGAAGAGGGAGACACAAAGATGGAGGGGAGCGAGAGAAAGAGAGAGGGAGGGAGACAATGATAGAGTTGGAGGGAAGAGAGAGAGACATCGATGGGGGGAGAGACATAGGGAGGTGGGAGAGAAAGGGAGAGAGTGTAAGGAAGATATATATGACTCAATAAAGAGGAGAGAGAGAGAGAGAGAGAGAGAGAGAGAGAGATGGAATCGTAGGGGAGAGAGTGGGGGGGGGGGGGGGGGGGGGGGGGGGGGGAGAAGAAAGACATTGAGAGAGAAAGGTGGAGAGGGAGAGGGAGTGATAAGAGAGACATGTAGAGAGAATGAGGGATAGACGAGAGCAGGAGGGAAAAGAGAGATAAGGGGAGAGAGAGGGGGATAAGGGGATGAGAGAGAGAAGGGGAAGAGAGATAGAGGGAGAGGAAGAGGGAGGGGGAGAGAGAGTGTATTTTTGGTGGGTGAGATAGAGAGAGGGAATAAGAAATATACACATAGGTACAAATATAGATATTATGTAGTATTATATAACCAACCTATATCCATCTTCACCCTAGATATATCAAGTGCCGAAGGGGATCAAATATCTTAAGGTGCAAACCTTTCCTCAAGTCATGCAATCAAAAAGAGGTTTGCACCTTGAGATATCTGATTCCCCTCAGTGCTTGATAGATCTGAGGTTATGATGGATCTAAGATACTTTATCTCAAATAACCTCATTTATTTTCATTTATTAGAATGATAATAACCTAAATGAAAATATAATTTTTTTTTTCTATTTACCTCTACATCATATTGGGCATACACATCCAATAGCTCATACATTTTATTTTTCAATTGGAGTAATTGTGGCTTTATGTTATTTATTTCAATTGGTTATGATAAAACATTTAATCATTTTATATTATAATTTTACTTTAGATTTTTACACATAATGTGGATGGATTCATGTAAATATAAGCTTGCACATTATTAATTCACCAAAAGAGATTCAATGGTCAGCCTAGAATGAGGCAGATATTGTATTGAGATGGCACTAGTGCAATACAAATATTATTGCATCAAGGTAGTGGCCATGGTTATAATTTCCACTATGGTGCTATTGTAGGAAAAACCATTTCAATATGATGGGTTGACTATACATGAGTTGTAAACATGCTAAGTTATATTTTGTTTCATTGTAAAAACAAGATGAAATATATTGGGATTCATTTCTATGTAATAAGGTGTCATAATCTTGAATATTGATTTATATTAATCTTGATGTGATGCTTTATTAATCAAATTTTGTGAAATATATTGACATGTGAAATTGATTCATTATTGTAAGATATGCATCGTTGGCTTGTTATATGACGATCTATTGCGTATGATAGGTAGGAACTAATTATTCATGGACTCCAAAAGAAGTTCAACGAAGATGGATTGAATATGTGATCAATAGGATGGATGTCTTGAAATGTTTGGTAATATATATATATATATATATATATATATATATATATATATATATATATATATATATATATATATATATATATATATATATATATATATCATGGCTTGATTATTTTGATAGTGTTCTCCAATGTTGTGCTCCTAAGTGTGTAGGATCTAGTGTTAGCCTTAACAATTAAGCCTACATATAGGTAATGCTTGTATGATGTGGATTTAAGATGTGTTCCATAAGGAAGGTTGGAGTATTTTCCCACCTATTATCAACTACCTCCATAGTCTACATTGGAATGGATATGTCCTCACATGTTTGTATGGTATTTTGATCACACCCATGCCAATAAAATGAGGGTTGCACAATAAGGGCATGAAGCCTATATCCCTTACTAGATTATGAGTCACTCACCAAATGTAAATGGGTTGCAGTGAAAAATAATACCTATAAAATATTAGTTTCTTCATGTGAATGTTTTTGTACCATGGATAGATTGACTATGGTCTTACCCTTGGTATTGGTTGTGATTCCATTTCCCAAAATAAACCCTTGAAAGCCACATTTATGTAATTAAATATAATAATTATATTGATATAGATGCACTCATTTAAATAAATATGATAAAATTTGTCCCTTCTTTATTTTATAAAATAAATGAGAAAATGTATAAAATTAAACTTAAACGTACAAAAGGAGCATTTTAACTAATTGTATAACCCACACTTATTTAAATATATTTATTTAATTAAAAGGTGGGGAAGAAATGAGGGAAAAATAGATATAAATTGGGTGAATAATAGGAATATTAAATAATTATTATTTAGAGAATTGTATCTACATTTTATAGAGCAAGGATGAGACTGATCATGAAAAGCACATCATGTTTTATCATTAAAATGTTATTTAAATTTAATTAAGTTTTTTGTAGATAGGTGTCTAGAGTATGCAAAAACACAATTAAACATTTATCTTCCTTATGGTTAAAATTCACAAAAATCTATCTTCCTTAGGGTTACAATTCACATTCGAATTATCAGATCTATAAAATATCTTATCATAAGGATTTCATATTTCCCCTCAGTTTTCCTAATTTTTACTCCTTTTGTAAGGACTAACCCTATAATTTTTTATTTTATTTTTTAATGCTAAAAATACAACCAGAAGGAAAATAGCATTAGGAACCCAAAAATTATTAACCATTATATAAAACTTTCCTGAATTTCACTTCATTGAACATATCTTCTAATTTACATAAATTTAACTAGAACCATAACGAAGTCATAAAAGAATATAATACAACATAGGTACCGTTCACCAGAAGACGAGATTCAAACTTGACTTGCCGCTACTTGTCTTCCTTTGTTGTCGGTCGCCTCCGAGTGTGAATGTCGATGTGCTTGATCTGAATGCAATGACCCACTGGTTGACCTCCCAGCCTACTCCTTGGGTACTCTCCTTCCCCGCGGACCCCAGAGCTGCAATGGGGTTGTACAATAGAGGAATGTATTAGCTAGTAGAGGAGAGCACTCCTTGGCTCAAGAGTCCCCTCTCTAAAGTCCTCTACCTCACCAAACTCACTATAGCTCGTAGTCACTAATCTAACATAGTCTCATCCATCCAACAATAGGGTAAAGAAAAGGTCTCTTCTCCCATGGCTTTCCCCTTCTTTTATAGGAGTCCTCATAGGTGACACTTGGAATTTCATGCATAATTAATTATTTTTGATAATTCGATAATTTGATTATTCACCCACCCATGTGTCACTCTCTCACCAAGGATCTCCAAAATTATTTACTTAGATTTTAATAATACTTTTCCTCACCTCAACAAGATTCCTATTTTATCTCCTAGTTGTCTCTTGATCCCCCTTTTTACTCCTTAATTTGCGTTCACTACTAAAGTCAATTAATGAGTCAATATTTGATCGCCTATATACTCCCTAATTTAACTCAAGTTATCTCTTAGATGGATATTCTTATGTTGGTTGTTGCCACATGGAAGTTCTCTACATTTCTCTAAAATTTAATTTATTAATCTTATTTTAATTCACCATCCTCTTCTCTTAATTAGGTTTAACTATTTTAGGATTAATCTTTATCCTTACATTTGTGTCCTTCTTTCCCCTTTTTTACCTAATTCAACTACATAATCTACCTAATATTTTCCAACATGTAGAGGGTAGATTTTTTTTTTTAAGATAAAATATTTTATTTCTTCCTATGATCCTCTTAACCCAAGTTTTATTCTTGATTTAATTACTTCGGTTTCTAGCATCATTTACCCTTGATGTAAATTTATCTAGTTTTCATTTCTTGATTATATTTATTAATTTATTTATTTTTAATGATTCGAAGGGTGCCAAGTTTGGTCGTGCCCTTCAAGAACTTCCCTTGAAGTTCTAAGGGTGCCATGCCTAACAATTTATTTGTGATGCCAAGGGTGCCAAGCTTGGTGGTGCCCTTCAAGAACTTCCCTTGAAGTTCCAAGGGTGCCACGCCAGTTGCCCTTCAAGCATTTAGTGACTACAAGGGGAAGGTATAGGTGCAACAATGGAGACCATTATCATCTTTTATGTTGCCTACTATAGTGAAACTAATGGTGTCTAGGATCAAGGAATCCGCCTTGATGCGCCCCCCACAGTAAAATCCTCATGAGCAAACCAACTTTGGGACCTGCCCTCATGACATCATGATCTTCAAGGTGAAGGTGTTTCAACCTTTCTAGCCCAAGTCACGGCGGGAGTGCTAGTGGGTGAGATCAGGGACACTGTCCCACCCCTCCCATGCAGTTCCATCCAATTGTACAACCCCATCACCCATATGTGAGTCTTTCGGCCAAGCAACTAATCTGTGCCTACAACCATTATCATATCATTAGAATATATATAAACATATATAGCAAGTTTCAAAATTTACTTAGAATTTCAAAGATAAAATAATATAAATTTTGATCAAACCAAGTGTCGTCAACTTGTCATGTGCGAGTGCCTCTGGTGGTTTCCTGTGATACTCAATAATAATCAGTAATAAGGTTTCTTAGTGTTATTCATTATCATAGTAGCATCATTACCATCACCTGGTCATTCACATCATTGTTCATTGTGAAATAGAACTAATGCAAGTAGGTAACATAGGTTACACATCCATCGTGGCTATCATCATTGTAACATCAATGGAAGCATACATATCCATCAAAGCTATCAACATCATAACATCAAATAGATAACAAACATAACCATTTATGCTACAATCATCATAATATCAATAGAGAACATGCATAACCATTAAAGCTATCTTCATCATAATATAAATGGAGATCATACATAAACATCACAACCACTAATATCACAGCCAATAATAATAGAGTCATGTGTCCAGATCCTCAACCTAAGGTCCTCAAATAATAAAGTGTGGGCCTTAGGGCTAAATAAATGTTAATCTCATATCAAGTGACTCAACTAGAGCGGGGCACTACATACACCCCTCTTAATAATAGACTTCGTATCAAAGTCCTTGGAATAGGTAAGGAAAATGGTGACACATCTCCTCGGCGTCCTCCCAAGTAGCTGAACTAGGAATATAATTGCCCCATTGGACCTCAACTTAATCCACTAACCATCATCTAATCTGCAAAGTTCACTAGTCTAGTATGCGAACTAGTTCGGCCATTACTGTTCCCTTAACTGAAACCTGCAAATGACTAAATTCAATAACATGTGAAGGATCTAAAATATAATGACACAAAACATAATTATGAAACACATCATGCATACATGCTAAATATGGAGGTAAGGCAAGCCTATATGCCATCAGCCCTTTCCTTTCTAAGATTTCAAAAAGTCCCACAAACTGTGGAGGCAGTTTGTTTTTCTCCCTTTCCAAACCTTATAGAGCTTTTTTTTTGGGGCGACCTTACTCTCAGGAACACCCTATCTCCCACTTCATAACTTCAGTCTACCCATTGAGCATCAAAATAGCTCTTTTTTTGATCTTGTGCTTCTTTTAACCTTCCTCTAATCATAGTCATTTGTTCTTCCATATCTTGCACTACTTCTAGTCCTATTAATACTCGGTCCTCTAGTCGGTCCTGTTATATAAATTTTTGTGCCTTACAGCTATAAGCATGAAATGTCCATAATCCAAGGGATCCAAAGTCCCTAAACATGTTGTTCCTACCCCTAGAGGAACAAGGCTAACAAACCACAACAATTCACAGAAGTTCTCCACCAGAAACTGCTCAAAAACAAGTCAATTCAGGATCAATTCAGAAGCTCCACTAGCTTCCTGCGTTGAAATGCAGAGGCTACACTGGCTAGTTGCATTGCAACGCAGGTGGAAGCACTACCAGGGTGCGCTGAGCGGGAAATGACAAATGTCAGGGTCTCTTGTGAGAGGTGTCAAGACTGTGGAAGCTTCCAGAATCTTCCTCCATGACACTTGCCTTGCTGAGTTCGACTAAGTGATGAGTAAGAGGCTCTTAGTCTCCAAGTGGAAGTAAGAATTGACAGAGAGAGAGGACACTAGTCAGATCACAAGCTGACTCATCCTCACTCCAAACATCTATATATGGATCTCTTCTCCATGAGATCTAGAGGCTGGAATTTTGTTATTACAAAGAATTGCTGTTGGTTTGAGATTGGAATCATTGGGTGCTTAATGCTTTGAAGGGAGGTGAAGATAGGAATTTCATTTGTTGGGAAGGAGATGCTGGATTGGAACTCTTATGGTTGTATCTCCTCTTGAACCTTGTTATTCATCAATAAAGCTATCTTGGTTTCTCCTATATGCTGATGTGTCTTTGATGTATGATTACATTAGTGTATTTGGTTTATTTCTAATCCTGAACTAGTTATGAATATGAATCTATGTCTTTGTGTAGTGTTCCCTTCTTGTGATCTTGCAGGAACCTGTTGAAGATGGGCGAGCGAGAAGGCAAGTAGCTGGGAGCTCTCAAAGAGAAGAGAAGCCAGATCGAGGGACAAACGTAAGACACCGGTTAGTCCATCCATCTCTCTTCATTCTTATTTCATAAAGGAAGAATACTAGAATAGCTGCCTCTGTTTGTTGCTAAGGCACTGTCACACCTTAGGTGGATAGGATCGTCCTGCATAGGCATTTTTCCCCACAACAAATTGGCGACTCCGCTGGGGAGATCTGTTTAGTCATTTTATTTGTGTTTCTATCATTGTTTGTTTCATAGACTCAACAGCAACAATCGAACTGCATCTGCTATTCTCATATGCAAAGTAGACAGCTGCTGCTTTGATCCAATCACTGGATTTGTCTATGATCTGAACAATGGACTCACAAATGATCTGATGATCCTTTGTGATAGATCGTATTCCTCCTTCAAAGCATCCCTTTGATTGTACCTTGCTTGTTTCTTTGATTTGGCCAGAAACTATAGATTAAATAGCAAACCGTGACCCAGAACCCAGTGAGGAACTCTCGTTTCTCCTTCAGCGGAGGCTCTGTGAAGAGACTCTGCATTTCAACGCAGTTCCCGTGAAGGCGACCTGCGTTGAAATTCAGTTTCCCTGTTATACAGGTGCGCTGATCCAGTTAGGTCTTGTGCAGCTGGGGTTCTCTGCTTTGTTTTGCCTTGTTTTGATCTCTGATTTTTGCAGCCTGTAATGAGCATAGGTACCTGCCTGATAGCCCCTTTTCTCTGCTTAAATTCCCCCTCCTTTTGTACAAAAGACTGTGAGTGTTTTTATGTGTGTGTGGCATCATTTACAGTTTCCCTTTGTAAGAGTGAAATAGTCATCCTGTAGCCCTTGATTCAGATCTGTTGATTGTGATCTTAGGAGAGAGTTCATTGGCTGTTTACAGTTGGTTATACATTCATTTTTGCTTTTGGTTTGAGTTTGTCTCTTTTGAGTGTCAAAACAAGTATTCATTTCGAAAATCGTTAAGTGTTGTAATCTCTTCTACCCTTTCTGATTTCGAAAAAGTAAACTTGTTTGTATTTGTCATTTAAAAGCAAATTCAAAGTTGTGCAAAAAGCTTTCTTTTTAGGCATCAATATTAAGAAAGCGGAAAACAAACACTTGCATTGTGCATTTGCATCTTGATAGTTTGCATGATTGATTTAGGGAAAGTGCATTTAGAGTGTGCTGATTGCTCTCTGAGAAAAGATGGTGTCTTTCTTTTCCCTTTGTAGCTAGGATTTTCATTGTTGAAAAAGAGATAAAATTGCTTATCATCTTTTAGATTGCATTTAGGAAGTTGTCTATACATCTCGTGGTGAACCTCAAAAGGCAAACTTCTAAGAAAGATCAACATAAAATAAACTGAATGAACTTAATAACGCTTTGTAACATAACGCACAACATAGAGGTCTAGGCTAGAGACGTGTTTCGGCGTCGTAAAGCCTGGTGACTGTCGATCTCACTGATGGTGGGTGATTCCTCCTGAGGGACGATAGCGCCAGTACGGATTGTGCTCCCATGTACCGTCGAGTATATATTGGGAGACCCCTATAGGCATAAAAACTTTATCCTTAGGAAGCCATGTCGGCCGCCCTACTGATCGCAATGCACTGAACACAACATTCAGGAAGATTGACCGCCCGTACCTTAAAAAGTATTCTGCGGTTTTGCGAAAAGTTTGGCACACCCTCTACCTAGAACTCCAGAGCAGTTCCTTTTGGCCTTTTTCAGACTCTATAACGGAAAAAGTCCATCCGAGCATTTGTCACTTCGGGCTCGTTAAAACATCGAAGGAGACTAGAGTCATCTTTAGCTTTTTCTCGACTCTTTAAAATTGAAAAAGCAAGTTGTGTTTAAAGCGTCTAAAATTCATTTAATCCAGAAACATACTTCCCCTGTTTGTTTTAGTTGATCGAGTAATCCGTAATCGTGGAAGAAAGTCAATTGAAACCCCGTCGTTCGCGGAGGCTTACGAGTCAACCGTCTTTGTCTCCGGAATCGAAACCAGTACGGACAAAGCGAACTCGTTTAACCGGTTCCAAATCTCCTCTTAAAGTTAGAACAAGTGTTTCGACGACATCGGAGGTTCTGGTTACTCCAAACATTTCTGGAATCCCTACCTCTACAGAAGAAGTTCAACAGCCACAGAGGGACAGTGATACTGATCCTAGTTTGAGAGTAAACACTTGTGTTACCGAACCAGTTCCATCAGTAACCGGTCCGGAGAGTGGTGCTCTTCAAACATCTGTCGCTGCCGATACAACCCCTTCTTCGGCACCAGAAATATTTTACGGACCTGACGGTCTTCCTCTTCCACCTGGTCTGATTGCGATTGAAGAAATTGTAGAAGACCCTCCAACAAGTACTCCAACTCACTTTGGAGTCGGGGTCACTCTATATCCTTCTTCAGAAGTTAGTCTACCACCAGCGGAAGTTCCTATAGAATCGCTAGGGAATCTCTTGGATAGACTAAATATGTCTGAACAACCGTAAACATCTAGGACTGTGGCACCTAACACAGCGACAGCAGAACTCCCTGTCGTCACTCCAACAATGTTCGCCGGCATACCATCTATCCCAACTAGCTCTCAACCGCTGGAAGGAGCCCATTCAAGGGCTATTACGACAATATGGTCTGTTCCTGTTTGTTCTTCCGGAATAATACCCGACAACTCTTATGTTGAAACTCGACAAATTGATCCGTTTGGAGGTCAATTTGGGCAATCCGGTCCCCAAGGGCAAACAATCCCCTTCGGTGCCGGGTCACCACCGTATGGGGGGCAGTATGCCCTTTCATTACCCCCTCCGGGAGGCTATCCATACGGGAGTTCACAACAAAGTTCATGTTACACTGGAATTGCTTCAAGTGGTTGGGTGCCTATGCTACCTCAACAACCAAGGGTTGTGTATTCGATGCAACAGTGTGTACCTATGTCAAATATCCCAACTACACCAGCGATTGTGACGGTGTCGCAAGTTCAAACGTTGCCTATTGTATGTCAACCTCAGATTTCTCAGGTTGTAATGCAACAGCCCCTTGACCCTGTGACTCAACCACAATCACCAACTAGTGGGGTGACATAGGTCCAAACGGGTACAATTACCCCACACCTTGGTCCAATGGTTAGTATAGCGCAACAACACATGGCTTCTCAACCATGGCTGGTGCAATACCAACAACCACAATTCCAACAAGTATACCAAGGTTTTGAGAAACCGATCTTTGCAAATAGTGGGCAACCGTACATTCAAAACGGTCAAAATCAACCATTTTATAATGGTCTTGTCCACCAACCTTACCAGTCATACCAGCATCAGTTGCATTATGCTGGTATGCAAAGACCAACTGCTGAGGCGATCCCATCGTATCCTGGCTATGCTTCACCTAATCTGAGCCAGCAGTTACCATTCGTGGCAACTCTAGAGTTACCTGATTTACATCGGTTAACAAACGATCCAATTGCTTACGCCCCATGGTGGCCAGCGATTCCACACAAACTTCCATCAGACATTCCTAAATTTAATGGAAATTCGGGTGAAGATCCATCGAATCACGTGATGACATTTCATCTATGGTGTTCGTCAAACACCTTAAATGATGATTCGATAAGGCTTCGCCTCTTTCATAGGGCGTTAACGGGTCCAGCGGCTAAATGGTATATTGAATTACCTAGAGCTTCGTTCGACAATTTCAGCACCTTAGCCACTACCTTTTTAACCCATTTTCAATTACCTATAAGGTATGAAACGGGGACAAAAATCCTTACCAACTTCAAACAGACAACGGCCACTCACATATCTGATCATATACATGAGTGGCGACATCGTCGTAGGATGGTAAAAACATACGTTCCCGATCAGCTGTTAGCTGAATGGTTTATAAAGTCATTACTTCCTACCATCATGGAAGATGTGGCCAAGGGGGGAGTCGTAATGGAAGAGCAAGTTATCGCTCGTGCGCAATATCTAGACTTGGTCTATACTCAGTCTGGCATGCTCTACGACAAAATACCTGACGCCCATAGACCAGAATTCTCCATTCCTCCTCCTCCTAAATCAAACAATGACTCTCACGCCGGCGATGGCGTGATTGGCACGACAAACGCGAAATCGACAAAGGCTACATCCAAGAAAGCCCGTAAGGTTTCAGATCAAAATGCAAAATACGAAATTCTTGCTTCAGAAGTAAATGCCGTATCGACAGATAAGGGCAAAGAAACCAAACAACCAGGAAGCAAGAATAAGCAAAACAAAGGGAAGAAGAAGAAACAGGGTGAGTCATCTCCTGAAAAAACTTCTTCAAACCCTCCTGGAAATAGGAAACCACCCCCCTCAGGGTGTCAGATATGTGATGAGGATCATTGGACAAAAGAATGTCCATACAAAGCTGAGCTTAAAAGATTCTTTAAGAGTTCGCAAACCTCAGCTGTGTTAACTGATCCGTTTCCAAATCCAAGACAAAATTTGGTTGATAATGGAAATGCTTCCCCGTCGCAAGTGCTTATGTTGTCGATTTCCAAGCAACAAAATGATGCTTTGATTTCGACAAGGAACAAAGATTACGGGAATCCGCAGCTGTTGAACGGAAAGGATAAAGATCAACCGAGTAGTTCGACAACAACTTCGACAGAATTTGTACCACCCATCTTTCCTGAATTAACAATAAAACCGCCAAAGGGAGTAGTACACAAGTCGACATTTAATCCTCGCGCCAGAGCAGCGCAACATTATAACATAGTGGAAGATTTGGCCCAATCGCCATCCGCTATGTCGACTCTTGAAGTACTACAAAATTGCCCATCCCAAAGGCAGGCTTTGTTATCAGCCATTGGTGGGGTTGACCCTAAGGATTCCAATCTTGTATCCTTTGTCCACAAAGGATACGATCCTCAGTTACCAGCTCAACTAGCTTTCCTTGTTCAAGTGAAAGCCCTCAACAAAAATTTTCATCGAACAATTATTGATGAGGGGGCATCTACATGCATTATGTCGATGAGTTGCTAGAAAACTTTAGGATCTCCAACCTTTTCGCGATCTTCGACGACATTAAAAGCATTCGACGGAAGGATATATACACCATATGGTATCCTAAGTAACTTGAAAGTTGAACTAGGAGGGAAAACAATAGAAATTGATGTTGAAGTAATCGACGGAAACCTTGATTACAACATCCTATTGGGAAGACCCTGGATATATGCCATGGCAGCTGTTGTGTCGACCTATTTCAGAAAGATTGCATTTCCCTTTCAAGGAGGGATTACAATTGTCGATCAGCAAAACTTCCTCCCCAATGGTTCTCAAGTTACTGGAAGCATTCCAATGATCCATGGAAGTAATCATTCGCTCCAAAATATCGGAGTAGGTCTCCTAAAAGACCCTGCCTTAATGGGTACTTTTGCCATACCGCCTCCGAGTAATCTGGCGGAAGTGGCCACAGTGGAATATGAAACCTTCTATATCTAATGGATTTGGACTCCGAGGACGGTTTTTATCTCGTGTCAACCTCGTTAAAAAATGAAACAAGGAGTCATGAGGATAGTTCTTTTACTGTGTCAACCTCATTAAAAATGAAACAAATCCCCTTTTCAAATCTCAAAGGTAAACCTTCATTCCAACCACCGAGTTGAATGCAATGAAGCATGGGGGGCATGCACCTCGATTTGCGTTATTATGCTGGGGGCATGCAAACTTAAGATCGAGCAGTTTTAGCACACAGTTCATGCTCGTTAAAAAATAAACGCAAGATCCGAGCAGTTTTAGCACATAGTTCATGCTCGTTAAAAAATAAACATAAGATCGAGCAAATGTTTCCACCCGCGTTTAAGCTCGTTAAAAAATGAACTATTCCGGTAAATAACCACCGTGAATGTAGCGACATCAGCCATTAAAGCCTTGGTCGTGTTTGCCCACCACCTCCACTTTTCCATTGGCCGATCATTCACCTCCATATGATTTTTTACCCATTTTGAGGAACAGCTGCGAAGAATGATTTCACTAGCCATCCTTGTGACACTGCCGTGATTTGGAAATTCCAATCCTTCCTTGGAATCAACTGCTACCCCGTTTTATCACTCGTTCCTCAAAAGACGAGTCTTCTTTAAGCTCTTTTCATCTGACTCGTAAAATATGAAAAGATTGCTGAGTTTTGGCCTTCCAGCTTGTTAAAGTGACCGGAAGAGCTATCCCTCCTCTAGATTTTAATCTTTTTGGACCTGAGGGATTATTGCACAAAAAGATCGAGCGCTTGTTTTATTCGGCTCGTTAAAACTATCGAAAATTCATCCCTTCTGTATTGTTTTATACTTTTTCGGACTTAAGGGATTAGATGACGAAAAAGGACTTTTGGAGTTAACTTTATGTACCTTTTCAGACTCTCTAAAAATGAAAAGGACCGAGTTATCCTTGTCGTTAGACTCGTTAAATGCATTAAATAGCGACAAACTTGTCTTTAGACGAGAACGAGTTTCCCTATCGCTAGGCTCGTTAAAACATAGCGATGGGCTTGCCCGAAGGGCAAGTTATAGAACAAGCATATGTTATCCTCCTCAAGCTCGACAAAAATAAAGAGGTACTGGTCAGCAATGACTGGGGAAAAATTCGGAGAAGCTCAAGAAAACTTTGATGGTAGCAAAGTCGCTCTTGAACATGACACTTTTCCTCCGTACCACAATCGGGTTGGGTTGTTTCATTCACCGGTCACATCACCATGGTCTCGCCATACCATCCATTTGGGGTAATGCTACCGATCCATCGCATAAGTGTTGCCATATGTTCAAGAGAAGTCGTTCAGAGAAGTCACCTGTGTCCCATCCACTACCATACATTATACTCTTTCATGACCGCCACCCTGAATCATATGTCATCAGATCATTTTCACCTCCATAAAAATCATTAGCTCCGTTCCATGTCATCGATGTGGGATTCATTAAGGCCCTCCTTTAACGGATCGCTTCTTGTCGACATCAGCTCATTATCCAAAACGTTGATCTAGGAACACCCCCTTCAGTACTTTGAAGCTTGCATGCCTCAATGGCAAGTTTCTCACTTCCGGCGACAGGTATACGTCAATGACCTTCGACCGAAAGATTTTACGTGGTGTTCGACGCCAAGTCCTCTATTCACACCACGTCAATTGTACTGCAGTACCTTGAGGGTCATCTTCATTATCGGTGATTCCTCTCGCGCTTGTTAACAGTTTACATCATTGACTGGTAATCAAGCGATGTCTTTCCATGTTCGACTTCAGAGAAATTCTCACATGGATCGACTTGTACTTAGAGTGAAGATCGGACGAGATTGAAGACCCCAGATCTAGTTTCATCCATCCGGGCTGAGATATATATTCAGAAAATAAAGACATGGAAATGTACAGCTTTGCAGCACAGATAATCATCCTACCAAAAGGATGATGACTCTTTCAGAATCATCAGTCTATCATCAGACGATTGTCTGTTATATGTACATGAAAATGAATTTATAAAGCTGAGCATGGGAATGCCCGCCTCAGCTAGATCATGAAAAAAGTATGAAAATAATGTATTGTATTGTATTGTATTACAGGTCTCCTCCCAGCAATGAAAGAACTTAAGATCCTCCTAATAAAGCATTTCACCCGATAAACGGCCTCATACTTTAGGGGGCAACTATTATAGACATTTTTGTGCCTTACAGCTATAAGCATGAAATGTCCATAATCCAAGGGATCCAAAGTCCCTAAACATGTTGTTCCTACCCCTAGAGGAACAAGGCTAACAAACCACAGCAATTCACAAAAGTTCTTGTTATAGACATTTTTGTGCCTAATAGCATGAAGCATGAAATTCCGATAATCTAAGGGATCCAAAGTCCCTAAACATGTTGTTCCTACCCCTAGAGGAACAAGGTCAGCAAACCGCAGCACTGAAAATCAGTTCTCCACCTGAAAACACTCAAAAACAAGCTATTTCTGGATCATGTCAGCTGCTCCACTGAGCATCTGCGCTGAATGTCAACTGCTCCACTCTGTACCTGCGCTGAATGTCAAAAGCAATGAAGGCTACCTGCGCTGGGGGAGATTGGCCAAGTGGCACAGTCATTCTGCAAGGTGTCGAATGCCCAGGAAGCTTCCAAAATGACACTTGGATCAAGGAATTCGCCTTGTGATGAGTAAGAGGATCTAGATCTCCAAGTGGAAGCAAGAAACTCCAAGTGGACTCAAGAACTGAAGTATAACTGAAGTGGGAGAGGACACTAGTCAGCTTCATGCTAGCCTCAAGCTGACTCATCCTTTCTCCAAAACTCCTATATATAGAGCTCTCTCATGAGGTCTAGGGAGGCTGGAATCTTGTGAATGTAAGGAAGTGCTGCTGGTTTGAGTATAGAACTATTGGGTGATTGCTTTGAAGGAGGTGAAGAGGAGATTTCTTTCTGCTGGGAGGTGTTGCTGGATTGGGCCTATTATGGTTGTAACACTCTCGGAACTTTACTTCTTCCATTAATAAAGCATTTGAGGTTCTTCTATATGCATGTGTCTCTGTGGCGTATTGATTCTTGTATATTTGATTTATTCTAATCCTTGAATCAATTATGGATGTATGCTTCTTGTAGTTTCCCTTTCTTGTGCTTTTGCAGGATCTTTGTGTAGCTGGGCCAGTGAAAGAGCAAGGAGCTGGGAGCAAGCAGCAAAGAGGAAAGATTGGATCAACCATTAGCGGAAGACAACGGTTAGTGGATCTCTTTCTCCCCTCTCTTACATCTCATAAAGAAGTAATCTTGAATAGCTTTGCATTCGGTTGTTGCTGAGGTACTATCACCCTTAGAGTGGGATAGGGTCATTCCGTATTGGATACTTTTCCCAACAACAGTTCTCCACCAGAAACTGCTCAAAAACAAGTCAATTCAGGATCAATTCAGAAGCTCCACTAGCTGCCTGCGTTGAAATGCAGAGGCTACACTGGCTAGTTGCATTGCAACGCAGGTGGAAGCACTACCAGGGTGCGCTGAGCGGGAAATGACAAATGTCAGGGTCTCTTGTGAGAGGTGTCAAGACTGTGGAAGCTTCCAGAATCTTCCTCCATGAAACTTGGCTTGCTGAGTTCGACTAAGTGATGAGTAAGAGGCTCTTAGTCTCCAAGTGGAAGTAAGAACTGACAGAGAGAGAGGACACTAGTCAGATCACAAGCTGACTCATCCTCACTCCAAACATCTATATGTGGATCTCTTCTCCATGAGATCTGGAGGCTGGAATTTTGTTATTACAAAGAATTGCTGTTGGTTTGAGATTGGAATCATTGGGTGCTTAATGCTTTGAAGGGAGGTGAAGATAGGAATTTCATTTGCTGGGAAGGAGATGCTGGATTGGAACTCTCTTGGTTGTATCTCCTCCTGAACCTTATTATTCATCAATAAAGCTATCTTGGTTTCTCCTATATGCTGATGTGTCTTTGATGTATGATTGCATTAGTGTATTTGGTTTATTTGTAATCCTGAACTAGTTGTGAATATGAATCTATGTCTTTGTGTAGTGTTCCCTTCTTGTGATCTTGCAGGAACCTGTTGAAGATGGGCGAGCGAGAAGGCAAGTAGCTGGGAGCTCTCAAAGAGAAGAGAAGCCGGATCGAGGGACAAACGGAAGACACCGGTTAGTCCATCCATCTCTCTTCATTCTTATTTCATAAAGGAAGAATACTAGAATAGCTGCCTCTGTTTGTTGCTAAGGCACTGTCACACCTTAGGTGGATAGGATCGTCCTGCATAGGCATTTTTCCCCACAACAGGTCCCAACTGAGAGGTGTTTTGAAAGGTCTTCCATATAGGAACTCAAATGACTCCATCTTGATGGAATTTTGATAACTATTATTGTAAGTAAATTCTATGAGGGGTAAAAACTCCTCCCATCTCTTTTGTTGGTCCATCACATACATCCGAAGCATGTCCTCAAGGATTTGATTAGTCCTCTTTGTTTTCCCATCTATCTTAAGGTGATAAGCAGTGCTGAAGTTCAATCAGGTTCCCAAGGCTTCTTGGAAAATGGTCCAAAACCTTCTTGTAAACATTGATCCCCTATCTAATATGATCTTCCTAGGCACTCCATGCAATCTCATAATCTCATCAATAAAAACTTTGGCTATTTCTGGTGCCTTATATGTAGTCTTAACTGGTATGAAATGGGTGGTCTTGGTCAACATGTCCACCACTACAAATATGGAATCATGTCTTCTTGAGGTCATTGGTAGTCCCACAATGAAGTCCATTGATATAACTTCCCATTTAGATTTTGGTATCTCATGGGGTTGCAATAACCCTGTTGGATGTCTGTGTTCAGCTTTTACTCGTTGACACTCTAAGCATATTGCTACCAAGCTTATGATGTCCTTCTTCATCCCTTTCCAAAAGAAGAGTCGTTTTAGGTCCACACTCATTTTCTTAACACCATTGTGTGCTATGTATACTGCGCGATGTGCTTCATTCAAGATTAGCTGGCGTATATCTTCATTCGGTGGTACATATATCCTTCCCCAAAATCATAGTAGCCCATCATTATCAAGGGAGTATTCTTCATATTTTGGGACCCTCATTTCATCCTCCCTCAAACTTTTTCTAACTTCCTGGTACCAGGTTCCTTTAAATTGTAATTCAAACAGTTTCTCCCTCAAATTTATTTTTAAGGTAATCACTCAAAATATCTGAGGACTCCTAGTTAAAGCATCAACCACCCTATTTACTGTTCCTTTTATGTAAGTGATATCAAAATCATATTCACTAATTAGCTCATACCATCGTCTTTGTCTTTCATTTAAGTGGTCTTGAGTGAATATGTGTTGTAGCCCACAATGGTCAGTCCTAAGATCAAACTTCCTTCCCAGAAGGTAGTGTCTCCAAATCTTTAGTGCGTAAACAATTGTTTCCATTTCTACATGTACTAGTCGTATCATCGATGAATCATACATATGCATGATGAATTTGTATCATCATCATGCATATGTTTTAGTTTCTAACATGTCCTCCATGTATGATTCACACGCACACACACAAGCACATATATAAAATTTACAATGAAATATGACATAAAATACCATTTATCATTACAAGCAATATTTTTTGTGAGAGGAGGGAGGTAATAGACCAAGAAGAGAGTTTACAATATGCATTGTATAGGAGGGGTCAAACCAAGCAAAGGGAGGTTTGAGTAGATTCCAGAGCCTAAGCATTACAAAATACACAAAACATAATGCATTGCAGTGGTGAGGAATGTACAAGAGTCAACACTGTAGATAAATTGTGCTATCGAAGATGAAGGTCGAAAATAAGATGTGCAAGATTGAGGATGAAGCTCAACAATGACACACATGATGCATGCCCTTCATTTTTTTTTTCTTTTTTTGAGGTTCATCAAATCTCAACCTTAAGGTTCAAGTTCGATGAACCCTATGACTTAGACTATTTTATATAAGGAAAAAAAAAAGAATGGCTTTGATATGCAAATCCAAGGAAAGAAAAGTTCAATATGCCAAGGCCAATAACCTATGTAAGAGCCAAGAAAAGAACAAGCAACCTTAGGGTTTGGTCTCTAGTGGATGGATGAAAATTTTCAAAGAAAATACAACTCTATTCACCTTGCTCAATAAGATGTAAGGCTTGACATAAGATAGAAATCATATACATCAAGGTGTCACTAGTGCCTATTAGAAATACCTTAATCAACACATGTAGGGGTCTTTGTATTGGAAGGATTGCAATGCACAAGCATTATGTTTATTGAATCAACATTGCATTTGTGGCCACTTAATCACTCACAATTATTTTAAACAACTCTGGAAAAGAAGAATAGTGCATGAATACCTTTGAAATGCAATGATCCAAGTGCACAAACAATCATTTATTGTATCAATATTAACTCCTAAAGACTGGATTGTTCACAATTATTTTGACTTTGCTTTTGAATCATCGACAAGACTCAAATTAGTCTTATCATTAAAAATTGTCTAATGTAATTGAAAATACAAGGTATTCATTTGTATGACAAATAAAAGCTTTAAATAATGTAAATGCATTGGCAATGAAGCATTGGCCAAGTTTAATCCTTCAACGTCATTCATTAAAGAGCCTGATGGTAATGAAAATTTAAAGATGAACTAGATTTTATAATACCCTTCCTATGGTGGGAACTAATAATAATAAACTAAAACATTATCAATAAGAAACAAAATGAAAGGTATAATAAGATATTGAGTTTCCCCTCTAACTCAACTAGTAATTTAGCTCCCCTTCAATCCTCAATCTTCTAGAGATTACAAGTTCAAATTGACTAGGAGCTAATGCAAGTACTTTTTGTGCCAACAAGGTCTATATGTTCCAAATCTAAGCTAATTGTGATCAGTCTTATAATAATTCTCACATTGGATGAAAGACAAATATAACAACCTCTTAAATGGTAGTTAATAGGTTATCTATCACTTTTTGGGGTTTAAACCAAGGCAATTGTCTAGGTTGATTCCCCATTGGCAAAACAACTACTACATTCTTCCTTTAAAAATTATCCTATTCTTCGTAATATTGATATAACCAAATTTTAACAACTTATAGAATACAACATTTTATTAACAAGGAAAAATATAATATTCTACTAACAAGAAAACAAACAGAAATATAAGAAAGAATTGACATATTCTACACCTAAACAATACTAGTCACAAATAAAAATTAAGCATTGAAGATATATGAATATACACGGATACCAAAACATAAATTCAAAAATTGTAAACCTCCAAACACCAACATTTTAATTTGCTTGCATACTTAAAAATGTTATTTATACTTATCCTAAGTTTCTCTATTGGGTATATCCTATTTCTTTTTTTTTTCAAATCTCTATAGTATATTAATGGATACATTGACTTTATTGCCAAACTGTACCAAAAAGGGATCTCACGCAAGAGAGACTTCCAAACACAAATTATCCTACCAATATAATTGAACTTTTGATACCTAGCATTCCTAGTTAACTATTTCTTAGGTTGGTCCCATGTACACATGGGTACTTTTAACACAGCATTGATAGAACGAGTGTCCATGACGATGTACGGGAGCATTTTAAACGAATTCGTAACTATAGAAACGTAGCTCAAAATACCCTGATCATAAAATAAAATAAGTAAAAAAAAATGTCATTTTAAAAATATAGGCAGCAATTTATTCATGGATAATAACTCTCTTGATAAAGTAGCACTCTGTTGGCAACCGGTAGCGGTTTTGACTCTAAACGAGTCATGTAACCCAACAATCCAACCATTAAAAACTGGGTCTCTATGCATTTGGCGGCGTTTGATAATATATGTCAGTAGGATTTTCTCATTAAGTGCACGAAACATGGAACTTTATCCACCAACATTGCGCCTACCTACATGCATCTTTATTTGGAAGATAGTACAGGTCTGAAGGATCCATGAAAAGACATAAGGAGAGACTTGTAGCTAGAAAGCAAGAATCAACTATGAGGAAAATTTCGCTTCAACGACGAATGAAGATTACAACAGTAAGCCCCTCATCCTCAAATGCCCTACAAACTAGTGCAGGCCAGCAGATAATCAATCTACAGCAGATCATCATATGCCCTTATTTCGATTCTATGGTGGAAAGTCATACTATATTTGGCACATAGTATTGAGAAATTTTCCATTGAATAGAGATGGCGACACAAATTAATGGTGGAAGGAACTGACTCAATGAGGACTCCCAATCCATTACCGGAATTGCTTAGGTCAAGACTCAAAACTACGCCATAAGCAGATTCAATATTTGATCGATCGAGCAGATAATTTCATTGAGAAAAGATAAGAGGTCAAATGTATTTAAAACTATAATCCTATCCCAGCAACACAACCCTAGTAGTGAACTCCTTGAAAAAAACAAAAACCCTAATTGTGGATTCCTTTAGAGAAAAGAAAAAAAAGTGAAAAATTGTGGTGTGACTAGATAGAAACAACCATCTTGTACAAAAGGTAGAAATAAATAGGCTGCCTTGTGCGTACTGCTCCAGATCTGCGTAGAGAAGACTATGTGTAACAAAGTATGGTGAATTGCGTGGGTACAGAAGGGAACTGAACCAATTTTTAAGCACCCCTTTGCGAAGAAGTGTTGCCACGTTGGTGTTCCTTTGATTTTCCCTCTTTGGATGGCTATTTACGATGATAGTCTTTAGAACATGGGTGTTACCCTTTGCAACACCTTTCCTAAATAGGCAGTTAATGAAACACAGTAATAGAGGGAGCTTGTCCAGCTGGTAAAAGACGTTTGTAGGAAATTGGAATCAGATTATACAGTGCGTGAATTGTAGGGCTATAGTTTGGCAACTGCGTGAAGATTTTTTTTTTTCTTTTTTTCGAAGGGCAATTCAAATCCTGACATTATTGATATAGCAACCATTCAAAGATAGAGTTTATGTTTATGATCCAGTAGTTTTTTTCCCGTGCCAATGAAATCGAGTTCCTGGACACAAGCTACGCCTTTCTTTCCTCATGCTATGCTTTTTCCGGTTTGGTGGCGCTTTTTGCTGTGAATGGCACTTTTTGTTGTGATGCTACATTTTCCGCTGTAACGCTAAGCTTTTCTCAGAGTGTGTGGAAAAGAAAGAGTATTCTAAGATTAAGTGATTTTGACTTTGCTGGCTAAGTTTGAACGGATCTAGAAATGCTCTACTCATAGTTTACCCAACTTCAGCTCATGCAGATCTCTGCTCTATAGCTTCCTGGCATTTCATGTGACTGATTATGAAGTCTTTGTACAATAGGTTACAATCACTTCAAAAGAAAACTTTCTTTTAAACTGATGAAAGAACATTTTTTTTTTTTTTTTTTGCTACAGCATATAAAACATATTTGAAAAAAAAGATGAGATATATAAAAATCTCATTGTAATGGCCCTAGAAATGGCTATAACGTAGCCATTTCCATTCGCTTCGCTTGATTTTCCATCAAAAGATGCAAGCAAGAGCAAAGCAAGGTCATTGCCATCACTTCAGCTTCAAGGAGGGGCTGCTAACCAAAACAGTCGCATTGTGACCAGACGAGCCATTGCTTCTAACAACATTCCCGAGATTGTGAGAAAACTGTGTAATCAGGCCAAATTAGAGAGGCTCTTGGATTTTTGTTTGTTTGTTTGTTTTCATGAAATGGGAAACCTCCCTATTATGTTCCTATACCAATAGGTGTCGTATATCATGATTGACTTCGTTTAGCTCTGAAATATGTACATACCTTTTCTTGTTGCAAATGTTTTCCATATTTGTAAAAGATCAAAAAAATTAAAAAATGTAAAGAGGGTATGCCCTAAAAGAAAAAACAAGGGCAAAAAGAAGGAAAAGGGTCAAAAAATGAAAGAAAATGAACCCCAACAAAAGTAAAAATACCATAAAAGTGTGCAAGTCAAAATGCCACTACTATTTCACTTTTTGTACAATAATGATTGTGTGCAACTTGTTACTTATGCCACAATCTATGGTAACCAAATATTTTAATCTTGGTTATTCCATGTTTTGAATTTCATGCTTAGAGATAGAGAATAAAATCTAACCAAACTATTTAATCTTGGCAGATAAGTAGATATGGTAGAGTGAATAGAAGGAGCTCAACAGTTTAATCTGAGCACTTGGATGTAATAAGGTTAGACCTAGTTAGAATACCATTGTAAAAGAAAAAAAGTTTGATAAGGGTTTGCCAGTTTAAGTGCACCCTAATAAAAGAAGTAAAAATGGTAGGATGTGTAGGTTGGTAAGTAGATGATTGGTTGCAGAATTATGCATGATCAATGGTTATCTAGATATCAAGTCATATACTTTCATCTTCAAAAGCACTTAAAGATATGGATGGCACTGAAAAAATATACATCATGGACAAAAGTCAAACTAATTAACTTCGTGACTCATTTTTTTCCCTAAATTTTACTAATTTCCCATAAATACTAAAGGCACTAACAACCTGAAAGTTAAAGGGGCTTAGGGCATTTCTCTGACTTTTGGAGGGACCAGACCCTTGGCCGAATAACTTGTAAGGCCTAAGTGCTAAAATCCCTTCATCAAAAGTCACCCCCTTCATAATTCATTCGTTTCCTTCAAACCCTTTTCCTAAGGTAAAACCACTCTTTTACTTAGGAAAAATAAAGGTTCTTTACAAACCCCCCCAACACATTTTAGTCTAAGTCATAATGTTGAATGATGAATGCATTTTCGGAAACATTTACTTAGCGCATTTTCTTTTCCCATGGTCATATTGACTTTTAATTCTTATTATTTGTTTAACTCCCAAAACACATTACCCTTCCCCGTATTATTATTAATAAAAATCCAAAAATCAATAAATATCCCGTCCCTATGGTTTGAAAAATAAACTATAAATAAAGTTAATTAAATTGGATTAGTTAATCGAATCGCGATTAATTAAGAGCCAAATCCCCAATGTGTTAAAAAGGGATTAATTAGTCACCTGGATTAATTAATAACCTGTCCAACAATAAAATCATTCCAGATATAGCTAAAGGCATTTAATTATGATGATTATGCCGTCGGGTCCCCACCATTAACGCCCCAACACCTTCCGCCACTGACTATCATCCGATCTCCTTTCCTTCATCCAACGTTCCTGGCTCATATAGTGTGGACCTTTTGGTCAAACATTAACCACACGATATAAGTTGTTTTGACTTTTCTCTGATGCTACATGTCATTCCATTTGTGGCATCGCACGACCCTCTACCAAAACTACCAACCTCAAAAGTTGTGCGATGACAACCATTACCGCTCCCGCTTACAGCTTTTGCTAAATGACAAAGCATATCATCAGTCAGTTAACTCCAATTGTCATTTTCCATTCACCTGCCAAATTCCAAAAGGTCATTGACTTTGTACATAAAACAAAAATATTCATGGTTTTCTCTTTTTACCGAAAAAGGAAAGTTTTGCTTCCATGCATGCACAGAGTATGTCCAGACCGACAAATTATTCCCAACCGCCAACCACTATCAGTTGCTAAACTCCAGGTCACTGCAGACTACTATGCGCACCCTGCAAAACCTTCACCATAGCCATTTGTCCCGACAGTCAACCATAAATAGGTATTTACCACATTTCCTTCTCAGAAACCCTGTTTTTGTACTGAACTTCCACTAAATTGCTTTAAACTCAAATAATTTAGTACAATTAAAGTTGTTTCCTAGTCCCAAGACTTCCCCAAGCACCTGTTTTATCTGAAATCCTTAAAAACCCCAACTTTCTTCCTTGAATACACAAGAACCAAGGATGGAAGTTCCCGTCGCACTAAATGTTGCGCCAATCATTACTCCCCACAGGGATTTGGAATACCTTCCCTTGGCCAATAAAGAATTTCAAATTAAGGACCTTACTTTTGATGAATCCCCCTTGAAGCTATACTGCAGGTATCGGGCAATTATCTAAACAATGCTGATAAAATAGGTCTTTGGGAGTCCAACCTCCCTAAATATCAATTCCCGACTGTCCATATTTTCCCAAATATTGTCCACCAATTCCATGCAAACTACAACCCTAATCTGAGCATTGTAATGTCCCTTAACCAAGAAGTCCTTTTCACCATTACAGCTGAGTCTATAAATGAAATGTTGCAATTACAGCTTGGCCAGGACCTCACTCCCCTTTCCATTGCTGATTTACTTGATAAATCTTCAAGGCTGTCCAGTTCTGAAATTAACCAAGTCTGTCAGACCTTCATGGAAGAAAAATATAGGCCAAAAGAACCCCCTCCTTATATGTCAAGCTTCTTTACAAGTCTGGGCCAGGATATCATCACCATGATTGCTTGCATTTTGGGTTTTACTACTAGTGAGTATGTAGATGAGTTGACCTTAGCCTACATGTCTATTTTCACCCCTGGTCAACCTCCTGCAGCCAAATATGACTATGCTACATTCATTGCTGATAAGATGCATGACCAATTCATGAGATTAGAGAATGAGAGGGTATTTAAATATTCTTCAGTCCTGTATCATCTTTTCCTTTACTACCAAACTGATAAATTCCCTTTCTCTGTAAAAAAGCTTGACACTAGAGGGAACCCTAGGTCAGTTATCTTTTGGACTTCCATTTTTGACAATTCACCTTCTTCTCCCTATCCTTATACACATTTTATTGATCAATTTGTGCATCCAGTAACTACCATGTTGATAGGAAGTCCCCCTCCTAGAATCAGTGATGATATCAAGAGAATTCTTCAGTTATCCAAGCAATATAAGGTTGGAGACTGGTACTTGTACCAGAATCATACTGAGATCAGGATTTATGGATGTGAGTTGCCTCCCTTTAAACTACCCAAATACCTCCCCATGTGATTATTTTCCCTGGAGTAATACAGGCAAATGATTAACTCTGACGAAATCCATTTTATGAAAGCTATGAAGAAAGCTCAGTTAAGGATAAAGGATCACCTAGGACCATTTGTTTTCAACAACAAAAAGGTAGGGAAAGATGCAGAGGAAATAGAAAAGCAGTTGAATGAGCAGTTGAAAGAAACAGAGCAGGAAATAGAAAAAGCTTTGTAATCCAAACAGGGTGAGTCAACCACCATGCCTCAGACTGTAACACCCATGGTTTCTACAGCAGTACCATATACTATTGCAACATCTTTGGCACCCAACATTCCTACAGCAACAGGTCTACCAGTAACAACAACAGAAAGTGCATCAGAAGCAGCAACAACTTCAACAAAGCAAATAGAAGACTTAAGAAAGTCCATGGAAGAAATGAAAATCCAAGAAACTAAAAGAAATAGTTACCAGCTTGGAAAGAAGCTATCACAGATTAATTACACTGAAGAAGAGAGGAAAAATAGAAGAATGACTGAAAGAATCAAGACATTAGAGTAGGACTTAACATTGGAAAATCCTTTGAGAGATATCAAAGAGATTTTATGGACCAATATCATTGATTTTATAAATGATATTTGGTCTGCTATTCAAATCATTTTTGAACAGACAAAGTTAGTCAAACTAGCTACAGAGGCTATACAGAAGACCAGGGAAGAATTGGGGGAGAAACCTAAATAGGCAACCTAATTAATCAACTTCTTGAATAGCCAAAACAGGCAACATCTGGAACAATGGGATATTGAAGATCAAACTGGTACTATTCTTGAAATTAAGAAAATTCTGACCAAAAAGAACTTAATGCTTAACCTAGAAAGAAGATGTTAGAGTATCCAAGAAGACATAAATGAGTTTATGGTAAAGTATAACATTCTAAGGGATAAAGGACTTCCTAACCTACTGGTCATAAATGACAAATTGATGACTCATGATGACTACATTGAAATACTAGAGAAACAAGCCAAGAGTCAAGCCAGCTCTTCCATAGTGAAAGCACTACCCACAGGAAAAGTGTTGTATGATGGTTTGGAAAATCTTTTCTATATTGAGCATGAAGTTAAGCACCTGTTCACAGTTCAACCTATAATTTACTATGGTAATTCAAAGGTAAGTATAAATATTTACTAAGGTAAAGGTTGGTAAACAGGTAAAGAGTATCAGAAACAAGTAACGAGTATTTGTAGGGAAAAGTAAGCAAAGATCCAACACATAATTACTAAAGCAATAGCAAGAGGCAAATCCAAGTTTCAACCTCCAGCTCTTCCATAAATAAAGGGACAACATCAATCAGTTTTACATTTGTCTCTATATTTTTGTAAAATAAATTTTGTATTCCCTAGAATAAATCTCATATAGTTATGAGATATTTTTGATGTAATTTTTGTAAAAATACTTCTCCATTCAAAGTATTGTGGGTGGATTCTATAACATCTCTGTAAATCTATGCTATCAAGCTGAGAAAGTTTATGTACTCAAATCTAGATTTTTGTTGGAAAAGGAATGAAAGTTGAGGAAATTTCATCAGATTCTCGTGCAGTATAATTACAAATAAGTATTCTATCCTTGTGATTTTATGTGTTTTCAATATGTTTCAATGTTTCATGCATTTGAAATCTAAATGGTAAAATAGTCAAAGTATATCAAAATTAGCTTTATTGCTCTCTGCTATCAACAATCTACAATTTATATGTTTTCTTCTAAACTATCTCGATACAGGAATTCTTAATTGCTCCTCTATCCCTGCAGTTTTTCTCTAATAAGTCCCTGGTATTGGATTCTTAATTGCCCTTTGCTAGTTGACCTATCTTCCTTCCTCTTTCTAATCCTAACTTGATGATTCTTAATTGCCCTATAGTTTTGAGAAGAAATATCATCCATTCAAGCCCTGAAGTTTGTTTTTACTCTATTATCCTGCATGTTGAACTCATACCTCAGCAATTTGACTTAATCCAGTGAATTATCCCTGATTGACTCCATAGCCCAATGGCCTAAAGCCTAGTTTGCCCATTTGTTTCAAAACTCCACCAATCTCAAACAAAACAACCTCCCTGAACATTAATACTAGCCTAAAATCTTTTCAAACATAGCTAAATCATAAAGAGAGAGCCCTCTCTAGACTAGGTGGGCTAGCACCTAAGTCTAAAAGTTGGTTTGTAGTTACCTTGGATCCTTTCCTTCTTTTAAATAACTTCTAAGGAAAATCTGAGTGATAACATAGTGGTGACCATACTAGGGAATGAACAATTCCTCAGTTGAAATAAACCTTTAAGAAATCTAAAAATTTTGATTTAAAGCATCTTAAAGGATTTTTTAGAAGTTATTTTGTAAAATCCATAAAAAAAAGCATTGAAAATTTTGAAATCTGGCTTCAGAAAGGACTCATTACACTAGGGCTAATCCTGATCCTAATCCACCCTCTGTGTTTGAAAATCCTAACCTGATTCCAAGAATCATTAGAAGGCAAGAAAGTTCATTAAGTCCCAGACCTTTGTTCAGATCACGTTCCTACCCTGTTGAGTGGCTTTTCCTAGAAGATCTTCCTTTTGACGAACACTTTGAACTCTCTTTGTTTAGAACCACATCTGATAGTGAACTATTGGACTTAGTCCAAGATCCAGAATTCCTCAGAGAACTTGAAACCCAATGAGCCAATTTGTCAATTAATCGATATCTGCAGAATTCCACTCAGTTATCTCTTACCACCAATAGAACACCTAAATTTTATGAGACTTCTCTTTCTGCTAGTTCATCATTATTCCCTCACTCTTCTGAAATCCATTCCACTCCTCCCTTCATCCCTTCACTTCCTCTTCAATCAATCATCACTCAACACCCTACCACTACCTCTAGTTCTTCCTCCACAACCCAAACACCTCCTGTTACCCCAACTCCTGTTCATACCACTACCCAACCTACAATCATGGCCAATAGATATGCTCCCCTTGTGTTGCCTGCTACCCTAGGTGCTATGCCACAGGATTATCAGAGTAAAATTACTACTTTTGATGGCACTGGGACCTACACAGCTCAGCAACACACTAGGAAAATGACTGACTACTTTGAACTTCATGAGATTGACATAGCAGATGTCCAAATGAGAATTTTCGTCCAAAGTTTAGCTGGAGAAGTTAGAACCTAGTTTAGATCTTTAGCTCCCCAAAGCATAGATAGTTTAAGAGTCCTTTACCAACAATTCTTGAATAGGTGGGAGAAAAAGAAGGATCCCCTTCAGATTTTATCTGAATATGAGAACCTTAAAAGGGGACCTCATGAAACCGTTCAGGACTATTGCACTAGGTTCAATAGTGTTTATAGTGCCATTCCAGTTGACCTTAGGCCCCCACCAGGCTTAGCCCTGATTAAATTTCCTAATGGATTTGATTTAGATATGGCTTTCCAGTTAAGAGAGAGAAATCCCCCCACTCTGGAGGAAATGCAGAGTGTGGCAGTAAGTGTTGAGGCTAACCTACTTTCCAAAAGAGCCAAAGCTAGAAATGAAAGAAGAATACCTGTAAAAGATGAAAGTACACCCTTTGAACAAAAGCTTGATGCTATTGTCAAAGGAATGGATAAATTGATGGACAGAGATGAAATAATTGAAAGGAAATCTTCTTGGGATGGTCAACAGGCTAATTCAGGGAGAAATCCCAACTTTAGAAAAAAAACGAAACTAAATGCTGGAAAAAATATTCCTAACCAGAATATGAGACCACCTTTCCAAGAAAACTATGCAGAGGCCTCCCACTCAGAAGACCCTGAACAAGACACTTAGATAAATTTAATGGGTCTAGATGATGAGGAAGATGTCTTCCTAACTCAGGATGACCAGGAGTCCCATGTATTGAAACAATTCCAAACCCAAACCGGAGAGTCATTTGATTTCAGACAGGGATATGATTATGCTATTTTTGAGGTACATAAGCAATATAATTTAAGAAGTAGAAAAAGTACTGATGCCCCAGAACCAAACCAGAAAATAGGTCCTAATCAACCTAAAAAGGGTGAAATAGTTCCTGTGACAAAAACACTTTAGATCCTTTCTAGAACAAGTCAAAATCCTCCCAGCCCCACCATATAAGATGTGTCTGATAATCAACCCAATAATGAAAAACCTTCCACTTCATTGCCCTTCAAGGAAACAGCAGAAGAGTATCCAAAGATTGTGTTAGAAAAATCCGAAAAAGAATATCCCAAATCCTGAAAGAGAAGAAAACATAGAAAACACTGCTGCCAAAAACCCAAATGTTCAAACGAACAAAGCAATCGTGCCCTTTAATCTTGAAGCAGAGGTTGCGAAGCTTAAAATTTCACTTCCTTTGACAGAACTGGTAAAACATGATGCCTACAAGTCTCAGATAAACAAATCATTAAAAATCACTGAAAATGAAGACTCTGTAAATCTCTTTGATGACCAGCCTGAGTTAATTTTTGGCCCTGAAGTAAATGGGAAACCAATGGAAGGTGGGATACCACCCTTCTATGTCAGTCTCAATATCCATGACAAGATTTTGCATAATGCCATGTTTGACTCTGGTGCCTCGCACAATCTCATGCCCAAGTCTGTTATGGAGAAGCTCAACTTAGACATCACTAGACCCTATAGGGATTTATTTTCCTTTGATTCGAGTCAAGTGAGGTGTCTAGGACTTATAAAGGATTTGTGTGTCTCTTTGGTTCAGTACCCTGCCAAAACCATACTCATGGACATAGTGGTAGCAAATATTCCACCCAAGTATGGCATGCTGTTGTCTAGAGCTTGGGGTGACAAACTTCAGGGGTCTTTACAATTAGACATGTCATATGCTACCGTATCTATTTTTGGACAACCAAAGAAGATATATAGAGAAACTTTAATGAAGTATGTAGTGAGTAGTTAGGAGAGACCTCAAAACTTTCCTATTTACTCAGTGCATTCTGATATGGATTCCTTCATTCTCTATAATTCAAAAACTAATCCAAAAGATACTTCAAATGATATAGCAGTAGAACCAAAAGAAATTATAAAAGAAAAATCAACTGTCCAAATTCAAGAGATATCAGATGACAAATAAAACCCAGATGCCTTAGCTAATAAAGATTCCACTACACCGGATGAAAACTATGAACATGAAATCTTATGGCATTTAGATTTTGATGGTTCAGTAAACGAATTAGGTGCAGGAGCAAGAGTATGGATACATAACTTGGAAAATTATCATGCAGAGGGACATGCCTATAGATTAAATTTCAAATGTACAAACAATATGGCAGAATATGAAGCACTCCTGCTAGGCCTCAAGCTAGTCAAAAGATTAGGAGCTATAAGGGTATCAATCATGGGAGATTCTGAACTGATAGTTAAATAGATTAAAAGAGTTTACATAACCAGAGACCCTATATTAGGACTTTACCGAGGTACAGTTGTAGAAATCCTTAACACGTTTTTAGAAACCAAGCTTGCAACCATTCCTAGAAAACATAACATGGAAGCTCATACCCTGGCTATGTTTGCCAGCACCTACAAATTCCCTTTTCAGCCCAATCACCAGTGTATTGCTGAGGTCAGGCAAAGGCCAGCTATACCTGATAATCTTAAGAACTGGCAAGTTTTTGAAAACGATAAGCAGATTAATCACTTTCTGACATTAGATGAAGAATTTGCTAGCATTAACATAGATATAGACATAGTTTTAGATGTTCATCAAACTAATGACTTAGACATTAACAAATTGGAAGAAAAATCAATAAACATGCTTCACCCTACGAAATTCATGAAAACAGATATTCAAGACTTAAAGCAAATGGATATTGATGAAATAATTGATGATGAAAATGAAGTCATAAATCTCAAAGATAACCAATTACCCAAGGGATTAAGTCCTTTGGAGGACTTATTTGACTCTAATGATATTCCTAAAAAGCCTAAGATGGAGCCATTGAAGGCAGACATTGAAGAATACAACATAGGAACTCAAGAGAATCCTAAACTGATAAAATTGTTTGATTCATTACCCCCTGATGAAAAGCTGAAATATATTGAACTGTTGAAAGAATTCCAAGATGTTTTTGCTTGGAGTTACGAAGACTTAAAATCCTATGATACCAGTATTATACAACACACTATCCCTTTGAAACAAGATCAGAAACCTTTTAGGAAAAAGCTAAGAAGAATAAATCCTATTTTATTACCTTCCATTGAAAAGGATATCAAACGAATGTATGAGGCAGGGATCATTGCCCCCATTAGGTTTTTAGATTAGGTATCTAATATTCTCCCTACAAGAAAGAAAACAGGAGAAATTAGACTGTGTGTTGACCTTAGAAATCTGAACAAAGTCTCACTCAAAGACAACTATCCCTTACCTAAAATGGATCACATATTGCAAAGGGTAGTGGGTTCTACAAGGATTTCACTGTTAGATGGATTCTCATGTTACAACCAAATTTTAGTCCATCCTGATGATCAAGCAAAAACTGCATTTACAACACCATGGGGCACCTTCATGTATGTCAAAATGCCCTTTGGATTGAAAAATGCAAGGGCCACCTTCCAAAGGGCAATGGGTATTGCCTTTGCAAAGGAAATCCATGATTTCCTAGTTATATACCTTGATGATATAACAGTCTTTTCTAAGTCAGATCAACAACACCTAGATCATCTCAGGCAAGTTTTCCTTAAATGCAAAAAAATTGGTATATCACTGAATCCAAAGAAGTCTTTATTTGGTTTGGAAGAAGGAAAATTGTTAGGCCACATTATCTCTAAAGATGGGATCCGGATTGACCCAACCAGGATTGAAGCTATTTTGCAAATACCTCACCCAAGAAACATTAAATAACTTCAGGCATTTTTAGGAAAAATAAATTTTTTAAGGAGATTCATCTCTAACTTAGCTGAACTAATTAGATTATTGAATAACATGTTGAAAAAAGATTGGACTATTAAGTGGACAGTAGAGGCTAAACAATCATTCGAAGAAATAAAATGAGCCTTAACTCAAACACGAGTCCTCACAAGCCCAAAATTTGATAGAGACTTCATTATCTTTTACTTTGCATCAGAACACACCATAGCCGCAGTCTTAGTACAAAAGGATGATCAAGGATGTGAAAAACCAATAGCCTTTTCTAGTAAAGCTCTTAGAGATGCCTCATTAAAGTATAAAATAATGGAGAAACAAGCTTTTACTTTGGTAAAAGCTATTAAATATTTCAGAGTGTATATTTTGTATTCTCATGCAGTACCTTATGTTCCCAATGCTGTGGTCAAAGATATCCTGACACAGTATGGAGTTGATGGCAAGAGGGGAAAATGGATAGCTATTATTTTAGAATATGATATAGAGATAAAACCTACCAAGTCAATTAAAGGTCAGGGTTGGCCAAACTTATGGCAGAAACAAATTGCCAAGCCCTAGACATAAATCTGATTGCAGAGCTGGATAACGAACAGGAGATGGTGACTCCACAGATCAGCCAACCTTTTCTAGATTCCCCCTGGTACACTGATATTATATATGTTCTACAAAACCTGCAGACTCCTCCAAGGTTATCCAGAACTACAAGTAGTTTTTTGAAAATGAAGGCTTCGAAATTTTGCATTATGGATAATACTTTATTTTGGAAAAATCATGAAGGCATTTTGTTAAACTGTTTATTAAAAGAAGAATCTGACAAAGTACTCTAAGAATTTCATATGGGGGATTGTGGTGGACATCTCTACTGGAATTCAACTGCTGAAAAAATTCTAAGAGCTGGATTTTATTGGTCAACCTTGTTTTTGGATGTCAAAAAAATGTAACTTCCTGCCACAAATGCCAGATCTTCGAAGGAAAACGAGAAGTCTTACCCTTTCCTTTGAAACCTATTTCCACAGAAAAACCTTTTCAACAATGGGGTCTTGACTTCATTGGAGAAATTCATCCACCCACTTCTGCTCAGCATAAATGGATACTCACTGCAACTGATTACTTTACCAAATGGATAGAAGCGATTCCCTCTAGACAGGCCATTGATACTGTAATAATAGGTTTTCTAGAGGCTAATATTCTATCTAGGTTTGGTTGTCCTGACAAAATTATCATAGATAATCCTGCAACCTTCAAGTCAAAGAAAATCACTGATTTCTGTCAAAAATATCATATAACACTTGTTCATTCCATAGCTTACTATCCTCAAGGGAATGGACTTGAAAAATCCTACATTAAAAGTCTAATAAATATTATCAAAAAAATATTAGAAGACAATAAGAAAACTTGGAATAAGAAATTAACCAACGCTTTATGGGCAGATAGGCTTACAACTAAGAAATCAATTGGAACCAGTCCCTATGAGCTAGTTTATGGAATGGAGGTAGTTTTCCCCTCATCTTTAGGAGTTCGAGTCATGAAATTACTTCAAGAAGCCCAAGTGGAACCAAATGATATACAAAGGAGAATTAACCAGACTATCCATTTACAATAAATCAGGGAGGAATTATACAACAGAACTCAAGCACTACAAGAAAAACTTAAGAAGATATTTGACAAAAGGACCAAAACAAAAGACTTCTATCTGGGAGACAAAGTGTTAAAGTGGGATTCAAGAAGGGAGGACAAAGGGAAACATGGGAAGTTTGACTTCCTGTGGAAAGGACCATACATAATACATGCCTTCAAAGGAAATAATTCATATTTTCTTAAAGAATTGGATAGTGCAGAGATCGAAGGAGGACCAGTTAATGGTTGAATGTTAAAGCACTACATTGACCCAATTTACTAATTTTACCAGTTCAGTTGTACATACTATATCCTTCATAACGTTCAGTGTTGATTGGATGGTAATTTTGGAGTTGAAGCCCAAAGAGAAGGCCCTAAGCTTCAAAAGTATTACTGTCATACATACCAATAAATCAGTAGGGAAAAGGAGATTTGCAGAGCACAATCAAAGTATTTCTAAGGCCATTGATCTACATTTCTTGACTTTCCACCAGGAAAAGCCATCCCCAAGTGGAGCCACTATTATGCTCCTATACCAATAGGTGTCATATATCATGATTGACTTGGTTTAGCTCTGAAATATGTACATACCTTTGATTTTTTCAAATGTTTTCCATATTTGTAAAATATCAAAAAAATTTAAAAATGTAAAGAGGGTATGCCCTAAAAGAAAAATCAGAGGGCAAAAAGAAGGAAAAATGTCAAAAAATGAAAGAAAACGAACCCTAAGAAAAATAAAAATACCATGAAGGTGTGCAAGTCAAAATTCCACTACTATTTAACTTTTTGTACAATAATAATTGTGTGCAACTTGTTGCTTATGCCACAATCCATGTAACTAAATAGTTTAATCTTGGTTATTCCATGTTTCGAATTTCATGCTTAGAGATAGAGAATAGAATTTGACCAAACTATTTAATCTTGGAAGATAAGTAGATATGGTAGAGTGAATGAAAGGAGCTCAACAATTTAATCTAAGCCCTTGGATGTAATAAGGTTAGACTTAGTTAGAGTACCATTGTAAAAGAAAAAAAGTTTGATAAGGGTTTGCCAGTTTAAGTGCACCCTAATAAAAGAAGTAAAAATTGTAGGATGTGTAGGTGGGTAAGTAGATGATTGGTTGCAAAATTATGCATGATGAATGATTATCCAGATATCAAGTCATATACTTTCATCATCAAAAGCACTTAAAGATATGGATGGCAGTGAAGAGATTTACATCATGGACAAAAGTCAAACTAATTAACTTCCTCACTCATTTTTTCCCTAAATTTTACTAATTTCCCATAAATGCTAAAGGCACTAACAACCTGAAAGTTAAAGGGGCTCAGAGAATTTCTCTGACTTTTGGAGGGACCGGATGCTCAACCCAATAACTTGTAAGCCCTAAGTGCTAAAACCCATTCATCAAAATTCACCCCTTCATAATTCATTCATTTCCTTCAAACCCTTTTCCTAAAGTAAAACCACTCTTTTACTTAGGAAAAATAAAGGTTCTTTACAAACCCCCCTTCACCCCCCCCCCCCCCCCCCAACACATTTTAGCCTAACTCATAATGTTGAATGATGAATGCATTTTCGGAAACATTTACGTAGCGCATTTTCTTTTCCCATGGTTATATTGACTTTTAATTATTATTATTTATTTAACTCCCGAAACACATTACCCTTCCCCGTATTATTATTAATAAAAATCCAAAAATCAATAAATATCCCATCTCTATGGTTTGAAAAATAAATTATAAATAAAGTTAATTAAATTGGATTAGTTAATCGAATCATGATTAATTAAGAGCCAAACCCCCAACGTGTTAAAAAGGGATTAATTAGTCATCTGGATTAATTAATAACCTATCCACCAATAAAATCATTCCCGATATAGTTAAAGGCATTTAATTATGATGATTATGCCGTTAGGTCCCCACCATTAATGCCCCAACACCTTCTACGACTGACTGTCGTCCGATCTCCTTTCCTTCATCCAACGGTCCTCGCTCATATCGCGCAGACATTTTGGTCGAACATTAACCACGCGATTTAAGTTGTTTTGAATTTTCGCCGATGCTACGTGTCATTCCATTTGTGGCATTGCACAACCCTCTACCAAAACCACCAACCTCCCAAAAGTTGTGCGATGAAAACCATTACCGCTCCTGCTTACAGCTTTCGCTAAACGACAAAGCATCCCATTGGTCAGTTAACTCCAATTGTCATTTTCCATTCACCCACCAAATTCCAAAAGGTCATTGACTTTGTACATAAGAAAAAAATATTCATGGTTTTCTCTTTTTACTGAAAAAGGAAAGTTCTGCTTCCATGCATGCACAGAGTATGTCCAGACTGACAAATTATTCCCAACCGCCAACCACTATCAATTTCTGAACTCCATGCCACTAAAGACTACTCTTTACACCCTACAAAACCTTTAGCATAGCCATTTGTCCCGACAGTCAACCATAAACAACTATTTACCACATTTCCTTCTCAGAAATCCTATTTTTGTACTGAGCTTCCACTAAATTCCTCGAAACTCAAATAATTTAGTACAATTAAAGCTATTTCCTAGTCCCAAGACTTCCCCAAGCACTTGTTTTATCTGAAATCCTTGAAAACCCAAACTTTCTTCCTTGAATACACAAGAACCAAGGATGGAAGTTCCTGTCGCCCTAAATGTTACGCCAATCACTACTCCCCACAGGGATTTGGACTACCTTCCCTTGGCTAATAAAGATTTTCAAATTAAGGACCTTACTTTTGATGAAACCCCCTTGAAGCTGTACTGCAGGTATCGGGACAATTATCTGAACAATTCTGATAAAATAGGTCTTTGGGAGTCCAACCTCCCTAAATATCAATTCCCCACTGTCCATATTTTCCCAGATATTGTCCACCAATGCCATGCAAACTACAACCCCAATCTGAGAGCTGTAATGTCCCCTAACCAAGAAGTCCTTTTCACCATTACAACTGAGTCTATAAATGAAATGTTGCAATTACAGCCTGGCCAAGACCTCACTCCCCTTTCCATTGCTGAGTTACTTGGTAAATCTTCAAGGCTGCCCAGTTCCGAAATTAACCAAGTTTGTCAGATCTTCATGGAAGAAAAATATAGGCTGAAATAACCTCCTCCTTATATGTCAAGCTTCTTTACAAGTTTGGGCCAGGATATCATCACCATGATTGCTTGCATTTTGGGTTTTACTACTAGTGAGTATGTAGATGAGTTGACCTTAACCTACATGTCTATTTTCACCCCTGGTCAACCTCCTGCAGCCAAATATGACTATGCTACATTCATTGCTGATAATATGCATGACCAATTCATGAGATTAGAGAATGAGAGGTTATTTAAATATTCTTCAGTCCTGTATCATCTTTTCCTTTACTACCAAATTGATAAATTCCCTTTCTCTGTACAAAATCTTGACACTAGAGGGAACCCCAGGTCAATTATCTTTTGGACTTCCATTTATAACAATTCACCTTCTTCTTCCTATCCTTATACACATTTTATTGATCAATTTGTGCATCCAGTAACTACCATTTTGATAGGAAGTACCCTCCTAGAATCAGTGATGATATCAAGAGAATTCTTCTGTTACCCAAGCAATATAAAGTTGGAGACTGGTACTTGTACCAGAATCATACTGAGATCAGGATTTATGGATGTGAGCGGCCTCCCTTTAAACTGCCAAAATACCTCCCCATGTGATTATTCTCCCTGGAGTACTACAGGGAAATGATCAACTTTGATGAAATCCATTTTATGAAAGCTAAGAAGAAAGCTGAGTTAAGGATAAAGGATCACCTAGGACCATTTGTTTGCAACACCAGAAGGGCAGGGAAAGAGGCAGAGGAAATCCTTGAGAGATTGAGATTGAAAAAGATTTTCATCTGGCCTTATGATCAAAATAGCTTCATCTGTGGCAGAAGACAGAAGCATGAATTATCCCCTTACATCCATCATAGAATTCTAGAGATAGAATAGTATGCAAATCAAAATGAATGGGTGGAGGGAACACTTATAAAACAAGATAGCGAACAAGTTGAAGTAGAAAATGTCATGAAAGACTTGGAAAGACAACTTGATCTGGATTCCTTTGTACAGGTGCTTGAAGAATCTTCACAGAGACCAACATAGGAGGATAGTGCATAGACATCAAGACAACCAAAGACTTCAAGATAGGGAAAAGATTCAGGATCACGGAGCATTTCTGAGGAGTTGACCCAAACTGATACAAACATGGGCAACTATCCAGTATTGCAGGCCCCTCTTAACGAGGAATGAATTCAAAAAAGAAGTAGGAATGAAGCTAGCCCTTCTACAGTGCCATTGGACCAAGTATATGTAAAGAGACAGAGATTGAATCTTTTGTCTGAACACGAATATGAAGAGACAAGAAGTGACACAGTGCAGACAACATTAGCATGGGAGACACCACCTACCTATCAAACCCAGGCACTAAACAGGCAGCCAAGTGTAGAAGTGTCATCACTAAGGACAATTTCAGAGCAAAGCCAGGATTTGAAAGAAAAGTACAGAGAGATTAAGGCTAGGAATGAGCAGCTCAAGGCTCAAACCTATGCCAAATATCTGAAAATGGATCCTACAAATCAGACAAGGCTGATGTCAGCCTTTGACATCAAAGAGGGAAAGATGCAAATGAGCTTTTTGAAACCAACAATACAACAGACAAAGTCCATGACTGATTATTTTAAAACAAATTTTGAAGTTCTTGCTAGAGACATCCACCCAATTGATCAGATTGAGCTCCATAAGCAAACGGGTGAGATGGTCTATTCCACATTGACCAACAAAGCCATCATTGCACATCAGTTGCAGAATTCTCTAAGTAATAATACAACACAATTACAGTTGGAAAAAGCCTCTTCTCAGGCTCAGGACACAAGGATAAAATCATTATAAGACCTAGTGATTGAGTTGGGACATGATCCTAAAGATGTTAAAGGAGCTGAAAGTTTGATAAAGAAAAAGAATGATGACATTGCTACACTCAGGAAATAACTCAAACTCACTCCCTTCATACATCCACAAACTGCAGAAGTAATTGAGAAACAAAATGAGGAAGAACTTATGGACTTGATCCTTAAGTTAAATGAGCAGTTGAAAGAAACAGAGCATGAACTAGAAAAAGCTTTGTAGTCCAAACAGGATGAGTTGACCACCATACCTCAGACTGTAATACCCATGGTTTCTACAATAGTACCATCTACTATTGCAACATCTTTGGCACCCAACATTCCTACAACAATAGCTCTGCCAGTAACAACAACAGCAAGTGCATCAGAAGCAGCAACAACTTCAACAAAGCAAACATAAGACTTAATAAAGTCCATGGAAGAAATGAAAATCCAAGCAACTGAAATAAAGTGACTAAAAGAAACAATTACCATCTTGGAAAGAAATTATGAGCTATCACAGATTAATTACAATGAAGAAGAGAAGAAAAATAGAAGAAGGACTAAATGAATCAAGACATTAGAGCAAGACTTAGCATTGGAAAATCCTTTGAGATATATCAGAGAGATTTTATGGACCAATATCATTGATTCTATCAATGATATTTGGTCTACTATTCAGATCATTTTTGAACAGACAGAGTTAGTCAAACTAGCTACAGAGGCTATACAGAAGACCAGGGAAGAATTGGGGGAGAAACCTGAAGAGGCAACCCAATTAATCAACTTCTTGAATAGCCAAAATAGGCAACAGCTGGAACAATGGGATATCAAAGATCGAACTGGTACTATCCTTGAAATTAAGAAAGTTCTGACCAAAAAGAACTTAATGCTTAACCTGGAAAGAAGATGTCAAAGTATCCAAGAAGACATAAATGAGTTTATGGTAAAGTATAACATTCTAAGGGATAAAGGACTTCCAAACCTACTGGTCATAAACGACAAACTAATGACTCATGATGACTACATTGAAATACTACACAAACAAGCCAAGAGTCAAGCCAACTCTTCCACAGTGAAAGCACTACCCACAGGAAAAGTGTTGTATGATGGTTTGGAAAATCTTTTCTATATTGAGCATGAAGTTAAGCACCTATTCACAGTTCCACCCAATTTTGTAAAATACACTGAAATTGATGAAATATACTGGAAATTGTTCAGGATGAAGATACCAAATGAAGAATGAAAGTTGAGGACATTTCATTAGATTCTCGTGTAGTATAAATAAGTATTCTATTCTTGTGATTTGTGTGTTTTCAATATGTTTCATTGTTTCATGCATCTGAAATCTAAATGGTAAAATAGTCAAAGTATATCATAATTAGATTTATTGCTCTCTGCTATCAACAGTCTACCATTTATATGTTTTCTTCTAAATTATCTTGATAAAGGAATTCTTAATTGATCCTCTATCCCTATAGTTTCTCTCTAATAAATCCATGGTATTAGATTCTTAATTGCCCTCTGCTAGTCGACCTATCTTCGTTTCCTATTTCTAATCCTAACTTGAGGATTCTTAATTGCCCTCTAGTTTTGAGAAGAAATATCATCCATTCAAGCCCTAAAGTTTGTTTTTACTCTGTTATCTTGCCTGTTGAACTCATACCTCAACAATTTGACTTAATCCAGTGAATTATTCTTGATTGAATCCATAGCCCAATGGCCTAAAGCCTAGTTTACCCAATTGTTTCAGAACTCCACCAATCTCAAACAAAACAACCTCCTTGAACATTAATACTAGCCCGAAAGCTTCTCAAACATAGCTAAATCATAAAGAGAGAGCCCTCTCTAGACTGGGTGGGCTAGCACCAAAGTCTAAAAGTTGGTTTGTAGTTACCTTGGATCCTTTCCTTCTTTTAAATAACTTCTAAGGAAAATCTGAGTGATAACACTCCCGATTATTTTACACATAGTTGTCTCTTGCAAGAGTGTATTAAGAAGAAAGATTTTTGGGAAGGTAAATCAATCCATGCCCACGTGAATAAAAATGGAATTGTGCCAAACATAATTCTGACCAACACCCTTATGAACATGTATGCCAAGTTGGGGAGCTTGGCTGACGCACGTAAATTGTTCAACGAAATGCTTCATTGAGATGCCTGCTCTAGGAATACGCTAATCACATCTTATTCTCCCCACTGGCCTACAGAAGAAGCATTGCAACTCTTTCACCAGATGCAAAGATCGATTTTCTGGTCTGACCGCTTCACTTATGCCAGCGTTCTCTCGGCTTGTGCCAAGCTAGGAGCTCTAGAACAGGGCATCGAGATTCACCAAGAAATAGTTAGAAGCCAGTGCCAGATTTATGGTTTTGTAGAGAGTGCCCTAGTGGATTTGTATGCAAAATGTGGGAGAATAGACAAGGCTCGAGAATTGTTTGACAGAATTTCTAAACGAGACACTGTCTTGTGGAACATCATGATAGCTACATATGGAAAGAAGGGACTTGTTGATAAAGCTTTCAATCTTTTACAGGAAATTTCCAAGAGAGATTTGGTTTCATGGAATGCTATAATTACAGGCTAAGTGCATAATGGGCATGTGGACTGTTATGCCCCTATACCAATTGGTGTCATATATCATGATTAACTTGATGAGATATGTAATATGTTCATACCTTTACTTGTAGCAAAGGTTTTCCATATTTGTAAAAAAGAAAAAAATTAAAAAATGTAAAGAGGGTATACCCTACAAGAAAAATCAAAGGGTAAAAAGAATAAAAGATGGTCAAAAAATGAAAGAAAATGAACCCCAACAAAAAGAAGGACCAGGAAAGTGTGCAAGTCTAAATTCCACTACTTTTTACTATTGTAGAATAAACAATTGTGTGCAATTTGTCACTTATGCCAAAATTTATAAATATTCAAATAGTTTAAACTTGGCTAGTTCATATTTCAATTTTATGTTGTAGAAATAGAGAATAAAGATCTGACCAAACAATGTAATCTTGGCAAATAAGTAGATAGGTAGAGTGAAAAAGGAGCTCAACAGTTTGATCTGAGCCCTTGGATGTAATAAGTGTAGACATATATAGGCATTTCCATGAAAATAAAAGAAAATTTAATAAGGGTTTTCCAGTCTAAGTGCACCCAAATAAAGAAGTAAAAATGCTAGGTTAAAGTAGGTAGGGTAGGTAGATGATGGTTGCAGAATTACATGTGGTGAATGATGATTCTAAATGTGTTAATATTTTACTTTCATCACAAGGCAAAGGCATAAATCACATGCAAGGCACATCAAGCAAGCAAAGTCAAGTAATTAACTCACCTATTCATTTTCCTTAAATTTTCACTAATTTCCCCTTAGTACGAAGGTGTTTATTAAATTAGAGGGGCTCAGAGTATTTCTCTGACTACTAGAGAGACCGGACCCTTGGCCCAATAATTTATAAAGCCTATGTACTTATGACCATTCATTAATCATCATAGCCCTTCATACAAATCATTCATACCCTGGATAAGTTTTTCCTAAGTAAAATCCTATTTTACTTAGGAAAATTATAATATTTCAAAAAAAACCCTTTTTTCACCTAAGCCTAAGTTTAAAAACACACTTTAATGTTTTATGCTTAGTGCTTTTCCACTTCATAAAGTCATATTAACCACTAATTTATGTATGTAATTCCATATACACCCGCTCCCGTACTACTTTAACTATATAAAAACCCCGAAATCTTAATATCCCGCCCCTTGGTTAAATATAACCATAATACATCCTTAATTGGGATTAATTAGTTAATCTTTAACTAATTAATAACCGTGATCCCCCGCCATATCGAAAAGTGATTAATTAGTCCTCACGGCTAATTAATAACCTCCCTGACCAATCACTTTACTACTGATATGATTGAAAAACCTTTAATTACATCGGGCCTGCCCTCATTAAACTCCTATCACCTCGCCTTCCCGATAGCCATCTGATCAAGCCCCCCACATCCAATGGCTGTCGTGCATATCGCATGACCCTTCACAACCAAACGTTAGCGTGCGATCGTGGAGTAGTTTTGTGAACAGTGCCCTTTCCATGCATCATTTGTCCTATGGTATCGCTCGGATAAGCCCAAATACCACCCCCTCAAAACAGTGTGATAGAAACTGATTATCGCCTTCTACTCAACGACAAAATGTCTCGTCATTCAGTCATCGCCAATTTTCATTTTCATTGACCTGCCAATATCAATCATTTTCTTGTTTAAACACAAAAACCCCAGTTTTGCTCATCTTCACCTGATTATGCAGTAAAACCCTGTGTAGCCCATTTGCGCCACCTGAAGCCTCTATTAACCAATTCTAGCATGGTTTACCTCTCGAAAAGCATTCTGGACTCACTCCACATACCTCTCAATCTCAAATCAAACCTTTTTGACCTCCCCTGCAAACCAATGCTTTCTTAACAGCTTGTTTTGTTGTACAGATGATCAGAAGACCACAGCCTTGGATAAAAATTCATAATACTAGTCATAAGACCTGTTTACTCCAAGATTGTTATCAAGTATATTCAAAGAGAGATGGAAAATAAAACACAGTTGAAAGACAAGTAGAGGAAACATAAAATTAAATGATTTACTGTTGAGACAGATAATAAAAACCTAAACTACATATGGAAGGTAAAATGGACAGTAAAGAACAGTCAAAGTGTATCAGGATTAAAGATTATCAAATTGAAGACCAAGTCAAGTAAATCAGCTAGCATGAAGATAAACATCAGGGAAGACAGTTACAAAACAGAGTATACAAATCCATGACAAAGTGAAGAAAGATGAAAAAACAGAGCGGTAAAAGTAAAACGTAAACAGTAAACAGTAAAATTGAACATGAAGGCATTAAGGGTTAAACAAAGATGAAAACACTTTCACCAACTACAATGAATTTTATCCAAAGTAAAAGTGAAAAATAGTTGAAAGGAATTTAAGGTTAAAAGATGAGATCAGAGCCAAAATGGTACATTCTTTTAATTCATAGTTTTGCAGAAACTATTTTAGCCAATTCAAGAAGCATTTCAAGAAACTGGAGGAGGGTTTTGTTCCTAACAGGCTAATCTACAACAACCTATCTCCCTTCTTACACAGGTATTACCAAGAGGGAAATAAGTGCATGTCTTCACAGCCTATTTTTCAGTTTGTGAAAAGTCCTGTTTTTGACATCCTTTAGCAGAGAACCACTGAAGGTTTATTTCACCAACATTCCTATCTACAAAAACCTCTTTCCCTTTTTACATATCTATCACGGATTGAGATATAAAAGCGTATCATTGGACGCTAGGATTGTAGAATATCTGGGGCAGAATGCACAAAGGAAGGATGCAGTTAGTGATTGGGATGACTCATCATCAACTAAGAGTTGCTATCAAATTCGACTTTCTCTTATTTTTCACCATAAATCCATAGAAATAGTTCCAAATAGATTCATTAGTTTTTAATGTCCTTTATTTAAGTTCTATTAATGTAAACAGTTGGAGATATTTGTGAAAGTAATCTTGATATTTTTTCAAGATATTTCAGTTTAGAATTTGTATAAATACTTCTTCATTTGAAGTATTTTGGGTGGATTCTTTGACATTGCTGTAAAACTGATTACTTTGTAATAAAGTGTTGTTGGACAAATCTTACATGGTTGGCTGGATGAAGAATTAATACAAAGGACTTCTCTGAGGATTCATGTGTCAAACACTGGACAAATAAGTATCTTATATCTCATGTGTTATTGTTTCTTGTTTATTATATCAATTTTGTTTCATATCTGAATATCAAAATGAAAAAGAATAATTCAGAAAGTGCTTAAGTGCAATCTATATTCAATCGTTTTTATTCTAAATGTTTTCCTCTACACTAGCATAAGCAATGAATTCTTAATTGCTCCTATTTCCTAGTTTACTCATTTTGATCATTTAGTAAAAAATTCTTCATTTCTTTTTATTGGTGATCATCCAAGTTCCCTCCTCTTAAAACATGTTGAAGGATTCTTAATTGCCCTTCATCCCTTTTAAGTCCATTCCAACTTTTCAAGTCTTTATTTGCTCCCTGTTTAGCTATCTTGCCCTGTGAAGCCATCCTTTATTGAAAAATCAAATCCAGTTGAGCCATCTTCTTTGACTCCATTAGCCCAATGGCCTAAACTATTCAGTCCTACCCCTCTGCTACTGAATTTCACCACCAAACACAATAAAAAACCCCAAGCTTTCATAATTAGCCTAATATCTTTCAAAACAAAGCTAAATCCTAAAGAGAGAGCCCTCTCTGGATACAGATTGGCTAGATTATGTACCTAAAAGTTGGTTTGTGGTTACCTCAGACCCCTTTCCCTCTTCTTACAACTTCTGGGAAAATCTGAGTGATAACATGGATCAAGCCCAAAATCTTTTTCGAAAAATATCAAAACCAAATGTTGTTTCCTAGACTGCCATGATCTCAAGATACGCATAGAATGGGCACAGTGAGGAAGCCCTAAAAACTTTTCAAGAAATGCAGCGTGCAGGTGTGAAATTGGACATCTAGGCATTTTCCATGTTCTTATTGCTTGAGCCAACATGGAAGCTCTGCAACAGGGGATGGAAATCCATGAAGAGATATGCACAATTGGGTTTGAATCCAAGTCTTTTATGGGAAATGTTTTCATAGATATTTAACAACTACCCGACACAGAATAATACATTTTAGGCAGAAATAACAACCCTGAAATATCACATATTATAGTAGGCCGTGTGAAAAAAACAACCAAGCACAATGACTTGCAAGTAGATATGCCAAAAAAACAAACATGAAATCATTACGCATTCCTCATAGCAGAGGAAAAAAAATATCAACAATCATGTTTAACAAAACTAGTTAAACTAGTCATGCATGCATGGGCCCATAGGTCTCAAGGGTTCAACATAGCTCTGATACCAAGTGTAAGGACTAACCCTATAATTTTTAATTTTATTTTTTAATGCTAAAAATACAACCATAAGGAAAATAGCATTGGGAACCCAAAAATTATTAAGCATTATATAAAACTTTCCTGAATTTCACTTCATTGAACATATCATCTAATTTACATACATTTAACTAAAACCATAACGAAGTCATAAAAGAATATAATACAACATAGGTACCGTTCACCAGAAGACGAGATTCAAACTTGACTTGCCGTTACTTGTCTTCCTTTGTTGTCAATCGTCTCCGAGTGTGAATGTTGATGTGCTTGATCCAAATGCAATGACCCACCGATTGACCTCCCAACCTACTCCTTGGGTACTCTCCTTCCCCGCGGACCCCTGAGCTGCAATGGGGTTGTACAATAGAGGAATGTATTAGTTGGTAGAGGAGAGCACTCCTTGGCTCAAGATTCCCCTCTCTAAAGTCCTCTACCTCACCAAACTCACTATAGCTCGTAGTCACTAATCTAACATAGTCTCATCCATCCAACAATAGGGTAAAGAAAAGGTCCCTTCTCCCATGGCTTGCCCCTTCTTTTATATGAGTCCTCATAGGTGACACTTGGAATTTCATGCATAATTAATTATTTTTGATAATTCAATAGTTTGGTTATTCACCCACCCATGTGTCACTCTTTCATCAAAGATCTCCAAAATTATTTACTTGAATTTTTAATAATATTTTTCCTCACCTCAACAAGATTCCTATCTCTTCTCCTAATTGTCTCTTGATCACCCTTTTTATTCCTTAAATTGTGTTCATTACTAAAGTCAATATTTGATCCCCTATCTACTCTCTAATTTAACTCAAGTTATCTCTTAGATGGATATTTTTATGTTGGTTGTTGCCACATGGAAGTTCTTTACATTTCTCTAAAATTTAATTTATTAATCTTATTTTAATTCACCATCCTATTCTCTTAATTGGGTTTAACTATTTTAGGATTAATCTTTATCCTTACACTTATGTCCCTCTTTCCCCTTTTTTACCTAATTCAACTACAAAATCTACCTAATATTTTCCAACATGGGGTGGGTAGAGTTTTTTTTAAGATAAAATATTTTATTTCTTCCTATGATCCTCTTAACCCAAGTTTTATTCTTGATTTAATTACCTCGGTTTCTAACATCATTTACCCTTGATGTAAATTTACCTAGTTTTCATTTCTTGATTATATTTATTAATTTATTTATTTTTAATGATTCGAAGGGTGCCAAGTTTGGTCATGCCCTTCAAGAACATCCCTTGAAGTTCCAAGGGTGCCACGCCTAGCAATTTATTTGTGATGCGGAGGGTGCCAAGTTTGGTCGTGCCCTTCAAGAACTTCCCTTGAAGTTCCAAGGGTGCCACGGCAGTTGCCCTTCAAGCATGTAGTGGCTACGAGGGGAAAGTATAGGTGCAAAAATGGATACCACTATCATCTCTTATGTTTCCTACTATAGTGAGACTAATGGTGTCAGGGATCAAGGAATTCACCTTGATGCGTGCCCCCCAGTAAAATCGTCATGAGCGAACCAACTTTGGGACCTATCCTCATGACATCATGATCTTCAAGGCAAAGGTGTTTCAACCTTTCTAGCCCATGTCATAGAGGGAGTGCTAGTGGGTGAGATCAGGGACACTGTCCCACCCCTCCCATGCAGTTCCATCCAATTGTACAACCCCATCAACCATATGTGAGTCTTTCGGCCAAGCAATTAATTTGTGCCTGCAACCATTATCATATCATCAATATAGATAAACATTTATAGTAGGTTTCAAAATCGAATTAGGATTTCAAATATAAAATAATATAAATTTTCATCAAACTAGGTGTCCTCAACTCGTCATGTGTGAATGCCTTTGTTGGTTTCCTGCCATACTCAATAATAATCAGTAACAAGGTTTCTTAGTGTTAGTCATTGTTATAATAGCATCATTACCATCACCTAGTCATTCACATCATTGTTCATTGTTAACCAGAACTAATGCAAGTAGGTAACATAGGGGACACATCCATCATGGCTATCATCATCATAACATCAATGGAAGCATACATATCCATCAAAGCTATCAACATCAAATGTATAACAAACATAATCATTTATGCCATAATCATCATAATATCAATAGAGAACATACATAACCATTAATTCTATCTTCATCATAATATCAATGGAGATCATACATAAACATCACAATCACTAATATCACAACCAATAATAATAGATTCATGTGTCCGGATCCTCGACCTGAGGTCCTCAAATAATAAAGTGTGGGCCTTAGAGCTAAATAAATGTTAATCTCATATCACCATCAGTCAACTAGAGCAGGGCACTACACCTTTCTTATTTCCCCTCATCGCCATAACAATGTTAAGAGACATTGTTACTTCAAATTAAATGAAAAAAGAGAAATGAATTGGAATATTTAAAATATAGGCGTGTCTCTAACAGTGCTAATATCTACCAGCTTTTATAATTTGATTAGTTCAACAACTGTCAATTGCAGCTTATGATGCAACAGAAACATAGAACGACAACAATACTCCGCTGACTGAGGTGGGAAATATATGGGCTTCATCGCTCTAGAGGATCAAGGATTCACGGGTTCGGTTGGGAAGGCAAGAATATATAGATGCAAACTAGGGGTTTCGACATGCACCACGTGCATAGACAATACTTATCAAGAGAAGAATATTATCGAGTTGTTTGTGTCATTGCTTATATTTTTCACTGCCACACAAATTATTTGACTTAGATTTATATCGCCAAGTGTTACATGATCCATGCAATGTACAGATACGAGGCCCGCCATGCCTGAATGCCAATATTTTTTAATGAATTAATGTTTTTATATAATGAAATTATACTTAATGTTAATAATATTTGCTTTGTATTTATCTCCAATATAATGGAGCTTACTTAAGGTTTGAAGTTTATGGCCCCCATAAAGTGACCTTCGAAAGTGGAAACTTTATATTTTCTCTATCGATTGAACATCTTACGCGTAAGTGGTGGAAGATTATTGAATTTTGGTTCTGCATGTGCAAGCATGGAGCATGGATGAGCAATCTGAAAACTCTGGCCTTAAATCTAATGCAAGATAGAAAAATAATATGTAAAGTAATGGACGGCTGCTTCAACTTCGGTGTTATATTATATACGTAGTTAATTCTGAATAGCAATTATAACCTACATAATTTGGTTTTTTATAATTATGATGAGTACAACCGTGGTTGGAATTTGGATTTCTTTTTATTGGTTATACATTTTTTTTAGGATTTGGGTAGTTATGTTTTCTATCAAGATATCTTATGTTTAAGATTTTATCTTTCAAGAGTGATGTTTTCATAATAAATTAACACTTCACCAATAAAGGCTTGCTGAAAAAAATTACTCTTCAATAACATAATTATGCTAAAATTTTCTCATATTTATTATAAGTTAAAAAACAAAATTACCATGACACCCAAATTACTTATTAAATATTGAATATTGGTTTGAAATTTCATGGAACAATAACAATAAAATCTTAGGAACCTAAGATCAAATGTCGTCAACCTAGACATGCCATAGAATTTGTATATATGAGATATGATAAAGAGATCTTATGAGACATATAAGGTGATGACCATAGTAAAAATATTGAATGTTATCAATAAAAACTAAAAAATATATTCATTAATATGGTTTATTTTATGATTTATATAATCTAATAAATATTATTGGATTTAAAAATAAAATATACATTTCGCCATATATATATATATATATATTAGCATTGTTTTGGCTCATAGGATATACATTAATATTAACAAGATATAATGCATGGTAGATCAACCTTTTAAAAATTAAAAGACTAAACTTCTCGTAAACTGACATTGCGGATCTCATAACATCATCTTATAGGATTATGTTATGATAATGTCACAAAAGTTTCTATCTCTATGCATGTCATAGTAATAGTCTCATAACACTAACTCGCACCAAAAACTTGTCAATTCAATGATAGAAACACATTACTCATGCCAAAAATTCATTAATTCCGAGCTAGAAACACATTACTCACATCAAATAATTTTTAATTCCATGCTAGAAGAAGATACTTATTTTGTTGATATTTTTTCTCCCTCGATGGAATAAGTCCAGAAATAACAATTATTATAAACAATGATAAAACAAAAATAGTCTCTAATACAACTCACACAAAAAACTTGTTAATTCCAAGCTAAAAACACATTAATGACAGCAAAAAATTGTTAACTCTAAATCAGAAACACATTACATATTACTCACACCAAAAACCTGTTAATTTCAAGTTAGAAGAAGAGACTTATTACATTGATATTTTGTCTCACTAGATGGAATAAGTTCAGAAATAACAATTATTATGAACAGTTCTAAAACAAAAATTATATCTAACACATAACTCACACCACAATCTTGTGAATTCCATGTTAGAAACACATTACTCACACAAAAGACATGTCAATTACAAGCTCCAAGAAGAAATTTCTTGCATTGATATTTTACCTATCTAGAATGAATAAGTCCATCCTTTCACTCAAAAGTTTAGGTAGACAAATTACTAAATGTTCTCTTTCCTTGTTGAGGAGGCCTTCAATAATATATGTGTGAGAGACATGAAGGTTATGCCTTTCCTTGCTGAGAAGAAAGCCTTCAATCATACTTATATGTGTGAAGGAAGGTTATCCCTTTCCTTCCTAGGAAAGAGACCTTCAATGACATACATGTGTGTTTGTGACTATGTTTAAACTATCTCTCTAGTGACATGAATTTTCAAAACTAAGAATATAGCTCTTGAGGGATACTTGATCTCCTGTAAATAAAAACTACACATGAATACCTCTTGGGAATAATAGCTTTCATCTTCACCATTTTCAACCCACATAGCATAAGTTGAAGCAATGAATGATCAACAACTATAGTTGAAGCTCACACCAAGAATCTGCCCCAAAGACATTAAGATCAAAATAGTCATAAACGTACAAAAAACGAAAACTATTAAAACAAAAAAAATTCTCTCCATGTTACTAAATATGCACACGACACTAAAACAAAACAAAATAACACACACCCACTTCCTCAAATTCCAAAGTCAAGCCATGAAAGACTGCAAAATTATCTTAAAGCTCACTCAAATGAATCAAAATATGATTACTTGGAATACACAACAAGCTTGAACCGAAACATGGTAACAACCCTAGACACCTGATTGTTGGCCATGGCCACAAGAGCTACAACTAAACAAGCCAAGCTCAGTACAGAAAGATCAACGTTAGCAAGATCAAACTGTATTGCATCTTATTGGCTTCCTCTCATAATCCCCATTAATAATTCGATAGCTGATCTCCATCAAGAATTCTAGAGTAAGAAACTAGAGGTCCACCCATGGTACTCAAATCCATCCCAAGCCCCATGCTCATTTTTCCATCCTCGATCTAAATTTGTGCCTGTCTTTCCACCAACATCCCATTGTTGTTGCTTATTGTTCCTCCTTGCACCAAAATAATAAATAGAAAATGAAAGCCAAGGGAAACAAAACAACGGAGGCCAATAACATAATTTTTTCCACACTGAATTTTTCTACAGATTATAAAGAGCAACATTGCAAAAATATGGGGTGCACTTGATGAAAATCAGAGATATACATTAATAATTTCTGCATCAAATAACTTGGAGTCTGATTTGACAATATTATGACATCACATGTTTGGAGTTCTTTGGAAGAACTTATCAGTCCTTCTATCCCTTTTATTTTCTTCAATTTCTCATATATTAATGTTGGTGCAAAAAGGGAATGACCCACTATCGAAATTTGAACTTGTAAAATAATTGTACTAAAAGCAACTAAATTACCCATAGATGTGATTGCTATATCTGGAAAATTAACAGAACTTGTAAAAGCTTCATTAAATTATCCAAATGCAAGACCACAAAGCCATATGAACCAACACAGTAATATTACAAGGAACAATTGCATAGCATATCCGATTTCCATGAATAGATCCATTGGTAAATGAAATCCAAATCACGGGGAAGTGGTATTCCTAAATTGTATAAACGAATTTTTTTTTTGTCATTACTCACCTATAACTTGTTACCATGCCTGCAAATTTCTATAGCAAAATATTTTGGATACATGCCACCCATAATTTTCCCTTCATTGTACTCGAGAGAGTAAGGGAATCGAACCTATATCTAGAGCATCACCCAAATGGTATTAATAAAGTGGCAGAGGTGCACCAAAGTCAATTTATTTTTTCACCTCCACTTGTACTCCTCGATGGCTTTATCTGTCTACCTATTCTCCATAAACCATGATTTTATACACATGTTTATTTATCAAGAGATGGGTGAAAGTTTTCATCACCTCATTTTCTCTGAGACCTAGTAAAACGATCTTTATCTGTTGTAGTAAACGCTACCATCAAATTGAGCTAAAGATCCCTCTTTTAGAAACACAAAAAACAAATATGAAAATCAAATCCTCCATCAACAAAACCGAAAGGATTTTTCTATTTTACAAGTCACCCTAGCCTACTGCTATTGGTGGTTCCAACACTCAATTCCATGATGCACGTCATTATTCTTTAATTATTTCACATAGTTACAGGCCAAGATTGTCCTTTCTCTTAGATTTCTTGGGGAAGCTTCCTGCCCAACAATTATATAACCACTATCAATGATAAATCTCTTGCCAACTTCAAGATATGCGAATTTAATTTATTTATGTTATCTATGTGAGTGCCATAGGGTTTTAAAAACGTTTTAGGAAAATAATTGACCACAAAAAATATATTTTGAAAAATTCAAGACACATCATAAGATACATTCATGCAAAATCTTTAAATGTATTTAACAACCAAAATGCCTTATGACGACCATTTTTCCTGTCAAATTCCAACCCTAAGTAAAACCATATTAAATCAAGTGGTTGACATATGTTGATGGCATTATTTTTAACTTTTAATGATGTTGAGAGATATATGGAAGGTAAAAATTGAAGACTATCAAAGTAAATGTCATTGGATTAGTTGCGTGGAGAGGATTAATAGACCATCGTTGACTATGGCTAGATATTTTCAACGTATTTAATGTAATTGGACTAGTTGACAATTGACGTGCATGGAGATGATTAACAGACCATGGTTGGCTATAGGTAAATATATTAAAGTTATGGTTGAAGAATTTACTATGGTCAACGCACAATTAACTATAAATGAACGTGGTTGTCCAAATCTAACCATAGTTGACTATGATAGAATATGATTATCTATGGTTATTATGGTTGTTCATATTTGATCATGGTTGACTATGGGATGGAATATGTTTGTTGAGCCTTTCTTTCTGTTTATTCCTTTGGGTGCTTAAATATTCTAAGGCTCACCCACAACTCATGGGCTATTCCCGAGACCAAAGTCTAACACTATGTTGTCGCTCCCAGAGACAGCCTTGGATTGCCTACAAGACTAGTGCATGGGTACATCTAAATCATTGTGCCTCAAATGATTCTCAAGCAAGAGGAGACATCACCTATATTCTATACATATATATCAGAGAGTTGGTTCTTTCATCCAAAGATACAAGCCATATGTTTTAGCTTTTCTACACACACATAGTTCCTAGAAATATAACATAAATAGTGGAGGCCGAGCACTTCAAAGATTTACAATTTTAATAAGCTTTATAAGATAAATGACAGAGGTCAAATCGAAAGGAAAACTCAAGATATAAAGCTCAAAGCATCGAGAATTCTATATATAAAACATAGAGCCTAAAACCATGAGATTTACTATAACTACTGAGTTAGAGGAAGATGTAATGGACAAAAAATAAGTTGAGTAATATGCTTCATGCAATATAGCTTGAAAATATGATTTCAACCCCTCACATAGGCATATGCATTAACCCTTTAATGCAGATGAATCTGTAGACAAGTCTGAAATATCAAAGTATATATTATTGCATGAATTGAAAAGAGGAAAACATACAAGATGAATGAAACTAAGAAATAACACATTGTAATACTTCAGAGGAAGAACCACCACCAATGATGTAATATTCTGCAAGATCTATGTGACTAAGTGATATAGTTCTCACAGAAATAATAGACTTTCTTTCAGATTTTGAAACCCTTTTTCAGTGTTGTGACCCCCTATTTATAAGAAGAGGGGGTGGTTTCAATCATGTTTTAATACATAAAATCCTAGTATGAGTTTTAAGTTGTTAATTCAGCGGAGAGAAAGAGGGAGACACAATGATGGAGGGGAGAGAGAGAAAGAGAGAGGGAGGGAGACAATGATAGAGTTGGAGGGAAGAGAGAGAGAGACAATGATGGGGGGAGAGACATCGGGAGGTGGAGAGAAATGGACAGAGTGCAAGGAAGAGATATATGAATCAATAAAGAGGAGAGAGAGAGAGAGAGAGAGAGAGAGAGAGAGAGAGAGAGAGAGAGAGAGAGAGAGAGAGAGAGAGAGAGAGAGAGATGGAATTGTAGGGGAGAGAGCGGGGGAAGAAGAAAGACATTGAGAGAGAAAGGTGGAGAGAGAGAGGGAGTGATAAGAGAGATATGGAGAGAGAGTGAGGGATAGAGGAGAGCAGGAGATAAAAGAGAGATAAGGGGAGAGAGAGAGAGGAGAGAAGGGGAAGAGAGATAGAGGGAGAGAGAGAGAGATAGATATGGAGAGAGAGTGTGTATTTTTGGTGGGTGAGATAGAAAGAGGGAATAAGAAATATACACATAGGTACAAATATAGATATTATATAGTATTATATAACCAACCTATATACATCTTCACTCTAGATATATCAAGCACTAAATGGGATCAGATATCTTGAGGTGCAAACCTTTCCTCAAGTCTTGCAATCAAAAAATAGGTTTGCACCTTGAGATATTTGATTCTCCTCTGTGCTTGATAGATCCAATGTTAAGATGGATCTAAGCTAGTTTATCTCAAATAACCTCTTTTATTTTCATTTATTAGAATCATAATAACCTAAATGAAAATATAAATTTTTTGTTCCTATTTACCTCTACATCATATTAGGAATACACATCCAATAGCTCATACATTTTATTTTCCAATTGGAGTAATTGTGTCTTTATGTTATTTATTTCAATTGGTTATCATAAAGCATTTAATCATTTTCTATTATAATTTTACTTTAGATTTTTACACATATTGTGGATGGATTCATGTAAATATAAGCTTGCAAATTATTAATTCACCAAAAGAGATTCAATTGGTCGGCCAAGAATGACGGGGATATTGTACTGAGATGGCACTAGTTCTATAAAAATCTTATGCATCAAGGTAGTGGCCATGGTTGTAATTTCCACTATGGTGCTATTGTAGGAAATAACATTTCGATATGATGGGTTGTTTATACATCAGTTGTAAACATGCTAGGTTATATTTTGTTTCATTGTAAAAACAAAATGAAATGTATTGGGATTCATTTCTATGTAATCAAGTGTCATAACCTTGAATATCGATTTATATTAATCTTGATGTGATGCTTTATCAATGAAATTTTATGAAATATATTGACATGTGAAATTGATTCATTATTGCATGATTTGCATCGTTGGTTTGTTGTATGACGATATATTACGTATGATAGGTAGGACCTAGTTGTCCATGGACTCCAAAAGAAGTTCAACAAAGATGGATTGAATATGTGATCAATAGGATGGATGTCTCGAAATGTTTTCCATGATATATATATATATGGCCTTATTATTTTGATAGTGTTCTCCAATGTTGTGCTCCTAGATGTGTAGGATCTAGTGTTAGCCTTAACAATTAAGCCTACATATAGTTAATGATTTTATGGTGTGGATTTAAGATGTGTTCCATAAGGAAGGTTGGATTATTTTCCCACCTATTATCAACTACCTCCATAGTCTACATTTGAGTGGATATGTCCTCACATGTTTGTATGGTATTTTGATCACACCCATGGCACTAAAATGAGGGTTGCACAATAAGGGCATGAAGCCTATATCCCTTACTAGATTATGGTTCACTCACCAAATGTAAATAAGTTTGGAGCAAAAAAGAATATCTATAAAATATTAGTTTCTTCATGTGAATGTTTTTGTTCTATGGATAGAGTGACTATGGTCTTACTCTTGGTATTGGTTGTGATTCCATTTCCCAAAATAAACCCTTGAAAGCCACATTTATGTAATTAAATAGAATAATTATGTTGATATAGGTGCACTCATTTAAATAAATATGATAAAATTCGTCCTTTCTTTATTTTATAAAATAATAAAATATATAAAATTAAACTTAAACGTACAATAGGAGCATTTTAACTAATTGTATAACCCACACTTATTTAAATATATATATTTAATTAAAAGGTGGATTTCACATGCATGCGCATAAGCATGTGAGTTATACCTTGGAGAAGAAATGAGGGAAAAATAGATATAAATTGGGTGAATAATAGGAATATTAAATAATTATTATTTAGAAAATTGTATCTACATTTTACAGAAGGATGAGAGTGATCATGAAAAGCACATCATGTTTTATCATTAAAATGTTATTTAACTTTCATGAAGTTTTTGTAGATAGGTGTCTAGATTAGGCCAAAACCCAATTAAACATTTATCTTCCTTATGGTGAAAATTCAGAAAATTCTATCTTCCTTAGGGTTCCAATTCACATTCGAATTATCAGATCTATAAAATATCTTATCGGAAGGATTTCTTATTTTTACTCCTTTCGTAGAAGTCATTGAAACTTAGGAGTTCTATGGGAATAATAGGGCCTTTTGGATGTGAGAGGGTGAAAATGTAATGTCCTGTCTTTTATTAGCAAGGTAAAAACTTGGAGTAGGATATTGGAGTCTCGTCTGAAAAGTGACGAGGGAGTTGTGATTTTTTTATACAAGATATATTTCTTTTCAAAATTCACAATTATCGTAATTTCTTTTCTTTAGAATCGTACGCATTTTGAAAGGTCATAATTGTTTATCTATTTAAGTTGGGAGTTTGATTTTTTTATATAAGAGATTTCTTTTCAAAATTGACCATTATCGTAATTTGTTTTTCTTTAGAATTTTAAGTATTTTTAAAATTCATAATTGTTTATATATTTAATTTTTTTTTCTTATATAGAAAACTTTAAATCCATGAATATAAATTAATTTATCTCTTAGAATAAGGTAATTTCTTTTATAGTTAATACTTGAAGAACGTTTTTACTATCTAATAAATTGATGGTTGTATTAGTGATCATGACTTATAAATCATATAGGTATAAGCATGGGAATATGATGCTTAGGGATGCTATGGTGTCTATTGATATTGAGTTTCAGAAAGCATGAGAAACTACTATAACAATCAGAAATTTAGAAGAATATAAAGATAGTTAAATTTATATTCATGCTTGGAGCCTCGAGGTACAATCTTCATAAATGTAAGAGTGTTATTAAATGATGAAAACTCCTACTCCTCTTCATATATCTTGAGAAAGAAATAATTTTCAGGTGCTTTTATAGGTCTGGTCTTTTTCTTTTACCAGAAAAAGATTGATTCTCTTTTATTTATGTTTGCATAGTTATAGGGAATATAGTAAAACCATCATAATTTGTTGTTTTAGTATGGACCCATTATGAAATTGTGAAATAATTTATAAATTTCATACATCCAAATAAAAAACCTTTATAATATACCACCCAAATAGACCATGACTTTACTAGTGTATGTTTTCACTATATCTACCCTAACAAATATCTACTCTTTTTAGTAGTTTTAGGACTATTTTGTTTAGTATGTAACTTTATGAGTAATCATAGTACCCATTTCCCTTGAGGACCTTTCTAGGTTCATTTCCTAGTATTAAGAGCTTAGGAAATACATTTAATCCAATAATATCATCATTTGGAAACATGGCAAATATGGAAAACTAGGATGCCCCATTTTTCATAATTTTGATAAGAAAGTTAATTTTCTACATAGGTTTAATAATTCATACTTCAACAATTATAAAAAAATATTTATCCATTTTTGTATAATGCCATGGATTTTTTTCATATTTAATACATGATAAAGAAAGTTATATATATTCTCATTATAATGAAATGAATACCATTAACATCTAGATAGAAAAATAAATCGTTAATGTACATTCTATAATCTACTAGTCGAACTAAAAAGATTCTCAAGTTTTACTAATAGAACGTCCACACAATCATTCACACTACCTTTGTGTGCCTCTAGTCGTTATTCTCATTGTAGCCAATACCTTCGTATGCAACCACACTCTAATCTCTCATGTTTTAAACCACTAATGCCAATGCTTGATTCAATTGGTATGTCAATGCATGATTCAATTGGTAATAGGTTACTAGACGACACAAAATGCTATCTTAGTAACAAATTAAAATTTGACAGTAATGATAAGATGGCGGGTTAGACAATCTAAAAAATTCATTAGTTAGTTGATTTAATTTAACCAAGTCAATCTAAACTATCGGCACTAATGATCAATTACAACAAAATTAACACATCTACATTACTTTTCTCATTATCCTCATTGATAACATATGAATATTATAAAATTATTTATCATTATTTTCTATAAAATGGTGATAAATAAATTGTATTGTTAAATTAAATTGTTTCTCTGACATGACTTATTGTACAAAGCTTTTTAGGATTTAATCTATTTCTACATTTATGTAGTATTGTGTACCTACAATAAAGATTGTATAGGCAACTAATTCATCCATTTACTAATTAGCAATTGTACCATATGTTGCAAAGAAACTGTGGTAAGGCGTAAATTGCATAAATTCAAGAAGAATTGTAACATATAAAAAATCGTCATTTGATATTTTGGAAAGTGGAAATCATTTACTATATATAGTGATTGTTGTACCTTTTTCTGAATTTCATTATAAATTTCAATCAATCAAGAGCTAGTTACACCCAATATGGAAATTATGATTCTAATAATATGATTTTACATTTATACCCTTCTTCCACATAGAGAATTCCACCCAAGATGGAAAGGGTATATTGTTTGATATTGTGGAAAATAAAAATCATTAATTTTATTATATATAGTGATTGTTGCACATTTCCTTAATTTCATTATAAATTTCAGTCAATAAATTTATTGTAAGAATATTCTATTAATTGTTATCATGATTTTATAAAATTATTGCATAAATATTCTATTCATTAAGAATCATTGCATATAAAAAATTATTGAAGATAAAAATTAGTAAACAAAATGCCATTCAAAACTAGAAGATAAGGAGAAATCACTTACATTATGTCAAATTGAGAGATTCTATAAGATTTCCAACATAGATTGTCTCTTAATATTTAAAATTGGTCTTTTATGGTGTACAATGAATATTGTTTTGGATTTTAATGGTTAGAACACTGTAATCATAATTCTATAAATTTATTGCAAGAATATTCTATTAATTGTAATCATAATTTTATAAATTTATTGCATAAATATTTTATTCATTATTATAGAGTAATCTGAGATGTTTGATATCTTGGGAAGTGAAAACCATTGTTGTATTTTTTTTTAACTTCATTATAAATGAAAATCAATGAAGAGATCCTTAAACCCAATATGGAAATGAATATTTCAATCATATGATTTTACATTTATACCCTTCTTCCGCATATCTATTTGGAATCATTTACTATATATAGTGATTGTTGTACATTTTTATGAATTTCATTATAAATACCAATCAATCAAGAGATAGTTACACCCAATATAGAAATGAAGATTCCAATCATATGATTTTAGATTTATACCCTTCCACATAGAAAATTGCACCAAAGATGGAAATGGGATATGTTTGATATTTTGGAAAATGAAAATCATTAATTTCATTTTATTGTATATAGTGATTGTTGCACCTATTTTCAACATACTTGAATTCAAAATACGCATATTTTGGCTTCAGCTTGATCTTCTTATAATCTATCCAAAATCATTTGATATAGGTCACTGTGATCCTCTCCAGAGAGTGATAAAAAACAAAATGATACAAATATTTGCTAGAGTTTGAATTGGTGGAACAATGTAAATGGATTTGAATGAAACCCAAGAGAGGTATATCAATTGCAAGAATCTTGAATCCGAAATAAAGTTGGCATATTCAAATGGGGTGTGGATAAATTCCAACCATTCAAGTAGGCTTGTACTTCAAACACAAGGGTTACGAGTGCGAATACATATGGATGTCTAACCAAAAGGCCAAATTAGGATCTTCAGGTCAATAATTACTAAGGATAGAGATATTGGCTATCTCTACAATGCATTGTTTGGCAACTACCCTAAATAACCAAAAAGAGAGATTTTGGCTTTGGCAACTACTGTAAATAACCAAACAGAGACAAGTTGTGGATACTCCTCTCATGTCAATGATGAAATATTTGAGACCGACCTCTTTAAAGAAGATTCAAAATGGTTAATCAGGTATATGTGTGCATTAGTAAAACATTCTTCATATTGCAATAGTTTTTTTGTTGCAATATTTTTTTTTGTTATATTTATGAAACCTTTGGCTATATCAAGAACATTAATATTTTTAATGCAGTTGTACTAGTCAATAATCAAGATGCTTACATACCTCATTTATTTGTCACTTGTAGGGAACACTGTACTTGGATTATTTGGAATATTTTGTTAACTAGGTTAACTTTGGCATTCATCATATAGCAATAAGCATTTCATAAACAATACTTATACTTTTTTGAAACAATGATATATACCATTTCTTAGTACATCATTCACTCTCCACTCTATACTTTGTTCATCGTAATTTTTTTATAACATGACAAAGCATACATCATTCACTCTCCACTCTATACTTTGTTCATCGTAATTTTTTTATAACATGACAAAACATAGACATTAATAATTTTTGTTTTGTTTGGTGTTGCATTTATAATCAAATGAAGAAATTAAAGTATAACTACTTACAAATTGTTTAATTATCCTGGAACACTCTAGCATATAGTCACAACCCATAATGAATCCATTTTGAATCAAATGTTTTAAATATGGGAACCTATTAAAAAAACACATAAAGAACCCATGAATAATATAAAATTACAGACACTCAATAATATATTCTATTAATTGTTGAATGAGGAAATTACACACATATTTATACAATCAATAGTCTCAAGATAGGAATGCTATCTTAGACGTACAGTAGTGTGGTTGAGAGATTCTCTCAACCACACACTAAACTAGGAGAAACTATATTCTAGCTTATTCCTATTATGTAGGAACAAACTCCTCAATTAGAAAATTACAACCATAGACAAGTAGGAATTAATTATTTCCAACTCCCCCCCTTAATGACTACTTGTCATGATAGTCAAATCCACCATCATCACACGAATTGCATGTACAAAACCTCCAAAAACACAATCTGCCGCCCTCGGACAGATCCACAACTTCTCCGATCCCACGGATCCCCTTGAAGGTGAATTGGCGCGATCCTGAATGAAAAACCCGCACCCATTGGCGCAATTAATGGCCTAACAGATGCGCCAGTTGGCCTCCCTGGCATTGTTGTTAGCGTGAAAAATGCCAATCCCCTTCTACTCAGAAAAAAAACATCTGAGTCCGAGCCAGGTGTTCTGCAGTCCACCTGCTCAATTGAACACAAAGCTCTCGTGTACACACAGCCACAAAGGCACCTCAAGCCACATAGGCGATTCAGCCACAAAGGCACTTTAGTCACAAAGACTATATAGATGGTTTCTGGCTCACCACCAACCATTCAGCCACAAAGGCACTTCAGTCACAAAGACTATATAGATGGTTTCTGGCTCACCACCAACCCTCACATTACAGTGACAAAAGATGGTTTCAAGCTTACCATAAACCATTACAAAGTGGTTTTAAGATCACCACGAACTTTCAGATGCCTTCAAAAATCTTACATCTGATTCCACATTTTGGAGTTTTTGAGTACATACAATGACTATTACAATAACATGCTAGGGAGTCTATTCCACAAGCCACACTAAGTCAAACAAACATCTACTTTGTTGTCCACCATAAACATTGTTGCTGCTCCTTTACCTCATCTATGAGGGGTCCACTGATAAAGAAACCAGAACATAGGGACTCACAGCGACACGAAGAGAACACAATTTTCCCTTCAAGAACAATAATCCAGGACTCCATGGTCCTATTCTCCGTCGCATTATCACACAAATGCGATCATCATGCAGATCCAACCACTATTGTTTGATGCCATTTTCATTGTCATGTCATCATCGTATCTGGTAGTAAAACATTCCTGCAAATAAATTTGTCTATTGTTGGGATGGCAAATTCCAGCATAGATTTATACTCGTAACAATAGTTTGCCAAGCTAACTGTCACAATAAGTAAATTAAGTTTTTCCAACCAGATTTACTTTACTCACATGACCATTCAGCAAACAAACCACGCAGCGGTATACTGTGGATTATGCTAGTAAGGCAATCCTTGTTTCCAAGACCCTCGGCTTCCATTCCCAGCGCCACTGTTCGCGCTTTCCAGAGATGAGCAGTCACAGCTTCAAATCTGAGGCACTGCTCCAGCTTCTCCTTCACCTTTCTCAATGAGCTTCGAAAGTCTCATTGCAGCTCCGCTCTTCACACCTCTTAGCGGACAAACTAAACACTACCAAATGGTCAATTTCTCCTCCATCCTTCTTCGCTTGGTTAGGCGAAGAGATCAAGGGAAGGAAAAGGGAAATGGTTGGACAGGCACGGACATCCAGAGAACAAACAAAGGTACCGCCAATGATCTCACTTTGCGCCCCGCTGCATCATCAGCATCCTCTTCCTGTACCTCATCACAGCTGCTCTCTGCTCCTTCCGATGGAAAACCGCACACCCGGGCATCAAATCTGGACAACGTTCAAATGAATTTCTTGCACGGCTTCTTCTTGCAGAGCTTTACCAGGGCCCTTGCTCGGGAATGTCCTGAGAGATGAACATCGATCCGAAAAAGACCTGCAAGAAAGAATAGTGTGCATAAAACCGCCACCACTGGCATGGGAACCTTGGTATGAAGGCCCCACTTCCCTCTTGCTTTAGTCCTCATTTCTAGAGGATTACTACTGCTGCAAATTACTCCCAAATGTCGACCAGGATCACCGGGATGCCCTGGCGTGTGGAATGTGAAACAGGAATATATTATCTTTGAAATCTTCGGTGGGATGTTGAGCTTTTGCTTTTTACTTATTTGATCAAGTAATGCATCCAAACTAGAAGTCGATGCTGCTTGCATTTTTGTTCTTTCCTGTGCAATCTGAGCTTCAGTAGAATTGGGATCTACAAACTTTCTTAGCTTCACTTCTTCCCCAGCAAAATTACGGATTTCATTGACCTCTATCTGCCTTTATTTAATGCAGTAACATCTTTCACTGCTGCCAAAGCTCCAGCCGCAATTCTTTTGGCCTCTTCACTAGCTTCAATACTTTTTGTGCCAACTTCTCGTTGCCTATTTGATGCCAATCCATCACTGAAAGCTTGTCTACCATCAATATTCGCATTCACCATTGAAGGTTTCTTCGGTGCTATGCCAAGACTTACCATCCAATCAAGTACACATTTTTTTTGGGCTTTGGCTTGTCCTCCGTTGCCTTATAGCTTTTAGGAATGGCATTGGGACTCTTAGAGGATCCATTAGAATTCAACTGCTCCCAGACAGCATTTATGCGAGCCTTTCGTGCATTTGCTTTAAGTTCTGACAATGGATCGACAGGTTCCTCCTTCTCACAAGCAGCTTCTGCAAATAAAACCTCGTTTTTTGCTCTTTTTTCATTTCCTTCTGAAAGATGCCCTAACCCAGGCTGAAGCATGTCTGGTTTCAATATAAAGTCTTTGAATCCTGAGCCATCAATGTCGTTGTACCCTTTCTTGAATGTATCAGCGGCACCCTTCGAAGCAACATAGTCAGGGGCAATTCCCTCCTCTTCATAGTTAGGAAGCTCCGCTTGATAAGTGGCGTTCTCCCTCATTTCAACCATCTTCAGTCTTTAATTTCCTCCTGAAGCATGAGAATAGCGGATCTGCGCAATGGTGAGAAGAAACCCTGGGCTGCGATTCGATCGACAACCACTTCCCTCTCCGTCTCAGTCGACTTCTCTAAATTTGGTTTGCTTTGCTTTTGAGCCATAACAAACTGTTGATGCCTGTCGCTTGCATCTGCATCTCTCCCCAGGTAACTTGACTTTACAGCCCTTCCAAACTCATCCAGCTGCCATTTGGCAGTGCCAAGGGCGGTCTGTAGCTCCCGTCTCAGAATATCAACTGAATTGTCCAAATTCTCACCGTAACTTGGATCTGTGTCTATTGCATTTCGAGCAGACACCGAACTTCTATATGCGGATTCCTACCTGTCAGCGGAGTCTTGCACATCCTCATCAGCTGAGAAAAAAGGATCGACTTCCCACCGACAAAAATTCACCGTCATATTTAAACAATTCAGCCAATTAAACGTTTCAAAAATCCCAAATAGAGAAATTTGATGAATACCAATCCTCTGCCTATGATATCCACACAAATCTGTCTGTGAATACACGATTGCAGAATGGCAAATGCGTCACGCCTTATGCAGATCCACCACAGGCAGATCACCAGATCCACTACATCGTTCCACAGCTCCTCTTCAGGTATTCATTTCAGTCTCTGCAACTCCTCCACAGATCCGGCAACAGATCCCGCATTCAACTTGATCATCATGACGACTTCCGTCATAATCAATTTTTCAACCACTGAATCTGGAACGATCACCAACAGCTCATCCAACTTTTGCAAATGCTTGTTGCTGAAGCGAGGAACACCAATCTGCCCAACAGTAGTAGGCCCAAACTAATTTCCAACGTGAATGACATCCTCCACCGACCATCTGCGTATTAGCTCGGCAGAGAATCGCGTCAGAAGGCTATCTCCGACGCCCGTATGGTTGACTTCCATCAAACGCGGAAACATTTCTCAATTCCACGTCCATCTCTGACTTAAACTTCTTGTTTGCAGGATAAAAATCGGACTGCCGCCGAGAAATGGCCCGACGTGTGACGCAGGACCAGCGATGTTTTCCACGCAGGGCCACCACTCTAAGAAACACAACAACAATGTTCACAGATCTTCTCAATTATTTCCCTCAACCCAGGAAGGGCCAAGCCCAGGAGGGGCCAGACCCTCACGGGCTCTGATACCAAGATAAAATTACAGACACTCAATAATATATTCTATTAATTGTTGAATGAGGAAATTACACACATATTTATACAATCAATAGTCTCAAGATAGGAATGCTATCTTAGACGTACAGTAGTGTGGTTGAGAGATTCTCTCAACCACACACTAAACTACGAGAAACTATATTCTAGCTTATTCCTATTACGTAGGAACAAACTCCTCAATTAGAAAATTACAACCATAGACAAGTAGGAATTAATTATTTCCAACTGAATAATGGTAACTCATGTAAATTAAAAAAAAATACAACAATTATGAAATATTAAAGAAAATACAATCACATTGAATAACTATATTTTTAAGTTGTACGTACATCATACGCGTTAAATATGCTCTATTAAAAAAAATAACAATAATAAATAAATGTTTCACGTCATAAAAAAAATTTGTAAATTAAAAAATGTAATAATTGCATATAGTTGATATATAATTTTTGTGATGGCTCCTACCATGAAATTATGTTAATTTATTTGACCATATCCTTGTAAGGTACTTTAAACATCCATGCCAATATATTTAGCTATTACCTTGTTCATTCTTTAAAATTTTAATAAGATTTATAAAAAAAAGTAAACTAAAAAATAGAGTAATAGTTATATGAACGTAAATATAGTAAAACTATCAACTTGATATTTTAATATATATATAAGTGTGTTTAATAACCCTGTGTAAATAATACTTGTTATTGTGTCTTTTTTATTTTAATTTACTTAACTTTTTTAACAATCAGTTTAAATGTTTTTATTATAAGTGAAAAAACAATATTTGAGATTTTTCCACTATGATTTTTATACTTTTATGAAAATTTTCTTCTCATTAACTTGCATGATGACTCAAAATGAAGACAGATTCATCATAATATACTTTCTTGTTATTGTGTCTTTTTATTTTGATTTACTTAATTTTTTAATAATCAGTTTATATGTTTTTATTATAAGTGAAAAAACAATATTTACGATTTTTCCACTATGATTTTTATAGTTTTGTGAAGGTTTTCCTCTTATTAACTTCGACGATGATTCAAAATGAAGACAAATTCATCATAATATATATCTTTCAAAACTTTTATCTTCTCAAAATGACTTTATGAATGAAAAATTAAATGTTTGAAACATATTGGCTATTAGAAAGATGATTAGTAAGAAGTTTGAGAAAACTTATTATTGCTCACCTTTTCATACACTTCATTACTCTATTTGCAAAAATTTCATAAAGTTTTTAACATTTTTTCTTAAACGCATTTCAAACCTTCATTATAACTAAAGAAAAATAATAATATACAAAAACATAATATTATTGTTGTCTCGAAATTATTAAGAACCATCACTATCATTGTATCAGATAACACTTATATGAAATCCTATATGAGGTTACCAAAACTAGGAAGCAAATTAATACCTTTCCAAATAAGTCCACATGTCTATCTTGAATAGTTATCCCAGACATCCACATTATTATAAGAGTTCATGGATAATATTTTCAAATGGTGTGCTTTAATCCATCTTCATTGATCACGATTCTACTTTCACTTGAACTTCTAGCTACAGTTTCCTTGAATTCAAAGTATCCACCTAAGTCTCAATGTAAAATATCAGACTTAAATTGACGTCCACAATGAACTAAACCCCAGCACCGGCACCGACACTGACACTGGAACCCGTCTTCCCCAATCTGACAACTTTTCTATCATTAGCTGGATTGTTCAAGACTTTCTTGAGTCTCTTCAAATTCAGCAATATTTAGAAAATTTGATACTGCATTCTCTTCTCTCCCAACAAAATGCTCACCAATTTGACAGTCGATGAGAAGAAAGAATTGTTGTTATCTCATTGCATTTCCAAGTTATACACATTGACAATTTCCAAAACCTTAACAACCATGCCAACACAATGGGGACTGACAGCAATGGGGGGAATAAAATTTGAATATCACTGGAGATGGTGGGGTTGTGACTGTGTCCTCTAGTTCTCTAACCACACCAACATTAGCACTGTTTATGTTACAGATCCTCTAGCACTTTACACAAGTTTGATTTGCAAGAGTAAGATGATTGATTTATAGAAAAAAAATCTCCTTTTCTAAATCTTTAAAGAACCTTCTGCATTTATGATTCATATGTAATTCATGCATAAATGCTATCTAGCAGGGGTTAAATTTGATGTCTATTTACACATTTTCTGCTCTTTTTAAGAAGTAAATACTTTTTATTTCAAAATATACATGTAATTGTTGACTGTCCAATAATTTTAAAAACAGTCCTATTGACGTGCACGTAAAAAAATGACCAGCTTCAATTTTATATATATATGTGTATATTTCATGTCAAGTTTCAACCTTGCCTCCACATTGAAACTAATATGGGAATATTTGCACTATTTATTTGTCATTTTAAACAACTACTCTAGCACGTGAGATCTTATATGACTTATTATACATCTTTTGATAACCGAGAGTGGAGTGCTCTACTGCGATTGAGGGATGTTGCATGATTCCATGCTAATTTTGTGTTATTGTCTGGAAACGTCACTCCATTCAATTACATCTTGCTATTAATCTTGTTATCGTTTCTTTGAAAATGCCATTCCATTCACAGATTGCCATTAATCTTGTTCTTGTTTGTTTGCCAGTGTCATTAAATTCACAGATTGATGTTAGTGTTATGATCTTCTATTCAATAAATATATATATATATATATATATATATATATATATAAACACAGAGACGCCATTGATGGATTGATTGTGGATTCAAACAAATTAGAAGGCCAATTTCCTAAATTACAAGCTTGTCTTCAAAATTACTTCAGGCTCTCACCTTAACTTGTCTTTGCTAAGTTTTGGTCTACTTTTTCTGCTCTCACCTGAGAGACCCTCGCTTGGTTCTCTATGTCCCAACAGTGGAATTTCTTTGTCAAACGTTTTGAAAGTAGCCGCGAATGTTTGACAGTGAGGCAAACGTTTCGTATTTGTATGTATCCTTGTAGTACACGGATGTATATTAATGATGTGTTGTTTGCCATATTAAGGGGACATTGTGTTTGTGCTGTTTCTTTTCCATAAAAAAAAAAAAAATTAGTATATTTACTATTTACATAAATTGTCTATTTACTATTTAGTAACAGAATTGGGGTTGCTCATAGTGGCTATACTATTTGACTCCCTTGAGGCTATCTTTGATAATTGTATACAAAACATAAGAAGCTATGTACTATATATATAATAAAACTTGAAACACAACCAGCTATGTAATATATATACATAAAAACTTAAAAGTCATGTATGACAAAGACCTCTGAAATACCATAACTCTTTTCACCGAATAGGTTGAGGACCAAAGCAGTCTTAGAACTTGACGGTGGTTAAATCAGCGTGAGTATACTTATGAGTCATGACGATGGCGCTCCGACCATATTTCTCGCAGGAAAAAAAATCCACCAACCACTTCGAAACTGAATTTATAATGTTCTTACTTTGTTACGAGGTCGAGGTCGATCGAGAGCAATAAGTAGTGGGGAGATTTGATAGAGAGTGACCATGGAATTAGGTCGGTGAATATAATTTGTAGAAATAAAATGAAACACATAAAAATAAATATTACAAGTCATAGATGAGTACTTTAAAAATAAAACTATCAAAAAAGAATTCAATGGGTAGGGGCATCTGTCAAATTTAACCCCTGCTACCTACCTCTTCCTCCAGCTCTGTCCTTCGTTCATTCTCAGTTGGACCTTGGTCTTGTGAAGCGCTGACAGGTAAAGAGAACAGGCATCCTAATAGCCATGATGTTACCCAAAAATCTTTCCAGTGTCGTTCCCCTTTCCTACAACATCAATTGGTTTTTAGATACCTGAAACACCAGTACCAGAGGTATCAGAGGCAGAAGTTAGAGAGGTAGGAGCAAAGTGTACAGAAGTGAAACTAGTAATTCCATTTAGTAGCGACGACCACACGTAACATGAATTTGGAGAGTCAAATTGGCGGTGGAACTCATCGAAACGCAGCCCATTTAATGTATTACGGAGGGTTACAGTCGACTAATCATGATATTGTAGTTTGGCGTTATGCCGGAAGCATAATTCCACTGACATTCCTTACTTCTCCGGTTAATGGAATTAGATCTGCTACTGGAGATTCTATTGGAAGATCTGCTATGTGGTTGATTGAATATATAGGTTTTGGAACTCGAATTGCATTTGAATAATGTATTTGAGTTACTGTTTAGGAATAGACATTTGGAAAGAAATATTATCAAAATTATTGTTCTCTGTGGATGCCATTAACCCTAGATTTCTCTCAATATTATCATATTCAAAAATGTGCCCATGCAATATATGTTTGTATACTTTTACAACATCCGTTGGGATATTTATGTTTGTATACCTTTACAGCATCGTTTCACTACTGTGGCAACCATCCACGATAATGACTTTGTCCCCTCTAAAAACAAGGTTGTCGCTTTAGGTGAAAAGAGTACAACAATTGCTGCTAAAAATAAGAGATTTGTTTCCACAATGTGAGAGCCATCCACGATAATGACTTTGTCCACTTTGAAAACAAGGTTGTCGCTTTAGGTGAAAATAGTACAACAATTGCTGCTAAAAATAAGAGATTTGTTTCCACAATGCGAGAGCTTATTGTCTATCCTAGGATGTCGAGCGAACGCTGGCTCGTGTAGATGAATCTTGGTATTCTAATTTTATCACAACACCATATAACGAATTGTAACTATCACAGAACTAATTGTAACTCACTAATACTAGTTTTCAATCCGATGGGAGAGGTTATTTCCATCATCTAACGCCTAAATCGAAAGCACACAAAGGTACATGTGGCATCGAGGAGACTTCTTCTCAAAGGGAAGCCTAAATTATGATTGTCATTGGTTTGTTGCTACATTGTCATTTAAGGTATAATTCTATCGTCACACTTCATAATTTATTGATTTAATCTACAATATTTGTATATAAATAATTTCCTACATAAGATGTTCTTTTCATATTCTATTGATTAAACATAAAATTTTTGATACATTGTTTAATTTTTTAATCCACAAGCCTCAATCCATCTTAATCCTGGATCTACCAAGCCTTGAGAGAAATCAAATCTCTCGAAGTACAAACCTCTCTTTTGAGTGCAAAGCTTAAAGAAAGGTTTGCACCTCCATAGACACTCTCTCTCACAATATCTATCTACCTTTCTCTCCCTCCCTCTATCTCCCCCTCGTCACTCCCTCTCTTTCACTACCGTTTTCTCTCTTTCTCTTTCTTTTTTCCTCTATGTATTTCTTCTTCTTTCGCTTCCTCCCTCCCCCCTCTCTGTCTCTCCTTCTCTCTATTGAGTCCTCTCTCTCTTCCTTCCTCCCTCTATTATTCTCTCCCACCTCCCTCTATCTCTCTCCCCTCACTCCCTCTTTCTCTTCCCTCAAACTCTGTCACTATCTCGCTCCCTCTCTCCTTCTCTCTCTCCCATCCATATCTGTCTCCCTCTCTCTCTCTCTCTTTCCCTTTGTTGGATTTTGTGCTAAATTCAAACACACAAAAATTAGCACAGAGAACAACGCTCTATTTCTACTACATGATCTTTATTAGAGAACAACAGAAAATAAAACCGTTACAGAACAGTCTTCCTCTGTAGAGGGATTACAACAGGAACGATTCAGTTTCAGAATATGATTTCACTATGTCAGAAAACTACAGTTTCAGCACTGCTGTGCGCTGCAGAAAAAAAAAATAACTCTCCCTCTCCAATTCTACACACTGCTATATGTGGCCTTGCATTTTTTATATATATATATTGAACAACACAAAAATATCTTACAATACGTGTTGCTTGTGCCCATACTTCCGTAAAATAAAAAATAATAAAATTAAAAATTTCACCTACATTTACCAACCGCGGTAAATATCATTAATTACACGGCTGAAAATATCTTCTCAGAATTTAATTCATGGCTTATCACAACATCGCACCATCGCATCGGCGGATAAGGAGCAAAGGTCTTAACGCGCAGAAGTTTAAGATTTGCGATCTGCGATCTGCGATCGCATCGCAAATATCGCATCGCAGACAATACAGGGATGCAGCGAAGGGTGACAAGGGAAAGTGCGATATGCGATCAGATCGCATCGCAGGGAAAGTCCAATCGCTGTTTTCTGAATAAGCTGGGTCGTTGTTCAACTGTCAGCTTCCGGCAGTTTGAAATTATCATTCCAACACTCCCCTTTAATTTCAACTGCTGGGTTTTTCTGCATACCCAGGCATGTCCTGAAATGATCGAAACTTTTCTTTCCCAATGGTTTTGTCAAGATGTCAGCGAACTGATCCTCTGTTCTGCAGTGCTACAAAACAATCTCACTATTGTTAATCAATTCACGTATGAAGTGAAATTTGGTGTCTATATGCTTTGTCCTTTTATGAAAGACAGAATTTTTAGACAATGCTATTGCTGAGCTATTGTCACAGTAAATGGTTGTGCCCTTTTCCTGTTTATGACACAAATCTCTGAGAACTCTTCTCAGCCATACTGCTTGGCATGCTGCTGCTGTTGCTGCCACATATTCTACCTCTGTTGTTGACAAAGACACAACTGGTTGCTTCTTGGAAGCCCATGAGATGGCTCCTGATCCCATATGAAATACATATCCCGATGTGATTTTCCTATCATCAACACTTCCAGCCCAATCACTGTCAGTGTAACCTATCAACATGAAACTTTCAGAAGAGGAGTATAAAATACCAAACTCCTTCGTTCCATTTACATACCTTAGAATCCTCTTGGCTGCCTGCCAATGAGTCTCTTTCGGTCTTTCCATAAATCTGGAGATTAAACTCACAACGTGCATAATGTTCGGCCTAGTTGCAGTCAAGTACATAAGGCTGCCAACTATGCTCTTGTACAATTTTGGATCAAAATATTTGTTGTTGTCTTCTTTGGACAATTTCAACCCCATTACAGTTGGACTCACAGCTGCCTTACTGTTCTGCATGTTAAATCTCTTCAACACTGTTTCTACATATTTAACTTGAGAAATGAAAACACCATTTTCACTTTGGTCTACTTCATTTCCAAGAAAATATCTTAAGAAGCCCAAGTCAGTCATTTCAAATTCACTCTTCATGACTGCTTTAAAATCAGCAATGAGAGAAGCATCATCGCTAGTAAAAATTAAATCATCTACATATAAAACAACAATAAGAATCTCACCGTCATTATCCTTTATGTAGAGTGTGGGTTCACCATCACACTTATCAAACCCATTATCAATCAGATAAGCATCTATTCTGTTGTACCATGCTCTAGGAGCTTGCTTCAGCCCATAGAGAGCCTTCTTCAGTTTGCAGACTTTATGCTCTTGGCCTTCAACTTCATAGCCTGGAGGTTGTTCAACATAAACCTCTTCTTTTAACACTCCATTCAGGAATGCAGATTTAACATCCATCTGATAAATCTTCCATTTGTGTTGTGCCGCAATAGACAACACTGTTCTGACTGTTTCCATCCTTGCTACTGGTGCAAAGGTTTCATCATAGTCTTTGCCTTGTTGCTGCTTGTAGCCTTTCACAACAAGTCTTGCTTTGTGCCTGTCAATCTTGCCTTCAGCATTTCTTTTGGTCTTATAGACCCACTTAACTCCAATGGCATTTTTGCCTTCAGGGAGGTCCACTAACTCCCATGTTTTACTCTTCTCAATTGCACCAATTTCTTCATTCATTGCTTCAATCCATTTATCTTCATTTACAACATCTTCAAAATGAACTGGGTCATCAACATGAAAATATAAAGCGAATAATGAATTCAGATCGGTATTGTTACTTACCTCTCCTTGTTCATAAATCTCATTCAGATTTCTGAATCTTGGTCTTCTTGGTGTGTTTGGAGTTCCATCCAAACTTGAGGGTATTTCTGATCCCAGGGGTGTGCTTGAAGAAGCACTTCCTTGACTTCTCAAGGCTGTTCGAATTCCAGCCTGTGATGTGGTTTGCTGTACTTGTGGTGGTGGAGGAGGAGCCACCAATGAAGGATTATTTGCCGCTGTCCCTTCCTCTTCTTCTTCGTGAAACACAATTGTCTTCACATTCACTGTCTTCTCTAAGCTTCCATCCCAAGCTTCATCTTCAATGAACTGCACATCTCTGCTTACTATCAATTTCTTGGTGGATGGATTATAGAGTTTGTATGCTTTTGACTCATCACAATAGCCAATAAAGACACATTTCTCCCCCTTACTATCAAGCTTCTTTCTTAGTTGATCCGGTACATGTGCATATGCCACACAACCGAATACTCTCATGTGAGTGACAGTTTGCTTTTGACCACTCCATGCTTCTTCTGGTACTTTGTTCATGACAGCTTTAGTTGGGCATCTATTCAAGATGTAAACTGCGCAAGTGATAGCTTCTGCCCAATACTCATGCGGCAAGTGCTTTGCCTTTAGCATACTTCTAACCATGTCAAGAATGGTCCTATTCTTTCTTTCGGCAACACCGTTTTGCTGAGGTGTATACCTCGCGGTGAACTGCTTTTGTATGCCATTCTCTCTGCAAAAACGCAGAAAGTCTTTGGAGATGTACTCTCCTCCTCTATCTGTTCTGAGCACTTTGATATAATGCCCACACTGCTTCTCAACAAGAGTTTTGAAGTGGCGGAATTTCTCAAACACTTCACTCTTCTGTTTCAGCATATACACCGATGTCTTTCTGGTGTAATCATCAATAAAGGTTAAAACATATTTATTTCCAGAAAATGATGGTATTTGCATCGGTCCGCACGCATCAGAGTGAACAATTTCCAAGGGTGATTTTGCCCTTATACTCTTTCCTGCTGGAAAGCTTTCTTTGTGTTGCTTGCCCAAGATGCAGCCTTCACAAAGGCTGTCCGGTTTCTCAATCAACGGCAATCCGTTTACCATTCCCTTTCTGTGCAACAGATTCAGGCCTCCGAAATTGAGATGTCCAAATCTCAAATGCCACAACCAATTCATATCTTTCACTTGTTCCTGAAAGACTTCTTGTGTTACAGCTGCAATAGTTCTTCCTTCCTTCAAATCTGCTCTGAGTTTGAGAGGAAACATTCTATTGCTGGTCATCTGCACCTGTGCAATGATCTTCTTACTTGGAGGTATGTCTCTGATTGTACACAAATCATCTTTGAAGAACACATTGTAACCTTTGTTAATGAGCTGTCCAATGCTCAAAAGATTACATTTCAGACCAGGTACATAGTATACATCTGGCACAATCATCTGTTCTCCATTTTTTTCTCGGATACTGACTCTGCCCTTACCCTTGACAGTTATCTTATCATCAGTCCCTGTTGTTACCTCAGATTTCACATTTTCATCTAGATTGGCAAACATTGCAATATTTCTAGTCATGTGATTACTACAACCCGAGTCTAAGAACCAAAAATCTTCTTGTTTGTCTTGTGCTATGTTACATGTTAACAACACGCTCTTTGGGTTCTTATCTTCTTCATTTGCAAAATTAGCATTCTGCCTATTATTCATGTCACTTTGCTTTTTCCTACATTCATTGGCATAGTGCCTATATTTCTTACAATAATGACATTGGACTTGGGATTTGTCATACCTTTGTCCATGAGCTTGCTATTTGCTTGAACCTTCATCTTGGTTCTAATTGCAGCTCCTTCCGCTTATGCTTGCAGGATAATTTCTGCCTCTGTTTTAGCTTCTTCCACGACCTTTGTTATTTGCTCTGCCTTGACCTCTTCCTTGGCCAAAAGACATCTGAGTCTTGAATGCTTGCTCAAAAGAGGAATCTGTTCCTCTACTCAGTCTGTGTTCATGAGACAAAAGAGAAGCACTCAGCTCATCTACCGTGAACTGTGAGAGATCTTTTGTTTCTTCTATTGCTACCACAATAGATTCAAACCTTGAGGGTAAAATTCTCAAGATTTTCTCTACAATCCTTCTTTCTTCAAGAATCTCACCATGAGATCTTATCTGGATTATCAACCCAATAACCTGAGTGAAGAATGAATCTATTGTATCAGATTCCTTCATGCTGAGTGTTTCAAAGTCTCTTCTCAACATCTGCAACTTTGCAGTCTTCACCTTCTCCATGCCTTGATAGGCAGTTTTGAGAATATCCCAGGCCTCCTTGGATTTTGTTGCTACTGCAATTCGCGGAAAAACACTTTCATGTACTGATTGGAAGAGGAAAAAGAGGGCTTTGGCATCCTTCTTCCTGTCGCTCTTCAACTGGGCTCTTTCTGCTACTGTCAAAGCAACCAGTGCTGTTGCATCTGCAGGTTCAGCATAGCCTGTTTCAACCAGCTCCCATATTCCTTGAGAAGCAAACAATGCTTTCATTGTTATGGACCAATAACTATAATTTTTCCCATTAAACTGTGGCAGTTGGGGATTTGTCAAACCAGTTCCAGCATCTGCCATCTTAACCTGTATAAATAAAGAAGAGATACTGTCTGTATAATAAAAAGCAAAAAAAACTTTCTCTGCTTGATAAGCTTCTTACAGCTCCTACAGTGAAAAACAAACTCTGTTTTTGACTCACTCCATGCCTAGACTAGCTCTGATACCATGTTGGATTTTGTGCTAAATTCAAACACACAAAAATTAGCACACAGAACAACGCTCTGTTTCTACTACAAGATCTTTATTAGAGAACAACAGAAAATAAAATTGTTACAGAATAGTCTTCCTCTGTAGAGGGATTACAACAGGAACGATTCAGTTCCAGAATCTGATTTCACTATCTCAGAAAACTACAGTTTCAGCACTGCTGTGCGTTGCAGAAAAAAAAAGAACTCTTCTTCTCTAATTCTACACACTGCTATATCTGCCCTTGCATTTTTTTTATATATATATTGAACAACACAAAAATATCTTACAATACGTGTTGCTTGTGCCCATACTTCCGTAAAATAGAAAATAATAAAATAAAAAATTTCACCTACATTTACCAACCGCGGTAAATATCATTAATTACACGGCTGAAAATATCTTCTCAGAATTTAATTCAGGGCTTATCACAACATCGCACCATCGCATCGGCGGATAAGGAGCAAAGGTCTTAACGCGCAGAAGTTTAAGATTTGCGATCTGCGATCTGCGATCGCATCGCAGACAATACAGGGATGCAGCGAAGGGTGACAAGGGAAAGTGCGATATGCGATCAGATCGCATCGCAGGGAAAGTCCAATCGCTGTTTTCTGAATAAGCTGGGTCGCTGTTCAACTGTCAGCTTCCGGCAGTTTGAAATTATCATTCCAACACCCTTTTCTCCCTATCTCTCTCCTCTCCTCTCCTATTCTATCTCTTCCCTCCTCTCCTCTCTCCCCATCTCTCCCTTGTCACTCCCTCTCTCTCTCAATTGTTATCTCTCTATGTCTTTGTTATTTCCTCCCTCTATCCCCCCATCAACTCCGTCTCTCCTACTCTCTTTCCCCTCCTTTCTCTCTTGTTTCCTCTCCTACCTCCATCTCCCCTTATCTCTCTCTCCTCCCCTCTCTCCCCCATCGCTCTCTCTTTCTCTCTCACTTTTCCCTCGGGCTTTGTCACTATCTCCCTGACTCCCCCCCTCTCTCTTAAATTTGATTCCATGATTTTGTATTTAAAAAATTATCTACATTAAAAAAAACTCAATTAATTGTAAAATATTAAACCTATATTTTAGATCAATCCTATCAAAAATAATATAATAATAAAAAAATCATATCAAAAATAATAAAATAATAAAAAATTTAAAACAATCAGCAATATGATGCATAGAGCAATATGATCCAATACGCTATGGATTGAAGTTGCTCATTAAAGGCTTGTTATGATTGATTACATAATTTGAAATAAAATATAAAATAGATTATTTGTTGCGTGAGAATAATTTCGTAATTCAGCTGCAGTTCAGTATCGCCTATTTTAGTCCCACTTTCCTCTCCGAAAGAACCATCGTTAAATATTGGACTATCTTAATGCAGCATCACCTCGCCTATTTTAGTCCGACTTTCCTGTCTGAAAGAACCATGGTTAAATACTGGACTATCTTTGTGTTGTTTATGCACATTTAAAAGATGAAAGATATTTATATCATTTCTCGCCTTTATAAGCACATGAAGTTGGCAGTCTCAGTTATCGATATAGTATGTGATATATTACTTATAAAGGTAATATGAAAAGTAAAAACAACACGGAAGGGAATATCCCAACTTCAGGCACATTTAGTGATTTGTTTTGATTTCTGCACATGCTTACACGATCTCTACGCGGAGACAGATCAATAGTGCAATCTGAGAAGGATTTATATAAAATCTCTACACATCCAGATCGATAGTGTAATCTGTGAGGCATTTGCATGATATCTTCGAAATTTATTTCGATGCAATAATCTTCCAACAAGCATATATGTTAATTATATTGTTTGACAACATGCGAATGGCGGTTCTGACTCTATTTTGGAAGATTTTACAATGTCCCGCGATAATACATAACCACTTCTCTAATTAAAGATGTAACTATCGATATTAAAATTCTGGGAAATTGTTAAAAAAAAGATAAATTTAATATATATTAAATTAAATTTTAATAATTATAATTATTATTAGTTATAATGAAATATAAAACAATCTAATGAGATAAACTATCATGTATCACTCCTCAATTAACACTCGCTTCCAATGAATTAAGTTTTTCTAATTAATTTTAAATATTTTAAATTTTTTAATTTATTTTATAATATTTATAAAATTTCACTCTTTTATATATAATTATTGATATTTATTACCAATAATAATAACTAAATTATATATTTTATTTGTTAGTTTATTAAGGTAATTTATAACTTCAGTTTAAGTTTTTACGGTGTTGAACTTTATATAATAGTGAAAACTTACTTTTTCTTTTTTTTTCAGAGGGAAAATCAACATATGGCCGAAGCCCACAGATTTTTTACACTTTACATATGGCCGAAGCCAGCATGAGCAAAAATACGGCATAGCCATCACAAATCACACCATAGCGCGCGGCCTCAACCACCGTCGCAGAAATCGATCCTGGCTGGGGGGAGAGAAAGCCATCCGCCCCAGCCATCAAGTCATGCACGTCACGTGCAATAGTGAAAACTTACTTACTCTTAACAAGAGATTCGATTATTTCGAAGTTAAAATTTGAAAGATATAAGATGGAATTGCATCCACTTATATGTACATGAGCTACTATATTATATAATATATTTGAGTTTAACTATAACGTTAATCACTATCTCAAAATACCCATGCATTGAGATTAGGTTTTAATAAAATCATAAAGGTGAAAAAATCATGACTACCTTTTTTAAATTGAATTTATTACATAATTATTTATTTAAAATTAATAAAATTAAGTATACTTTATAATTTAAATTAATAATATATTTTATTTTTATAAAAATTATATATTTAATTTCGTTGCTTAAAAAAAATAAAGAAGGAAGGTAAAATAAGTATTGCATATATCTGTATACCTTAACCAAACTTGTCTCATACCACTCAAACCAAGTTCCTTTGACTTATTATTTTGTATCTTAAAAAGCCATAATCAATCAAATTAACAATTTTTCAAAATCTAAATTGAAAGGACATTGCAAGACACGTTTAAAACTAACCAAACTTATTTCCTTCCATGGACAAATATAAAATTTTAAATGCCCTACCAAATACACATTAGAATTATCGTATTAAGGCTCGTCCTTGACGTTAGTGTACACATTTATTTATTAAAAATGCACCGCCAGCGTTATTTACGAAATTTATATATGACATTGGCATCCATGTATTTTCATGCTGTACCTTAAAATCCAAAATTCAAATTCCAATGTTTTTGTTGGTCTTTGAAACCCAAAATTCAATATTATTTTGAATTTTTTTTTTGTTTCATAGGAAAGCCCATTTAAAGTCGTTGCGATTTTGGTTATAGAAGCCATTTTCACATAATACGGGGAAATCTTTGGGCACTCTATTCTTTAGAAAACAATACAGCATTTGGGACCATAATATTCCATCATTAATTAACTATTATCCGCTTTTACAAATACATCGATCCAAATTGCAATTTACTTCAAAATTTGGGCATTATTTTTCTTGTAATATATCTGCTACGATGAAATAGTTAAATCTTCAGTAAAGATATAAACGATCCAATCGACGACCCACGAATTATTCAGCTCTGTTTCCAGTATTGTCTTGGGCATAAGAGAAGATCTGCAGAGCGGGCACGTCGTCTGAAGGTGATCAAGCCACTTATCCAGACAATGCCTGTGAAATATATGATGGCAATTACACAATTCTCTCATCTCGTCCTCTTCCTCCATTGAACTCAAACAGACGATACATACGACCCACAAAATCTCTCTGAAAACATCCCGAATGTAACGAGAGGCAAGTTCTCTCTAATCGCGTCAGCAGAGACCGAAGGAACGGAAGAGGAATTGATGTCAGGTAAGTCTGGCCAGGAAGAGCCGTAGGGTTCTCGAGAGTCTGCAACCCCAAGAAAAGGAAAAACCCAACACATTAGACTCTTTAAATAATATAACGTGAATGCTAAGTGAACCAACAATGTCGGCATAGCGAAACCGCAGTTGCATGCAGGGAATCCCATCACCCATGAAACTTGAAGAATGTCCACCACTTGGAATGCTCAGAAAATTTATAGAGGTAATCCTGGGGTTTGGAAATGGGGATATGGCCCACATGCGGAGACAGTACATTTTATCAGGTATATTACCACCTATAGTAATCATTGCTCCTCCTTTTTAGTGCCACACCAAGAACCTCATTTATATTCACTTTCCCAGTGTTACATAACCCATTTTTCCCTTACATTTTCCTGTCATATGATTTGCCTGTCATATGATGGAACTTACCTCGATTGGGAATTTGTGGCACAGACACAAGAAACTGCCCTCAAAGGTAGAAATTAAATATATGGAGTGGTTGCTGGGATATTCCTAAATTCTGTGTGCGCATGTGAGAGCACGGCGCATCAATTGTGCGCAGTGACAACGTTATCACTATAATTAGTACGAAATAGAAAAGTAATGTAGAGAGCAAGGGTTTCTGTCCTCATTAGTTATAAAATTATATTTATAAATACTAGGGAAAGCCAATTTTCATGTTATCATTGGATTTTGTTGTTGGAACATGATTGGTTGGTCAATATTTAGGCCGTTTGTTCTCTGTATGTTATGGCTTCACGGTACCTTTGTTTGATGTGTTATTTCTTTCCATGTTTAAGATTCAATGCACCCCTACTTAACGAGTGCATCATCACAAATTTTAACGTACCATACAACCAGGATAAGCATTATTTAACAGTTTCTAGGTGTCGTATATCATAGATCTGACAAAATCATTGAAACATTGTTATTAGGTTAATGGTGCACATCTAGATGCACGGATCTCTGTATTCATCGGAAGGCCATGTTATTAGTTGCCCCTAGAAGACATACCATGCACTATTTTAGCGTTTGCCTTAAATAGAGATAAGTACGTCGATGCAACCCTAGTTTACCTTTTTCTGAATGTATATGCACATAAACGCTATGAGAAGACTATTCGCATGGCACATTCATGAAAAATGTTTTCGCATCAGCAATGTACATATATATATAAGTCGTGCAATCTCACCGCGATAAGGTTACGATATGAACAAATGTGACAGAACATATTGACGATTAAATTGCGGTAAGTGTTTTAATATATTTATTAATACCATTGAGATAAGTGTTTTGACATACTTTTTAATATCGAAAGATCATTCGTAAATCATATATTACAAAAATACCTATGGTTTATTAAAATGTCATTTCTCTTATTAATCTAAATGAGGTAATTATGATTTTGCAATAGAACATTGTATTAAATGAAGTAATTATAAGTTTGCAATAGAACATTATATTAGTCATAATTAATATTAGTAATTATACTAAAGGTAGCAAATGAAATTTTGTAAGGATATAACATATAGCACTAATTAATATTTTTTGACAATTGTTGAAAATGAAAGAGAAAGACCATGTTACAATGAAATATTACTACAATACTACTTCGTTGAGCCTTACAAATCATGAGGCCTATGTTCAAGTTAAAGATCTTGTCTGATTATGCCAACATGAATGCCTCATAAATAAAGAAATAAATCATTTGTCTTAGTACAATTTTTTTATATTTCTTTTTGATCACTTCATCCTGCTATAGAGAACCTTAATCAGTACAAAGCAAATTTTTTATAGTTTGAAACATGTGTCTACAAAGGACTATAACAATTTTGTAAATAAATTTTGAATTTCCATGTGAATTAAGATCCACCCTTATAAAACTGCACATATCTCCTATTTGGAAATTGAACCCAAGAATAGCATCAACTACACCTCTTCTTGAGAAAATTGCATGTGTTTCTCTTCTGACTGTTGACTTACCTCTATATTATTTCCTTCATGATCCTTAAAACTATTCAAATGATCACATTGCTCTTTACCACTAATCTCCTTGGTGTTTGCCATGTTCTTGTTTTAATCCAATAAATTCTGCTCAAGAAAATCTAACCCATGTCATGTAGTTGAAAATAATGTAGAGATAACTCAACAACATTTAAACTATTTTATCGTGAAAATCAAGCAAGTGAGATCCATAAGCACCATAATGAAAATACTACTTTTTTACATCAAAAGACCACACCTCACCTTGGTTTTAAAATAATGGCCCCAAAATTTATATAACCTACTCATCTATCTGACTCGTAAAAACATGAAAGAGTTATTATATGTGTTCCAATCAGATTGAAAAGTGATCTAGTAAATCACAGGTGACAAAAAAAAGATGCTAAACCATGAAACTAGTTCTGCTTACTTAATCTATAATTACCAAGTAAGGACAAAAAAATGAAAGAGGAAAGTTGAGAACGAAAAAAAATACTAAGGTGTTAAATTTCAAAACAGTGGTAGATGAAAGGTAAATTAGCCCACACGAAGTTTTTCTCAAATGAACTGGCTCATTCCTTTATAATATCAATTATATTAATAGTACAACTACAAAGTTTAGAAAAATTGGAGACTGAAAACAAAATAGATCCTCAACATTTTATAAATCTAGCATAAAATAGATAGGGCCCCTAATATGGGCCGTTCAAGGGAGCATGCTTCATCCAATCTACAAAGACATCATAATATAATTACAAGGAATTTTCTTGTGTTTCTTTGTGCCAATCATTCTACGATAATTACTCCCCAGGGTGAGTGTAGGTGTCGAACATGTTGGCAATGAAGTTGTTGTGCAACAGGTCATCGACATCATCCTTGTTCACGAACTACTGGGAAATCAGTTTAGGAGCTATAGGCCTTTCGTGTCCCAAATCTTCGAGAAAATGATCAAAGTCAGAGTAACCACTTAGGTCATCATACAATTCATCGAGCATATTGTCGATGTCAGAGTAACTATTTAGGCACTCGCCAATGTTAGTGTTATTGCCCGCAACACCATAAGATTTTAAAACAGATCCAAGATATCTATTGTCTGATATGAACAAAAATTTAAAATGTACCATAGATCCAAGTTGCCATATGGTAAAACACAAAATCCTTCATGGAAACATAAGAACCAACGAAAATGATATAATGAAATCCACTACCATCACCTGGTCTCTTTATCATTCTCACACATGCAAAATACAGTTGCATAATATCTCATCTCAGACTTTGAATATAGTCGCAGAGGATAACAACTGCCCCATTTAAGAGATTGTTGTAGCAGCTACAACCACCATGCAAAATTTTTCCTTTGCTTCGTTTTGGAGCCTCCCTTGAAATCATCACAGTTATCCTGCATTGATCAGGTACTTGTGTTTATTAGAGTTCATTTGTCGTTTCACAACTTTTTTTCAACTCACTTGTCTCGTGGGTCAACTAGCTGAGTAGGAGAAGGCTCTACAGCTGAGTGCAAAGTGGCCTAGTAGAGTCTGCAGATGAGTGCGTGAACCCCTGCAGCTGAGTGCGCAAGGTGGAGTCGAGTTTGTAATCGGGGATGAGATTAATAAAGAAAGTGATTGTTACCAATTTTGTGTATCTATTCTGTGTTATTATATGTTTGATATCATTTGAAAATATATTGTTTCTTTATTGTGCGCACTTGTATGAATGGTGAATCTTCTTAAGTATAATGAAAACCTACAAATAAGCTAAGTTAATAAACTAATATTGGATTAATAGTAAGGACTTGGGTAATAACTATGTTCGGCCCTCGAGTAGGGCTGCGCGAGGGCATCATCTCAGGCTGTGGGGACTGGGTAAGTGTGCATAGCGACATCCACGTAGGGTTGAACCACAGACCACCTGAAACCATCAGACATCTCCAAGGTGCAGAAACCTGGTTATAGCACCCTCCCCTGGTACTTAGGGTGAGACCTTAGTCCGCGCTCCATGGACTGTTGCTAAAAGGGCCAGTAGTACTGGGATTTGTTTGGCTAAATCACCTCTGAACCTGGGTCATGCCCCAACAAGCCAATAAATGGTTCCGTTGTTGGGATCAATATCTGCATGAGGGATGTCTGATGCCATGTCATTGGAATTCGATGAAGAAAGAAATTGAAGGGTGGTTGGACAAAAAGATTCACGAGTTCGCGGTGTAGGAAAACAGGAATCCGCGAGTATCAAAGGAACAGTGGTTGGAGCACTACTTATATACAGAAATCCACGAAATTTTATTTGCATCCTTCCCCTTTGAGTTGTATGAGTTCATGACGAAGCTAGCAGACAGTCAGGGATGGTGTAGGCTACACAAACCGGTTGTGTTGACTCCAGCGTTGGTGCGCAGACTAGAAGCATCGGAAGATAAGATCGTGCGCATTGTGGACAATTGGCTCGATTGAATTATGGGGGTTTTATCACCGAATTCATGGTAGACACAACAATCAACTACAGCGAGGCAAAACGACGCTTCCTCAAAGGATCACAAGGTAAGTACGTTAAATCTTTGAACACTTAGATTAAAATACTATTGTGTGAAAAGCAGGTTATGAGAATAAATTGATGCTTGGGGCTATGCAGAGTGGGAGGATCTATAGAAAAAAAGGTTGCTCAGAGATAGAGAATAGCCCCTTGATTTCGCCTCGGTGACAGACCAAGGAAGAGCTCGTGAAAGTTTCACTAAGAAGTGAGATCAGTCTAATAAGGCACCGAATTCCGTGCATACCACCTCCAACTACACCACCACCAGTCTCACCACCTTCACCCCCATCTTCGTCCACACCACCTCTGCCACCACCACAGTTCAATATGGCGAGCGTGATAAAATTGCTAGTGTTCAAAGGAGTAGGGAATGAAGATGTAGACCAATTCTGGTTCGCAGTAAAAGTAGTATGGGAAGCACAAGGAATCGTGGATGACAATATAAAGAAGAAAACACTGGTAAGCGTGTTGCAGGATTGCTCACTAACATGGTACATTAAACATTCTAATGACCATCCAAACGTGGGGATCACAGACATCCAGTCTACGCTGAACAGGGAATTTAGCATGCCAAAATTAGAGACATAGTCGGTTATCAGGTTTAAGGAAATCATGATGCTTCCAGGCGAGACCCCCTAGGAGCTAGATCAGAGACTCAAGAGTATGATACGTGAAGCCAACATGACCTTGACGGATGGACAACACTGCACATGTTTTGTAGCATCACTAACGCCGCATCTAAGGACCACGCTGTCGCAACAAAATTTATCCACCTAGGCCGAAGCTTTGGAGATTGCAATGGGACTGTACAAGACCCCGATACAAGATCCTAGCCTCAGAGTCCAACAAATCCATGCGCAACTAAAAAATTTGTGTCTGGAAATGTAGAGTCTAAAACAAGACAGGACAACTTGCCCAGAGGCCCACGAGGAGGTATGGTGCATAAAGTGCAAGGGACAAGGACATGACAAGGACCATTGTCTAGTCTTCGCGATCTACTTGGCAGGAGGAGGGTTGATGCCATTAAGACTAGAAGCATAAGTAGGACCAAGCATGGTGCCTGCATTTTGGTGCGCGATTTGTCAGATAGGAGGAAAACATACTATGAATAATTATCACCTGTTACAAAATTATACACGGACGTCCCATCACTTGTTCTGTAATTTATGTAGATCAGTAGGCCATGGCGCACACACATGTAGGATTTATGAATTGGTGATGGATTAAACTCTTGTATACAAAGTTGAGACCGAAATGTGAGCCCTCGATCAAATGCAGGAATGGAGCACACTGGATTCCAGGGGCGTGGACGAGGTCGAGGTAGCATGGGACTAGGAAGGGGTTGCGAACAACTGATTTGTTACAATTGTAGAGGGCCAAGGCATTATGCTCACGATTGTACAAATCCAATGAGGGCATCATGTTTATATTGTACCCAGTTTGATCATGAGATGGAGGACTGCCCTACATTGATAGCAAGGTTGCGCGATAAAGGAACACTCCAGCCTACCGCGACTCAGAACCTACAAATGATGACGTCTGAGCCACGCAAAGAGGACCCAAATGTAAACATCGTGCTCTGAAGCACTATGACAATAGGAGAGGACAAGGGCAAGCAACCTGAAGAAAGTGTGTGGGTTCGCAAGGCTGCCACAAAGGAACCTGAATTTTATTTGGAGTGCGTGAAGGAGACGTTCATGGAAGCTAAGAAAAGTTTCACGGAGGCCTCCATTTTAGGTAGTAAGGATCAACTAGAACCAGAGATGGATCCTTCAATGCTCATTACCTTTCTGGAGACATGTATGAAACTTTTGCGTGGCAGCAAAGCAGTGAAAGGACTACAAGAGCTCATCACTAGATGTGTTGGATTAGGGGAACTGCGTGTAGTCTAGAAGCTTGGAAGGCACACATCAAGAAGAGGAAGAGAAATGAGATTGACTACGCAAGTCGGGAAGTATGAAATGGATCAAGTAATTCTAGATCTAGGATCGGACGTGAATGTACTACCAAAGCAAACATGGAAGTGCATGGGTAGGCCCGCATTGCAATGGTCCCCTATTCAATTGCAAATGGCGAACCATCAGAGGATCCTATCGATGGGAAGATTGCAACGAGTAACGGTGGATATTGAAGGTGCGAGTGAGCTTGCAAATTTCGAAGTGATAGAGATTGTCGATGACAACAATCCCTATCCCACGCTACTGGGAATAGATTGGGCCACTGACATGAATGGAGTGATAAATCTAAAGAAGAGCAAAATTATCTTTGAGAAAATGTCACTGCGCGTAGTGGTACCCTTAGACCCTGCGAAAGGATCGCGCTACATGGAGCCAGTGCGCGACGACGAGAACGACGATTATCTAGACTCTATCTAGAAGATAATTGCCCGAGAACAGGATTGGGTGAATCCAACTGCGGATGGAAGGATTTTGTGGGAGCGTGAAAGCTCCTGCACATCAGATTTGGATGAGGAAATAGAACGATGGTAGAACTGGTTACACTAGGTAACCACACTCAATTACAACATGATGGTAAGATCACTGCATTGTGTGACAATAGAGGTAAGGGATCTATCTATATATGACAGGTTGACAGCGGTGGATGAATTCCTGAACAAATTTGAAAGAGAGGTGTCAGAACAGCACTGTTTTGATTCTCTGAAATGGGCACTGCACGCTACGCCTACAAGTTGGTGGGGTAAACATCTAAAAAGCTTTGAGGACTAGTGTAGATGCAGAAGGATGATGCGCCTATGATTTGGGAAACTACAGATGCAACTAGCAAACAAGTATGATAGACGGGATGATCCACGTACGCACATCGTGAAATGGACTAAGGCCTACAGGGAAGAGCCACAACTTGAATGGGTGCATTTGTTCTGTCATACTCTGGATGTCATACCCATGAATTGGTATACTGAAATAGAGCTCCGCCATGGCATAAGCGAATGGGATATCTTGCGCGAAGGATTCCTGCTAACCTTCACATTTGAATATCGTCAGTGGGACACTGTTGATGATGCGCTGCAAGCAGTAAAAGCAGCTATCTTCAAAATACCCTAGGAGCCAATGGAAGTGCTTCAGCTAGAATGGGCGACATAGCTGAGCTGTGTGCTAGAGTGTTACAATGTAAATTTCAAGGAGGATGATGAGGATCCATGAAATATTAACATTCCAAAAATGGAAGGCTATCGCGAGGTTTGAGAACCATTGATTCAGGATCCGGACATAACCGCGCCACTAAAAATGAAACAGGTAAACATTGGAATGGAGGCATAACCAAAGTATGTAACGCTTGGAGATTGTTGGGATGATGCCACGGTGGATAAGGTCGCTGAGTTACTTCACGAATACCAAGGCTTATTCCTGACCAAAATGATGGATTTAAAAGGGATCATTGGTGACTTAGGAATGATGAAGATCACCCTAAAACTTTACGTGAAGCCGATTAAGCAGAGGTCTTACCACTTGAATCCGAAATATAAGGAAAAGGTCCACATAGAACTAGACAAAATGCACCTGTCACCTACAGTGTACAATAGTCTGAACAATTTTGTAGAGTTTAAATCCAACATGCATAATGTCTACATCAGGGCACGGAAGGGTACAATGAAGTAGTGGACGAAGCTCTCATTTATAGGCACTGACGACGCCATCTTCACTATCTTAGAGACATGGCCTCCAGAATGGCACACCCAGAATCTGGCAAAACTGGAGAAGGTGGAAACATAAAAGAAAAAGGATGATTCCAAGCTACGCATCACCCAATTGGCCAAAAAAAGGTGGCAGGAAGCAGTAACAACAAAGGAAAAGGCAGCGCGGGAAGCGACAGAAGAAGTAATAGCAGCACAGGCGACAGAGGCAACAACCGTGAAGGCGAATGAGGGCCAAGCAACGTCCCCACAAGGGCAGGAGACCAAGGAAACATAAACAGTAGAAGGGAGCATAGACCCAGGGACCATGTCCACACAGTTGAAGCAGCCACACATCACAAAACGAGTGAGACCAAGGAATAAGGTCAAGGCCTCGAAGTTGGCCATTGACTTGATCACGTTAACTAAAGGTGATCTCCATGACATTGGCGAGACGGTTCGTAATGTCATAAGTGAAGCGCTTCAGGATTTTATGCAGGAGCACCAAACTGTGTTGGGGACCCTTAGGGCGTAGCTGCAGGAGTTACAGGTGCGGCCCCCTTAGGTCGGTACCCTTTCTACCCACCTCGCAGCAGGATCCTCGGCAGCAAAGCAGATACTGTATGGACGGATGGAAAACACGATGGTGTTACTAGAAGGGGCCCTAGTCGTAGTGAATGTGACCGATCTGTTTTCGATTAACATGTTGAAAGGCCTTGGCCTTAATTTGGCTACCCTTCCACAAGAGACATTGTATCATCCACAAGATAGGATAACGACAGAGCTGCGGGCTAGGAAGAGCCGCACGATCCAATTTCCTAGTTAACAAAAGATCAACATGGAACAACTTAGTTTGCAGTGCAACGAATTGGTGTCACAGAACCAAAAATTGCTGTAGGTGGTAGATGATGCCTGTCGACGCGTCCCGGAGCTGGCCATTCCAGCAGATCTATCGGTAGAGGTGCGGATCCATAGATTGGCAAGCGAAGTCTATGAGGCTAGGGAAGAAATGACAAAGGTTCAGCTGGAGCTGAATCTTCATATTGTCGAGTTGCGGTTGAAGACGCAACCTTCCGCTCCACCAGAAGTTAGAGAACAATGCGCTAGCGCTATCGCAGCAGGGATGGAAGAAATTGGCGGTGTAGTGTGATACTATACCGGCATGTTGGAATAAGCACTTGAGGTCCTCACAAATGTACAGGAGGACAGCAACATCCAACACCTAGAGACAGAGGCACGAGAATTCCAACAGCAATACGATAACATCCAAGGAACTGTGTAGAGAATCGTCCTTACTCAGCGGCTTGTGAGGATGCAGTAAGCTAAGGCACTAAAGGAGAAAGTGGATGCTGCGCGACACAAGGAGGCAGTACTCAAAGTGCGCATTCAACCATGGATTAACGAGGCCTTCACAATCATGATGCATATTGAAGGAAAGCTCGAACACATACAGGGGATGCACGCGCAGATGCAGGGAAGCACACTGGACATAGAGGTAAGAACGGATGCAACAGGTTCAACAAGTAGCAGCTCAATGCGTTGTGGATATCAGTATCATTCGAGAATAGTCAGAGGGACTCTACGCTAAGATTGCCACACCGACATAGTGACTCGAGGGTGAGTCATGATGTTTGTGTTGGGGGTCTTTTGGGCATGGAATCCCGACAACGACATGTTTAAGGGCTCAAAGCCCATGTTTTGAGTTGATCTTATTGTAACGCTCCGCAAATTATGGGTGCGGGGCGCGAAAGTATAATAGAGTCATAGGGTTGTTCGCCCTAGTTTTGTAATGTAATGTCGGCTAGATAGACCTACCCATGGTCCACGAACCATGGGATTGTATAAATAGAGTGAGGCTCTAAGTGTAGAAAGAGAGATAGATAATAGAAGAGAAGAATGAAAAGTCTAAGTGATTGAGTCACAGTGCGAAGTGTGTATTTGGGTTGTAGAGTAGGAGAAGGCTCTGCAGCTAAGTGTGTAGAGGCATAGTAGAGTCCGTAGCTGAGTGCGTGGACCCCTACAACTTAGTGCGCAGGGTGGAGTCAAGTCTGTATTCATGGAAGAGATTAATAAAGAAAGTTTTTGTTACCAATTCTGTGTATCTGTTCTGAGTTATTATATTTTTGATATCATTTGCAAATATATTGTTTCATTACTGCGCACACATGTATGAATGGTGAATCTTGTTAAGTATAATGAAAACCTACAAATAAGCTAAGTTAATAAACTAATATTGGATTACTAGTAAGGACTTGGGTAATAAATCTGTTTGGCCCCCAAGTAGGGTTGCGCAAAGGCAACATCCTAGGCTGTGAGGAATAGGTAAGTGCGCATAGCGACGTCCATGCAGGGTCGAACCGCGGACCTCCTGAAACCATCAGATATCTCCAGGGTGCGGAAACCTGGTTCTAGCACCTAGGTTAGGCCCCAACAAGCCAACACTCATATAGAGACTAAGGAAATTGCCTCCCATTGTAACATTTTTCTCTCATTCCTATTGTCAGCTTGGCTCACACATCCCGACCCATCTTCACAGTTTCAAAGAACACAAATTTTTAACTACCTAATGACAACAAATTAATTCCATTCCTGGAACTTACAATCATTGTATGCAATCTATTTGTATCACGAGACAATATTTAATTCATATGTCAAAACTGTTTCTGATGTACTTCCCTCACAGAATCGTTAAAACCATTAAACTACAATGATGTTATTATTCAAATTGAATGCGCTCATCCATCCAAGAGGCAGACTTTGAATAATTATTTGAGATGAAATTAGATCCATTTGGACGTCGAGAGTCCAAATTTCCAAACCATTGACCATACCTAACCTTCCTACGGCGGCGGTGGCCCGCCATGTTCCCTTGCCTTACTCACCAACCCTATCCTTACCTGCTCCATGTCCTACAAATTTCTTGACCAATCACAAATATTAATAACAATATAAATATGATGAAGACTTAAATACAACTATATTTCTCTAATGGAACTAGAATGGAAATGGAGTTATATATATTTCTTACATGATCTTGTAATTTGATGGTGGCAGTTATTTAATATCTTAAGTGTTATGGAACTTGTTCATTATGTTTTGTTGATGTGGCCATGGAAACAAGGGGAACCATCATTTCTATTAGACTCCGTAGCAGAGAATACATAAAATCAATAAGATTTCTAGGGTTGTCGACCACCACTAGTATATTTATCATTTCATCAAAAGAAGTGGTAGCAATACTGCCTCCAATCTTTGATAATTCAACTATCACCAAGTTGTCACCGCCCTCACTACCTATGGAGCCCTATTGTTAGAGGCTTTTGCTAGTGGTTCCAACCTCCTAAGACTGTTGTATGGCTCTGCTGGTGGTTGCACCCTCCTGAGATTGAGCAAGTAGGAGCTTCTTGAATTCTAATTCCAATTATTTATATCTCTCTTTAAGTTCTTCCATTTGTGATTTGTGACTAGTTTTATAGTCTCTCATATACCCCAATATGGAAGCCTTATCCTTCTGCAAATATATTAACAATAACAAATATATTTTTTTGTATCTACTGCTAACTTAAATCCAAGAGAAGAACTTTTGTATATTTCATATATTTTCAATACCTGTAGAGATTAAATCCAAAGGTCAGTGGATGGAAATAAAACTTCATTTCATTACAACAAAAAGATTAATTTTCATGGAACGTAACCTTGCGCCAGGAGGGATGAATGGAAGTAATGCATCAAATCTCTCCTTCAATTTCTCTCTCTTCCTATACTCAGAAATCAGATGATGAACCTGACAATTAGAAACCATTCCTCTTAGTGGTATTTCACTCACAGACATTGAAATTTGTCCCAATATTCTGCATGAATATTCCTCAAGATTGCTAGTATTCTCTTCAATCTATATTGAACCTCAACCATGGGTTGGCTCAGTGTTTTTCTTGACAGTCTCCATATGTCAAATGCGCTCATCATCATTTTCCCTGCTCAAGGAACAATAGGGAAACAACTGGCCTATCTGGTTTGTGGGAATAGAGGTGGACATTGAATGGTAAGTTGTGATAATGAAGTCTCAAGACCAAGGCAACCAATAAAAACCCCAGAAGAAGATGGTCATTGCAACGGTTGCAAGTAAGGACACAACCCACTTGTGAATTCTGCGGTGGACATAGAAAATTGATGGGTATCCTATGGTATATTGTTTTGATCACCTCTAAACATGGTGGGATACTGTAGATAAGAGACCATGGATGAACTCTCATGGCTGTCAATGGAGCATGATAGCAGCGAAGAACAAGATGGAGTTAATATGCTCGTCTCAGGCATAGGCATGGGCATGGGCACAGAAATGTTGGGTGAAAAATTACATTAGCCAGAAGGCTTGAAAATCACAATTTATTTTGCTCATCTAGTTGCAATTTTGATGAAAAAAATCCTAAAATAATGTCTCTTGCTCTTGTCAATGAAACGACTTCTAAAACAATGTCTCTCATTCTCAACCAACATAGAAGGCAACCATCGCCGCATTTAGGAGACTCAAACCAAAATCCAATCATTCCAGAACAGTTACTCAAACAAAATACCAACCATTCCCGAATGGTTGCCAAACGACTAACTTGGTAGTAGTGTAATGGCAAGGAATTTTGATAGTTATGTTGTGGGATCCAACAATCAAAGATTTTTCTAGCATCTAACATTCAATCTAGTGCTACAAACTTGTACATAGTGGCAGTTGGGGAAGTTTTTCTCAAAGAAGAATGCCTTACGGCATAATCATACTAATAATTTATTTATTTATAATTTTAATATTTTACTTAATTTATAAAATTTTCATGATAATAATATAAAAGAAAGGAATATATACTATTACGTCTCATTACAAATGACATAATAATATAAGAGACCATATAATATAATAATATGATAGAAAATATAATATTTAGAGTTAAAATATGATTTCATTAGATGGTTCATTGAACATTGGATGACGATGAACATAACCACAAGGTTAGTGCACAGAGGTGGTACATCCAATACAAAATAATATATTAATTTATTAATTGTTATTGTTTCTTCATATTCAACCCCTCCCCCCAACACACACACACACACACACACATATATTGCCAGATTAATATCAATACTTTCCCTGTCAAGGTTTTTTAACTTATCATTGCATTCTTTTTAAATATCTTATAAATAGATTTTTCACAATTGTTGTTGTATATATACCAGTTTACATCTATCTTAACTTTGGATCTATTAAGCATCCACAAGGATCAAATACCTTGAGGTGAAAATTAATTTTTTGAGTGCAAAAACTGAGGAAATGTTTGCACCTTGAGATATTTGATCGCTCTCAACGCTTGATGGATCCGGGGTTAAGATGAATCTAGGTTGCTTATATAATATTATTAATATCTATATTTGTATCTAGGTGCCTCTTTCTTATTCCATCTCTCTATCTCACCCCCAAACATAGTCTCTCTCTCTCTCCCTCTTGTGCTCCTTTCCCTCTTCCCTCCCGGTCTCCTCTCTCCCTCACTCTCTCTCCATCTCTCACTTATCACTCCCTCTCACTCTCCACCTTTCTCCCTTCATGTATTTTTTCTTCCCTCCCAGCCTCTCCTCATCCAACTACATCTCTCTCTCTCCTCTCTATTGAGTCGTCCCTCTTTTTCATTCTCTCCCACCTCCCTCTATCTCTCCCCCTCCCCCATCACTCTTTATCTCTTCCCTCTAAATTTGTCACTATCTCACTTCTCTCGCCTTCTCTCTCTCCCCATCTCTCCCTTGTCGCTCCCTCTATTTTTCTAAATCTATCTCTCTATGTCTTTGTTCATTCATTTCTCTCTCTCCCCCTCCAACTCCAACTCCATCTCCATCTCTCTCTCTCTCTCTCTCTCTCTCTCTCGCCACCATTGTCACTATCTCCCCCCCTCTCTCTCGCCCTCCCTCCCTCCCCCCTCTCTCTCTTCAATTTGATTCGATGATATTGTGTTTAAGAAAATATCTAAATTAAAAAAAGTCAATTCGGTGTAAAATAATAATCCTATATTTTGGGTGAATCATGTAAAAGAAAATACAACAATGACAAACTTAAAACAATCATGCAATACCTTTATTCTATTATTGTTAGTCAATTTCTTTTCTCTTGTTGCTTGAATCATCAGTTAAGATGGATCTATGTTCGTTCTTAGTAATATTATTTATATATTATATATCTCACATCTTTAAATATAAAACTATTCCCATTTTTAATTTGATTGAAATCTTGATTTAATTTCTACAATATGTTTTAAAGTACTTGTGAGGATAGAGGGTTTAGATATATCTCAAAAGTGGTGATAATCTTTTTCCTTTTAGATTTAATTTAAAAACTTTATAAAAATAAATTAAAATAAAATATTTTGATTGTGAAACAAGTTATATTTTTTTGGCATGTGATATTGATAAGCCATGGTATTGTAACATAGCCTATTTACATGTTAATAATATCCACTATAAAGTCACAGTGAATATCCATAGTTAAGAATCATGACATATTGTTATCAAATCATATCCACAAGTTAAAAAAAAATTAAAATATAAAAAATTAACTTTAACTTTTAACTTTTCATTATTAATTGATCGCATGTTTGAATATTTACCGGCATAATATTTTATGTTACTTTTAATTTTCTATTCATTACTTTTCTTCTTTAAATTTAGCCGACATATGAATGTGAAAAGATACTATCTACCCATAGTAAACTGTAAATCGTTTAGTAAATCCCCTCTTAACAGAATAAATTATAAAACTATATATTTCGTTTTCAACTTTTAAATGAATTAACCCCTTTTAAAAATTTAATTTCAAACAAGTTCATCAGTAAATTCCTCTTATCAATATATTCTTCGCAAATAAGTGTTCAAAAACATTAATGTTACTGAAAGTGAATATAATATTTATGAAAAGGCACAATCACAAATAAAATATCTGTTTTTGAGAAATTTTGAATAAAGAAAATGTTAAAAAATATATTTTAAAATCTAATATAAAAAAAATCATTATATATTTAATTGATTTTGGATATATTCTTTTCGAAATGAAACTTTATTGTTAGGATATGATATTTCTGAATGATATTGAGGGGAATAGTTTATTTTTAATGTAAGCTTCACTATCATCTACATGAAAATGACTATGAGTAAGAAAATGATCATTAAGGTGTTTTTTAATTCTTTTATTGTAAGAAGATGATAATTATGGTATTTTTTAGTTTTTTTTATTTTGAAAATAAAGATTATAATATATATATATATATATATATATATATATATATAAATATATATATAATTTTAAAAAAACTTTATCATATTCATTGATTGTATGTTTATTAAAAATTTAAATATAAACTCAAGCGCTTTATTTTTTGGAATTTGAGTGGGATACATTAATATGATTTTCAATATAAACCGGATATGGATTTGAATTGAATGCATGTTAACATGAAATTAATGGAAATCTAGAAACAAGTGTTTGATTAACTTCCTTCGAATAAATAAGGTTTCTACAGCAACTACAATATCTACAATTGTATACAACCAAATCAATACATTTATATAATATCCCTAAGAACTTCCATGAAATGTTCTTCCAAAGTACATATTCGTATTAATAAATTTAGTCTATGTCAGGTTTTCTTGCTTAAAAATTAAAAAATCCTAATCGATGCACATTGTTAATGAGCATTCTAGTTCGGTAGTCATGTAAATTTTATAGAATGAATCTATCTATCCCATATTTAATTGAATAACAAAAAATAATAGCTTTTATAATAAAATTTATTTTTATGTGATTAAAAATATCTTAATAAATATTTAAAGTTTTTTTATATATAAAACACACATAATTTATATTAAAATATTATAAATAAAAATTATTATGAAAAAACAATCATTTAAGTAATTGAATTAAATAAAGTTTTTGTTTTAATATAAAAATGTTAAAAAAATAGAAGAGTTTGGAAGAGCTATTCTACATCACACAAATTATACTCAATATATTTTATTGATCTCAATGGCTACACATTTATAATATATAGATCAAATCACACACAGTGTATTTTATTGATCTTAATGGTTACATATTTATAATATATAGATGAGTGACTACGACACATCTAGATAGTTATTATAACTCACACATACGAAAACAACTACTTCTAGATTGACACTTGGGGACTCACAATGACAACTCATAACAATCGAAAACACATGGAAGCATGACTTCCAATACCCTCCCTTAATGCTTACATTTAACAAATATAGAAAACACACATTACACAATAAATGAATCTTTGTAAAATTTATCTGATATGGTCATCACTAACAATCATATCTACTTTGAAATCTCACTGTTTCCACTCTTTTCCTCACCACTCTTTTGAGCTTCCCACTTGATCCATTTAAGACATAACCACTTAGGCTATCGCTGACTTGCTTTGCAGAACTGGCGCTTCTCAACCTCCTACAATGCAACCGATCAACCTCAATATTGAAGCATCCTGCCACAATCCACAATCTATTGAATATATAGTTTTCTGCTATATTTACGAGTTATCTAGGATAGCAATTTGGATACAGAATGTTTTTAGTAAACAATTCTACAACTTGACCTTGTGTAAAATAACCCATACTAACACTCCCGAAACATGACAAGTCACATTAATTTGTTAAATAATTGATCTGTTCGTTGTGGTTTTACATCATTTAATTTTTACCCAATATAATAATATAATACAACTTAATAAAATTGCACCGTAAAAAAAAATTTCTACACCAACCCCTCTCTTTTTTTAGATACATTAATAATAACCACTCAATTTGTCCTTCCTGAACGATCTACCAATGAATCTTGGGTAGAACTAACATCACCAAAGGAAGTATATGCGAGGACTAAGAACATGTCTGAGGACATTGCAATGAATCCCATAATTATTATCAAAACCGAAAATTCTATAGCCTGTCATATCCTTCATGAGAGATCCGTCGCGAAATTCATGGTTCAGTTTCGAATGGTGAGGTGGGTTGCGTATTTGACTTTGGAACGGCACAACATGACTTTCTCTCGTGCGGTCTGAGACACGGATTTATTCGTTCACCTTGCAGAACATTGATATGGTGGGAACTTGGAAGTCACTCCAAACAAGCTCACACAATGTGTCATTAATCTATATGGTGCACCAACTTGTTCAGTCTGAAAAAACAAGTCATTGTGTTCTCGATATCTAGCTAGCGGCGTCCTTAACATCAATTTTTGTGTCAGTTATTATCTGTCAACAACACATGATAAATCTGGCCCGTTTCTCCACACTTGAACTGTTTCACTTCCCGGACGTCGGCAGAGATCAGCGGAGCTTCCGTCTAACAGATTGTATTCTTGAAGAGATGCGAATAGACGATGACTCTGGCACTAGTTGTTCGTTGCACACAAGTCTATCACGCAAATCTACGCAAGGACACACAAAGTCCACAACGGAAATGAACCCAGAGAGGCTTATACTAATTTATGTGCAGAACAATAAAAGCCAAGGTTCTCTCACATCTTTTTGGCCTTCCTGTAAGGGAATTAGGGAATCAAGCATGTTAGCACAGGGTCACAGACCATGTTAGAAAGCATAGAAAAGTTTGTGAGAGTCATTATACACCATATAAATTAGCATTTGCACCAAATGTTGCAAAGGAAATGCCGTAAGGCATAATGTGCAGAAATCCATTATTCATATAGTATGTGCATTAAGTCAATGACCTAAATATCAACATATCTATTCACTTTTTCTAAATGTTGTAAACATCCAGAATTATAGAAATATTCTTAAATGTGTACCAATATTTATAAGCACACTCCCCATACCTTAAGATTTTTGGTTGCAGCGTCAGCTTTGGAAGTCTTGAGATTTACCAAAGCTTCAATTCTTGTTGCTTCTCACTAATATCTGAAATTTACAGACAACTTGAATGCTCACAGATTTTGTTGACAAATGTTAGCGACCTATTAATTTAGAAAAAACTTTGTCAGAGATAAAGGTCTTATCATGTTTATGAATAGAGCTAATCAGAATTTTAATGCCAAAGATCTGTATTTTTAGTGATTGATTCTATGTCAATGATCTGTAAATCGATCAAATTTGTCCACAAAGAGTATTCTGAAGTGTCTGCAGAAACGCTTTATCAATATCAAGTTCAAAAGAAACACAAATTAGCGGCTATAATATGCATTTGCTATAAATGAGGGTTTAATCGGCAATCTAAAAGACTAAAACTACAAATTCATAAGCTGTCGAGAGCCAAAGAAAAGTAACTAGATAAATAGGAGGATCTGCTTTGTTACTAAAATGATTAAATAATAGCAATTATCTTCCAAATACATCTTTAAAATCAACCAATTATACAAATAAATCCCCCAATCTCATCCAGTAAGTCATCAAAAGAAAAAAAATCCTCAGACCCATGCACAAAGCTACAAAATGAACTGTCTTCTGTGATGTGGTTTACATACAGAAACATAAGTCAATGTAGCTTGCAGACGCCTTGTATCAATAAAATGAAAGGGCATAATACTAGATCATAGTAAGTGTACCTGTGATGGAATGGACAATTGTCATGAGACCTTCAACAATGCCAAACTTGTCATTGATTACCTACCAGAGAAAACAGTGTGTTTTTGTTCTCTTTTAACATATAGTTCCTCCCCAACAATATGTAATTTTTCTCATATAAATACACCTATACAATGAAAACTGTGATAATTCAGTAAAAATATCATTGCAAACCTTAGCCAAGGGAGCCAAGCAGTTAGTAGTAGAGCTTGCATTTGAAACAATGTTCAAATCAGATTTGTATTGGTGCTCATTAACCCCAACAACAAAAATAGGCGCATCCTTGCTTGGAGTTGAGATAACAACTTCTTTAGCAGTTGCCTGTTAGAAATCAACAAAAACTTTTTATTATAGGGAGTTCAAATTGTAATTTCCATTGTTGCACTTTATACCATTTGAAATTTACAAAATTAGATATGTTAATAGCCTTTCAAATATTTTTTCATGCACCAAAAAAAACTCATAGAATAGATTGTTCTCCAAAGAAACTAAAAACAAACATGTTATTTTTGTTGGTAGAATAGGAGAAATAATAGGAAAGAATCACACACATTCAGTTATATATTGACCAAGAAAACACCATAACTAACTGGAAACCAAACACACAAATAGACACACAATATTTATGTGGTAAAACCTCGACAGGGTGTCAAGGAAACATCCGCGGGGCAAGGGATTGGAATTTATTAATTCAAAAATGGTTCTCCACGGTTACATTTCTCGAGCATTCACTAGTTTTATACCAGCCACCTCTGTTACATAACTAACATTTTGGTATAGAACTGACTAGTTACATTTTACCCAAAATTACATAATTCATTTTCAAACTAATAAACTCCACCTTGACAACAATTTTCCTAATCCCTTGCCGATGCCCATTCATCATATTTTGTGCAAGCCAAGAGAAGCTAAACACCACCACATCTTCTCTACTGTAACTAGCTTTGTGAATATGTCTGCACAATTCTCTTGCGTATGGACCTTTTGAAGAGCTACTTTTCCGCCATCGATCACATGTCTCAGAAGATGATACCTTACATCAGTGTGCTTGGTTTTGTTGTGATACGCAGGGTTTGTAGCGAAGTGAATAACACTTTGACTGTCATAAAGTACATTCACTTCCTCCTGCATTCTTCCAATTTCATCGAGCAGACCCTTTAACCAGATTGCTTCTTTACTGGCATCTGAAGCAGCTATGTATTCAGCTTCGGTAGTGGAAAAAGCAACTCTTTCTTGAAGCTTTGACATCCAACTAATTGCTCCACCTGCAAGAGTAAAGACATAACCTGTAGTAGATCTTCTTTTGTCCAAATCACGTGCATAGTCAACATCTACATATCGGCAAACTGATCGTTCACTACCATTAAGGATGATGCAATGGTCACTTGTGCCTCTTAGATATCGAAGCACCCATTTCACTGCTTGCCAATGTTCTTCACCTAGATTTGCCATGAACCTGCTGACAACTCCAACTGCATGTGAAATGTCAGGTCTTGTAGATACCATCGCATACATTAAGTTACCTACATCGTTTTCATATGGTACATGAGACATATATTGCTTTTCTTCATCAGCTCTAGGACTCAAAACCGAAGAAAGCTTAAAATGGGAAGCTAGTGGAACATTAACAGGTTTCACATTGTTCATAGAGAACTTTTCAAGTACTTTCTCCACATACTTCTACTGTGATAACCAAAGCTTACCATTTTCCCTATCTCTGTGTATCTCCATGCCCAAGATATGGTTTGCCGCTCCAAGATCCTTCATATCAAACGTCCTAGAGAGATGAGCCTTTAACCTGTTGATCTCTTCCATTCTTTTGCTTGCAATAAGCATATCGTCAACATACAAAGCTAAGATAATAAATATGTCATTGAAACTTTTGAAGTATACACAATGATCATACTCACTTCTTATAAATTTCTGGCTCACCATGAAGGAATCAAACTCCTTGTACCATTGTCTGGGAGACTGCCTCAGACCATACAATGATTTCCTGAGCTTGCAAACTAATCTTCTGCTGCGGCCTTATACAAAACCTTCTGGTTGTTCCATATATATCTCTTCATTCAAATCACCATGTAGAAAAGCTGTTTTAACATCTCACTATTCTAACTCAAGATTAAGTAATGCAGTTAGTGCCAACACAGTACAAATTGAAACAAGTTTTACAACTCGAGAAAAAATCTCATGAAAGTATATACCTTCAACCTGATAATACCCTTTTGCTACCAGTCTCGCCTTATACCTTTCGATACTTCCATCAAATTTCCATTTCAACTTGAAGATCCATTTGCATCCAACAACACTTCTCCCTTCAGGAAGCTCTACAAGATCCCAGGTATTGTTCTTGGCTAAGGAGTCCATTTCTTCTTCCATAGTCATTTGCCATTTTTCACTATCTGTATCATCTACTGCTTCCTGATAACAAGAAGGTTCCCCATCTTCAGTAATCAAAGCAAAAGTTGAAGCAAAATCTTCATACCTTTTGGGAGTTTTCCTTTCCCTTGTAGACCTTCTTAGAGTGACTGGTTGCTAAACTGGTTCAGAAACTTGCACTGGTTCAGAAGATTCAACGACTTCCTTTATGTCTTCAACACCTTTTTCTCCAGAAGTCTCTCCTTCCTTTCGACTGTCACTAAAAGGTCTAGTTTCCAATTGAACTCGTTGATTTGGCGGTAACTGTTCCTATTCAATTCTTTCAACATTTGATTTTAAAAGAGAGGATTCATCAAATGTTACATCTCTACTAATGACTATCTTCCGCAATGTAGGATCCCACAACCTATATCCTTTCACTGCATAGTCATACCCAACAAAGACATAACATTTCGACTCTGGATCTAATTTTGAACACTGATTTTTCGGAATAAGAGAATAAGCATCACAAACAAATATTCTCAAATGTGAATAGTCACAAGACTGACCTATCCAAACTTCTCCAGGAATTTTACAATCAATTGCTATTGAAGGTGATCTGTTAACTAAATAAAAAGCAGTAGATACTGCTTCTACCCACAACTCCTTTTGCAAGTTAGCATTGTTGATCATGCTTCTGGCTCTTTCCATAAGAGTCTGATTCATACACTCAGCAACACCATTTTGCTGAGGAGTATAAACAACAGCTTTGTGTCTAATAATCCCTCATCCTTACAGTATTGTTCAAATTCAACTGAAGTGAACTCACCACCATTGTTAGTTCTTAAACATTTAATAGATTTGCCTGTTCTTTTCTCTACCATCACTTTAAATTGTTTAAAGACATTTAATACATCAACTTTCCTTTTTAGCATATAGACCCAAAATTTATGGGAGTAATCATAAATAAACGTTAAAAAGTACAGTGCACCTCCATATGAAACAACATGGGATGGTCCCCATAGATCAGAATGAATATAGTCTAAAACATCTTTACTATTATGATTTCCAACTTCAAATCTTTGTGTACATTGTTTTCCATACACACAATGTTTACAGAAATCTAACTTCAAGGATTTCAGATCGGGAAGAGATTTATGCTTCATCAGAATCTGAAGAACTTTCTCGGTCATATGACCCAATTGCTGATGCCATAGATGAGTACCTACTTCTTCCTTTTCTGACGCAACTTTTGCTTCACTGACCTGAGTACTCCCTTTTAACTTGTAAAGACTTCCGACCTTTTCTGCCTTCATAACCATAAGGGATCCTTTAAAGACTTTCAAGACGCCATCCTGACTTGTAAACTTATAACCATTTGAATCCAACACTCCCAAAGAAATCAAATTTTTCTTCAAATCAGGTACATGTATAACACTAGTTAATGTTCTAACTGTCTTATCATACATCTTAATCCTGATATCTCTCATCCCAACAGCCTGACATGACACATTGTTACCCATAAACACATAACTACCGTTTACATTTTTATACGAAGTAAACCAATTTCTATGTGGGCACATGTGATGTGAAGCACCAAAGTCTAATAGCCAAATATCTAAACCCTGAGAGACATTACATTCAGGTGAAGTTTCATCTATCATACATAATTCTTCAGTAGATAAAACTTTGTCTATCATACCTGAATCGGCCTGATTCGCTTCCTTCTTCTGGTTTTCGGATTCCTTCCATTTCCAACAGTCTTTCTTCAAGTGTCCAATTTTATTACAGTTCCAACATTTTTCCTTACACTTCTTTCCCTTTGATTTTGATCTGGAAGACCCCCTTGGTTTTTCTCCTCTTTCCTTTGAGCGTCCTCTAGCTACCATGGCTTCTGATGCAGCTGTTTCAGTACTGGATTTCCTTCATACTTCTGTAGACAGGAGAGCTCCCACGACTGATTCAAACTTCAAAGAATCAATCGTGCTCAAGCTGATTGAAGTTATGAAGTGATCCCATGATTCAGGGAGAGAACACAACGATGTTATGGTTTTATCTTCTTCCTGTATTTTAACTTCCATATTTGTTAATTGACATATAAGTGTATTAAAAACATTCAAATGTTCTACAACGTTTGAACCTTCTTTCATTTGAATTCTGTATAACTGTCTTTTTAGATAAAAAAAATTTCTTAATGACTTTGTCATATAGAGTTTTTCAAATTTTTCCCACAATCCTGAAGCTGTAGTCTCTTCAACAATATTGAAGAGAACTTCATCTGCTAGGCATAACCGGATGGTACTGAGAACTCGGGCATCCAAGTCCTCCGAGTCAGAAGTAGTCATGGTTGTAGGTTTCTTAGTTGCCCCATCCAATGCTTTGTGCAACCCTTGTTGCACAAGCAGATCCCTAACCTTCAGTTTCCAAAGAGCAAAATTGCTCTTTTTGGTGAATTTCTCCAACTCGAATTTTGCATTCGACATTTTGGCCATTTTTCCTCCTTCCTAGGGTTTCAGTGTTTCTAGGATTTATATATATTGTTTTTGTTTTTCTTCCTCAATAAATAATTCCCCAATTCAACAGATTTTTATTTCAAAATCCTCTATTTCCTTTCACCAATTTAATGGAAGAAACCCTTTATTTTTCTTCAATTTAAATGAAATATTTCCTTCAATCTACTCACATCCACATCCACCCTTTATTTTCAGAATAAAAAAAAACTTAATTTTCACAACTTTCTGAAAAAAACTTCTGAGACAATTTCTTTCAAGAAAAAAGTTACCTGGATCTTCACGCAGGCTCTGTATTCAAAAAACTAGCCTCAGGCAGGCTCTCATGCAACCTCTGCATTAAAAAAAATAACGGCAAGCTATCTTTTGTCCAGCACGCAGAGGATAGTGGCTTCTTCACACGTAGGTGACTAGCACGCTGAGAATGGGCCACTTTTACAGCAATGCAGGGAGCAAACGGCTCTAGCACACAGAGGCAATATTCACCAGCACGCAGTACGCCTTCCTCGATCTCTGGTATGCAACAGCACCACAGTTCCGGCTATCTCTGCTCCAGCACGCAGAGGGTAGTGGCGTTCTGGTCTTCACGCAGGCCACCCTTCCTTTCTTATACGTGCTCCTCATGCAAGCAGATGAGTGGGCCAGGGATTGACACTCCAGCACGCAGACAACACTAGAGTCTGGTCTTCACGGCCTCCGGTAGAATAGGAGAAATAATAGGAAAGAATTACACACATTCAGTTATATATTGACCAAGAAAACACCATAACTAACTGGAAACCAAACACACAAATAGACACACAGGATTTACGTGGTAAAACCTTGACAGGGTGTCAAGGAAACATCCACGGGGCAAGGGATTGGAATTTATTAATTCAACAATGATTCTCCACGATTACATTTCTCGGGCATTCACCAGTTTTATACCAGCCACCTCCATTACATAACTAACATTTCAGTATAGAACTGACTAGTTACATTTTACCCAAAATTACATAATTCATTGTCAAACTAACAAATTTTTAATCACCTCGTCAATTTCGAATAGTCACAACTATGGAGCAATTTTAAGGTAACCTTTCATGAGGTGACTGCTCAATTTGAAATAAGTTTCAACTTAGAATAGGGTTGGTTATGCTGATATCAGTCAAGAGTGTCAATTTTATAAATTGAGAAAGAGCCAAAGCGGACATGCTATTGCCAAATCTCCTTGCTCCTGTAGGGAGGGAGCGGCATTACATGTGACAACTCCTTAGTTACCTCAAATATCATTTATCAACTTTTAGGTACATTGTATTTTCAATTAGTAGCATGTCAGATAAATTTTGAAGGAAAAAATCAATTATAATTGAATTGTGGAATGGTAATATTCAAACCTTCAAGTGAGGAGCTGCTTTCTCTTTGTCGGTGAAGACACATGTGGATTCAACCACATACTCTGCGCCAACCTCGCCCCATGGTAGTTCCTCAGGATTTCTATAGTTTTCAAACCAAAATGTGAATAGTTAGACAAATGAGAACAAATAGACAATGTTAGCACTCACACTCTGTTCATGCCTAAGCTCAAGCAGTAACTGACCTACGAAACTCTCATTGATCTCCATAAACAAGTGTTTTACCTGAAACCGAATATAGCAACAGATTTTTCTCCAAAGAGTAAAATTTTCGAGTCTTTGACCTTGACTTCATGATGCTTCCACTGACTATGGACATTATCATACTTGAACATAAATTCTGAAAAATAACAGAGGCACAAAAATTACTGGATAGATCTTGAGTGGGAAAAATATGGTAGAAGAAAGCTATCAAATGAGTTAATAAAATCTTCCTGTTTCAGTTTATCCGTAAAACATAAATGCTGTTGGGAATAAATCAAAGAACAAAAAATGCAAAACGAAGAACAATCTTCAGGTAGACGATCCAAAATTCATCAGGAGAATGATGTGCAAATACGCCTAAATTTCAATGAAGAATTCCTCCTAGATAGATAAATAAGGAAGAAGAGAAAAATTGCTCATTTAAAAGGACTTTGCCAAAGAATAATGTATTCATTATACAAGTGGACTTTGCCAAAGAATAATGTATTCATTATACAAGTGGACTTTGCCAAAGAATAATGTATTCATTATGCAAACAAACTCAAATATTCTTGAAAGATACCGTATATAATGATCGAGCAGGATTTGAAGAGAGCAAATCAAGCCTTGATAACATTTCTGGCTTCAGGGTTTCATTCCTAGAATATACTTTATAATGACAAGAGAATAGAGCTAATCAGAATTTTAAATATGCCAAAGATCTGTATTTTCAGTGATTGATTCTGTGTCAATGATCCGTAAATCGATCAAACTTGTCCGCAAAGAGTATTCTAAAGTGTCTGCAGAAATGCTTTATCAATATCAAGTTCAAAAGAAACACAGATTAGCGGCTATAATATGCATTTGCTGTAAACGAGGGTTTAATTGGCAATCTAAAAGACTAAAACTGCAAATTCATAAGCCGTCGAGAGCCAAAGAAAAGTAACTAGATAAATAGGAGGATCTGCTTTGTTACTAAAATGCTTAAATAACAACAATTATCTTCCAAATACATCTTTAAAATCAACCGATTATACAAATAAATCCCTCAATCTCATCCAGTAAGTCATCAAAAGAAAAAAAATCCTCAGACCCATGCACAAAGCTACAAAATCATGTCGAAATGCTTCAACAGAGTTCAGTTGTTAGGTCTCTATATGGCACAAGGTTACCCCTGGTGTAAAAATTGCAGACGAAAATTCGCAGGCGTCTTCAACAACACCCAACACGAATCTGAAGAAAAATTTTGACTACGGCAATGGATTTCTCAACGACTTTTATTCCTCTGGGGCAGATTCGCCCTCGACTCCTACAGATTCAATCACGAAATTCATTTGGATGCAGCAGTCGTGGTCAAAGGATTCATCTCTGGCCTTATTTGATCCGGATCTCATTTCTACATTCAGGAAAGCCATGGATGAAATTTCCCCCACAGATTCGATGGAGCTCGTTTTAGAGGTCTATCAGGGTAGCATGGGAAGCAAGAGCGGAGAAGACGAAAAGGGTACCCTAGGCAAATCTTTCAGGCTCCGATCTAGCAGCATTTCGGCGAGGGTGAATACTTTGAAGAGATAATAGATGAGAGGTCGACCAAATGACCCTCGATGTCCAGAGAACCTTCAGAGAACCTTTAGTGTTCATATGGTGCTGGAAACATGGAGTAGGAACCCGAGTCAGTAAACCACAACTGTTTTGCAATTGTTTGAAATATCGTGAACAGTTCCAACCACTCAACTACCTTCCCTTGATCGAACGATTAACAATCCTCTAATCGTCTAACACATAATCTAACGGCACATAGGGATGACAAGTAGATTTTAGGGAAGTTCATTTCAGAGGGAAACGCCTTACGACATTATTATAATTACTGTATTTTATTGATTTTAATGGTTACATATTTATAATATATATATTAATCACTATTATATATCTAGATAACTATTACAACTTACACATAAGAAAATAATTTCTTCTAAATTGACACATAAAGGCTCAAAATAGCAACCCACAATAACCTAAAACACATGAAAACATTACTTCCAATAAAAAAATCCACAACTTAACACAACGAAAATAATAAATCTATATACTATACAAAATAACTTATATCCTATCTATACATTAGGTAAATATCTATTTTATCAAATTTGTACTATATGACCATGTAAAAAAATTAAATAAATCTATATCTTATACGTAATAATATCTATTATATAAATATATAGTTTAATTTGTTCTATGCAATGGTGTATCTATACACTCTGTAAATATCTATTTTATCAAATTTGTACTATAAATCTATATCTTATACGTAATAACATCTATCATATAAATATATAGTTTAATTTGTTCTATGCAATGGTGTAAAAAAACAAAAAATGTTATGAATTAATTAATATTATTTTGTCCTTGAAAGTCTCTATTTATATAGTTTGGCTTGATAAAAGTTTGAGAAAGCATACCTCAACGGCCTCATATCTTGTTTTTTAAGTTTTAAAATCCTCTATTACCTTATGTAGTTTATATATTTTGGCTTATAAATTTTGATTAAAAAATAATGAAAATTTAATATCTATTTGAATAATATAAATAAGAATTATTCAAATAAGAATGAATATGAGGAGAATTGTGTGATTTTGTTTATTAATTAAAAAATGTTTTAACTAGCATTTGCACCTTATGTTGCAAAGGAAACGTCGTAAGGCATAGAGTGGGGAAGAATAGCATAGAGTGGGGAAGAATAGGGACATGTATAGAGGGGAGAGAATAGAGACATGTGAATGGACATTGTTGAAAACAAGGGTGGATGATAATGAGTTAGAGTTGAAAGTATTAGTTATGTGTATTTTGAATATGAATATTTTGTAAATAATAGTAGTGTGTGGAAAAATAGCAACATGTGAATGGACATTGTTGGAAGCTAGGGTGGATGATAATGAGTTATACTTGAAATGATTAGTTATGTGTATTCGAATATGGCTATTTGGTAAATAATAGTAATGTCTTTTAAAGGTTATCGATTATCCATGTTGTTGTTTTTGTATATGTGAACATGTTTTTGTACATTTTTTTTTTGAGATGTAATTTTTCCATATGCTACCTATTTATGGTGTTCTTAGAAAATACTATTATATTGTAATGGAAGAGGTGAAAGAAACGATACGATATTGTCAACAACATCATGATCGTCATTCCATATTTGAAAATCCATGAAAAATTGTTGGAGCCATGATGATAACAATAAAAATTCCAGCATGATTTTGAAAAAATCTAGCTGATTTTGAAAAAATGTCAATTACAGTGGTCAAGCTCCAGTATTTTGGGTACCCAGGCATTCATGATGGATGCTAAATCCATTTCCGCCATCCAAAAGAAATTTAAACACTCCCACAGTCAAATTTTGGAATTTGTCATCCAAACAAAATTGTGACCTCTTTAGATAAGATTGGAAAAAAATGGTCTACGTTTGTGTGGGAAACATGATTGAATATCAAAGTTCCAAACGAATGTGTACACGCATAGAGGATTATTATGGAAGATTCCTTCTTCAAGGAATCGTAATATAAGCCATGAGGATATTAAATGTCCTTAAAAATTAAAGCACAAAACTCGGGAGCTTCAAGACCCAAGAATGGAATTTGGTATTTGGTAACATTTTACAAGGGAAACATGATTGAACATCAAAGTTTCAAATGAATGCGTACATGCATAGAGAATTATTATGGAAGATTCCTTCTTCAGGGAATAGTAATATTTTCAAACGAATGCGTACACGCATAGAGGATTATTATGGAAGATTCCTTCTTCAGGGAATAGTAATATAAGCCATGAGGATATTAAATGTCCTTAAAAACTAGAGCACGGAACTTGGGAGCTTCAAGACCCAAGAATGGAATTTGGTAACATTTTTAAATGGAGTTTCCAATACAAACTGACGGGAATCACCCACAAGCTTTCAAGTTCATGGCCCCTAAATTTTTGCATTCTTGATAATGTGTTCTCACTGTTTCAATGTCAATTTCATGATGGTTCCAAAAAAATTACAAAACAATTTTATAAGTTTTAATTTTTATCTATAAAATAGCTACTCCATCATGAAGAACGAATATTATTGCTACTCCATCATGAAGAATAGAGAACTTGCGAGCTTTGAGACCCAGGAATGGAATTTGGTAACATTTTAAATTGAGTTTCCAATTCAAGCTTTCTCAATCTGACATAATCACCTACAAGCTTTCAAGTTCGTGGGCCCTAAATTTTTGCATTCTTGATGATGTTTTCTCACTGTTTCAATGTCAATTTCATGATGCTTCCAAAAAACTATAAAACAGTTTTAAAGTGTAAGTTTTTATCTATAAATTAGCTACTTCATCATGGAGAATACACATTTGTTAGGTATTATTTGGCATTTCACATCATGTTGTATTATACGTCATTGTGTAAGTAAAGCAACATTGTGAATCTAGTGTGAGGAGGACCAAGGTGTATTTAGTTGTCACAATTGATTGAGGGATGAGGCACATTGAAGAGTCATAGATAAGAGAGACGCATTGAAGAGAATTTTGGTATCACATCATGAGGAACGCTGTGAGGCATTTTTCCACCATTTGGTCATCTCAACATATTTTTTACTTTCTAAAACTAGCATTTCCCTCATTTGGAACAAAGATTTTGTTTTATTATGTATGCATTACAGTGTCCAATTTTTATTTCCCTGATGCAATGATAGTAGCTATTGTTAAGAAACATCTTGACGCTTTGAATATCATAAGAGATGAATCTTGGTATTTCATACAGTGAGCAGAGGCGTCTGGTAGAAGTTAGAACATACTGAGAATTCAGCTTTCTTTTTCATTGAAGGTTTGACATTTCAGAATCATCCTAGGGATACATTGACAATTTGGCCAAGGATTTGTGATCTAACTATGCCAGCTAATTCCACTGAGTGTCAGCTTCAATTTCCATATCCAATTTCTAGTAGTTTTAACAGTATGGTTTGAAGGTGGCGAGGGCATCCCTCCCAATCGATGTTTGGGCCCTCAGCCAAATAAAATATTACCTCTCCTCAGATAGAGGTAGCATTCCACATAGTTGTTCATGGCAACATTCTTAGATTAACTTGAGATATAGGCACAAAATATTGCTGAGTATTTACATGATCATGTCTCCTGCAGTTTAGGAACATCTACTCTATCCCATAACAAATTTACATGAAATTGTGTTAATGCATAAATTATCCTGAAACTGATGACACTTCTTGCATTGACCTACTCTGAAAGAATGGATACTTGTAGTTGTTTCCTTCGATTTCCCCCATAAAAAATAATGCATTCACAAAATGCTGGTTACAGTCTCTTTTGAAGTTCACTCGAAGCTTTGGTTTGTACGATTAAAACCACTAAATCTAATGGTCGAGTGAAAAGGGATTTAGAATCGGCCCTATATTCCTCGCTTGAAGAAATCAGGGTCCAAGGTTGTGACTTAGGTGGTATTACTCATATGTTTCGGCTATCGTACATGAAAGGAACTGAAAACCCCAATTCAACTTCAGGTCCAGTGACCTTCAGTGGAAATCTGGATGTGAAGGAAAGAAAAAGGTATTTCAATTATTATGAAGGGATTGATTTGCCTTGTGGTTTTGCCAATTACCGTACCCGAGGGTTCCTTGTGTCTGAAGAAGACAAGAAGGTCATGGAACAGTGCAAGGGGGGTGTGGTAATTTCAACTATATTTGGATCCTATGAAAGATTAATAAACCCAAGAATGTTAAGAAAATCACAATAGAAAACATTTGTTTCTTCATGTTTATGGACAATGAAACTCTCACACTTCTTGCCAGATACCAGATCAAGCCCAATGAGTCTCATAGAATTGGAATGTGGCACATTGTTTTGGTCAGGGAGTTTCCATACAAGGAATCTGTAATGAATGGCCGCATACCCAATTATATTTCCCACAGGCTTTTCTCAAACTGTGTTTACAACATTTGGAAGGATGCCAAGCTACAACTTGTTCTTGACCTCGGCTACCGTACATGAAAGGAACTGAAAATCCCAATTCAACTTCAGGTCTAGTGACCTTCAGTGGAAATCTGGATGTGAAGGAAAGAAAAAGGTATTTCAATTATTCTGAAGGGATTGATTTTCCTTGTGGTTTTGCCAATTATCGTACCCGAGGGTTCCTTGTGTCTGAAGAAGACAAGAAGGTCATGGAACAGTGCAAGGGGGGTGTGGTAATTTCAACTATATTTGGAGCCTATGAAAGATTAATAAACCCAAGAATGTTAAGAAAATCACAACAGAAAACATTTGTTTCTTCATGTTTATGGACAATGCAACTCTCACACTTCTTGCGAGATACCAGATCAAGCCCAATGAGTCTCATAGAATTGGAATTTGGCACATTGTTTTGGTCAGGGAGTTTCCATACAAGGAATCTGTAATGAATGGCCACATACCCAATTATCTTTCCCACAGGCTTTTCTCAAACTGTGTTTACAACATTTGGAAGGATGCCAAGCTACGGCTTGTTCTTGATCTTTTGTAAATTTTGGAAAATCTCCATGTAACTCACAACGTTGATATTGCTATCTGAAAGCATCCCTACAATACTCATACCATGGAGGAAGCCGTTTTTAAAGTCATATGGAGAAATTGGAGCAAAGAAGCTGTGAGGTATCAAATGGACAGTTACTGTGCCAATGGCTTGCCACCTTGGAGCTCTGAAAATCTTCCGTCAAGAAGTGGTATGAGAACTCAACTTTGCTCAATTATGGTGAAGTTTTAGTGGGATAGCATCTGAGATTTGTTTTGAGGTTGGTTCTCTCTGTAACTGATTTTTTGATTTTGTGGGTTGTTGTTGGCATTACAGATGTGGCTGATACTGCACTGATATTGAGAAAGCACACCCTTTCAATGAAGCTATTTTCTTGCGTATTATTCAATGAATTAGATTTCTTCGATCCTCTGGATCAGTTGCCATTTGCATATGTAAGAGACATGATGACCCCCAAAGTGAGGATTCACATGTTCGAATCAGCCATTTTTAATGCAATAACAAATTTATATCAACATTCTTACAAGGTCAATCGAAGCATTTTCAAAGAGCCTCCTTTGGATCGGCAAATTTCTGAGCCTCCTTTGGACCAGAAAATTTCTTTGGTTTATGAATCTAGAGCCTGGAAATCGTATTTGGACAGAATGTGGGCTACATATTCTGTTTGATTGTATTAATTCATTTCAAATTTGATTAGTTGCTTATATTATTCTGTTTGATTGTATTAATTCATTTCAAATTTGATTGGCTGCTAATATTACAATTTTCAGAAGCTATCAATTTTTTAAACTGTGAAGGGTCATGAAATAGCGGGAAATAGCATAATATGGGAGGAACCATACTTGCAAATTTATCCAATCCATGATGTTGATGGATGCCATGCGGGTTAATTTTGTGCTAGATTGGATTAGATTAATTGAAATCATTATTACTGCTCCTGCCAACTTGAGAAGATAGAGATTGTGCACCTATATCTAATATGTGTATTGCATTTAATGGCGTTGATAGAGACTGAATTTTTTTTCCATGTGAATTCCAGTGGTGATTCTCGTTATACTGGAAATGAAGGAAAATACAATGAAACGTGCTCTTCTGGACAGCTGGTATCCAAACTGGGTGTACACCATGAAAGCATTTTTAACTCAAACAGAAACAAAGAATTTTTCTAGGTGGCTCTTCGTTGTCAACGCAATCCTGAATTGAAATTTGGTACAAGTTGTAAAGGCTTGCATGTGCACCATCGTGATAGAGCTTTTATTAGATGAGGTGTGACGTGGGAACAAATGTCCCCATATGTTGATTGTTACATTTCTGCATCTTTTTTAGATTTTCCTATCCCTATGTCACCATTGCTCTTCTATTTATGCACATTTCTGCATCTTATTTAGATTTGCATATTCCTATGTCACTATTGCTCCTCAATTTATGCACATTTTGCACCTTATTTAGATTTTTCTATTCCTATGTCGCCATTGCTCCTTAATTTATGCCTTACGGCGTTTCCTTGGCAACATTCTTAGATTAACTTGAGATATAGGCGCAAAATATTGCTGAGTATATACATGATCATGTCTCCTACATTTTAGGAACATCTACTCTATCCCATAACAAATTTACATGAAATTGTGTTAATGCATAAATTATCCTGAAACTGATGAAATAGCCTCCGCAAGACATTAAACCACCTTCACCATACTAATTACTAGATGATTAGTAACATTTATACATGGCCAACAGCTCCAACTTTGGGGAAAATAGGCTTTCAACATTTATATATGCCACCCAAAATGCTCACAGAAAATGTCAAATTCAGAGTCCCAGAGTCCCAATTTTGGAAAAGTGGATTTTGGAAAAATGGAATGTAAGCATTGATGTATGCCCAGCATAATGCTGGCACAAAATATCAAATTCACACTAATCCAATAATTCATATATGGACAAAATAAAAGGGCTGCTTCAAACCTACAGGCCTAGAATCAATAAAGGAAGCAGAATTTCACATGTAAAAACTATGATTACCTTGTTAAAGAATAAGTAGTTCTATTTCACATATATCCCATATTACCTTGGAAGGCAAAAGCAATCCAAAATGAAATTTCACATGTAAAAATTATGACTACCCTGCTCCAGAATTAATGGTTTTATTCTACATCGATGCAATATTATCTTCAAAAGAAAAGTATGACAGGAGTACATTGGATTACAAAATTGTGAATACAAATCCTACACAACTCAATTCACTACACAGAAAAACCAATACTATCCGCAACAAAATTTCAAGAAAAATTATGAACTATCTATTCTATAAAGGAATCTCAATGACGACATTATCCGTGAGAATCAAAATTAATATTACCCATAACATCTAACTGAGGCCCAAGTGCCTGTTCTTCTGCAGGGTTAATCTCCACTGAATTTTGAGGCTTTTCGGTCGATGGGTGTTTGATCGATATTAATAATTTCAACACTGCCTGTGCAAATGGGGCATATGTAGTGCTGGGAGAGCCAAACATCTGCGCAGGGAACATGGAAACAATGGCTACATTTTGGTAACACAAGGCATTTATCACCATCCTTGAATTGATCAAGACAAACCATGCATTCAAGATCGATGTTGATGCAAATATTTTCGACATCATTCTTCTTATCATTGCTGCTCTGTTCGGCGTTGGTGGTGCAAAAGGAAATAGGCAATTTCTGGGAATCAGACTCAAAAAGACCAGATGTTAGGGTGAATGGCGAGGGCGAAAATTCATGAACCGTTTCAGTTTCACGAACCGTTTTAATTTTGGATCAACGATCAAGCTTTTTTTGATCGTCTAACACCACAAATCCACAGTGAATAATAGGACACGGCGACAGTTGGGGTAATTCATTTCAAAGGAAAACGCTACAGCGTAAAAATCAGACTCAAAAATACCAAATCTTAGGGTGAACGACGAGGGCGAAAATTCATGAACAGTTTCAGTTTCATGAACCGTTTTAATTTTGGATCAACGATCAAGCTTTGTTTGATCGTCTAACACCACAAATCCACGGTAAATAATAGGACATGGCGACGGCTGGGGTAATTCATTTCAAAGGGAAACGCTACGGCGTAATTATTAATAGAATGTATTATTGATATTTCTGTACTTTATTATCCATCGGTCAGTTCACAGTGGTGTCTACAATTGTGTAGTTCCCATTGTGTAGAGAGTCTGAGGACTATGCGATGTGAATGTTCCGCCCAGAAACGATTTCGATATATTTCTGTAAATGGCTTTAGTCAAATGAATCCCATCCCAGTTGAAATTTTGTCCAGGATTTGTACACACAGATGCTCCTACAGCGTCGCATGTTACGCTCAAATTGTAATTATATCAACTACCCATTCCACAACAAGCCTGTAACACATTATTCTACGGCCCAAAATTCTATGGAGTTCAAAATTTTGAGGGTTGCCCCGTGAAAGTCTGCAAAAGCAAATTTAACTTGTGGATATTGTGCTTTAAGTTTTTTCACTCGGGCTTATAGAACATCATTCCCAGTTTTTGATAAATTGTTAAACCTCAGAATGCACCCTATGTTGTCCATTGGTTCTCCAGATGGAGTGTATAGTGTTAAATACGACGGTGAGTAGCCAATGGGCAAGTTCTTTTGTACTAAAATCTTCTTTGCTCTGCCCACAGTAATAAATTTCTACAGTGCATTTTCAATCTTGGCCACAACTAAAGGGACAAAGCTAGACACTTCTTGCATTGACCTACTCTGAAAGAATGGATACTTGTAGTTGTTTCCTTCGATTTCCCCCATAAAAAATAATGCATTCACAAAATGCTAGTTACAGTCTCTTTTGAAGTTCACTCAAAGCTTTGGTTTGTACGATTAAAACCACTAAATCTAATGGTCGAGTGAAAAGGGATTTAGAATCGGCCCTATATTCCTCGCTTGAAGAAATCAGGGTCCAAGGTTGTGACTTAGGTGGTATTACTCATATGTTTTGGCTATCGTACATGAAAGGAACTGAAAACCCCAATTCAACTTCAGGTCCAGTGACCTTCAGTGGAAATCTGGATGTGAAAGAAAGAAAAAGGTATTTCAATTATTATGAAGGGATTGATTTGCCTTGTGGTTTTGCCAATTACCGTACCCGAGGGTTCCTTGTGTCTGAAGAAGACAAGAAGGTCATGGAACAGTGCAAGGGGGGTGTGGTAATTTCAACTATATTTGGATCCTATGAAAGATTAATAAACCCAAGAATGTTAAGAAAATCACAATAGAAAACATTTGTTTCTTCATGTTTATGGACAATGAAACTCTCACACTTCTTGCCATATACCAGATCAAGCCCAATGAGTCTCATAGAATTGGAATGTGGCACATTGTTTTGGTCAGGGAGTTTCCATACAAGGAATCTGTAATGAATGGCCGCATACCCAATTATATTTCCCACAGGCTTTTCTCAAACTGTGTTTACAACATTTGGAAGGATGCCAAGCTACAACTTGTTCTTGACCTCGGCTACCGTACATGAAAGGAACTGAAAATCCCAATTCAACTTCAGGTCTAGTGACCTTCAGTGGAAATCTGGATGTGAAGGAAAGAAAAAGGTATTTCAATTATTCTGAAGGGATTGATTTTCCTTGTGGTTTTGCCAATTATCGTACCCGAGGGTTCCTTGTGTCTGAAGAAGACAAGAAGGTCATGGAACAGTGCAAGGGGGGTGTGGTAATTTCAACTATATTTGGAGCCTATGAAAGATTAATAAACCCAAGAATGTTAAGAAAATCACAATAGAAAACATTTGTTTCTTCATGTTTATGGACAATGCAACTCTCACACTTCTTGTGAGATACCAGATCAAGCCCAATGAGTCTCATAGAATTGGAATTTGGCACATTGTTTTGGTCAGGGAGTTTCCATACAAGGAATCTGTAATGAATGGCCGCATACCCAATTATCTTTCCCACAGGCTTTTCTCAAACTGTGTTTACAACATTTGGAAGGATGCCAAGCTACAACTTGTTCTTGATCTTTTGTAAATTTTGGAAAATCTCCATGTAACTCACAACGTTGATATTGCTATCTGAAAGCATCCCTACAATACTCATACCATGGAGGAAGCCGTTTTTAAAGTCATATGGATAAATTGGAGCAAAGAAGCTGTGAGGTATCAAATGGACAGTTACTGTGCCAATGGCTTGCAACCTTGGAGCTCTGAAAATCTTCCGTCAAGAAGTGGTATGAGAACTCAACTTTGCTCAATGATGGTGAAGTTTTAGTGGGATAGCATCTGAGATTTGTTTTGAGGTTGGTTCTCTCTGTAACTGATTTTTTGATTTTGTGGGTTGTTGTTGGCATTACAGATGTGGTTGATACTGCACTGATATTGAGAAAGCACACCCTTTCAATGAAGCTATTTTCTTGCCTGTTATTCAATGAATTAGATTTCTTCGATCCTCTGGATCAGTTGCCATTTGCATATGTAAGAGACATGATGACCCCCAAAGCGAGGATTCACATGTTCGAATCAGCCATTTTTAATGCAATAACAAATGTATATCAACATTCTTACAAGGTCAATCGAAGCATTTTCAAAGAGCCTCCTTTGGATCGGCAAATTTCTGAGCCTCCTTTGGACCGGAAAATTTCTTTGGTTTATGAATCTAGAGCCTGGAAATCGTATTTGGACAGAATGTGGGCTACATATTCTGTTTGATTGTATTAATTCATTTCAAATTTGATTGGCTGCTTATATTATTCTGTTTGATTATATTAATTCATTTCAAATTTGATTGGCTGCTAATATTACAATTTTCAGAAGCTATCAATTTTTTAAACTGTGAAGGGTCATGAAATAGCGGGAAATAGCATAATATGGGAGGAACCATACTTGCAAATTTATCCAATCCATGATGTTGATGGATGCCATGCGGGTTAATTTTGTGCTAGATTGGATTAGATTAATTGAAATCATTTTTACTGCTTCTGCCAACATGAGAAGATAGAGATTGTGCACCTATATCTAATATGTGTATTGCATTTAATGGCGTTGATAGAGACTGAATTTTTTTTCCATGTGAATTCCAGTGGTGATTCTCGTTATACTGGAAATGAAGGAAAATACAATAAAACGTGCTCTTCTCGATAGCTGGTATCCAAACTGGGTGTACACCATGAAAACATTTTTAACTCAAACAGAAACAAAGAATTTTTCTAGGTGCCTCTTTGTTGTCAACGCAATCCTGAATTGAAATTTGGTACAAGTTGTAAAGGCTTGCATGTGCACCATCGTGATAGAGCTTTTATTAGATGAGGTGTGACGTGGGAACAAATGTCCCCATATGTTGATTGTTACATTTCTGCATCTTTTTTAGATTTTCCTATCCCTATGTCGCCATTTCTCTTCTATTTATGCACATTTCTGCATCTTATTTAGATTTGCATATTCCTATGTCACTATTGCTCCTCAATTTATGCACATTTTGCACCTTATTTAGATTTTTCTATTCATATGTCGCCATTGCTCCTTAATTTATGCCTTACGGCGTTTCCTTGGCAACATTCTTAGATTAACTTGAGATATAGGCGCAAAATATTGCTGAGTATATACATGATCATGTCTCCTACATTTTAGGAACATCTACTCTATCCCATAACAAATTTACATGAAATTGTGTTAATGCATAAATTATCCTGAAACTGATGAAATAGCCTCCGCAAGACATTAAACCACCTTCACCATACTAATTACTAGATGATTAGTAACATTTATACATGGCCAACGGCTCCAACTTTGGGGGAAATAGGCTTTCAACATTTATATATGCCACCCAGAATGCTCACAGAAAATGTCAAATTCAGAGTCCCAGAGTCCCAATTTTGGAAAAATGGATTTTGGAAAAATGGAATGTAAGCATTGATGTATGCCCAGCGTAATGCTGGCACAAAATATCAAATTCACACTAATCCAATAATTCATATATGGACAAAATAAAAGGGCTGCTTCAAACCTACAGGCCTAGAATCAATAAAGGAAGCAGAATTTCACATGTAAAAACTATGATTACCTTGTTAAAGAATAAGTAGTTCTATTTCAGATATATCCCATATTACCTTGGAAGGCAAAAGCAATCCAAAATGAAATTTCACATGTAAAAATTATGACTACCCTGCTCCAAAATTAATGGTTTTATTCTACATCGATGCAATATTATCTTCAAAAGAAAAGTATGACAGGAGTACATTAGATTACAAAATTGTGAATACAAATCCTACACAACTCAATTCACTACACAGAAAAACCAATACTATCCGCAACAAAATTTCAAGAAAAATTATGAACTATCTATTCTATAAAGGAATCTCAATGACGACATTATCCGTGAGAATCAAAATTAATATTACCCATAACATCTAACTGAGGCCCAAGTGCCTGTTCTTCTGCAGGGTTAAACTCCACTGAATTTTGAGGCTTTTCGGTCGATGGGTGTTTGATCGATATTAATAATTTCAACACTGCCTGTGCAAATGGGGCATATGTAGCGCTGGGAGAGCCAAACATCTGCGCAGGGAACATGGAAACAATGGCTACATTTTGGTAACACAAGGCATTTATCACCATCCTTGAATTGATCAAGACAAACCATGCATTCAAGATCGATGTTGACGCAAATATTTTCGACATCATTCTTCTTATCATTGCTGCTCTGTTCGGCGTTGGTGGTGCAAAAGGAAATAGGCAATTTCTGGGAATCAGACTCAAAAAGACCAGATCTTAGGGTGAATGGCGAGGGCGAAAATTCATGAACCGTTTCAGTTTCACGAACCGTTTTAATTTTGGATCAACGATCAAGCTTTTTTTGATTGTCTAACACCACAAATCCACAGTGAATAATAGGACACGGCGACAGCTGGGGTAATTCATTTCAAAGGAAAACGCTACAGCGTAAAAATCAGACTCAAAAATACCAAATCTTAGGGTGAACGACGAGGGTGAAAATTCATGAACAGTTTCAGTTTCATGAACCGTTTTAATTTTGGATCAACGATCAAGCTTTGTTTGATCGTCTAACACCACAAATCCGCGGTAACTAATAGGACATGGCGACGGCTGGGGTAATTCATTTCAAAGGGAAACGCTACAGCGTAATTATTAATAGAATGTATTATTGATATTTCTGTACTTTATTATCCATCGGTCAGTTCACAGTGGTGTCTACAATTGTGTAGTTCCCATTGTGTAGAGAGTCTGAGGACTATGCGATGTGAATGTTCCGCCCAGAAACAATTTCGATATATTTCTGTAAATGGCTTTAGTCAAATGAATCCCATCCCAGTTGAAATTTTGTCCAGGATTTGTACACACAGATGCTCCTACAGCGTCGCATGTTACGCTCAAATTGTAATTATATCAACTACCCATTCCACAACAAGCCTATAACACATTATTCTACGGCCCAAAATTCTATGGAGTTCAAAATTTTGAGGGTTGCCCTGTGAAAGTCTGCAAAAACAAATTTAACTTGTGGATATTGTGCTTTAAGTTTTTTCACTCGGGCTTATAGAACATCATTCCCAGTTTTGGATAAATTGTTAAACCTCAGAATGCACCCTATGTTGTCCATTGGTTCTCCAGATGGAGTGTATAGTGTTAAATACGACGGTGAGTAGCCAATGGGCAAGTTCTTTTGTACTAAAATCTTCTTTGCTCTGCCCACAGTAATAAATTTCTACAGTGCATTTTCAATCTTGGCCACAACTAAAGGGACAAAGCTAGACACTTCTTGCATTGACCTACTCTGAAAGAATGGATACTTGTAGTTGTTTCCTTCGATTTCCCCCATAAAAAATAATGCATTCACAAAATGCTAGTTACAGTCTCTTTTGAAGTTCACTCGAAGCTTTGGTTTGTACGATTAAAACCACTAAATCTAATGGTCGAGTGAAAAGGGATTTAGAATCGGCCCTATATTCCTCGCTTGAAGAAATCAGGGTCCAAGGTTGTGACTTAGGTGGTATTACTCATATGTTTCGGCTATCGTACATGAAAGGAACTGAAAACCCCAATTCAACTTCAGGTCCAGTGACCTTCAGTGGAAATCTGGATGTGAAGGAAAGAAAAAGGTATTTCAATTATTATGAAGGGATTGATTTGCCTTGTGGTTTTGCCAATTACCGTACCCGAGGGTTCCTTGTGTCTGAAGAAGACAAGAAGGTCATGGAACAGTGCAAGGGGGGTGTGGTAATTTCAACTATATTTGGATCCTATGAAAGATTAATAAACCCAAGAATGTTAAGAAAATCACAATAGAAAACATTTGTTTCTTCATGTTTATGGACAATGAAACTCTCACACTTCTTGCCAGATACCAGATCAAGCCCAATGAGTCTCATAGAATTGGAATGTGGCACATTGTTTTGGTCAGGGAGTTTCCATACAAGGAATCTGTAATGAATGGCCGCATACCCAATTATATTTCCCACAGGATTTTCTCAAACTGTGTTTACAACATTTGGAAGGATGCCAAGCTACAACTTGTTCTTGACCTCGGCTACCGTACATGAAAGGAACTGAAAATCCCAATTCAACTTCAGGTCTAGTGACCTTCAGTGGAAATCTGGATGTGAAGGAAAGAAAAAGGTATTTCAATTATTCTGAAGGGATTGATTTTCCTTGTGGTTTTGCCAATTATCGTACCCGAGGGTTCCTTGTGTCTGAAGAAGACAAGAAGGTCATGGAACAGTGCAAGGGGGGTTTGGTAATTTCAACTATATTTGGAGCCTATGAAAGATTAATAAACCCAAGAATGTTAAGAAAATCACAATAGAAAACATTTGTTTCTTCATGTTTATGGACAATGCAACTCTCACACTTCTTGCGAGATACCAGATCAAGCCCAATGAGTCTCATAGAATTGGAATTTGGCACATTGTTTTGGTCAGGGAGTTTCCATACAAGGAATCTGTAATGAATGGCCGCATACCCAATTATCTTTCCCACAGGCTTTTCTCAAACTGTGTTTACAACATTTGGAAGGATGCCAAGCTACAACTTGTTCTTGATCTTTTGTAAATTTTGGAAAATCTCCATGTAACTCACAACGTTGATATTGCTATCTGAAAGCATCCCTACAATACTCATACCATGGAGGAAGCCGTTTTTAAAGTCATATGGAGAAATTGGAGCAAAGAAGCTGTGAGGTATCAAATGGACAGTTACTGTGCCAATGGCTTGCAACCTTGGAGCTCTGAAAATCTTCCGTCAAGAAGTGGTATGAGAACTCAACTTTGCTCAATTATGGTGAAGTTTTAGTGGGATAGCATCTGAGATTTGTTTTGAGGTTGGTTCTCTCTGTAACTGATTTTTCGATTTTGTGGGTTGTTGTTGGCATTACAGATGTGGCTGATACTGCAATGATATTGAGAAAGCACACCCTTTCAATGAAGCTATTTTCTTTCCTGTTATTCAATGAATTAGATTTCTTCGATCCTCTGGATCAGTTGCCATTTGCATATGTAAGAGACATGATGACCCCCAAAGTGAGGATTCACATGTTCGAATCAGCCATTTTTAATGCAATAACAAATGTATATCAACATTCTTACAAGGTTAATCGAAGCATTTTCAAAGAGCCTCCTTTGGATCGGCAAATTTCTGAGCCTCCTTTGGACTGGAAAATTTCTTTGGTTTATGAATCTAGAGCCTGGAAATCGTATTTGGACAGAATGTGGGCTACATATTCTGTTTGATTGTATTAATTCATTTCAAATTTGATTGGCTGCTAATATTACAATTTTCAGAAGCTATCAATTTTTTAAACTGTGAAGGGTCATGAAATAGCGGGAAATAGCATAATATGGGAGGAACCATACTTGCAAATTTATCCAATCCATGATCTTGATGGATGCCATGCAGGTTAATTTTGTGCTAGATTGGATTAGATTAATTGAAATCATTTTTACTGCTTCTGCCAACATGAGAAGATAGAGATTGTGCACCTATATCTAATATGTGTATTGCATTTAATGGCGTTGATAGAGACTGAATTTTTTTTCCATGTGAATTCCAGTGGTGATTCTCGTTATACTGGAAATGAAGGAAAATACAATGAAAGGTGCTCTTCTCGACAGCTGGTATCCAAACTGGGTGTACACCATGAAAACATTTTTAACTCAAACAGAAACAAAGAATTTTTCTAGGTGGCTCTTCGTTGTCAACGCAATCCTGAATTGAAATTCGGTACAAGTTGTAAAGGCTTGCATGTGCACCATCGTGATAGAGCTTTTATTAGATGAGGTGTGACGTGGGAACAAATGTCCCCATATGTTGATTGTTACACTTCTGCATCTTTTTTAGATTTTCCTATCCCTATGTCGCCATTGCTCTTCTATTTATGCACATTTCTGCATCTTATTTAGATTTGCATATTCCTATGTCACTATTGCTCCTCAATTTATGCACATTTTGCACCTTATTTAGATTTTTCTATTCCTATGTCGCCATTGCTCCTTAATTTATGCCTTACGGCGTTTCCTTGGCAACATTCTTAGATTAACTTGAGATATAGGCGCAAAATATTGCTGAGTATATACATGATCATGTCTCCTACATTTTAGGAACATCTACTCTATCCCATAACAAATTTACATGAAATTGTGTTAATGCATAAATTATCCTGAAACTGATGAAATAGCCTCCGCAAGACATTAAACCACCTTTACCATACTAATTACTAGATGATTAGTAACATTTATGCATGGCCAACGGCTCTAACTTTGGGGGAAATAGGCTTTCAACATTTATATATGCCACCCAAAATGCTCACAGAAAATGTCAAATTCAGAGTCCCAGAGTCCCAATTTTGGAAAAGTGGATTTTGGAAAAATGGAATGTAAGCATTGATGTATGCCCAGCGTAATGCTGGCACAAAATATCAAATTCACACTAATCCAATAATTCATATATGGACAAAATAAAAGGGCTGCTTCAAACCTACAGGCCTAGAATCAATAAAGGAAGTAGAATTTCACATGTAAAAACTATGATTACCTTGTTAAAGAATAAGTAGTTCTATTTCACATATATCCCATATTACCTTGGAAGGCAAAAGCAATCCAAAATGAAATTTCACATGTAAAAATTATGACTACCCTGCTCCAGAATTAATGGTTTTATTCTACATCGATGCAATATTATCTTCAAAAGAAAAGTATGACAGGAGTACATTGGATTACAAAATTGTGAATACAAATCCTACACAACTCAATTCACTACACAGAAAAACCAATACTATCCGCAACAAAATTTCAAGAAAAATTATGAACTATCTATTCTATAAAGGAATCTCAATGACGACATTATCCATGAGAATCAAAATTAATATTACCCATAACATCTAACTGAGGCCCAAGTGCCTGTTCTTCTGCAGGGTTAAACTCCACTGAATTTTGAGGCTTTTCGGTCGATGGGTGTTTGATCGATATTAATAATTTCAACACTGCCTGTGCAAATGGGGCATATGTAGCGCTGGGAGAGCCAAACATCTGCGCAGGGAACATGGAAACAATGGCTACATTTTGGTAACACAAGGCATTTATCACCATCCTTGAATTGATCAAGACAAACCATGCATTCAAGATCGATGTTGATGCAAATATTTTCGACATCATTCTTCTTATCATTGCTACTCTGTTCGGCGTTGGTGGTGCAAAAGGAAATAGGCAATTTCTGGGAATCAGACTCAAAAAGACCAGATCTTAGGGTGAATGGCGAGGGCGAAAATTCATGAACCGTTTCAGTTTCATGAACCGTTTTAATTTTGGATCAACGATCAAGCTTTTTTTGATCGTCTAACACCACAAATCCACAGTGAATAATAGGACACGGCGACAGCTGGGGTAATTCATTTCAAAGGAAAACGCTACAGCGTAAAAATCAGACTCAAAAATACCAAATCTTAGGGTGAACGACGAGGGCGAAAATTCATGAACAGTTTCAGTTTCATGAACCGTTTTAATTTTGGATCAACGATCAAGCTTTGTTTGATCGTCTAACACCACAAATCCACGGTAAATAATAGGACATGGCGACGGCTGGGGTAATTCATTTCAAAGGGAAACGCTACGGCGTAATTATTAATAGAATGTATTATTGATATTTCTGTACTTTATGATCCATCGATCAGTTCACAGTGGTGTCTACAATTGTGTAGTTCCCATTGTGTAGAGAGTCTGAGGACTATGCGATGTGAATGTTCCGCCCAGAAACAATTTCGATATATTTCTGTAAATGGCTTTAGTCAAATGAATCCCATCCCAGTTGAAATTTTGTCCAGGATTTGTACACACAGATGCTCCTACAGCGTCGCATGTTACGCTCAAATTGTAATTATATCAACCACCCATTCCACAACAAGCCTGTAACACATTATTCTACGGCCCAAAATTCTATGGAGTTCAAAATTTTGAGGGTTGCCCCGTGAAAGTCTGCAAAAACAAATTTAACTTGTGGATATTGTGCTTTAAGTTTTTTCACTCGGGCTTATAGAACATCATTCCCAGTTTTGGATAAATTGTTAAACCTCAGAATGCACCCTATGTTGTCCATTGGTTCTCCAGATGGAGTGTATAGTGTTAAATACGACGGTGAGTAGCCAATGGGCAAGTTCTTTTGTACTAAAATCTTCTTTGCTCTGCCCGCAGTAATAAATTTCTACAGTGCATTTTCAATCTTGGCCACAACTAAAGGGACAAAGCTAGACACTTCTTGCATTGACCTACTCTGAAAGAATGGATACTTGTAGTTGTTTCCTTCGATTTCCCCCATAAAAAATAATGCATTCACAAAATGCTGGTTACAGTCTCTTTGGAATTTCACTCGAAACTTTGGTTTGTACGATTAAAACCACTAAATCTAATGGTCGAGTGAAAAGGGATTTAGAATCGGCCCTATATTCCTCGCTTGAAGAAATCAGGGTCCAAGGTTGTGACTTAGGTGGTATTACTCGTATGTTTCTTCCATTTTTGTTGATACCCCTGCATTCTTTCTATGTGCCTACATTCCATAGGGTGTTGAAGAAAGAATACTTTTGTATTAATTGCAGCAACTCATCGAGTCACTTGCTCATGTGAATTCCTCTTTTTTCAAATTTTGGATTTTACAATGAAATTGCAATCGATTTTCTTTGAGATATTTTTCAGGACAGATCTATTCAAAACTTGAACATGGCCAATATATTGAAATAACACCATGAGAGCCTCAGAACTTGTGCCTGCATTTATAAGCTATCTTAACTAACCCATTTCTTTTGGTAATCCAACTAACAAAAAAACCATTCCATTTCTTGCCTTTAAAATAGATGGAGCTTGCAATAAGGGTGGGAAAATGATAGTTAATGAGTTGGAGTAATGGTTAGATAGCAACAAAGGTGGGAACAAACTCTATTTTTTATATTAAGTTTTGGTTCTTTGGAACAAAGATTGTGTTTTATTATGTATGCATCACAGTGTCCAATTTTTTTCCTGATGCAATGATAGTAGCTATTGTTAAGAAACATCTTGACGCTTTGAATATCATAAGAGATGAATCTTGGTATTTCATACAGTGAGAAGAGGCGTTTGGTAGAAGTTAGAACGGACTGAGAATTCAGCTTTCTTTTTCATTGAAGGTTTGACATTTCAGAATCATCCCAGGGATACATTGACAATTTGGCCATGGATTTGTGATCCAACTATGCCAGCTAATTCCACTGAGTGTCAACTTCAATTTCCAAATCCAATTTCTAGTAGTTTTAACAGTCTGGTTTGAAGGTGGCCAGGGCATCCCTCCCAATCGATGTTTGGGCCCTTAGCCAAATAAAATATTACCTCTCCTCAGATAGAGGTAGCATTCCACATAGCTGTTCATGGCAACATTCTTAGATTAACTTGAGATATAGGCACAAAATATTGCTGAGTATTTACATGATCATGTCTCCTGCAGTTTAGGAACATCTACTTTATCCCATAACAAATTTACATGAAATTGTGTTAATGCATAAATTATCCTGAAACTGATGAAATAGCCTCCGCAAGACATTAAACCACCTTCACCATACTAAGTATTAGATGATTACTAACATTTATACATGGCCAACAGCTCCAACTTTGGGGAAAATAGGCTTTCAGCGTTTATATATGCCCCCCAAAATGCTCACAGAAAATGTCAAATTCAGAGTCCCAGAGTCCCAATTTTGGAAAAATGGAATGTAAGCATTGATGTATGCCAAGCGTAATGCTGGCACAAAATATCAAATTCACAAATGCCAGACGCTAATCCAATAATTCATATATGGACAAAATAAAAATAAAAGTGCTGCTTCAAACCTACAGGCCTAGAATTAATAAAGGAAGCAGAATTTCACATGTAAAAACTATGATTACCTTGTCAAAGAATAAGTAGTTCTATTACAAATATATCCCATATTACCTTGGAAGGCAAAAGCAATCCAAAATGAAATTTCACATGTAAAAATTATGACTACCCTGCTCAAGAATAAATGGTTTTATTCTACATCGATGCAATATTATCTTCAAAAGAAAAATATGACAGGAGTACATTGGATTACAAAATTGTGAATACAAATCTTACACAACTCAATTCACTACACAGAAAAACCAATACAATCCGCAACAAAATTTCAAGAAAAATTATGAACTATCTATTCTATAAAGGAATCTCAATGACGACATTATCCGCGTGAGAAATTATGAACTATCTATTCTATAAAGGAATCTCAATGACGAAATTATCCGCGTGAGAATCAGAATTAATATTACCCATAATATCTAACTGAGGCCCAAGTGCCTGTTATTCTGCAGGGTTAATCTCCACTGAATTCTGAGGCTTTTCGGTCGATGGGTGTTGATCAACATTAATAATTTCAACACTGCCTCTGCAAATGAGGCATATGGAGCGCTGGGAGAGCCAAACATCTGCACAGGGAACATGGAAACAATGGCTACATTTTGGTAACACAAGACATTTATCACCATCCTTGAATTGATCAAGACAAACCAAGACTATGATGCAGTGGAGAAGACGTAGCAATCGCCATGGATTTGCCATCGGAAGCTTGCAATAAGGGTGGGAAAATGATAGTTAATGAGTTGGAGTAATGGTTAGATAGCAACAAAGGTGGGAACAAACTCTATTTTTTATATTAAGTTTTGGTTCTTTGGAACAAAGATTGTGTTTTATTATGTATGCATCACAGTGTCCAATTTTTTTCCCTGATGCAATGATAGTAGCTATTGTTAAGAAACATCTTGACGCTTAGAATATCATAAGAGATGAATCTTGGTATTTCATACAGTGAGAAGAGGCGTTTGGTAGAAGTTAGAATGGATTGAGAATTCAGCTTTCTTTTTCATTGAAGGTTTGACATTTCAGAATCATCCCAGGGATACATTGACAATTTGGCCATGGATTTGTGATCCAACTATGCCAGCTAATTCCACTGAGTGTCAACTTCAATTTCCATATCCAATTTATAGTAGTTTTAACAGTCTGGTTTGAAGGTGGCCAGGGCATCCCTCCCAATCGATGTTTGGGCCCTTAGCCAAATAAAATATTACCTCTCCTCAGATAGAGGTAGCATTCCACATAGCTATTCATGGCAACATTCTTAGATTAACTTGAGATATAGGCACAAAATATTGCTGAGTATTTACATGATCATGTCTCCTGCAGTTTAGGAACATCTACTTTATCCCATAACAAATTTACATGAAATTGTGTTAATGCATAAATTATCCTGAAACTGATGAAATAGCCTCCGCAAGACATTAAACCACATTCACCATACTAAATATTAGATGATTACTAACATTTATACATGGCCAATAGCTCCAACTTTGGGGAAAATAGGCTTTCAGCGTTTATATATGCCACCCAAAATGCTCACAGAAAATGTCAAATTCAGAGTCCCAGAGTCCCAATTTTGGAAAAATGGAATGTAAGCATTGATGTATGCCAAGCGTAATGCTGGCACAAAATATCAAATTCAAAAATGCCAGACGCTAATCCAATAATTCATATATGGACAAAATAAAAATAAAAGGGCTGCTTCAAACCTACAGGCCTAGAATTAATAAAGGAAGCAGAATTTCACATGTAAAAACTATGATTACCTTGTTAAAGAATAAGTAGTTCTATTTCACATATATCCCATATTACCTTGGAAGGCAAAAGCAATCCAAAATGAAATTTCACATGTAAGAATTATGACTACCCTGCTCAAGAATAAATGGTTTTATTCTACATCGATGCAATATTATCTTCAAAAGAAAAATATGACAGGAGTACATTGGATTACAAAATTGTGAATACAAATCTTACACAACTCAATTCACTACACAGAAAAACCAATACAATCCGCAACAAAATTTCAAGAAAAATTATGAACTATCTATTCTATAAAGGAATCTCAATGACGACATTATCCGCGTGAGAAATTATGAACTATCTATTCTATAAAGGAATCTCAATGACGACATTATCCGCGTGAGAATCAGAATTAATATTACCCATAATATCTAACTGAGGCCCAAGTGCCTGTTCTTCTGCAGGGTTAATCTCCACTGAATTCTGAGGCTTTTCGGTCGATGGGTGTTGATCAACATTATTAATTTCAACACTGCCTCTGCAAATGGGGCAAGCGATTCATGCTTGCACTTGGATACCAGCAATCCTGTTTGAGCTGGGTGAGCAACGGCCATTTGTTGAGATTAGGCAGGTACAGGATTGTGTTTGAAACGACAGGAGAGCACTGATTAAGCCATGACAATTTTTGGGTGTTTGGGCTTGCTACGACTCATGCTACTCATTCTCCAACTCATATGCCTCAGTTCGTCCGAGACCATTTCTCCAGGAAACGATGTACAGTGTCTCCAGACTACTTACAAGGAATTGAAGGACCCTCAAGGGAACCTCCGCACCTGGAACTTCCAGAACACTAAAAATGGGTTTATTTGCAATTTTCTAGGAATTACTTGTTGGCATGATGATGATAACAAAGTGAAGTCAATTTCGCTTCAAGAGTTGGGGTTCAAGGTGAGTTTCCATCTGGAGTACGGAACTGCAAGAGTATGATGAGCTTGGATCTCTCTCAAAACAGTCTTACGGGTACCATTCCCAAGGAGCTCTGCCAATGGCTTCCTTTTCTGGTAACCATTGATCTCTCCCAGAACAAGTTTATGGAACCTATTCCTGCTGAGGTTCATAATTGCACATACCTCAATATCCTCCGCCTGAATGGAAATCAACTTACAGGGGAAATTCCCTGGCAATTGACACGGATCGACCGTCTCAAGGACTTCAATGTAGCAAACAACAAGCTTACTGGAAATATACCTTCATTCACTCACAACTTTTCTGCCTCTAATTTTCAGGGTAACCCTGGGTTATGTGGGCCTCCACTTTCAAAGACGTGCACAGCACCGAACAATCCCATGGTTGTTGCGGCTTTTCTTCTATTTGGCATAGTGTTAATTGTCTGGATTTTACTTGGTCTTCATTGGATGATTTCTGAAGCAAAAAGCAGAAGATCTGTCAAAATCCCACCGCCAAGTACCAATGAGCCCAACGATTGGCAGAAATATGTCCGAGCTCGGAGATCTGTTAAAGTTTGCTCATTCGAGATGCCCATCAGGAAGATGAGATTGGCTGATCTTGTGGCGGTCACTGGCAACTTCAGCGAAGACAATATCGTTTTGCAGGGAAGGAAAGGTATAATCTACAAAGGCAAACTGCCAGATCAATCTTTGCTGGCAGTAAAAAGACTCCGGCCATGTTCAGCACAGACTGAAAAAGATTTCAAGTGCGAGATGGATGCATTGGCCCACATGGGTGTTGATCAACATTAATAATTTCAACATTGCCTCTGCAAATGGGGCATATGGAGCGCTGGGAGAGCCAAACATCTGCACAGGGAACATGGAAACAATGGCTACATTTTGGTAACACATGGCATTTATCACCATCCATGAATTGATCAAGACAAACCATGCATTCAAGATCGATGTTGATGCAAAAATTTTCGACATCATTCTTCTTATCATTGTTGCTCTGTTCGGCGTTGGTGGTGCAAAAGGAAATAGGCAATTACCAGATCTTAGGGTGAACGGCGAGGGCGAAAATTCATGAACCGTTTCAGTTTCATGAACCGTTTTAATTTTTGATCAACGATCAAGTTTTGTTTGATCATCTAACACCACAAATCTACGGTGAATAATAGGACACCGCGACGGCTAGGGTAATTCATTTCAAATGGAGACGCCTTACGGCGTAATTATCAATAAAAGAATATATAAAATTTATTTAATTATTTTTTAATTATATATATATATATATATATATATAATTTTATTTACAATTATTATATTATATTATATTATATTATATTATATTATGATAAATGTTGAATTTCTAGAAAATCCGTTTATGAACATAAACGGAAGGCACGCCGTAGCGTAATTATCAATAAAAGAATGTATAAAATTTATTTAATTATTTTTTAATTATATATATATATATATATATATATATATATATATATATATATATATAATTTTATTTACAATTATTATATTATATTATATTATGATAAATGTTGAATTTCTAGAAAATCCGTTTATGAACATAAACGGAAGGCGCTCCTTACCTTTGGAAAAACAAATTCATGATAAAAAAAAGAAACAACTGAAATGTGCACCTTGAATTAATTAATTACTTTATGTAGATCCCCTCAAAATGAATTTGTAAGTTTCATAATAAGGTAAAACCGTACACGACCGCTTAACAAATCTGCAACTGTGCACGTCGATTTAGAGATCTAGATTGTGTAGCAATTACAACAACCATTCCGTTAAAATATAATTCCGTTATTTTTGAGATATTGGTTAAGGAAATAATACCAAGAACCATATAATAATATGTTCAGGCTTACACAACTACGGTACTGGAAGATGAAAGTTATTTCTTAAGATTACAATTTTAAAATAAATCCGCTTATCAAATTGGATGGTTTTTATACATTTTCAAAAGAGGATCTCCACAATTTTGTAATTTTTTGAATTATACTTAATGTAACAAAACATTTACCCTCCAAGTTCCATCCCTGCTGCCCAGCCTTCTAACTTCGAAACAAGAAACACCAATTAATTGATTACGGAATTCTTTGAACCTTGAAAGCTGCTCTGCAATCTCAACTGCTAGATCACAATTGCAAACAGTGGATTGAATCGTAGCCTGTAGGATGATAGCAACAGTTAATACTTTTTATTTAGAAAAAAGAATATCACAGTGACAAATAGCGGATTGAATCGTAGGATGGCAGCAACGGTTAATAGCTTTTATTTAAAAAAAAAAATGGAGAGGAGTACATTTCTTTTCGGAGATAAAAAACAACAAGCGTTATATTAAAAATATATGCTGTTACATTTTCCAGAAATCCACAGATCTGCCTCGATGTATGATAGGGATAAAAAATAAATCACAGAAACACCTGTAGCGAAAAAAACAGAGCAATCCCTCTGCGAGAGTGGGGAGATCTCCAAACAGCTCGAAATAAGCCTGCGGGCGAATCACAGGGATCGGAGATAAGGTCCAGCAACGCCTCCCAGGAAAATTGATCAAGGGAACATCATGCAAAGGGGAAAGCCCCTAAACCTATTATAGCACCCTTCTCCAGGCACTCAAAATGTATCAGCCCAGGCAGAGCAGAAACTCCACAATTAGAGATCCAATTATATGGGGTATTCTGTTCCCGATATACATAGTTGAAAGAAACAAAGTGGAAACAATCCTTCATGCAGGGGATCTGAGAATCACCAAACAACGCACTCAGGGAGAACTTCCCCATCGCCCAATCAATAATCACCTTCGAATCACTCGAGACGACAATCTCATCCACTGCGAGCCACGAGGCACATCTGAGGGCGAAAACTCATGAACCGTTTCAGTTTCATGAACCGTTTTAATTTTTGATCAACGATCAAGTTTTGTTTGATCGTCTAACACCACAAACCTACGGTGAATAATAGGACACCGCGACGGCTAGGGTAATTCATTTCAAATGGAGACGCCTTACGGCGTAATAATCTTTATTAAATATCAATGTAAATTAAGAACATTTAGCCGATCCTTTTTAAAAACTTTTTAATAAAATTTAAATCGAAATTTTAATATAAACTAATAGTAAATCAATAAATTTTTTAAAATATTCAAGTAAGTTATTTAAATTGTGTTGGGTGGTTGATAGAACAAAATATGAAATCCTCTATTTTTCATATACCTGTGATAAAATAAAAATAAAACTCATAAAATAACTGATCAATCATATAAATGATTTAAATTTTACCCAGCCATTCCTGGCCAAGATGGTTTTCATAAGGATACATATTTTCCTCATGATGTGAGTACTTTCCTCATGATGTGAATGCTTCTCACTCACGCTTTTCGTCATATCCAGGCCAATGATAGCATTAATGAAAATTACGTTAACAGCATAATCAATTGATGAGCTTTTATCTTTATATTTTGTTCAAAGCATAACCAACTATATTTATAATAAAAATAATATTTTTAACGTATATGCTCCATCTATAAATATAATGTATTTAATTTAGATATAAAGTTTAATAAGAAAATAATCATAACAAAGAAGTAAAAGTTATGTGAAAGGACTACAAGTTCACTAATATTCTTAAAATAAAAAATATTAAATATATAATAAAATTTAATTTTATAAAACTTATTTTATAGATAAAATTAAAATTTTAAAAAATTGATAAAAATGGGAAAAAAAAAAAGTGGATGAATAAATCAACAGATTAAGTATATAAAGTAACTTAGAGAAATATATGAATACATATTCCAGTAAATCACCTATAGATACATATTCCAGTAAACAATATTTTGGTTTCATTTAAATCTATATGATTTTATACAAAATTATTTCTGCTCATAGAATACTTATAAAAATAGAAAAGAAATCTTAATGGTTGGTATTGGGGTTGATAATGGAGGAAGACACGTTATAAATTGATCATTGATGTTGACTTGGTTTTATCGTTTATAACGTACTTGCCCTTGATTTTATAGTTTTACATTCGTCACCAGAACAAATAATATTTGTGACCAGCATAAAAAAAGTTAGGTGGAGAAATTATGATATATAGTTTAACTTCTTTACTTATTAACCTATGGTTTGTTTAACCATTTCGACCAATGTCGACATTATATGTGTAACTTTGACTCAATATGGAATTACCCTATATATTATCTAACTCTCTATGCTATTTTAATATGAAGTTAACCTGTAATAATATTAACAACATGCATTTGAACTGTAATACACAACGTAAAAGGGTGATGAAGTTGATTAGATAAAAACATTATGATTAATCATGTCAATGATCGAATCTGACTAAGTCAAAGCATCACTTAATTTTATAAATTCTTGAAAATAAATGCTAGGTTCCTCACCTTTAAAATAAATGCTACGTTCCTCATCTTTAGATGATGACCTATTAATCATGTTACTTGTTTAAATATGCACTACATATACTTCTAGATTTTCTCCTTTGAGAGGTCTTTATTCTTATATCATGCATATACTTTCCCTATACTTTCCGTGTTATGTTAATTTTTTTACATTGCAATTACAAAGACACATAAAAACATTTTCAAATTTACGTTAAGGTGTTCACTTAATATTTGATAGGGTAATTTATTTATAATAATTCCTTTCAATATTACTATCCATATTACACCATTACACTAATTCGTTATTTTATATATATTACATCACTATGTGTGCATGAATTTTTTTTAATTTAAATGTATAGTTGTGAAAAGCATCCAAATTTTTTTTATCGATTTCAAACAATGTTACTATGCTATTTGTTTAACTTCTATCTTTACACAATACAAATATCCGTACAATAGTTTTCTATTATTTGGAGTTTTGGTTCATTTTACAGCACAAAATATAGATATTGCCAATAATGCTCCATAACTTAGTGTGGACAACAATGCAAATCATTGATGGTATAATATTGCAACGCCTACCTAAATAGTAATCATTATGCTATTTGTAGGATACACTTTGTTGTGCGCCTTTATTTTGTCTTTGCATGTTCTAATTACTAAATCATTGATAAAGTTTGAGTTGGATGCTCAGATTGATGTAGTCAAAGTACAACTACCATAGTGTCACTATGATTCCTCTTTTGAACTCAAACTATATCAATGATCTAGTAACTAGGACTTGCAAGGACTAGATAATAGGGTGCAAGAAATTGTATTCTATGCTCTAACACAAATGATTTTGAATTTTAGCTAAGTAAAAGTTAAGCAATAATTGGTAGAGGTTTCTGTGGAAACATTGCTACATTTTCTTTGTTGGTCAACATGCACATTACCTTACCTAGCCTTCCCTACACTTCCTACCATTAAGGTGATCCTTATATTTTTAGGAGCTTTTATTTATAATGTGTGTATTTTTAGTAGCGGTTTCCGTGTAGGATGAATCATAGTAGTGAATGGGCAAAGAATTGTTACTGAAATGGCTATTTATTACCATTAATGTGCACTTCCTTTTAACTATGCACCCCATCAATAAGTGCAAAATTCCAATTTCTAAGGACAATCTTATCCAAACCATATCAACTTATCCCTTTATCCTAGGAAATCTTATCCTTTGAATTTTGGTCTTAATATTAGAGCATCTTTTTAGTTATAAGTTAGGAGTTGCATGTGTGAGTTACTTCGTAAATAATCACATATTTATGTCTCATCCTATCCTTAGCTAACTCTATCTTCAAATTTAGTTAAATAGAAATGATGGAGACTATATTTTCTACTAATTGTCCATGCACAAGGGACTACAGTTTGCGTACATTGATTCTCTCTATAAGAGTGTTATTTAATAATAATAAATTAAAGAATTATAATAGGATTTAGATTAAATTGGTCTTTCATTTACTTAATCTGTTTGAGTTTTATTTAAACCTCTCCTCTCTTTTGTCTTGCACATTCTAGTGTAGATTTTGTCACAACTAGTTCTTGTGCTTTTTATTTAGACTTAACATGGTATTAGAGTGCCTAAGGAGTTTTTGAGAAATATAATCATATTATTGTAGGTTCAAAATGATTAAGAAACAAAAAAGGATGGATCAAATCATACTATAATGTGTTATCCTTACTCCATTTAACTACTTTGTGTGGAATCCAAGATCTTACTTTTAATGTACAATAAGAGACTATATAGAATCACTATGGGGACTAAATTGAAAAAAAATCAGCCATATAGAAGGAATATTACTTCAATATAATAAATAAATCTAATGGGATCATATACTTGTCCATTTCCCTAGACTCACACTTTGATCTTGATGTTTGTACAACTCCTAACAAAGAATAAACTATCCTGGATGATTTTTATAGCAAGTTAGATGAGTTTATAGGACATTAACTCAAGAATGAGCTCATAGCCTTGATGAAAAGATATGTTGAGAACCTATAGGACTCATTCTCCATGTTCAAGGTTGTTCCTCAACTAGTAAAATCTTATGGAAATGATAAAAAAAATGGAGCAGCTTATCCTCTAAATTATTTCAAAGCTAGGACTCCAGTATTTGGTGTTTTCTTCTTCTCCCCATAGTACTAGACTTTTCATGGGTAAATATTGGAAGATTTTCTCTATGAATTATTTGGTATATTCACTCATCCTTGAGAAGGAAAGGCTCATTCAAATAAGGGGTATTAATATATCCAAGGTCCATGCACTTGCAATGCAATATTATAGCAGTGAGAATAATTAAAATAAAGGGATCTTGATCATATGGATGGAAATAACATGGAATCCCATAAGTAGGCTTAGAACCAAAAAAAGGGAAACCCTAAGAGGGAGAAGACAAACTCATTAGGGAAATTTTGAGGTTAAAAATGGGCCTCAAAACAAAACATTTCCTATAAAAAATAGCTTTAAAAGAACCAAAAGGATTCAAGATGATGATTTCATCCTCGGGTGAGAATATTTATGAGGGAAAAGAAGAAACTATTTTTCTTAATTGTATTTTTAACTTATCTCATTGTAGGTTTACTGAAATGTCAAGTGTAGACACCTATTGGATATGGAATTAAATTTCACATCCAATGAGTACACACTCTGTATACTTCTGAGTAGACCCACATTGAAAAAAATTAAATACATGGAAAAATTGTGTTGAAACATAATTTTTTCATGTATGTTAATTCTTTTCTAATGTCGGTCTACTCATAAATATGTAGAGTGGGTATTGATTGGATGTAGAATTTAATTATGCTTCCAACTAGTGTATACACTTGACATTTTAGTAGAGCTACAAGGAGATATGCTAAAAGTACAATTAAAAAAAAGGTAGTTTCCTTTCCTTTTCTCCAAAAAAATCATAAATCTAATTTTATTATTTTAACTCTTATTTGATCATTTTCAGTATGAGGCCCATTTTAGACCTCAAAATTCGCCTAATGGCACCTAATATAATAGAGTATTTCATCTATATATTTATTTTATGTTGAAGACAAATAAATCCTATGGTGCAAGAATTTCAAAAAAATAACTTCACATATTGCATATGACCAATGTCAAGACAAAGTCTAAAGGAAAGCACTAGAGGATCAAGGTAAGGGTCATGTTTTGAATACTATGATTGAACATATGATATATGGATGTATATTGATTTTAATTTAATAATATGTCTTGATCAAGGAAATTGTTTTCTTCCTCTCTACATTGTACTAGACATGTTATGATGTTGGGAGACAAAACACCAATAAGAATATTTGAAGAAGCATGTGTGAAACTTGGTTATGGAATATTTTATAATGTTTTGCATGTTCCAAACTCTACATGAATATCCTCTCAATAAACTAGATTACACTTTCTAATTCATCCGACTCAGTTGATTCCACTCAAAATTCAATGATGATTTCATAGATAATAGACGGTTTTCAAGTTGTCGTTATTGAGGAAGATCACGATGTATTTCTTCTCTCATTTCATTCCTAAATCATATTATGTTTCCCTCCTAATGCATGCATGTGAATAATGTAGATAAATAATAGATGAAAAGTTCAATGAAATCCCCTTGCATCCACTCTAGGTGGAACCTACTATAGATTTTCTACCTCTTCCTAAAGTAAATATTTGAGATGTTTTACACACTCTTCAAATTACATTTCTAATCATATTTCAAAATTGTATTTATATGTGCATGATCAACTTATTCTACATCTAGATTGTGATCATAGAGGCCACATTATCCTTTATAGGTAGTTAGTAAGATAGTGGATGATAGTTCCAAGATACATAGAACTATATCTTAGTTTCTTAGTATTCCATGAGCACTCACTACCATTGTAATAAAGGACAAGAATCAAGTAGTATCCAAAAAACTATCACATGATGGTATAGGATATATCTAAAGACATATCCATGGTGTAATTTCAATCAACAACATTATCCTTCTTCACGGAGTTTGCAAAGTAGACAAAGTATGCATTCTTAAAAGGTTGGCGGAGGCTGTTGTTTCTTCCAAGTAGGTTTTCCCTCTTGATGTCACCCTTATCATATATTTTTTTTAAATAATTCGTTTTGTACCTAACTATCTAACATAGTTATTAAATATTGGGACCCATATTTTTTTTTGTACTTGAGTACCTAACATGGCTGAAAATTGTGAAGACCCATTTGTTGTGCACATATTGGTTGTTTTTTTGGTATGTTTGTTAATTTACATTGACATTAACTAACCTTAACAACCCTACATTTCCTACCCTTGTTTTTATGTTGCGATGAACACCCCACAATTTGTTTTCCGACAATTGAATTTTGGAGCCTACTGAGGATCCTAATATCTATCATTCCATGGTCAATTGATGTTTGCAATATGTTTACCTGTCAAATTCACTTTCTCACACATGCTCATTGTGCTTTCCTTACGCAAGCTCAAATAGGCATAGCACCATCCATCAAGACAATGCTTGTGCGATGTTCAACCCATGTTGACAATCAGTGCACACTTTCATTGACAGTCTCCCTCACTTTGGTTGCATTTGTACTTCTATTTTGGTGAGTTTTCCCAACTTTTGCTTTTGGTGCACCTTCGCTTTCACAAGTGTGGCTTTCACATCCATGATTGTTTCTTTTCCTTGCTTCCACTTTAATGAGTTTTTATGTTCACGTTATCATCAATCTGACATGTGTTTCTTTCAAGGTTGTTCGCATTTTGCAAGTGTCGTCTTCATGCTTTCCTCCTATCGCAGGTGTCACTTTTGTTTTTTTCACTCATGCATGTGTCACGCCTTTACATATCACCAAAAGTAGTTCTAGAACACTATTATTCATTATATCATACTATATATCATTAGAATATGTGGAAAACACATTCCTACAACTTAGCGCACCATGTTGTCATAGTTTTCACCTTTTATCATAACTTGTGTTCTAAGTGTCGTAATGTGTCGTTCAAACTGTCGCACTTAGAAATAAGTGTCGCTTTTCTATCATTTCAAGGTGTCATTGACATTCATGAGTCATGTACATTCCATTGGCTTGTATCGATGGAATTTATATGTGTTTTCCATGTTTGACTCATGTTAGTATGCATTTATTTCTCCTACTATGTTGGTCACACACTTAACAATTTTGGAAACTCTTCTTGGCCTTCTTTCTCAGTGCAAGTTGTAAAGGAATTAACCCTCTTAATAGGTGGTGAGTGAAACTTACTCATAAGCCTCATTGACATATCTATTCCTACCATACTTATACACTAAGTCTTTTCTAAGGTCTCATCCCTCTCATCATACATTTTTCCTTCCTAGGAAAAGTGACCTAGCCTTTTACAGCCTCACTTAGTGAAAAGCACATTCCAGATGAAGAAGTAGCAATTGTTGAGAGAACTACACCCTCCCAAGCCTGAGCACACTTCAAACACTGAGTGAAAAGGCACACTTCAAAAGAACAAGTGATCCGGATTTAAATAGGAACACAACAAATTAGAGAATAACCATAAATGCAAAGATGCAGTAGAAATAACACTTCAGTTCATTAATATCAAGTATTGAAATATGCTTACAAACAGAATGGAAGTAAGACAAGATCGGGCTATGGTAGCTTATCTCTGAGAAGAGATGTGGCGGCTAGATGGCTCTGAACTATGTTACAGTGGGGCTCGAAGGCCTATTTATTGTTTAGAAACAATGAAGAATCCTAAACATCCAAAAACCTAACCCTAGGAGATGAAGCGTGAAACTGTGGGCCCTGTTTGGGTAAATTGGTACATAAACTTCCTGGGGTCGTAACTTTGGCTACGATATCCATTTGAGGCACTTAATACCTCGTTAGAAAGATCTATCCGAGGAATACAACTTTCGAGTGGCCAACATTGATTTAGTACCTATTTTGGTCCTCGTTTTCCCCAAAAAACGTTGTTTAGGGCCTCAAAACGGCTCCAAAAGTTCTGGGCCCGAAAAACTGCCAAAAATAGTGAATTGTGCTACAATTAAGGAAACTGAATAAATGAAAGAGATAGTTGTGGGGGTCCAAGTGGGAAAGGCGAGTGGCCACCAAAATCCACCTGGATCATTCACCGCCCCCAGGAAGCAATGGTCTCCATTGCATTGAGTACCTCATACTTGGTCCCTAGTGAGTTGACGAGGAAACTTCTGTTGAACTTGGTCCCTAGTGAGTTGTTCTGCAATCTCTAATGTGTCTAGTAATGGTGGGAAGCTTGGTCAAGGGCGGTCCACATTGAACACTCGGTGCAAGCCAAGGAATGGGGGAATGTTGTGCTCCAAAGCATTGTTTCTCATAACCTTGGTAATGGTGTAAGGACTATATTGGAGTGGTCTGAGCTTCTGATGGGCTCTTCTAAGGTGTTCTTTTTGTAGATGCAACCAGACTTTGTTGCCCACTTGAAACTTGTGTGGCACCCGATGTTGATCATTTCACTGCTTGTACTTGGAATTTCCTTCTTTGACTTCATGGTGTTGTTCTTTTCTTGCAGCTTCGACGGGTTGTCTTAGGTCACACCATCTTGGCTTTCTCCTTGGTTCTACGGTTTGGGGAAGCCTTTTCCTTTCTTCATATTCACAGATCCAAACTCTCGCTTCTTCTGTTTAAATTTCTACTTGATCTTGATAGCATATCAGTACGTTGTGCTGAGAGAGTAGATGTCTAGGAACTCTATCTTGTCTGGGATTAACCTGTGTGGGAAACCATTGTATTTGAGTACCAAATTCCACTCAAAATCCTTGTATTGTAGTGGTTACAACCACCCTCCAAAATTTTTCCTTAGCCTCCCTTCCAACCTTCATAGCAGCTTGCCTTCCTTCATCAAGTTCATAAGCTTCAGTTTCTTTCTTGCACAAAGGCAGCTTGTCGATCACAGTTGATCCATTCTCCTCATAAGCTACTCACCCAGACTTGTTCCAGTTGTAGGTTGAGCAGCTTCCCCTTGAAAATTGTGCATTTCTGGAGGGAAACCAACCTTCCCTCCAGGAATTGCGCAATCCTCTCTGACAGCCTGCTGGGCTCCAGAATTGTGAAATCCTCCTAGCCAACCCTCTCAGCAAGATTCACAAAAATTTTCCTAGTAGTAGGTTTTTCAGTCTAGGATTTGTGCAAATCTAGGTAGCATTCAGCTGCTCTACCCATAAGTTGCGGAAATATCCTAGGCAACCAACCTAGCTCCTAGCCAGAAATGCACATTTTTCTCTAGCAGTTGAGCAGTCTCTTGCATGTGCAACTAAGTTGACAAGTTTCCTTCGAGACTGAGAAAAACAAAATTGCATGCATGGGTTTCTTCTCCCAAGCTAGCATGCTCAGGCATCCCTTGTTCTAGGGATCTATGTTTGGCAATTGGAGGTTACATGCAAGGAGAAATTCTCAAACCTCCCACTAAGTGTCGATTCCCCTATATATGTGGCATGCGTGTCACAACCTCGATGTTATCAAAAATCATCAACCAGATGCTTCAGAGCTCATTCCTCACATCAATATTGTAGCTCTGACATCCCATATGACATCAGGGAGCAGTCGACACATTAAACTCAACTGTTTTGGGGTAAGCCCGCTTCCCATGCCTTGTGTGGCATTTATGTCCCTTTTTGTGTTTTCACTTGTAGGAGTATTGTTTGCTTGATTTCTTTGAATGCTTCCTATTGTTTACATGTATACTAGCTTGTCCTAGCTCTGTTTCAATTTTCATTGCTATCTCACTGCTCTTGCATGCATGAAACTATTTTGCACGGACGTTCACCCAACCCGCGAACTGCCTCACCCATATACATGTTGATCTGTTTGCTGAATATTTCATTCATGTTTTCGATGCATTGTTAATCACTTTGTCTATCACTTAGTTTTTCCATGCATTCACTGACTTACTTGCTTTAACTTTCTTGTCGACGAGTCGGGCCAACCTTGGCCCGAGCTCTCCCTTCACCAAGGCTACATTGCACAATCTGGGAAAGGAAGGCTCACCTTCCTCTTCAGATTTGTGAAGTCCTACCCAACACTAGCCTCCAAGATTGTTTTGTGCATTTCTAGAGGACAATGGCTGCTTGGCCCAATAAATTACACAAATTTGTCCCTACACTAGCAGTGCTTCCCAGTTGGAATTTCTTATTATGCAATCCCGATAGTTAGCAACCAGAATGGACTATGCATTGCGCAGTTCGAGTAGTCAGTCAGTCTCTTGGCAGCCTAGATTGTGCCTTGTGTAGTCTTGGCGGTCGGTCTCCTGACCTCTCGGCCGAAATTACGTAACATTGATGATCATGCACTAAGGTATGTCACAAGTCAGTTCTCATGTTCATTTTCATTTTTGACTGATAAATTTCTTGCCATGAGTATTTCCATGTCTCCAGGTATCCCAGGTGTTCATATACCTCTCAGCAGTATAGGTACAATGGTTCCCAAGAGAGTAGAGATGAAAAAACTATTCAGAGCACACTTGGGGATGCAGTCGATCAAGTCTCCACAGACTTGCCTATCCACAAAGACATCAAGTTGTTCATAGACAAGGACATCAAGTTATGACATCATCAGCATCAAAATGAGCATCATCATGAATAGTAGCTGAAGGCAACATACCAAATGCAACTAATGCAAGAGGAGGGTTGTTGACAACACAAAGGCTGAACAAGGTTGTAAGCTCAAGCAGGTCTATTGATGATGAAAGAAACCTTGGAGACTCCGACTATGAACTGACGGAGTGGATGTATATTGCACGAAGGCAGAATGGAATGAAGAAGAAGTTGCATGTGTCGAAGTAGCAACTCAAGGAAGAACATGAAGCTGCACATACAAACGAATGAGTTGCAGCAAGATCAGGAACAACAGTGGGCGCAACATGCACTCACAGATGAAACTGCGCTCGTACAAGTTAAAGATCCATCCCAGTAGCTAACATGGAGCAAACATGGTGAGAAGGGTTGTTGATTGCATGTAAGGGATTCAACAACATGCATGTCATTGTGTGCATGCATGCAACCCAACCCATTCAGCACACTCACGAAGGCGAATAAAAGAAGCATGTCCAACTGGAGTTGAACATGTACTTCAGCCAGTTGATGCACATAACCACCAACCATACCCAAGAATACCATGCATATGTTAGAAGACGAGTTGGATGAAGGGGCTGAACCAATGCATTGGTTGCAATAGAGGCAAGAGTTCCCTTCAGCAAAATGTCACCATGAGCTGCATACACACCATCGCGGATGACCAAGCTTGGCATCAGCTCACCACCTTCACCATCACAAGCATGTCAAAGAGTTGGTCTCACCACAGTAGACCAAGTGTCATTGATGTCTTGCAAGGCTTACTCAAGTCATGTTGTCTCACATGAGTACATGTGCATTATAATGTTAAGTCATGCCAAGTGTAGCTCAAGTGTCAATAGTGGATGTAACAGTCATAGAGTAGGTGAAGAGTCATGAGGGTAGTTGAACTGTCAAAAAGGGGAATGTCAAAGGTCAACTCACCCTTTGCTATAAATAGTCCCTTATAACTCATTGTACAGGTTTTTTAGTCATCCAAGCTTCTACTAAGACTATTTTGAAGAAGGCTTGGATAGTATTGTAATTCTCATTGGCTTCTCCATTGCATGGAGCTAGTACATCTCTTTGGAGGAGCAGGCAGATGTGGCTGCAATGTTCCGCTATTGGGGCTAGCAGGTTTACATGGATGTATTGTATGATTGTGACATACACTTCTTTATATAATAAGAGCCAACACATTTTCATCAATATGTTGTTATTGTAGTTGTACTTCCTTGATTGCTTTAATGATATGTGATGTTTAACTTACTTACTTGTGTATGAACTGATTCACATGCAATTATATGAATCTTGTTGTTCATGTGTTGCATATGTTGTTAATGTTGTCACTGTCTGTGTCGACTGCTCTACTGGACATCAGACAAACCTTTCACATGAACCTTGTGGTAAAAACCGTCACACTCGTCTCAGACTGATCTGCGAGTGTTGTACGTGTTATCTTACCTTGTATGATGTGACTGCCACATTTGAGTGGACTGCTCCATCGGAAGCTATGCATGTCCTTTGTGTTGTGTGTTCCTAGCTGAGTTGGGACTAATCCCTTTCAACCTAGAACTCACCTTCACCTCCTTCCCCTTTCGAAGTGTTGGAACCTGTCATACACCTTCCTTGGCTCACTACATCAGTCACACCCTTTTTGCTGACATAGTTATTCTACTTGCCCCTGTGCAACACCGTAGTCAAGGCATTACCTTACGACCCACTGTTGGGACTCCTACATCAAACATTTTGAGGTCTAATTGTGACTTCTTACCAGGGAGATCCCCTTGACATGTTGGCAGGTCCAGCACCGTCAACATTTCTGGTGCTAGAAGGAGGGCCTGAATGACAAGTTTTGTCCTCTTATCCAGTTTTAAACCTTTGCATATCTTTCATATAATCTTGCACTCTTCTTCCCCCGAGGTGTTTTTCGAATCATAAAGATGTCTACATCTCAGGGAAGATTTTCAATCTCTTGTCCACTCACATGTATGATGGTGAAGGCGAAGTGGCTTGGCCTGAGCACTGATATAAATTTATTTTCATGATTTATGAGGAAGATGAGTTTTCTGACAAACAAGTCGGTTCATTGCTTGCATAAACACTTCCCGAATATCCATTTCGTTGGGTTCTTAGCCTACTGGCTGACACCATGCACTCATTTGAGCACTTCTGTGATCTCATTGAAGACACATTCTATCATTTTGATCCAGAATATCTTGATCGGAAACTATTACAGAAACGGAGGGCTCTACATGAATCCATTATTGATTTTCGGAAGCACTTCAGTGACTTGCGGATTCAAGCTGCAAAGAGCCAGATGAAGTTTGCTTATCTTTGGGACCGGTTTGAATATTTCCTTAAGAAATCTACCCATCCCAAGAGGAAGCTTGAGATCAAGCCTCACTCAACATTCTTCATTGATGGAACTATGCAATCTCATGTGGGAGCAGGCACTGTCTCAATTAACTGTCTATCTCCCTCTCATTCAGAAGCTCCACCACTACCCAGTGATGTTGAGGATCATGCTCACACACCTGTTCATCCTTCACACTCTCCCAACATCACTCCACTTGATTTCAGCACAGATTTGGTTGTGATTCCTTCGAGATTTCATCTGCATTCTTTTCTTTGACCTCTGTCTTCGCACTGAGGTGTTCCTCTGGATGATGTTGTCTTGTGTTCATCCATTCCGGATTCTCCACTTTTTGTGAATGAGGAACAACCCACTGACGGAGTCGGTGTTTCACAACCAACATGCGTTGTCATTCATGAAGAGTATGAGTAGGAGCTTGAACATCAACCCTCAGTGAAGGATGACTCCCTTCTATCTGAGCCCCCTCCGTTCTTTCCTAACCTCTTTAGTGAACCTGCCATTCATGATTTTGCATGTGTCTCTTCATCCACGGATGCACCCATTATTGATCACTTGCAGGACTCACCGAATGTTAGTCCATCATTCGACAATGGAGAGGATAAGTTACTCATTGAAAATCCACTTGATCCTTCATCTACTCTATCTAGAAATGTAGAGGGTGAACATCCTTCCTTCTCATCTACCTCTCAATGTGATTCATCAAATCATGAGGATGCCGACCAACATCCTGAATTTTCTGATCTTGGTTGTCGTGATCTCTTACCCTCATCATCTCATCATGATGTTGATTCACTCATTGTTAATCCATCTAAGCCACTTCCCTACAAAGATCCATCTGTCAATGAAGTCAAAACCCACAAACCGTCGAGGCACTTTAGCCCGAGTTGATGGTTATATCAGGCCCTCCCTGTCCTGAGGTTGGCTTCACTTCTGATCAGGAAATTGTTCAAACACTCAAGGTTCCTCATCACTCATTTGTATGCACTGAATATCAATCTAACACATATTTTACTTCCTCCACTTGAACTACATGATCCCATTTCTCATGCATTGGTGGAGTCTTACATTGCGAGCACTCGTGCGCGACGCAAGTTATCTTTGTTTATTTCGTTTGCTTGTATGTCACAGTCAATATTGTGGTTATGCCTCAAATTTGCACATAGTGTCACACAACACCATGATAGGTTCGCGGACTACCCGACATGCACATGCACTCGCTTATGTCCTGTGGGCACCTTGAATCATGAAGTGTGGTTGTCTTCATTGTTATATCTTTCTTTCTTGCTGGTTCGCACAACTGGATTTCTCGCGAACTAAGCCTTCACCAACATGGGTCTGCCAATGCGCCACTGGTTGCATTGGAAGTATCACTTCATGTGATCAGGCCCATGTACCATTAGTGTAGGAGTAGGAATAGTGTTTGCTTTCAGTTGTTGTTTGCATGTTTGTTTTCTTATGTTCTTTGTTTGTCTGTTTGTTTGCTTTCTTGTTTGTTTACTTGCTTCGCTTTCATTTTTTCTTCTGATCTTGCTTTTCTTTATTGATTGTTAGTTCTTTCACTTGTTCCATTCATAGGTTAGTTTTGCATGAAACCATCTATGACTCTTGAAACGAGTTGGGTAAAGTATAAGAGGGCTTGTACAACTATCAATACTTGGTTATCTATCATATTGCCTCTTGTATGATGAGCTTGTTACTTTTAGTCCATGATACGTTGAAGGAAAATATGTACTATTTGAAGTGAACCTTCATGTAAACACGACGCTTGCACTCTAACTAGTGTCCCCTTCTCTAGTCGATTGTTTTTGGGCTAACCCTTGTCAGCTCAGTCAAGTAGAGTAAGGTAAGGGGGGAACCTTAACAGGCACGCCATGGATACCATAAACTACTTCTCTGTTGGAACAACCTCTTCTGCTCTCAATAAGTTGGGATCTCACTTCCACCCATGAAATGAATAAGTGCTATGCACAATGGAAAATGAAAAAATGAGAAGTCAAAAATTCGAAATGAAAAATGAATAAGGTGAAAGAAGAGAAAGGCTTCATGCACAAGGAGGTGATGTAAGTAGCTCTGTCGGGGTATTGACCAGGCTTGCTGGTAGTGGAGCCATGCTTGTTCCTATGTGACTCCACCAGGGTACTGTCTAGGCCTATTGGTAGTGGAGCAACACCAGAGGTGAAACTAAGACTCTGACTTCTTGTGCACCTATATACCCCTCAACCTCAATCGAAACAACTGTGTCACCTTGGACTAGTTGACAATTGACGTGCATGGAGATGATTAACAGACCATGGTTGGCTATAGGTAAATATATTCAAGTTATGGTTGAGGAATTTACTATGGTCAACATACAATTAACTATAAATGAACATGGTTGTCCAAATCTAACCATAGTTGACTATGATAGAATATGATTGGCTATGGTTATTATGGTTGTTCATATTTTATCATGGTTGATTATGCAATGGAATATGTTTGTTGAGCCGTTCTTTCTGTTTATTGCTTTGGGTGCTTAAATATTCTAAGGCTCACCCACAACTCATGGGTTATTCCCAAGACCAAAGTCTAACACTATGTTGTCGCTCCCAGAGACAACCTTGGATTGCTTACAAGACCAATGCATGGGTACATCTAAATGATTGTGCCTCAAATGATTCTCAAGCAAGAGGAGACATCACCCATATTCTATACATATATATATATATCAGAGAGTTGGTTCTTTCATCCAAAGATACAAGCCATATGTTTTAGCTTTTCTACACAGACATAGTTCCTAGAAATATAACATAAATAGTGGAGGACGATCACTTCAAAGATTTATAATTTTAATAAGCTTTATAAGATAAATGAGAGAGGTCAAATCAAAAGGACAACTCAAGATATAAAGCTCAAAGCATCGAGAACTCTATATATAAAACATAGAGCCTGAAACCATGAGATTTACTATAACTACTGAGTTAGAGGAAGATGTAATGGAAAAAAAATAAGTTGAGTAATATGCTTCATGAAATATAGCTTGAAAATATGATTTCAACCCCTCACACAGGCATATGAATTAACCTTTTAATGCAGATGAATCTGTAGACAAGTCTCAAATATCAAAGTATATATTATTGCATGAATTGAAAAGAGGAAAACATACAAGATGAATGAAACTAAGAAATAACACATTGTAATACTTCAGAGGAAGAATCAACACCAATGATGTAATATTCTGCAAGATCTATGTGACTAAGTGATACAGTTCTCACAGAAATAATAGACTTTCTTTTAGATTTTGAAACCCTTTTTCAGTGTTGTGACACCTTATTTATAAGAAGAGGGGGTGGTTTTAATCATGTTTTAATAGATAAAATCATGGGATGAGCTTTCAGTTGTTAAGTGAGCGGAGAGAAAGAGAGAGGGAGGGAGACAATGATAGAGTTGGAGGGAAGAGAGAGAGAGACAGTGATGGGGGGAGAGACATAGGGAGGTGGGAGAGAAAGGGACAGAGTGTAAGAAATAGATATATGAATCAATAACGAGGGGGGAGAGAGAGAGAGAGAGAGAGAGAGAGAGAGAGAGAGAGAGAGAGAGAGAGAGAGAGATGGAATTGTAGGGGAGAGAGCGGGGGAAGAAGAAAGACATTGAGAGAGAAAGGTAGAGAGAGAGAGGGAGTGATAAGAGAGATATGGAGAGAGAGTAAGGGATAGAGGAGAGCAGGAGAGAAAAGAGAGATAAGTGGAGAGAGAGAGGGAGAGAAGGGGAAGAGAGATAGAGGGAGAGGAAGAGGGAGGGAGAGAGAGATAGATAGATATGGAGAGAGAGTGTGTATTTTCGGTGCGTGAGATAGAAAGAGGGAATAAGAAATATACACATAGGTACAAATATAGATATTATATAGTATTATATAACCAACCTATATCCATCTTCACCCTAGATATATGAAGCACTGAAGGGGATCAGATATCTTGAGGTGCAAACCTTTCCTCAAGTCTTGCAATCAAAAAAGAGGTTTGCACTTTGAGATATTTGATTCCCCTCTGTGCTTGATAGATCCAATGTTAAGATGGATCTAGGCTAGTTTATCTCAAATAACCTCATTTATTTCCATTTATTAGAATCATAATAACCTAAATAAAAATATAAATTTTTTGTTCATATTTACCTCTACATCATATTAGGAATACACATCCAATAGCTCATACATTTTATTTTCCAATTGGAGTAATTGTGGCTTTATGTTATTTATTTCAATTGGTTATCATAAAGCATTTAATCATTTTCTATTATAATTTTACTTTAGATTTTTACACATATTGTGGATGGATTCATGTAAATATAAGCTTGCAAATTATTAATTCACCAAAAGAGATTCAATTTGTCAGCCAAGAATCATGGCGATATTGTACTGAGATGGCACTAGTGCAATAAAAATCTTATTGCATCAAGGTAGTGGCCACGGTTGTAATTTCCACTCCACTATGGTGCTATTGTAGGAAATAACATTTCGATATGATGGGTTGATTATACATCAGTTGTAAACATGCTAAGTTATATTTTGTTTCATTGTAAAAACAAGATGAAATCTATTGGGATTCATTTCTATGTAACAAGTGTCATAACCTTCAATATTGATTTATATTGATCTTGATGTGAAGCTTTATCAATGAAATTTTATGAAATATATTGACATGTGAAATTGATTCATTATTGCATGATATGCATCGTTGGCTTGTTGTATGACGATCTATTACGTATGATAGGTAGGACCTAATTGTCCATGGAATCCAAAAGAAGTTCAATGAAGATGGATTGAATATGTGATCAATAGGATGGATGGATGTCTCGAAATGTTTTCCATGATATATATATATATATATATATATATATATATATATATATATAACATGGCTTTATTATTTTGATAGTGTTCTCCAATGTTGTGCTCCTAGATGTGTAGGATCTAGTGTTAGCCTTAACAATTAAGCCTACATATAGGTAGTGATTTTATGATGTGGATTTAAGATGTGTTCCATAAGGAAGGTTGGATTATTTTCCCACCTATTATCAACTACCTCCATAGTCTACATTTGAGTGGATATGTCCTCACATGTTTGTATGGTATTTTGATCACACCCATGGCAATAAAATGAGGGTTGCACAATAAAGGCATGAAGCCTATATCCCTTACTAGATTATGAGTCACTCACCAAATGTAAATGAGTTGGAGTGAAAAAGAATACCTATAAAATATTAGTTTCTTCATTTTTTGTACCGTGGATCGAGTGACTATGGTCTTACTCGTGGTATTGGTTGTGATTCCATTTCCCAAAATAAACCCTTGAAAGCCACATTTATGTAATTAAATAGAATAATTATGTTGATATAGGTGCACTCATTTAAATAAATATGATAAAATTTGTCCTTTCTTTATTTTATAAAATAAGAAAATATATAAAATTAAACTTAAACGTACAATAGGAGCATTTTAACTAATTGTATAACCCACACTTATTTAAATATATATATTTAATTAAAAGGTGGATTTCACATGTATGCGCATAAGCATGTGAGTTATACCTTGGAGAAGAAATGAGGGAAAAATAGATATAAATTGGATGAATAATAGGAATATTAAATAATTATTATTTAGAAAATTGTATCTACATTTTATAGAAGGATGAGAGTGATCATGAAAAGCACATCGGATGAGAGTGATCATGAAAAGCACATCATGTTTTATCATTAAAATGTTATTTAAATTTCATGAAGTTTTTGTAGATAGGTGTCTAGATTAGGCCAAAACCCAGTTAAACATTTATCTTCCTTACGGTGAAAATTCAGAAAATTCTATCTTCCTTAGGGTTTCAATTCACATTCGAATTATCAGATCTACAAAATATCTTATCGGAAGGATTTCTTATTTTTACTCCTTTCGTAGAAGTTATTGAAACTTAGGAGTTCTCTGGGAATAATAGGACCTTTTGGATGTGATAGGGTGAAAATGTAATGTGCTGTCTTTTATTAGCAAGGTAAAAACTTGGAGTAAGATATTGGAGTCTCGTCTGAAAAGTGAGGAGGGAGTTGTGATTTTTTTATACAAGAGATATTTCTTTTCAAAATTCACAATTATCGTAATTTCTTTTCTTTAGAATCGTACGCATTTTGAAAGGTCAGAATTGTTTATGTATTTAATTTGGGAGTTGTGATTTTTTTATATAAGAGATTTCTTTTCAAAATTGACAATTATCGTAATTTTTTTCCCTTTAGAATTTTAAATATTTTTAAAATTCATAATTGTTTATATATTTAATTTTTTTCGCTTATATAGAAAACTTTAAATCCATGAATATAAATTAATTTATCTCTTAGAATAAGGTAGTTTCTTTTATACTTAATAGTTGAAGAATGTTTTTACTATTTTGATGGTTGTATTAGTGATCACGACTTATAAATCATATAGGTATAAGAATGGGAATATGATGCTTAGGGATGCTATGGTGAAAATTGATATTGAGTTTCAGAAAGCATGAGAAACTATTATAATAATCAGAAATTTAGAAGAATATAAAGATGGTTAAATTTATAATCATGCTTGGAGCCTGGAGGTACAATCTTCATAAATGTAAAAGTGTTATTAAATGATGAAATTTCCTACTCCTCTTCATATATCTTGAGAAAGAAATAATCTTCATGTGCTTTTATAGGTCTCGTCTTTTTCTCTTACCAAAAAAAGACTGATTCTCCTTTATTTATGTTTGCATAGTTATAGGGAATATAGTAAAACCATCATAATTTGTTGTTTTAGTATGGACCCATTATGAAATTGTAAAATAATTTATAAATTTCATACATCCAAGTAAAAAACTTTTATAATATACCACCCAAATAGACCATGACTTTCCTAGTGTATGTTTTCACTATATCTACCCTAACAAATATCTACTCTTTTTAGTAGTTTTAGGACTATTTTGTTTAGTATGTAACTTTATGAGTAATCATAGTACCCATTTCCCTTGAGGACCTTTCTAGGTTCATTTCCTAGTATTAGGAGCTTAGGAAATACATTTTAATCTAATAATATCATCATTTAGAAACATGGCAAATATGGGAAACTAGGATGCCCAATTTTTCATAATTTTGATAAGAAAGTTAATTCTCTACATAGATTTAATAATTCATACTTCAATAATTATAAAAAAATATTTATTCACTTTTGTATAATGCCATGGATTTTTTTCATCTTTAATTAGTTATATATATGATAAAAGAAAGTTATATATATGATAAAGGCTTAAAATTCTCATAATAATGAATGAATATAATAATTCATACTTCAACAATTATAATGCCATGGATTTTTTTCATCTTTAATTAGTTATATACATGATAAAAGAAAGTTATATATATGATAAAGGCTTAAAATTCTCATTATAATGAATGAATACCATTAACATCTAGATAGAAAAATAAATCGTTAATGTACATTCTATAATCTACTAGTCGAACTAAAAAGATTCTCAAGTTTTACTAATAGAACGTCCACACAATCGTTCACACTACCTTTGTGTGCCTCTAGTCGTTATTCTCATTATAGACAATACCTTCGTATGCTACCACACTCTAATCTCTCATGTGTTAAACCACTAATGCCAATGCTTGATTCAATTGGTATGTCAATGCTTGATTCAATTGGTAATAGGTTACTAGACGACACAAAATGCTATCTTAGTAACAAATTAAAATTTGACAGTAATGGTAAGATGGCGGGTTAGACAATCTAAAAAATTCATAAGTTAGTTGATTTAATTTAACCAAGTCAACCTAAACTATCGGCACTAATGATCGATTACAACAAAATTAACACATCTGCATTAGTTTTTCTCATTATCCTCATTGATAACCTATGAATATTATAAAATTATTTATCATTATTTTCTATAAAATGGTGATAAATAAATTGTAGTGTTAAATTAAATTGTTTCTGTGATATGACTTATTTTACATAGTTTTTTAGGATTTAATTTATTTCTACATTTATGTATTATTGTGTACCTACAATAAAGATGGTATAGGTAACTAATTCATCTATTTACTAACTAGCTATTGTAGCAATTGTATCATATGTTGCAAAGAAACTGTCGTAAGGCATAAATTGCATAAATTCAAGAAGAATCGTAACATATAAAAAATAGTAATTTGATATTTTGGAAAGTGGAAATCATTTACTATATATAGCGATTGTTGTACCTTTTTATGAATTTCATTATATTTTTCAATCAATCAAGAGCTAGTTACACCCAATATGGAAATTATGATTCTAATAATATGATTTTACATTTATACCCTTCTTCCACATAGAGAATTCCACCCAAGATGGAAAGGGTATATTGCTTGATATTGTGGAAAATAAAAATCATTAATTTTATTATATATAGTGATTGTTGCACATTTCCTTAATTTCATTATAAATGTCAGTCAATAAATTTATTGCAAGAATATTCTATTAATTGTTATCATAATTTTATAAAATTATTGCATAAATATTCTATTCATTAAGAATTGTTGCATATAAAAAATTATTGAAGATAAAAATGAGTAAACAAAATGCCATTCAAAACTAGAAGATAAGGAGAAATCACTTACATTATGTCAAATTAAGAGATTCTATAAGATTTCCAACATAGATTGTCTCTTAATATTTAAAATTGGTCTTTTATGGTGTACAATGAATATTGTTTTGGATTTTAGTGGTTAGAACGTTGTAATCATATTTCTATAAATTTATTGCAAGAATATTCTATTAATTATAATCATAATTTTATAAATTTATTGCATAAATATTCTATTAATTATTATAGAGTAATATGAGATGTTTGATATCTTGGAAAGTGAAAACCATTATTGTATTTTTTTTTTAAATTTCATTATAAATGAAAATCAATGAAGAGATCCTTAAACCCAATACGGAAATGAAGATTTCAATCATATGATTTTACATTTATACCCTTCTTCCGCATATATATTTGGAATCATTTACTATATATAGTGATTGTTGTACATTTTTATGAATTTCATTATAAATACCAATCAATCAAGAGATAGTTACACCCAATATAGAAATGAAGATTCCAATCATATGATTTTAGATTTCCCTCCACATAGAAAATTGCACCAAATATGGAAATGGGATATGTTTGCTATTTTGGAAAATGAAAATCATTAATTTCATTTTATTATATATAGTGATTGTTGCACCTATTTTCAACATACTTGAATTCAAAATAGGCATATTTTGGCTTCAACTTGATCTTCTTATAATCTATCCAAAATCATTTGATACAGGTCACTGTGATCCTCTCCAGAGAGTGATAAGAAACAAAATGATGCAAATATTTGCTAGAGTTTGAATTGGTGGAACAATGTAAATGGATCTGAATGAAACCCAAGAGAGGTATATCAATTGCAAGAATCTTGAATCCAAAATAAAGTTGGCATATTCAAGTAGGGTGTGGATAAATTCCAACCATTCAAGTAGGCTTGTACTTCAAACATAAGGGTTACGAGTGCAAATACATATGGATGTTTAACCAAAAGGCCAAATTAGGATCTTCAGGTCAATAATTACTAAGGATAGAGATCTTGGCTATCTCTACAATGCATTATTTGGCAACTACCCTAAATAACCAAAAAGAGAGAGTTTGGCTTTGGCAACTACCGTAAATAACCAAACAGAAACAGGTTGTGGATACTCCTCTCATGTCAATGATGAAATATTTGAGATTGACCTCTTTAAAGAAGATCCAAAATGGTTAATCAGGTAAATGTGTGCATTAGTAAGACATTATTCATGTTGCAATAGTTTTTTTGTTGCAATATTTTTTTTTGTTATATTTATGAAACCTTTGGCTATATCAAGCACATTAATATTTTTAATACAGTTGTACTATTCAATAATCAAGATGCTTACATACCTCATTTCTTTATCACTTGTAAGAAACATTGTACTTGGATTATTTGGAATATTTTGTTAACTAGATTAACTTTTGCATTCATCATATAGCAATAAACATTTCATAAACAATACTTATACTTTTTTGAAACCATGATATATACCATTTCTTAGTACATCATTAGCTCTCCACTCTATACCTGGTTCATCGTAATTTTTTTATAACATGACAAAACATAAACATTAATAATTTTTGTTTTTTTGGTGTTGCATTTATAATCAAATGAAAAAATTAAAGTATAACTACTTACAAATTGTTTAATTATCCTTCAACACTCTAGCATATAGTCACAACCCATAATGAATCCATTTTGAATCAAATGTTTTAAATATTTGAACCTATTAAAAAAACACATAAGGAACCCATAAATAATGGTAACTCGTGTAAATTAAAAAAAATACAACAATTATGAAATATTAAAGAAAATACAATCACATTGAATAACTATTTTTAAGTTGTAGGTCTATCATACATGTTAAATATGCTCTATTAAAAAAAATAATAATAATAAATAAAGGTTTCATGTCATAAAAAAATTTGTAAATTAAAAAATGCAATAATTGCATATAGTTGATATATAATTTTTGTGATGGCTACTACCATGAAATTATGTTAATTTATTTGACCATATCCTTGTAAGGTTCTTTAAACATCCATGCCAATATATTTAGCTATTACCTGGTTCATTCTTTAAAATTTTAATAAGATTTATAAAAAAAAGTAAACTAAAAAATAGAGTGATAGTTATATGAACCTAAATATAGTAAAACTATCAACTTATATTTTAATATATATATATATATATATATATATATATAAAAGTGGGTTTAATAACTCTTTGTAAATAATATTTTTTTGTTATTGTGTTTTTTTTTATTTTAATTTACTTAACTTTTTTAACAATGTTTTTATTATAAGTAAAAAATAATATTTGAGATTTATTGTGTTTTTTTTATTTTTCTTTTTTAACAATCAGTTTAAATGTTTTTATTATAAGTGAAAAACAATATTTGAGATTTTTCCACTATGATTTTTATAGTTTTATGAAAATTTTCTTCTCATTAACTTCCATGATGATTCAAAATGAAGACACATTCATCATAATATACTTTCTTGTTATTGTGTCATGATCATTCAAAATGAAGACACATTCATCATAATATACTTTCTTGTTATTGTGTCTTTTTTATTTTGATTTACTCAATTTTTTTAATAATTAGTTTATATGTTTTTATTATAAATGAAAAAACAATATTTGCGATTTTTCCACTATGCTTTTTATAGTTTTGTGAAAGTTTTCCTCTTATGAACTTGGAGGATGATTCAAAATGAAAACAAATTCATCATAATATATATATCTTTCAAAACTTTTATCTTCTCAAAATGACTTTATGAAATGAAAAATTAAATGTTTGAAACATATTGGCTATTAGAAAGATGATTAGTAAGAAGTTTGAGAAAACTTATTATTGCTCACCTTTTCATACACTTCATTACTCTATTTGCAAAAATTTCATAAAGTTTTTAACATTTTTTGTCACATACCTGTGTCTAAAATAATTTTTTTTTTTTTTTTATCCATAAACGTATGCGTCATGGCCTCTCTAAATACATCTTCCATCCCTAGACTTGATTTCACATGGAGATATAAATTATTACATAACATCATACAAACATTATATACGAAGTAATTGCCGTTGACATGGTTACGCATGGACATGAATATATATATGATTCGCACATATGGCTATGCAGTGAATATTTACACCGTTGTCTTATTTTACACATGGATTAGTACATAGTTTACTCACATGATTATGTAATGAATGCGAATACATGTATATAGTGCAATCTTTGGCTATCGGCTATTATGGTTAATGTATTATTGAGCTCTCATGACTTGCACCCTTAGGACCGACGAGGACTAAGGATGGTTGATTGAATATTTGGTATGTTTGATTAACATTATGGCAAGCTTCCGTATGTTCCTCGGCATTGCCAATTTAGCAACCCGAGAATGGCCACCGGCATGCACCGCAGCAACGGATGTACGCAGCATTCATACTGCTGGACTGATCACATGAAGGGAGATGGGTTGCATTTAGGTCTCCGGCTAACCCTTGCCGCCTTATTCAAAGGCGAGGATGGCCGGATGGCATCCGAGGGCAGAGACGCCTCCAGGTGTCCTCCCAAGGTAATGAAGTATATGTTTACTTTTCTCGATTATTCTCATTATTTTCGCAGCTCGGCGCTCTCGACTGTTCTCATTATTTCTCGCAGCTCGGCGACTTCTGTTCATTCTCTGCATCACTGGTTCTAGCCTGCGTGCCATGGAAAGTTCTTCTTGCGCCAATGCTCATACCTCCGTCGAGCGAGCATTCTGACGCCGAGCATCTGCTCTGCTTAGCATACATATTCTGTCGAAACTGCCGAGGTAAGAAACAGTGAGTGACCACCGGCTCTTTTCTGATGTGCTTCCTTTGCTCCGTTTTCGCTTTGGTCTCTTGCTTCCAAATTATTGCATGTGTTTTCTTATGAGGTGATACTCACAATTGCTTGTTATGGTTTGTATATCCAGCAGCTTCCGGCTCTGGTTCGATGCGGCTACAGGGGTCCTCCTTTGAGGCTATGGCGCTCCCGGCCTCACGACAGGTGTGCCCCTTCCAAGTTTATGGTGCGGCTCTGTTGCAAACCTATGTTTCTTTGTTTTAAACTGTCGGCAGAGGGTTCCTCTGCGCCTAGCTGTAGCCAACCTTAACCTTACTGTGGTTGGACGCAGGTGGCTACGGAAGGCTGTTCTCCGTCTTGTTCAGTGACCACCTTGTGCCGGTTACGGGTTCCGCCAAACCCTAGCGCAGAGACTGTCTCCGCGACTCCGTTATTTGTAATTTGACTGTTTATTGTTGCTTGTCAATAGCATTCCGGCCACGGCCCCTTTGGATGTGGATAATGGGCACAGCCCCCTTTGTTTTTTTTAAACGAATGGCTACAGCCGTATGGCTTTTGTCAATTAGTAATACATCTGTATACTGTTTCTTGCTCGTTATCAGTTTGTTTGGACTAAAGATGGTACGGGTCTTTCGACCCGGATGCTGAATATTTGTTTTATTTACTATATACTCTGGTATTACAAGTTCTGTTCAGTATACGGTATAATCTCGCACTGCGAGTTCTGTTTCATATTACACTGTGGTTATTTAAATTGCGATGGGGCTTTTTATGTATATAACTTGGCATATAATTATAATTTCTGTTTACTGTTCTATCATGGTTATTTTACGACTATTCCACAAACAGGTAAGCGGCTCAGTTGCCCGACCCTATGCTTACTCTGTAAAGGAATGAGTCAAGGATTTAGCTCGTACCCGCGAGCCCAAGCATGGCCTTCCCGGCTTCAATGCTTGGTTATTCCGCCTATTTCCATCAACCTCTTGGATGGTGGTGTTACACGGCTTGGATTATCTATTGTTTAGATTCTGTGTGTTAACACTTTGAGTGTCGGGACTCTCCTTTGAGATTGCATGTTATATAATGAGTTATTGTTCGCTGTGTAAATTGTTTCTTTAATTGTTTCTCATTACAGAGTTAACCCGCACCGCGGGTGTTACATGATGCAATCATTTTAAGAATACATTGCTGCTCATAGGGTTTATTATGCCAATCCGGCAATAAGCCGAACCGGTTGTTCTGTTGTTTTATATGTATATCAGTAACCCTTTAATCTTTTAGTTTGACTGACTTTTTTCCGCGTTAGCTGTTCAGAACAGTTAACGCCGCTAACCATGCTGAGCCACCAGCATCCATTATACTTGCTCGGTTACCTCAATAGCAAGATACAGGATTCCTAGGCTTATAAGCCTGGTTTCCGTCCAGTATAGGACGCAGGTTTCTCAACTTATAAATAGACATATATAGACTCGCTCTTGTATTATCAGACAGTAGTAGCGGTAATTTCCAAATAACAGATAACACATAAGCCTTACAGATACTTCAAGGTTTAACACAAGTGACTTACAGGTACTTGCAGAAAAATAAATTAGAGTTCAATTTTACTTACCTGGTCTCTACCAGCCTTAAGTCCTTAGTATTTCACCTGCAAATTAATGCATATCGATTTAACCGCCCATCCATGAGACTCGTCTTTCGAGACCAGAGCCTCCCCCCTAGCTTTCGCTTGCCGGATCTCTATCCTTAGCAAGGTTGCACTATGTGCTCGACTATCTGGTCCTCACGAGACTTTATTTTCATTACTTTCTTTTTCTTTCTCTGCCTGTCACTACATCGCAGATTTTTTTGCCAACCCCCCTCCCTTTTCCCTGGGAACTTTCCAGTTAGGGAGGGTGGTTACACTCAGTTCCAATAACCGACTTTCCAACTCCCTCCCAGGAGTTGTCAACACAATCATGAGCATTCTTTATTAGACATTTCAATGCATTTGTAAAATAAAAGAAATACTCATAAGATCCTCTTTTTAAAAAAAAAAAAAACAAATAATAAAATAGTCTTGCAATGTCATTTTAACTCAGTCTTTTACCATGGTGAAATTTAAATATTTACATTCTCTCGGGGTCATCACATTTTTTCTTAAACACATTTCAAACCTTCATTATAACTAACGAAAAATAATAATATACAAAAACATAATATTATTGTTGTCTCGAAATTATTAAGAACCATCACTATCATTGTATCAGATAACACTTATATGAAATCGTATATGAGGTTACCAAAACTAGGAAGCAAATTAATACCTTTCGAAATAAGTCCATATGTCTATCTTGAATAGTTATCCCAGACATCCACATTATTATAAGTGTTCATGGATAATATTTTCAAATGGTGTGCTTTAATCCATCTTCATTGATCACGATTCTACTTTCACTTGAACTTCTAGCTAGAGTTTCCTTGAATTCGAAGTATCCACCTAAGTCTCAATGTAAAATATCAGACTTAAATTGACGTCCACATTGAACTAAACCCCAGCACCGGCACCGACACTGACACTGGAACCCGTCTTCCCCAATCTGACAACTTTTCTGTCATTAGCTGGATCGTTCAAGACTTTCTTGAGTCTCTTCAAATTCAGCAATATTTAGAAAATTTGATACTGCATTCTCTTCTCTCCCAACAAAATGCTCACCAATTTGACAGTCGATGAGAAGAAAGAATTTTTGTTATCTCATTGCCTTTCCAAGTTATACACGTCGACAATTTCCAAAACCTTAACAACCATGCCAACACAATGGCGACTGACAGCAATGGGGGAAATAAAATTCGAATATCACTGAAGATGGTGGGGTTGTGACTGTGTCCTCTAGTTCTCTAACCACACCAACATTAGCACTGTGTATGTTACAGATCCTCTGGCACTTTACACAAGTTTGATTTGCAAGAGTAAGAGGATTGATTTATAGAAAAAACTTCTCCCTTTCTAAATCTTTAAAGAACCTTCTGCATTTATGATTCATAAAACATGTAATTCATGCATAAATGCTATCTAGCAGGGGTTAAATTTGATGTCTATTTACACATTTTCTGTTTTTTTTTTAAGAAGTAAATACTTTTTATTTCAAAATATACATGTAATTGTTTACTGTCCAATAATTTTAAAGACAGTCCTATTGACGTGCACGTTAAAAAATGACCAGCTTCAATTTTATATATATATATATATATATATATATATATATATATATTTCATGTCAAGTTTCAACCTTGCCTCCACATTGAAACTAATATAGGAATATTTGCACTATTTATTTGTCATTTTAAACAACTACTCTAGCACGTGAGATCTTATATGACTTATTATACATCTTTTGATAACCGAGAGTGGAGTGCTCTACTGCGATTGAGGGATGTTGCATGATTCCATGCTAATTTTGTGTTATTGTCTGGAAACATCATTCCATTCAATTACATCTTGCTATTAATCTTGTTATCGTTTCTTTGAAAATGCCATTCCATTCACAGATTGCCATTAATCTTGTTCCTGTTTGTTTGCAAGTGTCATTAAATTCACAGATTGATGTTAGTGTTACTCTCCTATTCAATATATATATATATATATATATATATAAACACAGAGACGTCATTGATGGGTTGATTGTGGATTCAAACAAATTCGAAGGCCAATTTCCTAAATTACAAGCTTGTCTTCAAAATTACTTCAGGCTCTCACCTTAACTTGTTTTTGCTCAGTTTTAGTCTACTTTTTCTGCTCTCACCTGAGAGACCCTCGCTTGGTTCTCTATGTCCCAACAGTGGAATTTCTTTGTCAAACCTTTTCACAGTAGCCGCGAAGGTTTGACAGTGAGGCAAAAGTTTCGTATTTGTATGTATTCTTGTAGTACACGGATGTATATTAATGATGTGTTGTTTGCCATATTAAGGGGACATTGTGTTTGTGCTCGTTTTTTTTCAATAAAAAAAAAAATTAGTATATTTACTATTTACATAAATTGTCTATTTACTATTTACTAACAGAATTGGGGTTGCTCATAGTGGCTATACTATTTGACTCCCTTGAGGCTATCTTTCTTAATTGTATACAAAACATAAGAAGCTATGTACTATATATATATAATAAAACTTGAAACACAACCAGCTATGTAATATATATATATATATATATATATATATATATATACATAAAAACTTAAAAGTCATGTATGACAAAGATCTCTGCAATACCATAACTCTTTTCACCGAATAGGTTGAGAACCAAAGCAGTCTTAGAACTTGACGGTGGTTAAATCAGCGTGAGTATACTTATGAGTCATGACGATGGCGCTCCGACCATATTTCTCGCAGGAAAACAAATCCACCCACCACTTCGAAAATGAATTTATAATGTTCTTATTTTTTACGAGGTCGAGATGGATCGAGAGCAATAAGTAGTGGGGAGATTTGATACAGAGTGACCATGGAATTAGGTCGGTGAATATAATTTGTAAAAATAAAATGAAACACGTAAAAATAAATATTACAAGTCATAAAATGAGTACTTTAAAAATAAAACTATCAAAAAAGAATTCGATGGGTAGGGGTACCTGTCAAATTTAAGCCCTGCTACCTACCTCTTCCTCCAGCTCTGTCCTTCGTTCATTCTCAGTTGGACCTTGGTCTTGTGAAGCGCTGACAGGTAAAGAGAACAGGCATCCTAATAGCCATGATGTTACCCAAAAATCTAACAAAAGTCGTTCCCCTTTCCTACAACATCAATTGGTGTTTAGATACCTGAAACACCAGTACCCTTTGCACCAGTACCAGAGGTATCAGAGGCAGAAGTTAGAGAGGTAGGAACAAAGTGTACAGAAGTGAAACTAGTAATTCCATTTAGTAGCGACGACCACACGTAACATGAATTAGGAGAGTCAAATTGGCGGTGGAACTCATCGAAACGCAGCCCATTTAATGTATTAGGGAGGGTTACAGTCGACTAATCATGATATTGTAGTTTGGGGTTATGCCAGAAGCATAATTCCACTGACATTCCTTACTTCTCCGGTTAATGGAATTAGATCTGCTACTGGAGATTCTATTGGAAGATCTGCTATGTGGTTGATTGAATATATAGGTTTTGGAACTCGAATTGCATTTGAATAATGTATTTGAGTTACTGTTTAGGAATAGACATTTGGAAAGAAATATTCTCAAAATTATTGTTCTCTGTGGATGCCATTAACCCTAGATTTCACAATTATTGTTCTCTGTGGATGCCATTAACCCTAGATTTCTCGTGCCCATGCAATATATGTATGTTTGTATACTCTTACAACATCATTGGGATATATATGTTTGTATACCTTTACAGCATCGTGAAAATAGTACAACAATTGCTGCTAAAAATAAGAGATTTGTTTCCACAATGTGAGAGCTTATTGTCTAACCGAGGATGTCGAGCGAACACTGGCTCGTGTAGATGAATCTTGGTATTCTAATTTTATCACAGTATCATATAACGAATTGTAACTATCACAGAACTAATTGTAACTCGTAACTCACTAATACTAGTTTTCAATCCGATGGTAGAGGTTATTTCCATCATCTGACGCCTAAATCGAAAGCACACAAAAGGTACATGTGGCATGGAGGAGACTTCTTCTGAAAGGGAAGCCTAAATTATGATTGTCATTGGTTTGTTGCTACATTATCATTTACACAGATATATGTATAAATGCTTAAGGTATAATTCTATCGTCACACTTCATAATGTATTGATCTAATCTACAATATTTCTATATAAATAATTTCCTACATAAGATGTTCTTTTCATATTCTATTGATTAAACATAAAATTTTTGATACATTGTTTAATTTTTTAATCCATAAGCCTCAATCCATCTTAACTCTGGATCTACCAAGCCTCGAGAGAAATCAAATCTCTTGAAGTATAAACCTCTCTTTTTAGTGCAATGCTTAAGGAAAGGTTTGCACCTCCATAGACTCTCTCTCACAATATCTATCTACCTCTCTCTCCCTCCCTCTCTCTCCCCCTCACTCCCTCTCTTTCACGACCTTTTTCTCTCTCTTTCTCTTTCTTTTTCCCTCTATGTATTTCTTCTTCCCTCACTTCCTGCCTCCCCCCCCTCCATCTCTCCTTCTCTCTATTGAGTCTTCTCTCTCTTCCTTCCTCCCTCTATCTCTATCCCCTCACTCTCTCTTTCTCTTCCCTCAAACTCTGTCACTATCTCACTCCCTCTCTCCTTCTCTCTCTCCCCTCCATATCTTTCTCCCTCTCTTTCTCTCTTTCCCTTTTCTTCCTATCTCTCTCCTCTCCTATTCTCTCTCTTCCCTCCTCTCCTCTCTCCCCATCTCTCCCTTGTCACCCCTCTCTCTCTCTCTCTATTGTTATCTCTCTATGTCTTTGTTATTTCCTCCCTCTATCCCCCCTTCAACTCCATCTCTCCTACTCTCTCTCCCCTCCTTTCTCTCTTGTTTCCTCTGCTACCTCCATCTCCCCTTATCTCTCTCTCCTCCCCTCTCTCTTCCTTCCTTTTTTATCACTCTCTCCCCCATCACTCTCTCTTTCTCTCTCACTTTGCCCTCTTTGTCACTATCTCCCTCCCCCTCTCTCTTAAATTTGATTCCATGATTTTGTATTTAAAAAATATCTACATTAAAAAAACTCAATTAATTGTAAAATATTAAGCCTATATTTTAGATCAATCCTATCAAAAATAATATAATAATAAAAAAATCATATCAAAAATAATAAAATAATAAAAAATTTAAAACAATCAGCAATAGGATGCATAGAGCAATATGATCCAATACGCTATGGATTGAAGTTGCTCATTAAAGGCGTGTTATGATTGATTACATAATTTGAAAAAAAATATAAAATAGATTATTTGTTGCGTGACAATAATTTCGTAATTCAGCTGCAATTCAGGATGGCCTATTTTAGTCCCACTTTCCTGTCCGAAAGAACCATCGTTAAATATTGGACTATCTTAATTCAGCATCACCTCGCCTATTTTAGTCCGACTTTCCTGTCTGAAAGAACCATGGTTAAATACTGGACTATCTTTGTGTTGTTTATGCACATTTAAAAGATGAAAGATATTTATATCATTTCTCGCCTTTAAAAGCACATGAAGGTATTACTCAGTTATCGATATACTATGTGATATATTACTTATAAAGGTAATATGAAAAGTAAAAACAACACGGAAGGGAATATCCTAACTTCAGGCACATTTAGTGATTTGTTTTGATTTCTGCACATGCTTACATGATCTTTACACGGAGACAGATCACTAGTGCAATCCGAGAAGGATTTATATAAAATCTCTACACATCCAGATCGATAGTGTAATCTGTGAGACATTTGCATGATATCTTAGAAATTTATTTTGATGCAATAATCTTCCAACAAGCATATATGTTAATTATATTGTTTGACAACATGCGAATGGCGGTTCTAACTCTATTTTGGAAGATTTTACAATGTCCCGCGATAACACATAACCACTTCTCTAACTAAAGATGTAACTATCGATATTAAAATTCTGGGAAATTGTTAAAAAAAAATAAAATTCAATATATATTAAATTTTTTTTTAATAATTATAATTATTATTAGTTATAATGAAAAATAAAACAATCTAATGAGATAAACAATCATGTATCACTCCTCAATTAACACTCGCTTCCAATGAATTATGTTTTTCTAATTAATTTTAAATATTTAAAATTTTTGAATTTATTTTATAATATTTATAAAATTTCACTCTTTTATATATAATTATTGATATTTATTACCAATAATAATAACTAAATCATATATTTTATTCGGTAGTTGATTAAGGTAATTTTATAACATCAGTTTAAGTTTTTACGGGGTTGAAGTGAAAACTTACTTACTCTTAACCAGAGATTCGATTATTTTGAAGTTAAAAATTTGAAAGATATAAGATGGAATTTCATCCACTTATATGTACATGAGCTACTATATTATATAATATATTTGAGTTTAACTATAACGTTAATCACTATCTCAAAATACCCATGCATTGAGATTAGGTTTTAATAAAATCATAAAAGTGAAAAAATCATGACTTTTTTTTAAATTGAATTCATTATATAATTATTTATTTAAAATTAATAAAATTAAGTATACTTTATAATTTAAATTAATAATAATTTATAATTTTATTTTATAAAAATTATATATTTAATTTCGTTGCTTAAAAAAAACATAGAGAAGGAAGGTAAAATAACTATGGCATATATATGTAGACCTTAAGGAAACTTGTCTCATACCACTCGAACCAAGTTCCTTTGACTTATTATTTTGTATCTTAAAAAGCCATAATCAATCAATTAACAATTTTTCAAAATCTAAAGTGAAAGGACATTGCAAGAAACATTTAAAACTAACACATCTTATTTCCTTCCATGGACAAATATAAAATTTTAAATGCCCTACCAAATACACATTAGAATTATCTTATTAAGGCTCGTTCTTGACGTTAGTGTACACATTTATTTATTAAAAATGCACCGCCAGCGTTATTTGCGAAATTTATATATGACATTGGCATCCATGCATTTTCATGCTGTACCTTAAAATCCAAAATCCAAATTCCAATGTTTTTGTTGGTCTTTGAAACCCAAAATTCAATATTATTTTGATTTTTTTTTTTTTTTGGTTTCATAGGAAAGCGCATTTAAAGTCGTTCGGATTTTGCTTATAGAAGCCATTTTCACATAATACGGGGAAAACGTTGGGCACTCTATTCTGTAGAAAACAATACAGCATTTGCGACCATAATATTCCATCATTAATTAACTATTAGCTGCTTTTACAAATACATCGATCCAAATTGCAATTTACCTTCAAAATTCGGGCATTATTTTTCTTGTAATATATCTGCTACGATGAAATAGTTAAATCTTCAGTAAAGATATAAACGATCCAATCGACGACCCACGAATTATTCAGCTTTGTTTCCGGTATTGTCTTGGGCATAAGAGAAGATCTGCAGAGCGGGCACGTCGTCTGACGGTGATCAAGCCACTTATCCAGACAATTCCTGTGAAATATATGATGGCAATTACACAATTCTCTCATCTCGTCCTCTTCCTCCATTGAACTCAAACAGACGATACATACCAGATCACGCCCCATCGACCCACAAAATCTCTCTGCAAACATCCCGAATGTAACGAGAGGCAAGTTCTCTCTAATCGTGTCAGCAGAGACCGAAGGAACGGAAGAGGAATTGATGTCAGGTAAGTCTGGCCAGGAAGAGCCGTAGGGTTCTCCAGAGTCTGCAACCCCAAGAAAAGGAAAAACCCAACACATTAGACTCTTTAAATAATATAACGTGAATGCTAAGTGAACCAACAATGTCGGCATAGCGAAACCGCAGTTGCATGCAGGGAATCCCATCACCCATGAAACTTGAAGAATGTCCACCACTTGGAATGCTCAGAAAATTTATAGAGGTAATCCTGGGGTTTGGAAATGGGGATATGGCCCACATGCGTAGACAGTACATTTTATCAGGTATATTACCACCTATAGTAATCATTGCTCCTCCTTTTTAGTGCCACATCAAGAACCTCATTTTTCCCTTACATAACCCATTTTTCCCTTACATTTTCCTGTCATATGATGGAACTTACCTCGATTGGGAATTTGTGGCACAGACAGAAGAAACTGCCCTCAAAGGTAGAAATTAAATATATCGAGTGGTTGCTGGGATATTCCTAAATTCTGTGTGTGCATGTGAGAGCACGGCGCATCAATTGTGCGCAGTGACAACTTTGTCACTATAATTAGTACGAAATAGAAAAGTAATGTAGAGAGCAAGGGTTTCTGTCCTCATTAGTTATAAAATTATATTTATAAATACTAGGGAAAGCCAATTTTCATGTTATCATTGGATTTTGTTGTTGGAACATGATTGGTTGGCCAATATTTAGTCCGTTTGTTCTCTGTATGTTATGGCTTCACCGTACCTTTGTTTGATGTGTTATTTCTTTCCATGTTTAAGATTCAATGTACCCCTACTTAACCAGTGCATCATCACAAATTTTAACGTATCATACAACCAGGATAAGCATTATTTAACAGTTTCTAGGTGTCGTATATCATAGATCTGACAAAATCATTGAAACCTTGTTATTAGGTTAATGGTGGACATCTAGATGCACGGATCTCTGTATTCATCGGAAGGCCATGTTATTAGTTGCCCCTAGAAGACATACCATGCACTATTTTAGCGTTTGCCTTAAATAGAGATAAGTACGTTGATGCAACCCTAGTTTACCTTTTCTGAATGTATATGCACATAAACGCTATGAGAAGACTATTCGCATGGCACATTCATGAAAAATGTTTCCGCATCAGCAGTGTACATACATATAAGTCGTGCAATCTCACCGCGATAAGGTTACGATATGAACAAATGTGACAGAACATATTGACGATTAAATTGCGGTAAGTGTTTTAATATATTTATTAATACCATTGAGATAAGTGTTTTGACATACTTATTAATATCGAAAGATCATTCGTAAATCATATATTACAAAAATACTTATGGTTTATTAAAATGTCATTTCTCTGATTAATCTAAATGAGGTAATTATGATTTTGCAATAGAACATTGTATTAAATGAAGTAATTATAATTTTGCAATAGAACATTATATTAGTTGAAATTAATCATAATTAATATTAGTAGTTATACTAAAGGTTGCAAATGAAATTTGGTAAGGATATCGCATATAGCACTAATTGTTACTTTTTTGACAGTTGTTGAAAACGAAAGAGAAAGACCATGTTACAATGAAATATTAGTACAATAGTACTTCCTTGAGCCTTACAAATCATGAGGCCTATGTTCAAGTTAAAGACCTTGATGCCAACATGAATGCCTCATAAATAAAGAAATAAATCATTTGTTTTAGTACAATTTTTCTATATTTCTTCTTGATCACTTCATCCTGCTATAGAGAACCTTAATCACTACAAGGCGAATTTTTTATAGTTTGAAACACGTGTCTACAAAGGACTATAACAATTTTGTAAATAAATTTTGAATTTCCATGTAAATGAAGATCCACCCTTTTAAAACTGCGTATATCTCCTATTTGAAAATTGAACCTAAAAATAGCATCAACTACACCTATTCTTGAGAAAATTGCATGTGTTTCTCTTCTGATTGTTGATTTACCTCTATATTATTTCCTTCATGATCCTTACAACTATTCAAATGATCACATTGTTCTTTACCACTAATCTCCTATGTGTTTGCCATGTTCTTGTTTTAATTCAATAAATTCTTCTTAGGAAAATCTAACCCATGTCATGTAGTTGAAAATAATGTAGAGATAACTCAACAACATTTAGACTATTTTATTGTGAAAATCAAGAAAGTGAGATCCATAAGCACCATAATGAAAATATTACATTTTTACATCAAAAGACCATACCTCACCATGTTTTTGAAATAATGGCCCCAAAATTTATATAACCTACTCATCTATCAGACTCACACAAACATGAAAGAATTATTACATGTGTTCCGATGAGATTGAAAATTGATCAAGTAAATCACACGTGACAAAACAAAGGTGCTAAACCATGAAACTGGTTTTGCTTACTTAATCTATAATTAGCAAGCAAGGACAAAAAAATGAAAGAGGAAAGTTGAGAACGAAAAAAAATAAAAAAAATACTAAGGTGTTAAATTTGAAAACACGGGCAGGTGAAAGGTAAATTAGCCCACACGAAGTTTTTCTCAAATGAAATAGCTCATTCCTTTATAATATCAATTATACTAATAGTAAAACTACAAAGTTTAGATAAATTGGAGACTAAAAACAAAACAGAGACTCAACATTTTATAAATCTAGCATAAAATAGATAGGGCCCCTAATATGGGCCATTCAAGAGAGCATGCTTCATCCAATCTACAAAGCCATCATAATTTAATTACTCGAAGGCATTTTGTTGTGTTTCTTTGTGCCAACCAATCTATGATAATTACTCCCCAGGGTGAGTGTAGGTGTCAAACATGTTGGCAATGAAGTTGTTGTGCAACAGGTCATTGACATCATCCTTGTTCACGAACTACTGGGAAATCAGTTTAGGAGCTATTGGCCTTTCGTGTCCCAAATCTTCGAGAAAATGATCAAAGTCAGAGTAACCACTTAGGTCATCATACAATTTGTCGAGCAAATTATCGATGTCAGAATAACGATGTTCGAAACGCGTCGACAAATGATACTCTATGTGATTTACACTGAAGAATCTCTCATAAATCAGAATAACTAGTTAGGCACTCACCAATGTTAGTGTTATTTTTGGCAACACCATAAGATTTTAAAAAAGATCCAAGATATTGATTGTCTGATATGAACAAAAATTTAAAATTCACCATAGATCCATGTTTCCATATGGTAAAACACAAAATCCTTCATGGAAACATAAGAACCAACGAAAATGATATAATGAAATCCACTGCCATCACCTGGTCTCTTTATCATTCTCACAAATGCAAAATACAGTTGCATAATATCTCAACTCAAACTTTGAATACAGTTGCTGAGGATAACAACTACCCCATTTAAGAGCTTTTTGTAGCAATGCAAATTTTTTCCTTTGCTTCGTTTTGGAGCCTCCCTCCTCGAAATCGTCACAGTTATCCTGCATTGATCATGTACTTCTATTTATTAGAGTTCATTTGTAGTTTCACAACTTTTTTTCAACTCTTGTCTCGTCGATCAACCACAAGCACACCTAGCACTTGGTTCACACTCGATCAACTGAATACCGCACAATACTGCACAAATCTGGAGAGCAACATGTCTTCCCCACCAGAAATGCGCAGAGCGGCCCAGGAGCTTCCTTGCACTCAAAATTGTACATAGCAGGCGAGGTAACCTTGCTCTAGAAATTGCACAGAGTAGGTCAACCGACACTACTCTAGGAAATTTTTCAGTTTTAACCAATTTTAATGCCATCCAAAATTGCGGAGAAACTAGCCCAGCGCACTGCCATTCAAAAATGCATAGAGTAGCCCATGCCAATTTCACTGTTCTCCGAAATTGCACAAAACTGACCAGTTGTACCTCTCTCTAGAAATACGTAGAGCAGCCCAACATCACTGCTCTGGAAAATTATAGAGATTTGGCCAGTCAGCCAAGGCCTCTCATTCCAGAAACAACGCAAATGTTTTCCCTCACTGATTGTTTGTCACATGTGCTGGTAGGATTGTTCGGTTCCCTCCAGAACTGCACATTCCTTCCCTGCATGTCATGCATATTTTCGCGAAAAAACTAAAAATAAAATAGTGAAAAAATAACCCTATATTTTAGGGATCTACTTTTAGCAGCAAGAGCTACATGAAAAGCTATTTCTAGAAACTTCCTACCAAGTGTCGCTTTTTCCTAGATTTGTGGCATGCATGTCATAAACCCTAATTTCGCAAAACCTATTTAAACAGCCTCAGAGATCATTTGATCTTGGAGCTATGGAATTCTTGAGGCATATAGGAACCTTCGACAAAGTCAATGCAACCTTTCCAGCTAAGTTTTGGTTTTCTTACCTGTTGCCATTTTCTATCACTTTTCAGTTTTAAGCTTGTATGAGTGTTGTTTCCTCAGTTTTATTGAATGATCGCTGGCGTTTCAATGTGTTTTATCTTGTTGAAGTGTTGTTTGAAATTTGTCATTGCATTATTTAGTGTCGCACACACAACATTATTTCTACATTCATAGTCACTGTTTCGACGACTTGCTTCTTGATCTTCTTGGTTTTGTCAATTGACTGATTTATGCAATTTCTTGAATCACATGCATGTTTATCTCACTCATATCTACACCAGCTTCACACACACATTCACTTCTTCATGTTCTCACGTTGCCATTGGGTAGATCCGGGCTGTCTTGGCTTCGATCATGTGTCTCCTAGCAAGTTCTGTGTTTTCCTTGCAGTCAAGGCTTTGCCTTGCCTCCAAGAAATCCAAAGAGGCTTCCCACACTGTCCCCATGTTGTTCTCTATGTAGTATTGAGAGGCAGTGCCCAATCCTTCCCACTAGAACGACGCAGTTCCGGCCAGCAACCCTACCTGACTATTCAGTGCCTTGTGAAGTTTTAGTCAGCAGTCAACCTCTCTAGAGTATGCACTGAATAGATCTAGCCAGTAGTCAGCCTCACTGGCAGCTGGGACTGTGCAATGTGCAATTCGAGCTGACCGTCTCCCAGCTTCCCGAAGTGAGTGATGCATAATCTTGACCAGCAGTTACCCATTTGTTGCCCTAATGTTTCTTGACTTTTTTGATGTTTTTAGCTGACATTGTCTCGCCATGAGTGTCTTCTCTGTCTCTAGGTACTACAGGTTTTTGAGCATCTTCTCAGTAGTACAGGTATCATGGCCTCCAAGAGAGTTGGATCAAAAGACACAGTTGAAAACACTACTGGGGACATTGTTGAACAGGGGTCAATGAGTTTTCCCATGTACATAGACACACACCTATTCATTGAGAAGGACATCAAGATCACATAGAAATACATCAACACTGTATTCAGAGGTAACTTTGAGGAAAATATGGAGGATCGACAGGTCTATGTGAGCATCCATAAGTCAAGACTATACAAGGTTGCATGCAGGTTTCCCATGTTCCCTTACGCAGATGTGATCCACTGGATTGTCTCGCACACTAATCCCGAGACAATGTTACTGAGCAGTGTTAGTGTAACCATGATTGCTTCCTTTAGGATGGAGAATAATCAAGAGATATATCATTTTCAATTCCCAGTGAGCAAGATGGATGCACTTTTCTACACTCCCAACGGTAGCATGAACACAAGGGACATCTTGTAGCATTGGGTAAAGGAGCCAAAAAACTTCAGGGTGACACCTAACCAAAGATACAGAACGAAGACAGTTAGGAAGGCATACCAGTTCTTGGTCATCTTCACATGACACTTGTATGGCCAAGGGAGTATAGAGACCTACCTGTAGAGTTCGGTTGTTATGTTGGATTAGCTGGAAAGTGAAGGAAAACCATTCAATTGGTTTGACATGTTAGCTCTCCAGTTGAAAGTGCATCTATCCAATGCTTGGAGTCCGCCCAAGGATTAGCAAGAAAGGTTCCTCATGTCTGCATACTTGCGCGATGCAATCTATGCCTATTAATAGTTTCTTGCCATGGGTTTGGCATGGACAGCTTCAGAAAGTGTTGTGAACATATATTGCAAGTTGCTCTAATATTATAGTTACTTAGGTGTCAAGGATAAAATATGTGACAATTTCATCACCCCTTTGTATACGATGACCTTTGAAAAAGATCCACCCTACTTGTCTCAGGTAACAATGGAGGTGTTGCTGAACATTACAGATCGATATGCCTCACCTGAGGGAACCTTCATCAGGATATACAAAGAGAAGAAAGGTCTTCATGTGTTGTCGAGGTTTTCCACAGACAAGTTGTTCATGCATGAGGTTGCATGCCACATCTCGAAAGGGCTGTCAGCTGGATTGCACAGGAAGAAGAGGGCACCATGGCCAATGCTTCCTAGGTGAATTGGTTTATACACGATCATGAATTTGAAAGAAGTAGATGTCGAAGTAGAGGAATTCAAGAAGTTTAAGTTCAACACTAGGAGTTTCAACCTATACAAGCCACATGGTTTATGGAGGGACCACTGTGCAAGACTTTACTATCCTTAGATCCAAGGGGCATGTCATTAGCCAAAGGAAGACCCATGGAGATATTGTTACAACTCCTCTAGGCTCATTTAATTGGTTAACATTGCACTGGAGTGGCTAGCAGCACTCAAGGTAGCAACACCATAGGGAGCAATAACAACAGTAGTAGCAAGAAGCAAACATGTGCAAGACAAAGGCAAGAGGAAGGTTTTGTAAGGCACAGAGATAAAGCAAAGCTACAAGTTTAAGGAAGACCCACTTGTGGAAAAGGTAGCTTTGGAGATAGATGTGAAGAGGCGTCAGTGTGACAGGAGGATAGCGCAAAGAAAGAGAGAAAAGCAAAGGCTGGAAGATACTAAGAGGATGTTGCAGGAAGTCCAGTAGAAGCTCACGGAAGAACAAGTGTTGCGCAACAGAGAGAAGGAAGCACAACATGTGCATGAACAAGAACATGAATAGGAACGAGAGGATGTGAAAGGGACACAGACAACACAAATTGCACCAATACATGTTGAAGACTCTGAACTAGTAGTAGATGAGGAACAGGGTGAGCAATCATAGGAACAAGAACTTGCTCTAAAAGACGAAAAAATAGTAGAACATACAGACATGGAGTTGGAGGATCCAGAATAGGATCAGGATACTGACCTTATGCCAAAAGGAACATATGTCACTCTGCAGGCTTCACTAGCTCCAATAGCACAGAAATTCCCAAGTGAACAAGGGGATACCATTCTCCTTGGGGACCATCTGGGAATAAATATGTACAACATATCCTTTGATGAGTCGTAGCACAAATTTCTACAAGAATATAGAACGTGCACCCAGGATGAACATGCAGCACCTACGAACTTGGAGGAACGAATGACTGTGTTAGATGTACAGAGACATCCATCCCCCTTGGACAATTCTACAAATGCTTATGTCGAAGCCATGAGGTCAAGTGTTAGGTTCTTGATAGAAAAATTGAGTGCATGGCTAAGGGGTTGCAAGAAGCAATGAAGAGAGAGGAACAACAATAGGATCCATGAGAGCAGAGATGAAGATGGCCATACTTGCTTAAGTATCAACTATTGAGACAGTCATGAGGAGACTGTATGATAGGTTCGTCACTGTGCACAAGGCAGTTGTCCACCTACATTGTCATCAACAGTGTTGCACCAAGATAGTGTGAACACTACCAGACATACATGTCGCAATTGATCATGTATAGACATGGACAATGAGGTACAAGGGAGCCTCACTTAACTTTCACAAGATGATGAAGCCATTGGTGGAGTTGGAGAAAGCATGCACCTAGAGTCAGATATGGAACTATGAGGAAGTCCCACCACTCATCACTAGTATTGAGGCTTCATATGCAAGATTTTACAGGAGCTTGGATGTTGTGGTAAGAAAGTATGGCACCTGGTCGATTGGTACGCTCACCAAGGCCAAAGAGAAGAACCAAGTCATACTAGAGCTCGATGCATACTTCGATCACTTGATGCTCATGGCCACCCTCTCAGATTTTCAAGTTAGCGCATATAACATGCGAATGTACATCGTCGGTCCGACCTTTTTCATGACTAAGTTGTGCATGTTACAGGATGAGTTGCACCAAGGTTCCAAATAGCTATAACTAGAAGCAACGGAGGTAATATTTCATTTCCAGAAAGACTTCATCAAAAAGTACACAGAGAACATTGTGCGCTATTAAGCATGGCATCGGTTCGTCACCAAGGATCACATAGAGAAGGATTATGAGTTGGTCTTTCTGAAGCCATTTGAGTCTTAGTGTTTTCTTGTTTGGCTGACTTAAGCCAATTTTGTCCCACATGGGAATATGTGGAAAATGTATTAGTTTTTGTAAACAAGTTGTAAAGTGAAAATTCCAAGTGTCATTAGTGGAATAAAAACAATCATATGTAATGTAAAGAGTCGTGAGAGTAGCCTAAGAGTCAAAAACGGGAATGTCAAGGGTCACCCCAGCCTTTGTTATAAATAGAACCTCATAACTCATAGAATAGGCTTTCGGGAGCCATGATTTTGTTAGGCATTGGTTGGAGAGGGCTTGGAGAGTATTGTGATGATCTCCACAATGAAGAGCGAGGACATCGCATTGGAGGAGTAGGCAGTGTTGACTGCAATGTTTTGCTATTGGGGATAGTGGCTGTAATGGTTGTATGTATGGATGGAACTTTCACTTTATATAATGTAACAAAGCCAACACATTTCATGTATATGCTGCTATTGTAGTTCGACTATTCCAGTTAATTTAGAAATGTATGTAGTTTTACTTATGCATTGATGTATGGAATATTCCGTATGTGATTGTCTAAACCTTATTGAAGCGTGTTGTTGGTTTAACTCATCACTTCGGGCTGTCGACTATTTTGCTTTCTATCTCTTGATGCCATTCAGCTTGTGTGTTCCTTATAGGCTGTGTACTATTACAGGCTTCTAAGGGATACACTTATTTTTCCCTTCACTGTGTTAGAACCTCCCCATGCATCTCTCCTAACTTGCTGCAAGGTCACATGCTTCCGATAAGGATATTTTGCTCACCTCTGCGCGCTATCGCAATAAAAGCATAGATTTACTACCCACTACTAGGAATCCTACTCCAAATGGTATGAGTTCTAGTTGGGACTTCATACAGAGGAGATCCCCTGACATGTTGGCAGGTCCATCACCATCAACATAGATTCACACCAAAATCCAATGATTCTATAATGGTGGCACAACGAGTGACTTGGCAACAACGTAATGTAAAGGAATATGTTCTACATTCCATGCTCCATACATACATTATATAAGTTCAAAAATTATTATAATAATGAAATTAACATAGTTCAAATGCAGAAGATATTTACAAATGTGATAAAACCTTTAAAAGAAAATTTTTCCAAAGAGTTATGAGTTTCCCAAAGCTGCTTGTGTGATATGAAAAAATATCTAAAATGTACTAGAGATCCAAGCTACCATATGGTAAAATAAAAAAACCTTTAGGGAAACATAAGAACCAACTAAAATGATATAATGAAATACACCGCATCTCCTTGTCTCTATATCATTCTCACACATGCATAATTTTCCTCAACTTATAATCACCCATCGTAGTTTTTTATAATAGCTCAGCTTAGACTTTGAATACAGTTGTAGAGGACAAAAACTGCCCCATTTGAGAGACTCAAACCAAAAGCCAACGATTCCAGAATGGTGGCACAACAAGTGACTTGGAAACAACATAATGGCAAGGAATTCAGCTGACAATTATGATGTGGGATCCAACGACCAAAGAGTTTTCGATTCTTTAACATTCAATCTAACACTATAGACCAGTGTCCAGTCGTAATTGGGGGTGTTGTTATCAAAGAGGTACTCCTTACGGTGTAATTATTGTATAGGAGTATAACCAATTACCTATTTTTTAACAAAATCCTAAATTTTAATTTCACTCTTTCTCAAAAGTAGGTAAATTTTTTTTATTGAAATTGAGTTAGCTAACTAGAAATTTAAATCAACATCAAATATTTCTGAAAGTGAAAAATGTGAGAAGCCTTGATATAAAATGAATAAATAATAAATACAAATCCCATTAAACTTGGATAATTATATCAAGTTTAAATGTTGATCATTAATATGGCAACATACCATTTGAACCCCATATCAAAGTACAAAAAACCTTGACTTAAAATGTTAAATAAAACTGACATTCTCCTATCTCACAAACTTATTATTGAATTTAATATATATTATTGTATATACTTCCTCACTTCAAACTACTCTCTATTTTATTTTAAGCTAAATCTTGATATGCTTCCATATTTTTAAACCTTATATTTATGCTTCCTTTATTTTACATGTCTTCTTAATGATTTTTATTAAATATTATTTAATAAACATTTTATATTAACACAAATAAATTACCAATATTTATAAAATAAATATTATAATGAACAAAAGCATCTAGCGATCATTCAAAAAAGCAACCATAATACAACAAAATTATGAGAAACTTGCACTTACCCCATCAAATTACAAGAACAATTTGACTATTCTTAATTTGTTATTTTTATTTTATTTTGACGTACATTACATCACATTAATCTTTTTCTTTTAAATATGTAATTTGAGTTAGTGAAAATTTTAAATATTATATTACAACTTTACCATACTGGGCTAGAGAGCACCTCTACGCGCAATAACTTTTATTATATACATAGCTTGTATATTTGAGAGCTAAATCTAGTATTTACTTTTTGGTTAGGTAGTGTGATTCTTGATATGACTAGAAAGCCTAACATCTAGCTAGATTCGCCACAATTGAGAGGTATCTAACTCGCCATCAAAATTACCTGGCATCCAACCTGAGCCACACTGGCCCTTAGCATGGCTATATTTCTGCCAATAAAGTTTGAAATTGAGGACCTTTTCACCATGGAGTGTCTTAATAGAATACCCTGTCACTGTCTATTCTACACCCAATATAATATATAATATTATTCTCTTGAAATAATGATTAAAAAAAGGACAAACTTTAATTATTTGTGTTATATTATAAAATACTTATTAAAATAAGCTCAGCATTTCCTATCTCCTTCCAACATTATAGTTAGTTTAGTTATTTTTTAATTAAACATAATATGAAGAGTAACTTTTTTGAGTATTTAAATACATATATTTGAAAATGGTTCATATATTCCCTCATTGAATTTAATACAACTATGATAGAATTTTCAATTAAATTTATAAATTATGAAAACCTATAGAAATGTGATACATATGGTCGAGATTGATCCACAAACTTCACCTTATTGAATGAACAGGGAAGAGTGGCCATCCCACCATACTTTTGATAAATTTTTCTTTATCATGATTATTTAGATAATGGTAGTTCTCATTTGCCATTCATTACAAAAAGATGCCAAACATAGAACTTGTTGAAGGATCTATAGTGATGCCTCATGCAAGATATGTTGTTTCCATCCATAAAGTTTTGAGTTTAAGCCCCTCTCTCTATGCTTCCTATATCCACGTAGCTATTGTTGTTTCCATTTTCCATAAGGGATATGGCGACGTACTACACTCGCTTCCCCTAATGTGCCTATCCTTTGGTACTCTATGAATTCACTGGATGAAGACTGAGAATGCTTGTGTGGGATGGAAGTGAATAACTATGGGTGATTAAATGATGGTTGGTGGATCACAACTACAGTGAGCTCCTTAAGTGTCAATTGGGATAGTGTAGAAGTGTGGATTTAATTCTACTTTTTTTATGGTATTTCTCTAAGAACTGTCATACAAGGACTAAGGGAACTGCCTCTCAATGTAACATTTTTCTCTGAGTCCCATTCTCGGCTTGGTTTATACATCCTGACCCATCTTCACAGTTTCAAAGAACACAATTTTTTTAACCATCTCGTGAAAACAAATTAATTCCATTCATGGAACTTACAATCCTTATATGAAATCTATCTGTATCACAAGACAATATTTGGTTCATATGTCAAAATTATTTCTCATGTACTTCCCTCACAGAACTGTTAAAACCATTAAACTACTTTGATGTTATTATTCAAATTGAATTCATGCATCCATCCATGAGGCAAACTTTGAATAATTATTTGAAATGAAATTAGATCCATCTAAATGTCAAGAGTCCAAAGTTCCAAACCATTGACCATACCTAACCTTACTATGGTGACACCGACTCGCGATGTTCCCTGGTGATTATATCCAACCTGAGCTACACCAGCCCTTAGCATGGCTAGATTTTTACCCATAAATTTTGAAATCGATGACCTTTTCACCATGGAGTGTCTTAATAGAATACCCTGTCATTGTCTATTCTACACCCAATATAATCTATAATATTATTCTCTTGAAATAATGATTAAAAAAGAAAAGAAAAACTTTAATTATTTGTGTTATAGTATAAAATACTTATTAAAATAAGCTCAGCATTTCCTAACTCCTTGCAACTTTATAGTTAGTTTAGTTATTTTTTAATTAAATATAATATGAAGAGTAACCTTTTTCAGTATTTAAATAAATATATTTAAAAATGGTTCATATATTCCCTCATTGAATTTGATACAACTATGATAAAATTTTTAATTAAATTTATAAATTATGAAAAACTATAGAAACACAAGACATATGGTCGAGGATTGATCCACAACCTTCACCTTGTTGAATCGAGGGGGAGGAGTGGCCATCCCACCCTAAGTTTGATTAATATTTCTTTATCATGATTATCCAGATAATGATAGTTCTCATCTGGCATTCATTACAAAAAGATGTCAAACATAGAACTTCTTGAAGGATCCATAGTGATGTCTGAGGAAAGCTATGTTGTTTCCATCCATAAAGTGTTTAGTTTAAGCCCCTCTCTATGCTTCGTATGTCCAGGTAGCTATTATTGTTTCCATTTTCCATAAGGGGCAGGGTCAGGTATTATTGCCCTGGCTTCCCCTAATGAGCCTATCCTTTGGTACTCTACGATTTCACTGGATGAAGACTAAGAATGCTTGTGTGGGATGGACGTGAATAAATATGGGTGATTTCATGCTAGGTGGTGGATCACACCTATAGTGAGCTCCTCCAGTGTCAACTGGGATAGTGCAAAACAGTGGATTCAACACTCCTCTTTTTATGGTTTGTCTCTAAGTACCCTCATTGTTGGGCATGGAATCCCCCCCATGACATGTTTTGGGGCTCAAAGCCCATGTTTTGAGTTCATCTTGTTGTAAAGCTCTGTGAATTGTGAGCGCGGGGAATGAAAGTATAATAGAGTCATAGGGTTGTCTACCCTAGTTTTGTAATGTAATGTCAGCTAGATAGACCTACCCATGGTTCACGGACCATGGGATTGTATAAATAGAGTGAGTCTCTAAGTTTAGAAAGAGAGATAGATAATAGAAAAGGAGAATGAAAATTCTAAGGATTGAGTCATAGTGCGAAGTGTGTCTTTGGGTCGTACAGTAGGAGAAGGCTCTATAGCTAGGTGTGCAGAGGCCTAGTAGAGTCTACAGCTGAGTACATGAGCCCCTGCAACTGAGTGCGCAGGGTGGAGTTGAGTCTGTAATCGGGGATGAGATTAATAAAGAAAGGTTTTTTTACCAATTCTGTGTATCTATTCCGAGTTATTATATGTTTGATATCATTTGCAAATATATTGTTTCTTTACTACACGCACTTGTATGAATGGTGAATCTTTTTAAGTATAACAAAAACCTACAAATAAGCTAAGTTAATCAACTAATATTGGATTACTAGTAAGGAATTGGGTAGTAACTATGTTCAACCCTCAAGTAGGGTTGTGCTAAGGCATCATCTCACGCTGTGGGGACTGGGTAAGTGGGCATAGCGACGTCTGTGCGGGGTCTAACTGTGGACCACTTGAAACCATCAGACATCTCCAAGGTGTAGAAACATGGTTCTAGCACCCTCCCCTACTACCTCGGGTGAGACCTCAGTCCGCGCTCCATGGACTATTACTGAAAGGGCCAGTATTACTGGGATTTGTTTGGATAAATCACCTCTAAACCTGGGTCAGGCCCCAACAAACCAACAAATGGTTCTGTTTCTTGGATTAGGATCTACATGAGGGATTTTTGATGTCGTGTCATTGGAATTCTATGAAGAAATAAATTGAAGGGTTTTTGGACAGAAAGATTCACAAGTTCACAACATAGGAAAACAGGAATCCATGAGTATTAAAGGAATAATGGTTGGACCGCTACTTATATACGAAAATCCATGACATTTTATTTGCATCCTTCCCCTCTGAGTTGTCTGAGTGCATCATGAAGCTAGCAGACAGATAGGGAAGGTGTAGGATCGACAAACCAGTTGTGTGGTCTCCAGAGTTGCTGTGGAGACTAGAAGCATCGGAAGATAAGATTATGTGCATTGTGGACCATTGGCTCGATTGAATTATAGGGGGTTTATCGCCGAATTCATGGTAGACATGACAGTCAGCTACAGCAAGGCGGAACGATGCTTCCTCAAAGGACCATGAGGTAAGTATGTTAAATCTTTGAACACTTGGATTAAAGTTTTATTGTTTGAAAAGAGGGTTATGAGAATAAATTGATGTTTGGGGCTATGTAGAGTGGGAGGATCTATAGAAATGAAGGTAGTGCAGAGATAGAGAATAGCCCCTTGATTTCTCCTCGGCAAGAAAGCGAGGAAGAGCTCGCAAAAGTTTCACCAAGATGTGCGATTAGTCTAATAAGGCAGCGAATTCCGTGCATACCACCTCCACCTACACCACCACCAGTCTCACCACCTTCAACCCCATCTCCGGCCACCCCACCTCTGCCACCACCACAGTTCAATATTGCAAGCACGATAAAATTTCCAGTGTTCAAAGGAGTAGGGAACGAAGATCCAGACCAATTCTGGTTCGTAGTAAAAGCAGTATGGGAAGCACAAGGAGTCGTGGATGACAATATAAAGAAGGCGACGCTGGTAAGCATGTTGCAATATTGTGCACTGACATGATACATTAAACATTCTAATGACCAACCAAACGCGGGGATTGCAGACACCCAGGTTGCGCTGAACAAGGAATTTAGTAGGCCAAGATTATAGACATAGTAGATTATCAAGTTTAAGGAAATCGCGATGCTTCCAGGCGAGACCACCTGGGAGATGGATTAGAGGTTGAAGAGTATGATTTGCAAAACCCACATGACCTTGACGGATGGAAAACACTGCACATGGTTTGTAGCGTCACTAGCGCCGCATCTAAGGACCATGCTGTCGCAACAAAAGTTATCCACCCAGGTCGAAGCTTTAGAGATTGCAATGAGACTGCACAAGACCAAGATACAAGATCCTGGCCTGGGAGTCCAACAAATCCATGCGCAACTAAAAAATTTGTGTTTGGAAATGCAGAGTCTAAAACATGATGCCATTAAGACCATAAGCACAAGTAGGACCAAGCGTGGTGCCTGCATTATGGTGCGCGATTTGTGAAATAGGAGGAAAACATACTACGGATAATTGTCACCTATTACATAACTATACGCAGACGTCCCAACACTTGTTCTGTAATTTCTACAGATTAGTAGGCCATGACGAACACACATGTAGAAGTTACAAATTGATGATGGATCAAACTCCTGTCTACAGAGTTCAGAACGAAACATTAGCCCTCGATCGAAATGTAGGAATGGCGCGCACTGGATTCTAGGGGCGCGGATGAGGTCGAGGTGGCATGGGACCACGAAGGGGTCACAAACAACTGATTTGTTACTATTGCAAAGGGCCAGGGCGTTATGTCCGTGATTGTACAAATCCAACAAGGGCATCATGTTTATATTGTACCCAATTTGATCATGAGACAAAGGACTGCCCTACACTGAAAGTGAGGTTGCGAGATAAAGGAACACTCTAGCCTGCCTTGACTCAGAACCTACAAATGGTGACATCTGAGCCACGTGAAGAGGGCCTGAATGTAAACATCGTGCTCTGAAGCAGTATGACAATAGGAGAGGACAAGGACAAGCAATCTAAAGAAAGCGTGTGGGTTAACAAGGCTCCCACAAAGGGACCTGAATTTGATTTGGAGTGCGTGAAGGAGACATTCATGGAAGCTAAGAAGAGCTTCATGGAGGCCTCCACTTCAGGTAGTAAGGATCAACTAGAACCGGAGATGGATCCTTCAATGCTCATTACCTTTCTGGAGACATGCGTGAAGCTTCTGCGTGACAGTAAAGCTATGAAAGGACTGCAAGAGATCATCACTAGATGTACTAGATTAGGGGAACCGCGTGTAGTCCAGAAGCTTGGAAAGCACACATTGCTAAGAGGAAGAGAAATGAGATTGACTGCGTAAATTGGGGAGTATGAAATGGATAAAGTAATTCTAGATCTAGGATTGGACGTGAATGTAGTGCCAAAGTAGACATGGGAGTGCATGGGTAGGCCTGCGTTGCAGTGGTCCAGTATTCAATTGCGAATGGCGAAGCAATAGAGGATCCTACCGATGGGAAGATTGCAGGGAGTAACGATGGATATTGAAGGTGCGAGCAAGCTTGCAAATTTCAAAGTGATAGAGATTGTCGATGACAACAATCCTTATTCCATGCTACTTGTGAATAGATTGGGCCACTGACATGAAAGAAGTGATAAATCTAAAGAAGCGCAAAATGATTTTTTAGAAAAAGTCACGGCGCATAGTGGTACCCTTATACCCTACGGAAGGATCGCGCTACAGGGAGCCAGTGTGCGACGATGAGAATGATGATGATCTAGACTGTATCTAGAAGATAACCACTTGGCAACAAGATTGGGTGAATCCAACTACGGATGGAAGGATATCGTGGGAGAATGAAGGCTCCTGCACATCAGATTTGGATGAGGAATTAGAACAACGGTAGAACCGGTTACACTAGGTAACCACGCTCAATTGCAACATGATGGTAAGATCACTGCGTTGTGTGACAATAGAGGTAAGGGATCTACCTATGTATGATGGCTTGACAGTGTGGTAAGATCACTGTGTTGTGTGACAATAGAGGTAAGGGATCTACCTATGTATGACGGCTTGACAGTGGTGGATGAATTCCTGACTAAATTTGAAAGAGAGGTGTCGGAACATCACTGTTTTGATGCTCTGAAATGGGCACTGCGCGCTACGCCCGCAAGGTTGTGGGGTGCGAATCAGAGAAGCTTTGAGGACTAGTGCAGATGTAGAAGCATGATGTGCCTATGATTTGTGAAACTGGAGATGCAACTAGGAAAGAAGTATGAAGGATGGGATGATCCACATACGCACATCGTGAAATGGACTAAGGCCTATGGGGAAGAGCCACAACCTCAATGGGTGCATTTTTTTTGTCATACTTTGGAAGTCATACCCATGAATTGGTATACTGAAATAGAGCTCTATCATGGCATAAGCGAATGGGATATCTTGTGCAAAGGATTCCTGCTAACCTTCACGTTTGAATATCATTGGTGGGATACTGTTGATGATGCGCTGCAAGTAGTAAAAGTAGCTATCTTCAAAATACCCCAAGAGCCGATGGAAGTGCTTCAGCCAGAATGGGCGATACAGCTGAGCTGTGCGCTGGAGTGTTACAATGTAAATGTTGAGGAGGATGATGAGGATCCACAAAATATTAACATTCCAGAAATGGAAGACTGTTGCGAAGTTTGAGAACCATTGATTGAGGATCTCGACATCACCGCGCCGCTAAAAACAAAGCTAGTAAACATTGGAATAGAGGGGGAACCAAAGTATGCAATGCTTGGAGATTATTGGGATGATGCCATGGTGGATAAGGTCACTGAGTTACTTCGAAATACCAAGGCTTATTCTCGATGAAAATGATGGATTTAAAAGGGATCGTTGGTGGCTTAGGAATGATGAAGATCACCTTGAAACCCGGTGCGAAGCCGATTAAGCAGAGGCCTTACCACTTGAATCTAAAATATAAGGAAAAGGTCCACGTAGAACTAGACAAAATGCACCTTTCACCTACAATGTATAATAGTCTGAACTGTTTGCATATTTTAAAGCCAACATGCATAATGTCTACATCAAGGCGCACAAGGATACAATGAAGCAGTGGACGAAGCTCTCATTTATAGCCACTAACGACACCATCTTCACTGTCTTGGAGACATGGCCTCCAAAATGACGCACCCTAGATCTAGCAGAACTGGGGAAGGTGGAAACATAGAATAAAAAGGATGATACCAAGCTACGCATCACCCAATTAGCCAAAAAAGGGGAGCAGGAAGCAGCAACAACTAAGGAAAATGCAGCACAAGAAGCGACAGAAGCAACCGCAACAGTACAGGCAGCAGAGGCAGCAACCGTGAAGGCGAATGAGGGCCAAACAACATCCCCACAAGGGCAGGAGACCAAGGAAATAGAAATAGTAGAAGGGAGCACAGACCTAGGGACCGTGTCCACACAGTTGAAGCGGCCACACATCATAGAACGAGTAGGACCAAGGAAGAAGGTCAAGGACTCGAAGTTGGCCATTGACCCGATCACCTTAACTAAAGGTGATCTCCATGACATCAACGAGATAGTCCGTAATGTCACAAGTGAAGTGCTTCAAGATTTTATGCAGGAGCACTAGACTATGTTGGGGACCCTCAGGATGCAGCTGCAGGAGTTACAGGTGCAGCCCCCTCAGGTGGGTACCCTTTCTACCCACCTCAGAGTAGGATCCTCGGTAGCAGAGCAAATACTGCGTGCAGAGATGGAAAACACGGTAGTGTTACCGGAAGGGGCCTTAGTCGCAGTGAATGTGACCGATCTATTTTCGATTAACATGTTGAAAGGCCTTGGCCTTAATTTGGTTTCCCTTCCACGAGAGACACTATATCACCCACAATATGGGATAATGGCAGAGCTACGGGCCAGGGAGAGCCATGCAATCCAATTTTTCAGTGAAGAAAGGATCAACATGGATAAAATCAGTCTGCAGCGTGACAAACTGGTGTCACGGAACCAACAGTTGGTGTAGGTGGTAGATGAAACCTGTCGAGGTGTCCCGGAGTTGGCCATTCCAGCAAATCTATCAGTAGAGGTGCAGATCCATAGATTGGCAACCAGAGTCGTTGAGGCCAGGGAAGAAACGACAAAGGTTCAGCTAGAGCTGAATCTTCAGATTGCCAAGATGCGGTTGAAGACGTAGCCTTCCACTCCCCCAAAAGTCAGATAACAGCATGCTAGCACTATCATAGTAGGGATGGAAGAAATTTGGGGTGAAGTGCGAGACTGTACGGGCATGTTGGAACAAGTACTTGAGGTCCTCACGACTTTGTAGGAGGACCCCAACATCCAGCACCTAGAGAAAGAGGCACGAGAACTCCAACAATAATACAATAGCATCCGAGGAACTGCGCATAGAGTAGTCCTTACATAGCGGCTTGTGAGGATGCAGCAAGTTAAGGCACTAAAGGAGTAAGTCGATGTTGCGCGACACAAAGAGGCAATACTCAAAGTGCGCGTTCAACCATGGATTGATGAGGCCTTCACAATCACGGCGCATATAGAAGGAAAGCTCGTGTACATATAGGGGATGCACGCGCAGATGTAGGGAAGCATGCTGGACATAGAGGTCTCAGAAGAATGGATGCAACAGGTTCAACAAGCAGCAGCTTAGCGCGTTGTTGATATTAGTACCGTTCGAGAATAGTCGAAGGGACTCTCCACCATGATCGCCACGCCAACATAGTGACTTGAGGGCGAGTCACGATGTTTGTGTTAGGGGTCTGTTGGGCGTTAAATCCCCCCCACGACACGTTTTAGGGCTCAAAGCCCATGTTTTGAGTTGATCTTGTTGTAAGGCTTCGCGAATTGCGGGTGCAGGGCGCAGAATTATAATAGAGTCATAGAGTTGTCTAGCCTAGTTTTGTAATGTAACGTCGGCTAGATAGACCTACACATGGTCCGCGGACCATGGGATTGTATAAATAGAGCGAGGCTCTAAGTGTAGAAAGAGAGATAGATAATAGAAGAGAAGAATTAAAAGTCTAAGTGATTGAGTCATAGTGCGAAGTGTGTCTTTGGGTCGTAGAGTAGGAGAAGGCTCTGCAGCTAAGTGCATAGAGGCATAGTAGAGTCCGTAGCTGAGTGCGCAAACCCCTGCAGATGAGTGCGTAGGGTGGAGTCAAGTCTGTATTTGGGGAAGATATTAATAAAGAAAGGTTTTGTTATCAATTTGTGTTTTTGTTCCGAGTTATTATATGTTTGATATCATTTGCAAATATACTATTTCTTTGCTGCGTGCACTTGTATGAATAGTGAATCTTGTTAAGTATAACGAAAACCTAAAAATAAGCTAAGTTAATCAACTAATATTGGATTACTAGTAAAGACTTGGGTAATAACTCTGTTTGGCCCCCGAGTAGGGTTGCGTGAAGGCAACATCTTAGGCTGCGGGGAACAGGTAAGTGCGCATAGCGACGTCCATGCAGGGTCGAACTGTAGACCACCTGAAACCATCAGACATCTCCAGGGTGCGGAAACCTGGTTCTAGCACCTAGGTCAGCCCCCAACAAGCCAAGACTCATATAGAGACTAAGGAAATGGCCTCCCATTGTAGCATTTTTCTCTCATTCCTATTGTTAGCTTGGCTGACACATCCCGACTCGTCTTCATAGTTTCAAAGAACATAATTTTTTAACTACCTCGTGACAACAAATTAATTCCATTCCTGGAACTTACAATCATTGTATGCAATCTATCTATATCATGAGACAATATTTAATTCATATGTAAAAATTGTTTGTGATGAACTCCCTCACAAAATCGTTAAAACCATTAAATTACAATGATGTTATTATTCAAATCGAATGCACTCATCCATTCAAGAGGCAGACCTTGAATAATTATTTGAGATGAAATTAGATCCATCATGATCTCGAGAGCCCAAAGTTCCAAAACATTGGCCAATACCTAACCTTCCTATGGCGGTCGCGGCTCGCCATGTTCCCTTGCCTTACTCACCAACCCTATTCTTACCTGCTCCATGTCCTCCAAATTTCTTGACCCAAAAGAAATATTAATAACAACATAAATATGATGAAGACTTAAATACAACTATATTTCTCTAATGGAACCATAATGGAAATGGAGTTATATATATTTCTTACATGATCTTACAATTTGATGGTTGTAGTTATTTAATATCTCAAGTGTGATGAAACGTTTTCATTATGTTTTGTGGATGTGGCCATGGAAACAAGAGGAACCCTCTTTTCTCTTAGACTCCATAGCAGATAATACATCAATTCAATCAGATTTCTAGGGTTGTTGACCACCACTAGTATATTTATCATTTCATCAAAAGAAATTGTAGCAATACCACCTCCAATCTTTGATAATTCAACTGTTACCAAGTTGTCACCACCCTCACTACCTATGGAGCCCAATTGTTAGAGGATTTTGCTAATGGTTCCACCCTCCTATGATTACTGTATGACACTGCTTGTGGTTGCACCCTCCTGAGATTCAGCAAGTAGGAGCTTCTTGGATTCTAATTCCAATTATTTATATCTCTCTTTAAGTTCTTCCACTCACAGTTTGAGACTAGTTTTATAGTCTCTCATATACCCCAATATGGAAGCCTTGTCCTTTTGCAAATATATTAACAACAACAAATATATTTGTTTGTATCCACTGCTAACTTAAATCCAAGAGAAGAACTTTTGTAAATTTCATATATTTTCAATATCTATAGAGATTAAATCCAAAGGTCAATGGATGGCAATAAAACTTTATTTCATTACAACAAAAAGATTAATTTTCATGGAACGTAACCTTGTGCCATGAGGGATGAATGGACGTAATGCATCAAATCTCTCCTTCAATTTGTCTCTCTTCCTATACTCAGAAATCAGATGATGAAGCTGACCATTAGAAACCATTCCTCTTAATGGTATTTCGCTCCCAGACATTGAAATTTGTCCTAATATTTCTTCATGAGTATTCCTCAAGATTGCTAGTATTCTCTTCAATCTATATTGAACCTCAACCATGGGTTGGCTCGGTGTTTTTCTTGAAGGTCTCCATATGTCAAATGCACTCGTCATCATTTTCCCTGCTCAGTGCACAACAGGGAAACAATTTTCCTAACTAGTTTGTGAGAATAGAGGTGGACATGGAATGGTAAGTTACGATAAGGAAGTCTCAAGACCAAGGCAACCGATCAAAATCCCAGAAGAAGATGGTCATTGCAATGGTTCCAAGTAAGGACACAACCTACTTTTGAATTCTATGGTGGACATAGAAAATTGATGGGTATCCTATGATATATTGGCTTGATCACCTCTAAAAATGGTTGGATACTATAGATAAGAGACCATGGATGAACTCTCATGGATGTTAATAGAGCGTGATAGAAATGAAGAACAAGATGGATTTAATATACTCATCTCAAGCATAGGCTTGGGCATGGGCACAAAAATGATGGGTGACGAAATTACATTAGCCAGAAGGCTTGAAAATCATAATTTATTCTGCTCATCCAGTTGCACTTTCGATGAAAAATCCTAAAATAATGTCTCTCACTCTTGTCAATGAAACAAATTCTAAAACAATGTCTCTCGTTCTCATCCAGCACAGAGGGCAGCCATCACCCCATTCAGGAGACTCAAACCAAAATCCAATCATTCTAGAACAGTTACTCAAACAAAATACCAACCATTCCCGAACAGTTGCACAACGACTGACTTGGTAGTAGCGTAATGGCAAGGAATTCTGACAGTTATGTTATGGGATCCAACAATCAAAGATTTTTCAAGTGTCTAACATTCGATCCAGTGTTTCAAACTTGTACATAGTGGCAGTTGGGGGAGTTGTTCTCAAAGAGGAATGCCTTACGGCATAATCAAACTAATAATTTATTTATCTATAATTTTAATATCTTATTTAATTTATAAAATTTTCATGATAATAATATAAAAGATAGGAACATGTACTATTATATCTCATTACAAATGACGTAATAATATAAGAGACCATATAATATAATAATATGATAGACAATATAATATTTAGAGTTAAAATATGATTTCAATAGATGGTTCATTCAACATTGGATGAAGATGAACATAACCACAATGTCAATGCACAGAGGTGGTACATCCAATACAAAATAATATATTAATTTATTAATTGTTATTGTTTCTTCATATTCAACCCCTCCCCCCAACACACACACACACACACACACACACACACATATATTGTTATATTAATATCAATACTTTCCCTGCCAAGGTTTTTTAACATATCGTTGCCTTCTTTTTAAATATCTTATAAATAGGTTTTTCACAATTGTTGTTGTATATATATCAATTTACATCTATATTAACTTTGGATCTATCAAGCATCCACAAGGATCAAATACCTTGAGGTGAAAATCAATTTTTTGAGTGTAAAAAGAGGAAAGGTTTGCACCTCGAGATATTTGATCACTCTAACGCTTGATGGATCCGAGGTTAAGATGAATCTAGGTTGCTTATATAATATTATTAATATCTATATTTGTATCTATGTGCCTCTTTCTTATTCCATCTCTCTATCTCACCTCCAAACATACTCTCTCTCTCTCTTCCTCTTGCGCTCCTTTCCCTCTTCCCTCCCACTCTCCTCTCTCCCTCACTCTCTCTCCATCTCTCCCTTATCACTCCCTCTCACTCTCCACCTTTCTCCCTTCGTGTATTTTTTCTTCCCTACCAACCTCTCCTTATCCAACTACGTCTCTCTCCTCTCTATTGAGTCGTCCCTCTCTATCATTCTCTCCCACCTCCCTCTATCTCTCCCCCCCCATCACTCTTTATCTCTTCCTTCCAAATTTGTCACTATCTCACTCCCTCTCACCTTCTCTCTCACCTCCATCTCTTTGTCTACCTCTCTCTCTGTTCCCCTTCTCTCCCTATCTCTCTCCTCTCCTATTCTCTCTCTTCCTCATCTCACCCTCAGTCTCTCCCCATCTCTCCCTTGTCGCTCCCTCTATTTTTCTAACTCTATCTCTCTATGTCTTTGTTCATTCATTTGTCTCTCCCCCCCCACCAACTCCAACTCCATCTATCTCTCTCTCTCTCTCTCTCTTCACCATTGTCACTATCTCCCTTCCTCTCTCTCGCCCTCCCTCCCTCCCCCCCTCTCTCTTCAATTTGACTACATGATATTGTGTTTAAGAAAATATCTAAATTAAAAAAACTCAATTCGCTATAAAATAATAAACCTATATTTTGGATCAATCATGTAAAATACAATACAATAATGAAAAACTTAAAACAATCACGTAGTACCTTTATTCTCTTATTGTTAGTCAACTTCTTTGCTCTTGTTGCCTGAATCATCAGTTAAGATGGATCTATGTTGGTTCTTAGTAATATTATTTATATAGTATATATTTCACATCTTTATATATAAAACTATTCTCATTTTTAATTTGATTGAAATCTTGATTTAATTTCTACAATATGTTTTAAAGTACTTGTGGGGATAGAGGGTTTAGATATATCTAAAAAGTAATGATAATCTTTTTCGTTTTAGATTTAATTAAAAAGCTTTATAAAATAAATTAAAATAAAATATTTATAAAATATTTTGATTGTGAAATAAGTTATATTTTTTTAGCATGTGATATTGATAAACCATGATATTGTAACAAAACCTATTTACATGTTAATAATATTCACTATAAAATCAGAGTGAATATCCATAATTAAGAAAATGTTAGAAAATATATTTTAAAATCTAATATAAAAAAAATCATTATAAATTTAATTGATTTTGGATATATTTTTTTCGAAATGAAACTTTATTGTTAGGATATGATATTTCTCAATGATATTAAGGGGAATAGTTTATTTTTAATGTGAACTTCACTATCATATACATAAAAATGACTATGAGTAAGAAAATGATCATTAAGGTGTTTTTTAATTCTTTTATTTTAAGAAGAAGATGATAATTAAGGTATTTTTTAGTTTTTCTTATTTTGAAAATAAGGATTATATATATAAAGATTTTATTATATTCATTAATTGTACGTTTAATAAAATTTTCAATATAAACTCAAGCGCTTTATTTATGGGAATTTGAATCGGATACATTAATATGATTTTCAATATAAACTAGATATGGATTTGAATTGATGCATATTAACATGAAATTAATGGAAATGTAGAAACAACTATTTGATTAGCTTCCTTGGAATAAATAAGGTTTCTACATCAACAACAATATCTACAATTATATATAACTAAATCAATACATTTATATAATATCCCTAAGAAAATAAATTTAGGCTATGTGAGGGTTTCTTGCTTAAAAATTAAAAATTCCTAATCGATGTACATAGTTAACGAGCATTCTAGTTCGGTAGTCTTGTAAATTTTATAGAATGAATCTATCTATCCCATATTTAATTGAATAACCAAAAAAAATTAACTTTTATAATAAAAGTTATTTTTATGCGATTAAAAATATCTTAATAAATATTTAAAGTTTTTATATATATTAAAATATTATAAATAAGAATGATTATGAAAAACAATTATTTAACTAATTGAATTAAATAAAGTTTTTGTTTTAATATAAAAATGCTAAAAAAATAGAAGAGTTTGAGAGAGCTATTTCACATAATACAAATCATACTCATTATATTTTATTGATCTCAATGGTTACACATTTATAATATATAGATTAAATCACACTCAGTGTAATTTATTGATTTTAATGGTTACATATTTATAATATATAGATGAGTGACTATGACACATCTAGATAGTTATTACAACTCACACATACGAAAACACCTACTTCTAGATTGACACTTGGGGACTCACAATGACAACTCATAACAATCGAAAACACATGGAAGTATGACTTCCAATACCCTCCCTTAATGCTTACATTTAACAAATATAGAAAACACACATTACACAATAAATGAATCTCTTCAAAATTTGTTTGATATGGTCATCACTAACACTCATATCCACTTTGAAATCTCACTGTTTCCACTCTTTTGCTCGCCACTCTTTTGAGCTTCCCACTTAATCCATTTAAGACATAACCACTTAGGCTATCGTTGACTTGCTTTGCAGAACTAGCACTTTTCAACCTCCTACAATGCAACTGATCAACCTCAATATTGAAGCATCCTGCCACAATCCACAATCTATTGAATATATAGTTTTCTGCTATATTCACGAGTTATCTAGGATAACAATTTGGGTACAAAATGTCTTTAGCAAACAATTCTACAACTTGACTTTCGAAACATGACAAGTCACATTAATTTCTTAAATAATTGAGCTATTCTTTGTAATTTTACATCATTTAATTTTTACCCAATATAATAATGTAATAAAACTTATAAAATTGCACCGTAAAAGAATTTCCACACCAACCCTTCTCTTTTTTTTAAATACATTAATAATAACCCCTAACAATAATACATTCACCTAACAATAACCCCTCATATCCAAATATAACCGTCCCTTCACATTTGACACACACGAGTCTCAATTGACTTGAGACCACTTTGTAAGCATCCAAATGTGGTTTTAGAGTGTCTTCACAACTGATGCCCCCCATCACACCCTCGATTGACGAGTGGCTGCAGGTGGCGGCAATTTGTCCTTCCTGAACGATCTACCAATGAATCTTGGGTAGAACTAACATCACCAATGGAAGTATATGCGAGGACTAAGAACATGTCTGAGGACATTGCAATGAATCTCATAATTATTATCAAAACCGAAAATTCTATAGCCATGTCATATCCTTCATGAGAGATCCGTCGCGAAATTCATGGTTCAGTTTCGAATGGTGAGGTGGGTTGCGTATTGACTTTGGAACGGCACAACATGACTTTCTCTCGTGCGGTCTGAGACACGGATTTATTCTCGTTCACCTTGCAGAACTTTGATATGGTGGGAACTTGGAAGCCACTCCAAACAAGCTCACACAATGTGTCATTAATCTATACGGTGCACCAACTTGTTCAATCTGAAAAAACAAGTGATTGTGTTCTCGATATCTAGCTAGCGGCGTCCTTACCATCTATTTTGTGTCAGTTATTATCTGTCAACAACACATGACAAATCTGGCCCGTTTCTCCACAGTTGAACTGTTTCACTTCCCGGACGTCGGCAGAGATCAGCAGAGCTTCCGTCTGACAGATTGTATTCTTGAAGAGATGCGAATAGACGATGACTCTGGCACTAGTTGTTCGTTGCGTACAAAGTCCACTAGTTCTTCTACGCAAGGACGCACAAAGTCCACAACGGAAATGAACTCACAGAGGCTTATACTAGTTTATGTACAGAACAATAAAAGCCAAGGCTCTCTCACATCTTTTTGGCCTTCCTTTAAGGGAATCAAGCATGTTAGCACAGGGTGTCAGACCATGTTAGAAAGCATAGAAGAATTTGTGAGAGTCATTATACACCATATAAACTAGCATTTGCACCAGATGTTGTAAAGGAAATGCACTAAAGCATAAAGTGTAAAAATCCATTATCTATATAGTGTGTGCATTAGGTCAATGACATAAATATCAACATGTCTATTCACTTTTTCTAAGTGTGGTAAACAACCAGAATTATAGAAATATTCTTAAATGTGTACCAATATTTATAGGCACACTCCCTATACCTTAAGATTTTTGGTTGCAACTTCAGCTTTGGAAGTCTTGAAATTTACCAAAGCTTCAATTTTTGCTGCTTCTCGCTAATATCTGAAATTCACAGACAACTTCAATGCTCACATATTTTGTTTTGAAAATTATAGATAACAAATATTAGCAATATATTAATTTAGAAAAAGCTTTGTAAGAGATAAAGGTCTTATCGTGTTTATGAATACATAGCATTGTAGGCTAGAGCTCATTTCAACTTTAAAAACTCGAAATTGAAACCAAAAAACAAAAACAAAAAATTCACACAATTGTAATACAATCTTTTAAATGCATTAACACTAAGCTAATGATATGTTCTTTAAAAATGCAACCATGAAAATCGTCCTCTATTAACGCAAGCAAGAAATATTTAATTACCACTGCAAATTGCTTCGACCTTTGTTGTGGTCTTTAACACTACATCTAACTGGTAAAGTTTATGTTCAAAAACACTCTTTTACATTCCTGGTCTAAGTAGAAAATTGTTTTTTGTTAACCAAACTACAGAGAGCAATCTGCATGTAGAGGTTGTGTTCAAAAAAAAAGAAGGAAATTTCACAGAATTGTAACACAATCTTTTAAATGCATTAGCACTAAGCTAATGATATGTTCTTTAAAAATGCGACCATGAAAGTCATTCTCCATTAACGCAAGCAAGAAATATTTAATTACCACTGCAAATTGCTTCGACCTTTGTTGTGGTCTTTAACACTACATCTAACTGGTAAAGTTTATGTTCAAAAACACTTTTTTACATTCCTCGTCTAAGTAGAAAATTGTTTTTTGTTAACCAAACTATAGAGAGCAATCTGCATGTAGATGTTGTGTTCACAACAGGAAAACACTTGGTGCAGAAAAGGGACAAAAATATCATAGCTTTGGGGGTGGAAAGCTTTGTCATGTTAAGCAAGGCAGAAGCTGACTCAATTCAAGATTTTAATCTAAAGCATGTCACATCCAAGGAGAGTGCCTTTGATCAGGTCTGTACAAAAGGGAAGCCTCTGTGTCAAAAGACTATAATTGTAGGAATTTCAGTTGATAGAAAAGCCTAATAACCGAAACAATTGGTTCAACATTTAGTCATTCTATGTTTCTTTAATAACATAAACATGGGAGCATGGTAGATGACTCACAATGCTCACACCTTTTTAGAACATTGATTGAAGGGGATTTGGCTTACTTATTTGTTTTATATTTCATTGTATATTTAGCAAATTAAAACATAAATTATGGACTAAACAGGAACATGCCTAGGGACAGACAATTCTTAGAAAATGGTTGTCGGCATTCTAATCCAAAGAATTGGAAAGAATCCCCAAACTCGTCAACTTTAAATGTTGCAAGCATGCCAAATTCATTATCTGTCTTCAATGCTTCAACAATGTCTCAAATATTAGCTCTAGATCTTCTTCTAGTTACTTATGGTGATTCGATAGATTCTGATGAGAATAATGATTAAGGTCAAGCAACTAAAACAGATTCTCTTTCCGGACTTCCTATTAGTGTCTAGATCTTCTTCCAGTTACTTATAGTGATTTGGTAGATTCTGATGAGAATAATGATGAAGGTCAAGCAACTAAAACAAATGCTCTTTCTAGACTTCCTATTAGTGTGAGAACACGTGAAAATTGTCAGGAACTTTATGGCATTCCAGATGCCACTAGAAGTGATGTTTGTGTCCAACACCTGTTAGAAGGTCAAAAAAAACTTTCCATGTTAACTGTAAAAATAAAGATAGAAGAAACTCACGATGACCCTATTCAACAAGAAGTAAAGAAGAATATAGATATGGGGATTTTGTTAAATATTTCAATGGGAAAGGAAAAATATAACATGGAGGAAATGTCAAATAATAAACCAAACCAATCATCAGAAAGGAATATAACCTACTACACATCCGTTGCTGAGTATCTGAACCACTCTAATGAACTCAATGTTGATGAAACTCAAATTCCCTTTATAGTAAAAAGCAATCAGCTACAGAAAGGTATTTTGGTTACTCCATCTTCTGAATTAGTTCTAATACATTCAATAATCCTGACAAAAGCTTGAAAAAAACTTCAATGAGCAGTGCTCTTTATATGTTTCTCCCAATACAAAATTATCAGTCCCTATTCAACAAAGGTAGTGAAACGATCCCTAAGCCTGTGAATGCATTGGACCGCTGATAAGTACAATTCTTAACTTTAGAGAAGTATGAGTGAAAATTGTGACATGAGTGAATAAGTATCTTGCTCTTCTGGAATTGGAAAGAATAAATCTTACCCAATATACTATATCTTCTTCAAGTTCTTGAAGTTTTTTGGTTTTTCAATTGTCGGGTCTCTATATGGCACAAGGTTACCATAGCATCCTCTGTGTAACCAAGAATTCCTTCCAATTTTCCCTCATATTCCTCCATATAAAATGAAATGTACCATATATAGTTAAAATGAAATACACAACCTTGAAACTTATTCTTGACAGAGATTGTATATATCCTCATCCCTTCCTCTTCTTAGGGGGTAACTGAGACTACTTACTTAATGGCCGCCTTGATCTCGTCATAAGTGGCAGATTTCTCAAGTCTAGCAGTCAAATCAACAACTGAAACATCTAGTGTGGGTACTCAGAAGGCCATTCCAGTCAACTCTCCGTTGAGAGTCGGTAGAACCTTGCCAAGAACGTTCAAAAATACAATCACAATTAGTAGCTGTGAGAACATAGAAGGCGATGCCGGTGGGGATTCATATTAACAAAATTAGAAGAAAAATATGCAGAACCCAACTAGATTACAGAGAATTAACCAATTACACAGTTAATGTTTCTCTAAAGGAACCCAATAAATAAATGAAACCTAATCACCCTAAGCATGGGACAACATGCTAAAATGCGAAAATTAGGTAAGAAATAAAAAATATTGAATTCAAATGGGATCCTTTGTCAAGCAACTGTGTTGTTGCACCTACTATAAAGAAGTCGTGGTTCCCATTTGCTCTCCTGACAGTCACCTAACCATCAAGGGTAACCATAAGGATGAACAAACACCAGTGGAAAATAGAAAGAGACAATCTTAACAAAGTGGGCTTTACAAGGAGATAATATGGATATAAAGATAGGAAAATCATGAGCCCTAGGTTTCGAACAACAGTGCACTTTCATGACTGCATGAAAGTAAGGTAACAAGCTGTATTTTGTCACTTGACATGGGAAGGTGGTAGTCTCACTATTTGTTGCTCAGGTAAGACCCTTGTCATACTAAGTTTTGTTCAAGTAAGGTCATGATCATAACTTCCCATGAAGAGAGGACATTTCATGCATTTCAGGTTTCTCAGGGCTATCTTGAAGCAACTGAGGTAATTTTTTTACTTGAAAAGAATGACCGAAAGAATTGTCTGAGAAGTAAATCAATAAAACTAACCTTATAAAGTGTTTAATGTAAATGATAATCCCCAGAATAAAATATTTACTCATGGTTTCAAATATGTCTAATGATCATTGATAATTTGTTGCTTCCTACCTTAGCTGCTCCTGTACTGCTAGGAATATTGTTAAAACCACCTCCTTGCCACCTCGCTAGTCCTTGTTTGCTGGTCCATCAATTATTTTCTGTGTTGCTGTTTACATACAGAAACATAAGTCAATGCAGCTTGCAGATGCCTTGTATCAATAAAATGCAAGGGCATAATACTAGATCATATTAAGTGTACTTGTGATGGAATGGACAGTTGGCATGAGACCTTCAACAATGCCAAAATTGTCATTGATTACCTACCAGAGAAAACAGAGTGTTTTTGTTCTCTTTTAACATATAGTTCCTCCCCAACAATATGTAATTTTTCTCATATAAATACACCTATACAATGAAAGCTGTGATAATTTAGTAAAAATATCATTGCAAACCTTAGCCAAGGGAGCCAGGCAGTTAGTAGTACAACTTGCATTTGAAACAATGTTCAAATCAGATTTGTATTGGTGCTCATTAACCCAAACAACGAACATAGGCGCATCCTTGCTTGGAGCTGAGATAACAACTTTTTTAGCAGCTGTCTATTAGAAATCAACAAAAAAAAATTATTATATGGAGTTCAAATTGTAATTTCCATTGTTGAACTTTATATCGTTTGAAATTTACAAAATTAGATATGCTAATAGCCTTTCAAATATTTTTGCATGCACCACAAAAAAATCATAGAATAGATTGTTCTCCAAAGAAATTGAAAACAAACGTGTTATTTTTTAATCACCTCATCAATTCCGAATAGTCGCAACTATGGAACAATTTTAAGATAACCTTTCATGAGGTGATTGCTCAATTTGAAAGAAGTTTCAACTTATAATAGGGTTGGTTATGCTGATATCAGTTAACCATGTCAATTTTATAAATTGAGAAAGAGCCAAAGCGGACATGCTATTGCCAAATCTCCTTTCTCATGTAGGGAGGGAGTGCTATTACATGTGACAACTCCTTAGTTACCTCAAATATCATTTATCAACTCTTAGGTACATTGTATTTTTAATTAGTAGCATGTTGGATAAACCTTGAAGGAAAAAATAAATTATAATTGAATTGTGGAACGGTAATATTCAAACCTTCAAGTGAGCAGTTGCTTTCTCTTTGTTGGTGAAGACACATGTGGATTCAACAACATACTCTGTGCCGACCTTGCCCCATGGTATTTCCTCAGGATTTCTACAGTTTTCAAAACAAAATGTGAACATTTAGACAAATGGGAACAAATAGACAATGTCAGCACTCACACTCTGTTCATGCCTAAGCTCAAGCAGTAACTGACCTACGAAACTCTCATTGATCTCCATAAAAAAGTGTTTTACCTGAAACTGAATACAGCAACAGATTTCTCTCCAAAGAGTAAAGTTTTTGAGTCTTCGAGCTTGACTTCATGATGCTTCCACTGTTTGTGGACACTGTCATACTTGAACATATAATTTTGAAAAATAACAGAGGCACAAAAATTACTGAAGAGATCTTGAGTGGGAAAAATATGTTAGAAGAAAGCTATCAAACGAGTTAATAAAATCTTCCTGTTTCCGTTTGTCCGTAAAACATAAATTATGTTGGGAATAAATCAAAGAACAAAAAATGCAAAACAAAGAACAATCTTCAGGTAGATGATCCAAAATTCATCAGGAGAACGATGTGCAAATACGCCTAAATTTCAATGAAGAATTCCTCCTAGATAGATAAATATGAAGAAGAGAAAAATTGCTCATTTGAAAGGACTTTGCCAAAGAATAATGTATTCATTATACAAGCAGACTTTGCCAAAGAATAATGTATTCATTACGCAAACGAACTCAAATATTCTTGAAGGATACCGTATATAGTGATCGCACAGGATTTGAAGAGAGCAAATCAAGCCTTGATAACATTTATGGCTTCAGGGTTTCATTCCTAGAATATACTTTATAATGATAAGAGAATAGAGCTAGTCAGAATTTTAAATATGCCAAAGATCTGTATTTTCAATGATTGATTCTGTGTCAATGATCTGTAAAGCAATCAAACTTGTCCACAAAGAGTATTCTAAAGTGTCTGCATAAATGATTTATCAATATCAAGTTCAAAATAAACGCAGATTAGCGCTATAATATGCATTTGCTGTAAATGAGGGTTTAATTGGCAATCTAAAAGACTAAAACTGCAAATTCATAAGCCGTCGAGAGCCAAAGAAAAGTAACTAGATAAATAGGAGGATCTGTTTGTTACTAAAATGCTTAAATAACAGCAATTATCTTCCAAATACAGCTTTAAAATCAACTGATTATACAAATAAATCCCTCAATCTCAACCAGTAAGTCATCAAAAGAAAAAAAATCAGATCCGTGCATAAAGCTACAAAATCATGTCGAAATGCTTCAACATAGTTCAGTTGTTAGGTCTCTATATGGCACAAGGTTACCCGTGGTGTAAAAATTGCAGACGAAAATTCGTAGGCGTCTTCAACAACAGCCAACACGAATCTGTAGAAAAATTTCAACTACGGCAATGGATTTCTCCACAGATTTTCTTCCTCTGGGGTGGATTCACCCTCGACTCCTGCAGATTCAATCACAAAAACCATTTGGACACAGCAGTCGTCGTCAAACGATTCATCTCTGACCTTATTTGATCTAGATCTCATTTCTACATTTAGGAAAGCCATGGATGAAATTTCCTCCAGAGATTCGATCGAGCCCATTTCAGAGGTTGGTCAGGGTAGCACGGGAAGCAATATCGGAGAAGACAAAAAGGGTACCCCAGGAAAATCTTTCAGGCTCCGATCTAGTAGCATTCAGGGGAGGGTGAATACTTTGCAGCAGATAATAGACGAGAGGTCGACCAAACGACACCTCTGTTATAGACATTTTTGTGCCTTACAGCATTGAGCATGAAATGTCCATAATCTAAGGGATCCAAAGTCCCTAAACATCTTGTTCCTACCCCTAGAGGAACAAGGCTAACAAACCACAGCAATTCACAGAAGTTCTCCACCAGAAACTGCTCAAAAACAAGTCAATTCAGGATCATTTCAGTGGCTACACTGGCTGTTTGTGCTGAATGTCAAAGCCAACTGTTATGAAACCAGCTCAAGAAAAGATAGAAAAGATAGATCAACGCCTTAGAATTCAGCCTCTTCGAGGGGGCAACCTCCTTTACATTACATAAATGAACAATTCTTGGATGATACAAATGACAAAACCTCCTTTCTATATATAGGAGTCTAAGGAGTCACAATATAATCCAGCCGACCTAACAATAATAATATAAAGCCACAAAAATAGCAATAGAGGGATTCTATGGGGCACAGAAATAACAATATGGGGGTAATAGGGGCACAACAATATAAATAAGGGGTATAACTACAATAGTAATGGGGTAATCACTAGTATTATAGGGACCCAACATGCCCCTCTCCTTCAAAAAAGTGTTGTCCTCAACGCTTGAGTAGTTCTAGATACTTCTGCATAAAATTCTCGTCCTCCCATGTGGAATCTTCAGCGGATAAGTTCTTCCACTTTATAAGATACTCTGAAATTGATCGATTTCGTAGCTGTCGAGTTCTTGTTTCTGTGACTGCTTCTGGTTCCAATATAATTTTTCCTTCCTCATCAAGTTCTTGAAATATTGTTTGAATTGGGAGCTTGTCACCTATAACCTTCTTTAAACATGAAACATGGAAGACTGGGTGCAATCGAGAAGCTGCAGGAAGCTCCAATTTGTATGCCATAGTACCAATCTTTTGCAACACCTTGTACGGACCATAATACTTTGGTGATAATTTATTATCCTTCTTAGCTTTCTTTAGGGACATTTTCTTATATGGTTGTAGCCGTAGGAATACCCAATCACCTACATCAAAACTTCTTTCACTGCGATGTTGATCTGCCTGTTGTTTCATTCTATTTTGTGCCAACACGAGGTTATCCTTTAAGAGTTGGAGGACTTGTTGTTGATGTTCGATGTGATGTTCCACTGCCTGAACCTTAGAATTTTCTCTTAAATATGATGTGATGGATGGTGGTTGATACCCATAAAGTGCCATAAATGGGGTCATTTTTGTTGCTGTGTGGAAGGAAGTGTTATACCACCATTCAGCCAGAGGCAACCATTTGACCCATTGTGTCTGTTTATCAGATACAAAGCAACGAAGATATCCTTCCAAACATTCGTTTACTATCTCAGTTTGCCCATCATATTGAGGATGATAAGATGAGCTATGAGCTAACTGAGTACCCAGACAAGAAAATAATTCTGTCCAAAAATTTCCAGTGAAAATGGGATCTATGTCACTTACAATAATCTTTGGGTTTCCATGTAGCTTTTGAATTGTTTCCATAAATGTAGTAGAAACTGTACTGGCTTTAAATGGATGTGATAATGCACAAAAGTGTGCATACTTGGTAAGTCTGTCAACTACCACCATGATGACACTCTTTCCCTCAGACTTTGGTAAACCTGTGATAAAATCCATTGAAACGTCCTCCCAACGTTGGCTTGGAATGGATAAAGGTTGTAATAGACCCGGTGTCTTAATTGTTTCAACTTTATTTTGCTAGCAAACCAAACATTCTGCCACAAACTTTTGAATATCTGATTTAAGGCCATCCCAAAAAAATTCCTTCTTAACCCTGTGGTAAGTTTTTAAAAATCCTGAGTGCCCTCCTAAGGGAGAAGTGTGCAATTCCATAAGAATCTTTTGTTTTAGCTGGGAATTCTTACAGAGGTATAAGCGATCTTTGTACCATAACGAATCATTTTGCCAACTAAATGTATCAGAAGTACTGGAATCTTGTTGTAGCTTTCGAATAAGTGCCCACACTTCTTCGTCATTCTTCCATTCCTCCCTTGCTTCGTTTATCCAATCTGGTTGGATAATAGAAATGGCACACAATAATGCTTCCACATCCTCATCCTTTCTTGAGAGTGCATCTGCCACCACATTTTGCTTCCCTTTTTTGTAGATGATTTCAAAGTCATAACCCAACATCTTTGTGACCCACTTTTGTTGCTCTTCAGAGGATAATCTTTGTTCTAAAAAGTATTTAAGGCTATCATGATCCGTTTTTACCTTGAAGTGTCTTCCCATTAGGTAGGGTCGCCATTTCTTAAGTGCATGGAGTATTGCCAACATTTCCTTCTCATAAATAGCTTTGCTTAAAAACTTTCCCTTGATTGGACGACTTTCAAAAGCAATGGGTCTTTCATCTTGCATTAGAACAGCACCAATTCCATTTCCTGAAGCATCACATTCCACAATAAAGGTTTTTTTTTTGCGACTTCTGAAATGTGACAGAAAAAACGTTATAGCGAAAATGCCACGATGACCTGTTTGGAGCAGCGAAACCCTAGAATCCAAAGCTCTGATACCAAATGTTATGAAACCAGCTCAAGAAAAGATAGAAAAGATAGATCAACGCCTTAGAATTCAGCCTCTTCGAGGGGGCAACCTCCTTTACATTACATAAATGAACAATTCTTGGATGATACAAATGACAAAACCTCCTTTCTATATATAGGAGTCTAAGGAGTCACAATATAATCCAGCCGACCTAACAATAATAATATAAAGCCACAAAAATACCAATAGAGGGATTCTATGGGCACATAAATAACAATATGGGGGTAATAGGGGCACAACAATATAAATACGGGGTATAACTACAATAGTAATGGGGTAATCACTAGTATTATAGGGACCCAACATTTAGGAAAGCCATGGATGAAATTTCCTCCAGAGATTCGATCAAGCCCATTTCAGAGGTTGGTAAGGGTAGCACGGGAAGCAAGATCGGAGAAGAAAAAAAGGGTACCCCAGGAAAATCTTTCAGGCTCCGATCTAGCAGCATTCAGGGGAGGGTGAATACTTTGCAGCAGATAATAGACGAGAGGTCGACCAAACGACACCTCTGTTATAGACATTTTTGTGCCTTACAACATTGAGCATGAAATGTCCATAATCTAAGGGATCCAAAGTCCCTAAACATGTTGTTCCTACCCCTAGAGGAACAAGGCTAACAAACCACAACAATTCACAGAAGTTCTCCACCAGAAACTGCTCAAAAACAAGTTAATTCAGGATCATTTCAGTGGCTACACTAGCTGTTTGCGCTGAATGTCAAAGCCAACACTGGCTACCTGCGCTGAATGTCAAAGGCAACACTGGCTACCTGCGCTGAGCGAGAGTTGACATGTGGCAAATTCATTCCAAGAGGTGTCAAGACCCAGGAAGCTTCCAGAATGACACTTGCCTCAGCGAATTCGACTGGTGATGAGTAAGAGGTTCCAAATCTCCAAGTGGAAGCAAGAACCTCCAAGTGGAATCAAGAACTGACAGAGGGAGAGGACACTAGTCAGATCTCAAGCTGACTCATCCTCTCTCCAATCATCAATATATGGATCTCTCCTCCATGAGATCTACAGGCTAGAATTTTGTTATTGCAAAGAATTGTTGTTGGTTTGAGATTGGAATCATTGGGTGCTTAATGCTTTGAAGGGGGTGAAGATAGGAATTCCATTTGCTGGGAAGGAGATGCTAGATTGGAGCCCTCTAGGTTGTATCTCTTCCTGAACCTTGTTATTCATCAATAAAGCTATCTTGGTTTCTCCTATATACTGATGTATTTTTGATGTATGATTGCATTAGTATATTTAGTTTGTTTCTAATCCTGAACTAGTTATGAATATGAATCCACGTCTTGTGTAGTGTTCTCTTCTTGTTATCCTGCAGAAACCTCTTGAAGTTGGGCGAGCGAGAAGGCAAGTAGCTGGGAACTCTCCAAGAGAAGAGAGACCGAATCGAGGGACAAACAGAAGACACCGGTTAGTCCATCTATCTCTCTTCATTCTTAATTCATAAAGGAAGAATACTAGAATAGCTGTCTCTGTTTGTTGCTAAGGCACTGTCACACCTTAGGTGGATAGGATCGTCCTGCATAGGCAATTTTCCCCACAACAAATTGGCGACTCCGCTGGGGAGATCTGTTTATTCATTTTATTTGTGTTTCCATCATTGTTTGATTCATAGACTCAACAACAACAATCGAACTGCATCTGCTATTCTCAGATGCAAAGTAGACAGTTGCTGCTTTGATCCAATCACTGGATTTGTCTATGATCTGAACAATAGACTCACAAATGATTTGATGATCCTTTGTGATAGATCTTAGCCCTTCTTCAAAGCATCCCTTTGATTGTACCTTGCTTGTTGCTTTGATTTGGCCTGAAACTGTAGATTAAATAGCAAACTGTGACCCAGAACCCAGTGAGAAACTCTCGTTTCTCCTTCAGCGCAGACTCTGTGAAGAGGTTCTGCATTTCAACGCAGGTCCCGTGAAGGCTACCTACGCTGAATGTCAAAACCTCTGTGTTAGGGGTGCGTTGATCCAGTTAGGCCTTGTGCAGCTGGGGTTCTCTGCTCTGTTTTGCCTTGTTTTGATCTCTGATTTTTGCAGCCTGTAACCAGCATAGGTACCTGTCTAATAACTCCTTTTCTCTGCTTAAATTCTGCCTCCTTTTGTACAAAAAGACTGTGAGTGTTTTTATGTGTTTGTGGCGTCATTTACAGTTTTCCTTTGCAAGAGTGAAATAGTCATCCTGTAGCCCTTGATTCAGATCTGTTGATTGTGATCTTAGGAGAGAGTTCATTGGCTGTTTACAGTTGATTATACATTCATTTTTTGCTTTTGGTTTGAGTTTGTCTCTTTTGAGTGTCAAAACAAGTATTCATTTCGAAAATCGTTAAATGCTGTAAACTCTTCTACCCTTTCTGATTTCGAAACAGTAAACTTGTTCGTATTTGTCAATTAAAGGCAAATTCAAAGTTGTACAAAAAGCTTTCTTTTTAGGCATCAATATTAAGAAAGCCGAAAACAAACACCTGCATTGTGCATTTGCATCTTGATAGTTTGCATGTTTGATTTAGGAAAAGTGCATTAGAGTGTGCTGATTGCTCTTTGAGAAAAGATGGTGTCTTTTTTTTCCCTTTGTAGCTAGGATTTTCATGGTTGAAAAGATATAAAGCTTGCTTATCATCTTTAGAATGCATTTAGGAATTGTATCATACATCTCGTGGTGAACCTCGGAAGGCAAACTTCTAAAAAGATCAACCTAAAATAAATTGAATGAACTTAACAGCGCTTTGTAACATAACGCACAACATAGAGGTCTAGGCTAGAGACGTGTTCCGGCGTCGTAAAGCCTGGTGACTGTCGATCTCGCTGATGGTGGGTGATTCCTCCTGAGGGACGATAGCGCCAGTATGGATTGTGCTCCCACGTACCGTCGAGTATATATTGGGAGACTCCTATAGGCATAAAACCTTTATCTTTAGGAAGCCGTGTCGGCCGCCCTACTGATCGCAATGCACTGAACACAGCATTCAGGAAGATCGACCGCCCGTACCTTAAAAAGTATTTTGTGGTTTTGCGAAAAGTTTGTCACACCCTCTACCTAGAACTCCAGAGCAGTTCCTTTTGGCCTTTTTCAGACTCTATAACAGAAAAAGTCCATCCGAGCATTTGTCACTTCGGGCTCGTTAAAACATCGAAGGAGACTAGAGTCATCTTTAGCTTTTTCTCGACTCTTTAAAATTGAAAAAGCAAGTTGTGTCCAAGCGTTGTTAAAATTTATTTTAAACGGAATAATGATCACCATTCCCTCGTTGATCTTCGAAGTTAGTCTCTTTTCATCGTAAGTTCTTGTAGAATCGCCAGAAAATCTCTTGGATATACTCAAAATGTATGAACAACCGTCGACATCCAGGACTGTGTCATCCGACGCAGCAGCGGTAGAGCCTCCTGCTACTACCCAACGATGTTTGCTGGTATACCATCTGTCCCGGCAAATTGTCAACAACAAGCTAGAGTCCAACCAGAGACTGTTTCGACGACATGGTTAGTTCCTATTTCTTCTTATGGATTATCATCTGGTATTTCTTATGTTGAAACTCAACAAATTGATCCAATGTGTCTTCAAAGGCCAATCTACCCTTTAAGTACTGGATTGCCACCATATGGAGGGCAGTATGCCTTTTCATTGTTCCCTCCCGGAGAACAACCATATGGGAGTTTACAACAAAGTTCAGGTCAAACTGGAATTACATCCAGCGGTTGGGTACCAATACTGCCTCAGCAACCAAGGGTTGTATATTCAATGCAACCAGTCCACCCTGTGTCGAATATTCCCACTATACCTGCTATGGTGACTGCGTCGCAAGTACAAGCGCTACCTGTTGTATGTCAACCCCAACAGCCTTAGGTTACAATACAACAGCCTCTTGTCTCAACGACTCAATCGCAACCTCAGGTTAGTGCCTCCTTATCTGGAGCGACTCAAGCTCAAACAAGTACTATGACTCCTCATCTTGGTCAATCATCCAGTATTGGACAACAACAAATGGTCCAACAACCAGGGCTGGTTCAATCAGAACAACCGCCATTCCAGCAATCATATCAAGGACTTGAGCAACAAGTCTTTGTAAGTAATGGGCAACCATATTATAGTGGTTATGTCCATCAACCTTGTCAAAGTTGCCAGCATTATGCTGGTATGCAAAGACCCACTGCTCAGGCGATTCATCTTATCCTGGGTATGCTTCGCCTAACCTGAATCAACAGTTGCCCTTTGTAGCAACTCTAGAATTACCAGATCTAAACCGGCTGACGAATGATCCAATTGCTTATGCCCCTTGGTGGCCAGCGATTCCGCATAAGCTTCCGTCAAATATTCCTAAATTTAATGGAAATCTGGGTGAAGATCCGTCGAATCATGTGATGACATTTCATCTATGGTGTTCATCAAACACCCTAAACGATGATTCGATAAGGATTCGCCTTTTTCAGAGGACGTTAACGGGTCCAGCGGCAAAATGGTATATTGAGTTGCCTAGAGCTTCGTTCGACAACTTCAGTACCTTAGCCACGACTTTCTTAACCCATTTTCAATTACCGATAAGGTATGAAACGGGAACGGAACTCCTAACCAACTTCAAACAGACAACGACCACTCACATATCTGATCATATACATGAGTGGCGACGTCATCGTAGGATGGTGAAAACGTACGTTCCCGATCAGCTATTAGCTGAATGGTTTATCAAATCCTTACTTCCTACAATCACGGAAGATGTGGCAAAAGGGGGAGTCGTAACAGAAGAGCAAGTCATCGCTCGTGCGCAATATCTGGACTTGGTCTATACTCAGTCTGGCACGCTCTACGACAAAATACCTGACGCCCCTAGACCGGAATTCTCAATTCCTCCTCCTCCTAAATCAAACAATGACTCTCATGCCATCGATGGCGTGATTGACGTGACAGACACGAAATCGACAAAGGCCACATCTAAAAAGGCCCGTAAGATTTCCGGTCAAAATGCAAATGAGGAACTTCTTGCCTCGGAAGTAAATGTCATGTCGACTGACAAGGGCAAACAACTGAAGCAACCAGGGGGCAAGAAGAAAAAGAAAGGGAGAAAAAGGAAACCCCCTGCGGGGTGTCATATATGCGATGAGGATCATTGGACGAGAGATTGTCCACATATAGCTAAAGTTAAGAAACTCTTTAAGAGTTCAAAAACCCCAGCGGTATTGACTGATCCGTTTCCAAGCCCGGGAACCAAACTGGTTGCTAATCAAAATGCTTCCCGATCCCAAGTGCTTATGTTGTCTGTCTCAAGGCAGCAAAATGATGCTTTGACAAGGAATAAAGATTACGGGAATCCATAGGTGTCGAATAACAAGGCTAATGAAAAACCTAGTAGTTCGACAACGACTTTGACCAAAGTTGTGCCACCCATCATTCATGAAAAAATGATAAAGTCGCCGAAGGGAGTAGTACAAAAATCGACATTTAATCCTAGTGCAAAAATAGCACAGAATTATAATGTAATAGAGGACCTGGCCCAATCGTCGTCCGCTATGTCGACACTTGAGGTACCGCAAAATTGCCCCTCCCAAGAGCAAGCTTTATTATCAGCAATAGGTGGGATTGGCCCAAGGGATTCCAATCTTGTGGCCTTTGATCATAAAGGATATGACCCTCAGTTACCAGCTCAACTAGCTTTCCTTATTCAAGTGAAAGCCCTCAACAAAACTGTTCATCGAACAATTATTGATGAGGGGGCATCTACGTGTATTATGTCGATGAGTTGCTGGAAGAATTTAGGCTCACCACCCTTGTCGAGATCGTCAACGACGTTGAAAGCATTTGATGGACGATCATACACTCCATACGGGATTTTAAGTAACTTGCAAGTTGAACTAGGGGGCAAATCAGTAGGAATTGATGTTGAAGTAATTGATGGAAACCTCGATTACAACATCCTACTGGGAAGGCCCTGGATTTATGCCATGGCCGCAGTTGTGTCGACCTACTTCAGGAAGATTGCATTTCCCTTTCAAGGAGGAATTACAGTGGTCGACCAACAAACTTTCCTCCCCGACAATTCACAAGTTACGGGAAGCATTCCAACGATCCATGGAAGCAATCATTCGCTTCAAAACATTGGAGTAGGTCTCCTAAAAGACCCTGCCTTAATGGGTAGTTTTTCCCTACCGCCTGCAAGTAATCTGGCGGAAGTGGCCACAGTGGAAACCTACAAAATGAAATCTTCTATATCTAATGGATTCAGAAGATTCCTAAACATTTTGTCAGCGTGGATCATCGCCCTAATAGAAATACTGTAAATATAGTGGGCTCCGAGGACGGTTCTAATCTCGTGTCAACCTCGTTAAAAAATGAAACAAGGAGTCATGAGGATAGTTCTTTTACTGTGTCAACCTCATTAAAAAATGAAACAATCTCCTTTCCAAATCTCAAAGGTAAACCTTCATTCCAACCACCAAGTTGAATGCAATGAAGCTTGGGGGGGCATGCACCTCGATTTGCATTATTATGTTGGGGGCATGCAAACTTAAGATCGAGCAGTTTTAGCACACAGTTCATGGTCGTTAAAAAATAAACGCAAGATCCGAGCAGTTTTAGCACATAGTTCATGCTCATTAAAAAATAAACATAAGATCGAGCAAATGTTTCCACCCGCGTTTAAGCTCGTTAAAAAATGAACTATCCCGGTAAATAACCACTGTGAATGTTATATCATCAACCATTAAAGCCTTGGTCGTTTTTGCACCGTCACCTCCACTTTTCATTTGGCCTATCGTCCACCTCCATATGATTGTTTACCCATTTTGAGGAACAGCTGCGAAGAGTGATTACACCTAGCCATCCTTGTGACACTGCCGTGATTGGAAAATTCTAACCTGTACCTGGAATCAGCTGCTAACCCTGTTTATCACTCGTTCCTCAAAAGACAAGTCTTCTTTAAGCTCTTTTCAACTGACTTGTAAAATATGAAAAGATTGCCGAGTCCTTGGCCTTCCAGCTCGTTAAAGGGACAGGAAAAGCTATCCCTCCTCTAGATTTTAATCTTTTTGGACCTGAGGGATTATTGCACAAAAAGATCGAGCGCTTGTTTTATTCGGCTCGTCAAAACTATCGAAAACTCATCCCTTCTGTATTGTTTTATACTTTTTCGGACTTAAGGGATTAGATGACGAAAAAGGACTTTTGGATTTAACTTTATGTACCTTTTTAGACTCTCTAAAAATGAAAAGGACCGAGTTATCCTTGTCGTTAGACTCGTTAAAATCATTAAATAGCGACAAACTTGTCTTTAGACGAGAACGAGTTTCACTATCGCTAGGCTCGTTAAAACATAGCGATGGGCTTGCCCGAAGGGCAGGTTATAGAACAAGCATATGTTATTCTCCTCAAGCTTGACAAAAATAAAGAGGTACTGGTCAGCAATGACTGGGGAAAAATTGGGAGAAACTAAAGAAAACTTTGATGGTAGCAAGTCGCTCTTGAACATGACACTTTTCCTCCGTACCACAATCGGGTTGGGTTGTTTCATTCACCGGTCACATCCATGGTCTCGCCATACCATCCATATTTGGGGTAATGCTACCAATCCATCGCATCAGTGTCGCCATATGTTCAAGAGAAGTCGTTCAGAAAAGTCAACCGTGTCCCATCCATTGCCATACATTATCCTTCATCCTTTCATGACCGCCACCCTGAATCATATGTCACAGATCGTTTTCACCTCCATTAAAATCATTAGCTCCGTTCCGTGTCACTGATGTGGGATTCATTAAGGCCCTCCTTTGACAGATCGCTTCTTGTCGACATCAACTCATTATCCAAGAATTTGATCTAGGAACAACCCATTCAGTACTTTGAAGCTTGCATGCCTCAATGGCAAGTTTCTCACTTCCGGTGACAGGTATACATCAATGACCTTCGACCAAAAGATTTTGCGTGGTGTTCGACGCCAAGTCCTTTATTCACACCACGTGAATTGTACTGCAGTACCTTGAGGGTCATTATCATTATCGGTGATTCCTCTCGCGCTTGTAACGGTTTACATCATTGACCGGTAATCAAGCGATGTTTTTCCATGTTCGACTTCAGAACATTTCTCAGATGGATTGACTTGTACTTAGAGTGAAGATCGAACGAGTTTGAAGACCCCGGATCTAGTTTCATCCATCCGGGCTGCGATATATATTCAGGAAAGATAAAGACATTGACATGTACGTCATTGCAGCAGATAATCATCCTACTCAAAGGATGATAATTTCATCAAAATTATCAGTCTACCACCAGACGATTGTCTGTTCTATGTACAGAAAAATGAATTTATAAAGCTGAGCATGGGAATGCCCGCCTCAGCTAGATCAGGAAAGCAGTATGAAAAATAATGTATTGTATTGTATCTTATTACAGGTCTCCTCCCAGCATTGGATGAACTTCGGATCCCCCTGATAAATCATTTCACCCGATAAACAGCCTCATACTTTAGGGGGCAACTGTTATAGACATTTTTGTGCCTTACAGCATTGAGCATGAAATGTCCATAACCTAGGGGATCCAAAGTCCCTAAACATATTGTTCCTACCCCTAGAGGAACAAGACTAACAAACCACAACAATTCACAGAAGTTCTCCACCAGAAACTGCTCAAAAACAAATCAATTCAGGATCATTTCAGTGGCTACACTAGCTGTTTGCACTGAATGTCAAAGCCAACACTGGCTACCTGCGCTGAATGTCAAAGGCAACACTGGCTACCCGCGCTGAGCGAGAGTTGACATGTGGCAAGTTCATTCCAAGAGGTGTCAAGACCCAGGAAGCTTCCAGAATGACACTTGCCTCAGGGAATTCGACTTGTGATGAGTAAGAGGTTCCAAATCTCCAAGTGGAAGCAAGAACCTCCAAGTGGAATCAAGAACTGACAGAGGGAGAGGACACTAGTCAGATCTCAAGCTGACTCATCCTCTCTTCAATCATCTATATATGGATCTCTCCTCCATGAGATCTACAGGCTGGAATTTTGTTATTGCAAAGAATTGCTGTTGGTTTGAGATTGGAATCATTGGGTGCTTAATGCTTTGAAGGGGGTGAAGATAGGAATTCCATTTGCTGGGAAGGAGATGATGGATTGGAGCCCTCTGGGTTGTATCTCTTCCTGAACCTTGTTATTCATCAATAAAGCTATCTTGGTTTCTCCTATATACTGATGTATTTTTGATGTATGATTGCATTAGTATATTTAGTTTGTTTCTAATCCTGAACTAGTTATGAATATGAATCCACGTCTTGTCTAGTGTTCTCTTCTTGTGATCTTGCAGAAACCTCTTGAAGCTGGGCGAGCGAGAAGGCAAGTAGCTGGGAACTCTCCAAGAGAAGAGAGACCGAATCGAGGGACAAACGGAAGACACCGGTTAGTCCATCTATCTCTCTTCATTCTTAATTCATAAAGGAAGAATACTAGAATAGCTGTCTCTGTTTGTTGCTAAGGCACTGTCACACCTTAGGTGGATAGGATCATCCTGCATAGGCATTTTTCCCCACAACAACCTCATGTCTAGAGAACCTTTAGAGAACCTTGAGTGTTCAGATGGTGCTGGAAACATGGAGTAGGAACCTGGGTCAGTAAACCACAACTGTTTTGCAATTGTTTGAAATATCATGAACAGTTCCAACCACTCAACTACCGTCTCTTGATCGAACAATTAACAATCCTCTAATCGTCTAACACATAATCTAATGGCACACAAGGATGACAAGTAGATTTTAGGGAAGTTCATTTCAGAGGGAAATGCCTTACGGCATAATAATTATAATTATTGTATTTTATTGATTTTAATGGTTACATATTTATAATATATAGATTACTCACTATTATATATCTAGATAGCTATTACAACTCACACAGAAGAAAATAATTGCTTCTAAAGTGACACATAAAGGCTCAAAATAACAACCCACAATAACCTAAAACACATGAAAACATTACTTCCAATAAAAGAATCCACAACTTAACACAACCAAAATAATAAATCTATATACTATACAAAATAAATTATATCCTATCTATACATTCTGTAAATATCTATTTTATCAAATTTCTACTATATGACCATGTAAAAAAAAACCAATAAATCTATATCTTATACGTAATAATATATATCATATAAATATATAGTTTAAGAAATTTGTTCTATGCAATGGTGTAAAAAAACAAATGTTATCAATTAATTAATATTATTTTCTTCTTGAAAGTCTCTATCTATACACTCTGTCAATATCTATTTTATCAAATTTGTACTATAAATCTATATCTTATACGTAATAATATCCATCATATAAATATATAGTTTAATTTGTTCTATGTAGTGGTGTAAAAAAACAAAAACTGGTGTGAATTAATTAATATTATTTTGTCCTTGAAAGTCTCCATTTATATAGTTTGGCTTGATAAAAGTTTGAGAAAACATACCTCAACTGCCTCATATCTTGTTTTTTAAGTTTTAAAAGCCTTTTTTTTTTTGCTAAATAAGAATAGGGCCTTCTATTTCATTAATAAAATACATAAATTACAATGATCCACCTGGAGTTGTGGAAGACAGGTGGGACCTGAAAGCCCAACCGAAAACGGGCAAACCACCCAACTACTAAAATCGAACAAAAAGGAAGCCAGAAGCTAGAAGTGGTTCCAAAAACCAGGAACAAAGCTCAAGTCAAAAGTGGGAAAGAAGAGCTGGCTTAAACATTTCTGACATATCAAGCAACCAGAACCAAAGATCTTCACCAATGATCTAGCATACCCAAACCAACGGTGGAGGATAAAATCGCAACGGTAAGAAGCGTGACCCTTACCAAACGCAACCACCAACTAGCACATTCAATCCCAGTCATCGATCCGCTGCGGATGATCCAATGGTCGACAATAATATCGCACCGACCAACGTGATTGAACAATAGCATGCAATAAAGGCGGTTTTCAAACCGACCCCCCCCGCCACGTGTCATGCTCTGAAGGTGTTAGCTACAAAAAATAAAAAACCATTTTCCGCCCACGAGGCCTGCGATTACAGAAAACCATCCTCCACTCGGTATACTGGCATCAACACGTGATCGCAGTCAGCACCGACCCCCAATGCACAAAATGGAGGGAACAAATGAGATGAGCCAGCAGAAAATGGAGAGAAGACCCAATGGGCCCCACAAAACCACACATGCAATCTCAAACGTCCAACCTGAAGGCAAAATCTAATGGCTAGGAACAATATTGCAACGCCAAACCCAACCACACTATAACATGCGATGAAGGGCGGTTTCCACAATTTCCCCCTGCGTCGTGTCGTGCATCTTATGGGATCGCTCTCAAAATAACAAAACCACTGAGCAGTCGTGCAATCACCAGAAACCCACCCTTTGCCATGACCGCAATCCTGGAAGCGGGAAGGGGATGCCTACTATGGCACCCCATTAAATGTTCATTCTGCCAACTTGTACCGCATACCCTAGAATTGATCCCGAGTTTATTAAGGAGATAGAACCACAAAGTGCCACCCAAAACCCTAGGAAACCTTGTTGAGATGAACTGGGAGTAGCTGCACCCAAACCAGACACTCAGCCTCACAGGAACATCCGAGTGGGCCGAGAGGGAACCCTCCAGTAACATCAAATCATTGAATTCAACCTCGATCGATATCTGAAATCCTCTTTGTCCTCAGCAGCTTGATCCTCACAGATCGCCTTTAGACGACTTGGAGGAATTTCTTGCCACTTTATCGCATTTCCACACTCCAAACTACTTGCCCCTTGATTGGCCAGTAAGTCAGCCAGCTTGTTGGCCTTACGTTGAACATGGTTGAAACTTATGGTACGAAGACCCTGAAGATGAATTTGGATTCTTTGAAAAACCTGGATAAGTTTCCAATGACTTGAGACTCTTTCTGGCCCAGAACCACCACTGATTCTTTTCACTGCGTTGATAGTAATCTCCAAGTCTGCTTCCACAATGATATTAGAGTGCTGATTTTGAGATAGGAACTCAAGACAATGCTCCAGCGCCATCACTTCTGCCATGTTATTGGTAGCCCTATCTAAATGGAAGTGGAAGATAAATATAATATTTCCTTCGTCATCTCTTAAAGCTCCTCCATAACCAGCAGTTCCTGGATTTCCTTTGGAGGCACCGTCAATGTTGAATTTTGGAAAGCCTTTAGGTGGGGGTTGCCAGTAGTCCTTTTCTGTTACCATGGTATTATTCTTTCTGTTTCTACCTTAAGGATTTATCCCTTGCAATCCCAGTTGCCTGATAATTCTATGCCCTTCATCTGAAGGGCGATTCGAGGGGATATTCTTAACAATAGAGCTGACTATCTCTCCTATCTGTTTCAAGATAAGATCAAGAAGGTGTTGTGTTGAAGACTTACCATTCTTGAAAATTCTTTTATTTCTCTCTTTCCAAACGTTCCAAATAATAAAGTAGGGTGTGAAGGCCTAGGCCAGATTTAGGACTTCATTCTCCTTTAAGTTCTTTCTCCAGTGGTTTATGGTGTTTATGATACTTCCTCTGTCCCTATCATACTGCTGGAAATCGCAGAGAATGAATCCCACAACTAGGTGGTATAAGAGCAGCTATTGAGAATATGCTCTGTTGTCTCCTCTTACTCCTCACAGAGCTGGCATCTAGAGGGCCCCATAATTCCCCTTTTCCTAGTATTCTCCTAAGTTAATATTTTCTTGTCATCAACCAGGCACATAAAAGTCTTGATCTTCATCCAACCTTGCTGCCTCCAAAGTTGTGTCCAGGTCTTATCGGGAACACTATAATTTAGCCCAAGTAGACAACCTTTAGCTTCCTTAAGATTAAAGGCTCCTTCATTGTTATTACCCCATCTCAATTGATCCTGCCCTTCTATTTTTAAGATCATCCTTTTCTTGAACAGGCCCCCCAAAGCCTCTGCTTTAATTTTTAGGGGGTTGTCGTCACCACATTCAAAGTTTCTCCAGCTTCTCCATTTTTCAGGGGTTTGTGAAAGATCCCAAAAATCCTTAACTCTGATTAACCCTTGGGCATCTATTTCCTGTTTTAGGTTAACAAAATTCTCTGTTACCAGAATTGGTTCCTGCTGCCATTTGTCCTCCCAGAAAAGAGCTAGATCTCCTACTCTAATTTCCCAGAAACTATTCTTTTGAACTAGAAATCTGTTCTCCCAGGCTCTGTTCCATATGTAGGAGCCTTTTATAGTTCCAACCATTCTTATGAGATCATTATTGTGCCACGAGCTGGCATACTTCTCTTTTCATATCCTTGCCCACTGAGCATTTGGCTCCTTCACCCATCTCCACCAGAGTTTGGCTCCTAGAGCTTTACAAAGAATCTCTTGATCGTCCAAGCACAACCCCCCCTAACTCTTGGGTTTGCATATTTTTTCCCAGGAAACCAGGGCCCATTTCTTTCTAGTTTCCTCCTTTTCCCATAGGAAGTATCTTTGAATGTCTCTGATTTTCTCTAGAACACCTTTTGGAGCTGGGAGCGGTGATAACATAAAAAATGGGATGGATTGAAGAACAACCTTAGTCAGAACTAACCTTCTAGCCAGGTTCAGGGCACGATAGGTCCACTCATTAACTCTATCCTGCATCTTATTAAGTATCGTCTCCAAAATACTCTTATGCATGGGTCTGATAGTAAGAGGTATTCCTAAATATTTAGAGGGGAGGGAATCCCTTTGAAATCCAAGAATTCTCGAGATGTTTCTTTGTATGGCAATGTTAGTGCTGAAGAAGAAGATTTTTGATTTAGAGAGGTTGACTTCCATACCTGTAGCCAGGGCAAAATATTTGAGAATTTGTTTGAAGGCCAAAGCCTCTTTGACTGTTGGAACACCTTGCAGTAAGGTATCATCAACAAATTGTTGATGAGTCAGCACAGAGCCATTCTCTGAAATTTGAAGACCCCTAATTTTACCCCTATCCTTGGCCTGCTTGATAGATCTCCCAAGCCCTTCCATCATAAGAATAAAAAGGAAGGGAGAAAGAGGGTCTCCCTACCTGAGGCCTCTAGAAGGATTGAATATTTCTGAGGGGGATCCATTAACTAGAATGGAAAAGCTGGAGGAGGACACCAGTGCCATAACCCATCTGACCCAGTTGTGGTCGAACCCAAAGGCATAGAGAACCTTCTTGATATAATTCCAATTCACTTTGTCATACGCTTTGGCAATATCCAATTGCATGAGCATCCCCGCTTGTTTTTTGCTGGTTAGCATGTGCACCACCTCGTGTGCTTGAATAATGTTGTCAAGAATCTGTCTTCCCTCCACAAATCCTGATTGTTCTTCAGACACAAGCGAGGGGAGGAGAGGTTTGAGTCTATTAGCCACTAATTTGGATATTATCTTGTAAACCACATTACATAAGGCAATTGGTCTGAACTTGTCTGCCGATTGAGCAGTGTCCTGTTTGGGGATAAGAGAAATAAAGGAGGTATTGAGGGCTTTCAGGATAGTTTTGCTTCTCCTAGAATCCTCAACCACATTCACAATGTCCTCTTTGACAATATGCCAACACGCCTTAAAAAAATCCACATTGAACCCATCTGGGCCTGGTGCTTTACCATTATGCATATCTTTGAGAATCTCGCTGACCTCCTCCTCCTCCACTGGTCTATTGAGGTTAAAATTGTCCTCTCTAGACACCAGTTTGGGGATATACCCTGTGATTCCCTTGATGGCCTGATCCCTGTCAGGAGTGTCTTCCCGAGTGATAGTCCGAAAATGTTGGACAAGCACCGCTTCAATATCTTTATGAGTGGTCTGGATTTCTCCTTCCTCATCTTTAATCATGGAGATCTTGTTGTGAGCTCTGTTAGCTATTCTGGATTTGTGAAAAAATCTAGTGTTCCGTTCTCCTTCCTTGAGCCATTGAATTCTAGATTTTTGTCTCCAAAATATTTCCTCTTGTTTGCATAAGTTTTCCCAAACTAGATGGTAGTTATCAGCCTGTTCACTTTTAGCTTTATCAAATCCTTCATTTATCAGATCCTTATTGAGTTCTAGCATTTTGATTTCCATTGCTTGTTTCTCCTAAAAAATGTTACCAAAATCTTTTTGGTTCCATTCCTTCAGTCTGAACTTAATGTGCTTCAGTCTTTTATGAAGAGGAAACATCTTAGATCCTTGTATTTACAAGTCTTTAGCCCACCATTTTCCATGAAATTCAGATGGGAGAGCCAGATGTTTTCGAATCTAAAGGGTCTATTCCTAGGAGAATCAATACCCTTAATTTCTAACTGAATCGGCCAGTGATCCGAACCTCCAAAAGGAAGCACTCTGGTTGTTATCTCTCTATTTAGAAACATTAACTCCTCCGATATCATGAACCTATCGAACTTAGACGCTACCTACACCTCACCTCCTATTTTACTGTTCCATGTAAAAAGGCCATTGCTTGAATCTGACTCAACCAATTCCATATTGTTTGTAAATGTTTGAAATGCTGAGTCTTTATTGACCATTTTGGAACCCCCTTTCTTTTTATGAGAGACTTTTGATCATGTTAAAATCTCCACCCAAGATCCAAGGCTTTTCAATCTGTCTGCTCTTGAGGTCACTAAGGGCTTCTAACAATCTGAATTTATCCTCTAATTTTTGAGGTCCGTAAACATTTGTTACCAGGAATGTTTCCGAAACCCCAACAGGTTGAATGACCATTGAAAGAAGATTTCTTGATGCCTCTGCATCCAAAATGTTGATCCTATTTGGGTTCCAAAGACTAAGAATACCCATCATTGTGTTCTCAGCTTTAACCCCTAGAAACTCATATCTCATGAGCCATTTGTTGTGTATAAGTATTATTTTTTGAGTGAAACATTTCGTTTCCTGGATGAAAATCATGTCTGACATATCTTGTTTCATTCTAGAACTAAGCAATATTTCTTTTCTCTTACTTCCTAAACCTCTGATATTCCAAGATGTAAATTTCACGTTTAAAGATTTGTAGAGGAGTATCTAGTTAGGTCTTTCATCTTACCCAAATCTATCATTAGCTTTCCACATTCCATCAAAAAGTTCCTTCTGCTTTTTCCAATCTCTCCTTTTACCAGCATTTCTAGGAGCTAGTCCCAGGGATGGTTTCATTGCTTTCACTCCTTTGATTTACAGCTTGTCAGTGTTTAATCCTGTTTCTGAGCCTCTTTCTTGAGTCTTCCATAAAAACAGCTGCTATATTATGTTGCAGTCCTCTTGGGGTAGTGAATCTATCCCTCCCTTGGTTCCCTGCATCAAGAACCCTTCCAAATCTAGGTGTTCCTTCTCTAGGATTTCTTGTAGTTCATGGTCTTCCAGATCTGTTTCGCTTTGGGTCATTTCCATATCCATTTCTGCTTCAGTCTTCCTATTCATAGTTTCTTGCCTGTTACAAATCCCCTATGTTATGCTATAGTTCTCCCCCTTCTCTTGTTCCTTAGGTCCTTCCTCCATTGCTAGTCTTCACTTGTCATTTCTTGCTTTTCTTCCAGCACTTGAAACCTGTTCGGGTTGTTCTTTTGCCCCTCGTCGTGCTGTTGCCTTGAGCCCTTTCTGCCTCCTTTTCCTCTACTTACCACTTTCTGAAATTTTTCACAATCCTTCACATTATTCCGTTCTCCTTTATTGTATACTTTCATAAGGGGGCAGTCTCTAATCAGGTGACCATGTTCATGGCATCTACGACATCTAAACGGGATATGCTCATAATCCACAGTTGGACCCATTCCTCATCCAAAACTTCCAGGATTACTTCATCTGGGAGAGCTCTTGATAGATCCATTTCTACACAAATCTTAGCATAGGAGGTATATCTACCCCTTCTTGTGGCTTCTGAAGCTTTAACAAAATGACCTAGTTTATTTCCTATGGCAGCAAGCGATCCATGTTGCCAATAATTGAGGGGTAGGGAGTAGAGCCTTACCCAAATAGGTACCAAGGTGAATGTCTCCCTTTCTGGAATGAAATTCATCTTCCACAGCCTCATATAGAGGCCTGCTGCTGTGAAAAAGTAGGGTCCTCCTTCAAATATTCTGTCTTTATCCTCAATATTAGTAAATACCACAGTAAAAAAACCCTTTGACCCCAGATGGAGTTCAATACCTCCTTTGGGTTTCCAGTGGTATTTGATCCATGTCTGTAATGCCTTTTCAGATTGCCAAATTCCCATGAATTTGCAGATTATGGCATAAGTCTCCATATGTTCCCTGTGCTCTTGCAAAGTAGGATCATTCAACACTATTCTCAGAGTAATCACCGTTTTGGGTCTGCACGATCCCTTTTGATCTTTGTCCCTTGTTCCCTGGCTTTTATCTTCTTCCTCTTTGTCCTTATCGCTACTGTTCTCTTTGGTTCTAGCCCCATCTAACTCCTTTTCATTATTTCCCCCCCTTCCTCACCAGAACTTCTGACTTTACCCATTGGTGACTTGCCTCTGCCAACCGTTGCATCCTTGTAGGAGGGAATGGAGCTCCCTCCTCTACTAAGCTCCATGAGGAGCAACCTCCGAGCCCCTTTGTAACTCTATCGTCGTGCCCTCGAATTCGCTCTCTCCCACTGACTCTGATGCCTTCTAAAAACTTAATCAAGTTTTAAAAGCCTCTATTACCTTTGCTTATGTAGTTTATATATTTTGGCTTATAAATTTTGATAGAAAAAATTAAAAAAAAATAATGAAAATTTAATATCTATTTGAATAATATAAATAAGAATGAATATGAGGAGAATTGTGTGATTTTATTTATTAATTAAAAAATGTTTTAATAATCTTTATTAAATATCAATGTAAATGAAGAACATTTAGCCGATCATTTTTAAAAACTTTTTAATAAAATTTAAATCGAAACTTTAACATAAATTAATAGTAAATAAATATTTTTTTTAAAATATTCATTTAAGTTATTTAAATTATGTTGGGTGGTTGATAAAAAAAAAATATGAAATCCTCTATTTTTCATATACCTGTGATAAAATAAAATAAAAACTCATAAAATAACTGATCAATCATATAAATGATTTAAATTTTACCCAGCCATTCCTGGCCAAGATGGTTTTCATAAGGATACATATTTTCCTCATGATGTGAATGCTTCTCACTCACACGCCTTTCGTCATATCCAGGCCAATGATAGCATTAATGAAAATTACGTTAACAGCATAATCAATTGACGAGCTTTTATCTTTATAATTTGTTCAAAGCATAACCAACTATATTTATAAAAAATAATATTTTTAACGTATATGCTCCATCTATAAATATAATATATTTAATTTAGATATAAAGTTTAATAAGAAAATAATTATAACACAGAAGTAAAAGTTATGTGAAAGGACTATAAGTTCACTAATATTCTTATAATAAAAAATATTAAATATATAATAAAATTTAATAAATAATACAATTTAATTTTATAAAACTTATTTTATAGATAAAATTAAAAATTTACAAAATTGATAAAAATGGAGGAAAAAAAGTGGATGAATAAATCAAGAGATTAAGTATATAAAGTAACTTAGAGAAAGATATGAATACATATTCCAATAAATCAGATATAAATACATATTTCAACAAATCGCCCATGTAAAAACCAAGGAAACAATATTTTGGTTTCATTTAAATCTATATGATTTTATATAAAATTATTTCTGCTCATAGAATACTTATAAAAATAGAAGGGAAATCTTAATGGTTGGTATTGGGGTTGATAATGGAGGAAGACACGTTATAAATTGACCATTCGTCACCAGAACAAATAATATTTCTGACCAGCATAAAAAAAAAGTTAGGTGGAGAAATTATGATATATAGTTTAACTTCTTTACTTGTTAGCCTATGGTTATTTGATGGTCTTATGTTAAATAGTTTGTTTAACCATTTCGACCAATGTCGACATTATATGTGTAACTTTTGACTCAATATGGAATTACCCTATATATTATCTAACTCTCTATGCTGTTTTAATATGAAGTTAACCTGTAATAATATTAACAACATGCATTTGAAATGTAATACATAACGTAAAAGGGTGATGAAGTTGATTAGATAAAAGCACTATGATTAATCAGGTCAATGATCGAATCTGACTAAGTCGAAGCATCACTTAATTTTATAAATTCTTGAAAATAAATGCTAGGTTCCTCACCTTTAAAATAAATGCTACGTTCCTCATCTTTAGATTATGACCTATTAATCATGTTTACTTGTTTAAATATGCACATATACTTCTAGATTTTCTCCTTTGAGAGGTCTTTATTCTTATATCATGCATATACTTTCCCTATACTTTCGATGTTATGTTAATTTTTTTACATTACAAAGACACATAAAAACATTTTCAAATTTATGTTAAGATGTTCACTTAATAAATTTATGTTAAGATGTTCACTTAATATTTGATAGGGTAATTTATTTATAATAATTCCTTTCAATATTACTATCCATATTACAACATTACACTAATTCGTTATTTTACATATATTACATCACTATGTGTGCATGATTTTTTTTTAATTTAAATGTATAGTTGTGAAAAGCATCCAAAAAAAAATTATCGATTTCAAACAATGTTACCATGCTATTTGTTTAACTTCTATCTTTACACAATACAAATATCCATAACATAGTTTTCTATTATTTGGAGTTTGGTTCATTTTATAACTTCTATCTTTACACAATACGAATATCCATAACATAGTTTTCTATTATTTGGAGTTTGGTTCATTTTATAGCACAAAATATAGATATTGCAAACAATGCTCCATAACTTACTGTGGACAACAATGCAAATAATTGATGGTGTAATATTGCAACACCTACCTAAATACTAATCATTATGTTGTTGTACGATACACTTTGTTGTGCCCCTTTATTTTATGTTTGCATGTTCTAATTACTAAATCATTGATAAAGTTTGAGTTGGATGCTCACATTGATGTTGTCAAAGTACAACTATCATAGTGTCACTATGATTCCTCTTTTGAACTCAAACTACAAACTATATCAATGATCTAGTAACTAGGACTTGCAAGGACTAGATAATAGGGTGCAAGAAATTATATTCTATGCTCTAACACAAATGATTTTGAATTTTAGCTAAGTAAAAGCTAAACAATAATTGGTAGAGGTTTTTATGGAAACATTGCTACGTTTTCTTTGTTGGTCAACATGCACATTACCTTACCTTGCCTTCCCTACACTTCCTACCATTAAGGTGATCCTTATATTTTTAGGATCTTTTATTTATAATGTGTGTATTTTTAGTAGGGTTTTCCATGTAGTATGAATCATAGTAGTGAATGGGCATAGAATTGTTAGTGAAATGGGTATTTATTACCATTAATGTGCACTTCCTTATAACTATACACCCCATCAATAAGTGAAAAATTCCAATTTCTAAGGACAATCTTATCCAAACCATATCAACTTATCCCTTTATCCTAGGAAACCTTATCCTTTGAATTTTGGTCTTAATCTTAGAGCATCTTTTTAGTTATTAAGTTAGGAGTTGCATGTGTGAGTTACTTCTTAAATAATCACATATTTATGTCTCATCCTATCCTTAGTTAACTCTATCATCAAATTTAGTTAAATAGAAATGATGGAGACTTGATTTTCTACTAATTGTCCATGCATAAGGGACTACAATTTGCGTACATTGATTCTCTCTATAAGAGTGTTATTTAATAATAATAAATTAAAGAATTATAATAGGATTTAGATTAAATTGGTCTTTCATTTACTTAATCTGTTTGAGTGTTATCTAAACCTCTCCTCTCGTTTGTCTTGCACATTCTAGCGTAGATTTTGTCACAACTAGTTCTTGTGCTTTTTATTTAGACTTAACATGGTATTAGAGCACCTAAGGAGTTTTCGAGAAATATAATTATATTATTGTAGGTTCACAATGATTAAGGAACAAAAAAGGATGGATCAAATCATACTATAATTTTTTATCCTTACTCCATTTAACTACTTTGTGTGGAATCCGAAGATCTTACTTTTAATGTACAATAAGAGACTATATGGAATCACTATGGGGACTAAATTGAAAAAAAATCAGCCATATAGAAGGAATATTACTTCAATATAATAAATAAATCTAATGGGATCATATAATTGTCCATTTCCCTAGACTCACACTTTGATCTTGATGTTTGTACAACTCCTAACAAAGAATAAACTATCATGGATGGTTTTTATAGCAAGTTAGATGAGTTTATATGACATTAACTCAAGAATGAGCTCATAGCCTTGAAGAAAAGATATGTTGAGAACCTATAGGACTTATTCTCCATGTTCAAGGTTGTTCCTCAACTAGTAAAATCTTATGGAAATGATAAAAAAAATGGAGCACCTTATCCTCTAAATTATTTCAAAGCTAGGACTCCAGTATTTGGTGTTTTCTTCTTCTCTCCATAGTACTAGACTTTTCATGGGTAAATATTGGAAGATTTTCTCTATGAATGATTTGGTATATTCACTCATCCTTGAGAAGGAAAGGCTCATTCAAATAAGGGGTATTAATATATCCAAGGTCCATGCACTTGCAATGCAATATTATAACAACGCGAATAATTAAAAATAAAGGGATCTTGATCATATGGATGGAAATAACATGGAATCCCATAAGTAGGCTTAGAACCACAAAAAGGGAAACCCTAAGAGGGAGAAGACAAACTCATTAGGGAAATTCTGAGGTTAAAAATGGGCCTCAAAACAGAACATGTCCTACAAAAAATAGGTTTAAAAGAACCAAAAGGATTCAAGATGATGGTTTCATCCTCGGGTGAGAATATTTATGAGGGAAAAGAAGAAACTATTTTTCTTAATTGTGCTTTCGACTTATCTCATTGTAGGTTTACTGAAATGTCAAGTGTAGACACCTATTGGATATGGAATTAAATTTCACATCCAATGAGTACCCACTATGTATACTTCTGAGTAGACCCACATTGAAAAAAAATTAAATACATGGAAAAATTGTGTTGAAACATAATTTTTTCATGTATGTTAATTCTTTTCTAATGTCGGTCTACTCATAAGTATGTAGAGTGGGTATTGATTGGATGCAGAATTTAATTATGCTTCCAACTAGTGTATACACTTGACATTTGAGTAAAGCTACAAGGAGATATGCTAAAAGTACAATTAAAAAAAAAGGTAGTTTCCTTTCCTTTTCTCCAAAAAATTATAAATCTCATTTTATTATTTTAACTCTTATTTGATCATTTTCATTAGGAGGCCCATTTTAGACCTCAAAATTCGCCTAATGACACCTAATATAATAGAGTATTTCATCTATAGATTTATTTTATGTTGAAGACAAATAAATCCTATGGTGCAAGAATTTCAAAAAAATAACTTCACATATTGCATATGACGAATATCAAGACAAAGTCTAAAGGAAAGCACTAGAGGATCAAGGTAAGGGTCATGTTTTGAATACTATGATTGAACATATGATATATGGATGTATATTGATTTTACTTTAATAATATGTTTTGATCAAAGAAATTTTTTTCTTCCTCTCTACCTTGCACTAGACATGTTATGATGTTGAGAGACAAAACACCAATAAGAATATTTGAAGAAGCATGTGTGAAACTTGGTTATGGAGGCTTTTAGAATTTTTTGCATGTTCCAAACTCGACATAAATATCCTCTCAATAAACTATATTACACTTTCTAATTCATCCGAGTCAGTTGATTCCACTCAAAATTCAATGATGATTTCATAGATAATAGATGGTTTTCAAGTTGTCCTTATTGAGGAAGATCACGATGTATTTATTCTCTGATTTCATTCCTAAATCATATTATGTTTCCCTTATAATGCATGCATGTGAATAATGTAGATAAATAATAGATGAAAAGTTCAATGAAATCCCCTTGCATCCACTCTAGGTGGAACCTACTATAGATTTCCTACCTCTTCCTCAAGTAAATATTTGAGATGTTTTACACACCATTCAAATTACATTTCTAATCATATTTCAAAATTGTATTTGAATGTGCCTGATCAAATTATTTTACATCTAGATTGTCATTATAGAGGCCACATTATCCTTTATAGGTAGTTAGTAAGATAGTGGATGATAGTTACAAGATACATAGAACCATATCTTAGTTTCTTAGTATTCCATGAGCGCTCACTACCATTGTAATAAAGGACAAGACTCAAGTAGTATCCAAAAAATTATCACATGATGGTATAGGATATATCTAAAGACATATCCATGGTGTAATTTTCAATCAACAACATTATCCTTCTTCATGGAGTTTGCAAAGTAGACAAAGTATGCATTATTAGAAGGTTGGGGGTGGGGTTTGTTTCTTCCAACTAGGTTTTCCCTCTTGATGTCACCTTTATCATATATTTCTTTTAAATAATCCATTTTGTACCTAACTATCTAACATAGTTATTAAATATTGAGACCCATATTGTTTTTTGTACTTGAGTACCTAACATGGCTAAAAATTGTGAAGACCCATTTGTTGTGCACATATTGGTTGTTTTCTTGGTATGTTTGTTAATTTACCTTGACATTAACTAACCTTAACAACCCTACCTTTCCTACCCTTGTTTTTATGTTGCGATGAACACCCTACAATTTGTTTTCCCACAATTGAATTTTGGAGCCTACTGAGGATCCTAAGATCTATCATTCCATGGTCAATCGATGTTTGCAATATGTTTACTTGTGAAATTCACTTTCTCACACATGCTCATTGTGCTTTCCTTATGTAATCTCAAATAGGCATAGCACCATCCATCAAGACAATGCTTGTGCGATGTTCAACCCATGTCGACAATCAATGCACACTTTCATTGACAGTCTCCCTCACTTTGGTTGCATTTGTACTTCTATTTTGGTGTGTTTTCTCAACTTTCGCTTTTTGTGCACCTTCGCTTTCACAAGTGTGGCTTTGACATCCACGATTGTCGCTTTTCCTTGCTTCCACTTTAATGAGTTTTTATTTTCATGTTATCATCAATTTGACATGTGTTTCTTTCAAGGTTGTTCGTATTTTTGAAGTGTCGTCTTCATGCTTTCCTCCTATCGCAGGTGTCACTTTTGTTTTTTTTCACTCATGCATGTGTCACGCCTTTACATATCACCAAAACTAGTTCTAGAACACTATTATTCATTATATCATACTATATATCATTAGAATATGTGTAAAACACATTCCTACAACTTAGCGCCCATGTGGTCACAGTCGTCACATTTTGTCGTAACTTGTGTTCTAAGTGTCGTAATGTGTCTTTCAAACTATCACACTTAGAAATAAGTGTCGCTTTTCTATCGTTTCAAGGTGTCATTGGTATTCGTGAGTCCTATACATTCCATTGGCTTGTATCGATGGAATTTATATGTGTTTTCCGTGTTTGACTCATGTTAGTATGCATTTATTTCTCCTACTGTGTTGGTCCCACACTTAACAATTTTGGAAACTCTTCTTGGCCCTCTTGCTCAGTGCAGGTTGTAAATCAATTAACCCTCTTACTGGGTGGTGAGCGAAACTTATTCATAAGCCTCATTGAAATATCTATTCCTACCATACATATGCACTAAGTCTTTCCTAAGGTCTCATCCCTCTCATAATACATTTTTCCTTCCTAGGAAAAGTGACCTAGCCTTTTATAGCCTCACTTAGTGAAAAGCACATTCCAGATGAAGAAGTAGCAATTTGCTGAGAGAACTACAACCTCCCAAGCCCGAGCACACTTCAAACACTGAGTGAAAAGGCACACTTCAAAATAAAAAGTGATATGGATTTAAAGAGGAACGCAAGAAATTATAGAATAACCATAAATGCAAAGATGCAGTATAAATAACACTTTAGTTCATTAATATCAAGTATTGAAATATGCTTACAAATAGAATGGAATTAAGACAAGCTCGGGCGATGGTAGCTTATCTCTAAGAAGATATGCGGCAGCTAGATGGCTCTGAACTATGTTACAGTGGGGCTTGAAGGCATATTTATTATTTAGAAACAATGAAGAACCCTAAACTCCAAAAACCTAACCCTAGGAGATGAAGCGTGAAACTGTGGGCCCTGTTTGGGTAAATTGGTACATCAACTTCCTGGGGTTGTAACTTTGTCTACGATATCCATTTGAGGCACTCAATACCCTGTTAGAAAGATCTATTTGAGGACTACAAATTTCGAGTGGCCAACATTGATTTAGTACCTATTTTGGCCCTTGTTTTCCCCAAAAAACGTTGTTTAGGGCCTCAAAACGGCTCCAGAAGTTCTGGGCCTGAAAAACTGCCAAAAATAGTGAATTGTGCTACAATTAAGGAAACTAAAAAATTGAAAGAGATAGTTGTGGGGGTCCAAGTGGGAAAGGCGGGTGGCCACCAAAATCCACCTGGATCATTCACCCCCCCAGGAAGCAATGGTCCCCATTGCATTGAGTGCCTCATACTTGGTCCCTGGTGAGTTGATGAGGAAACTTCTGTTGAACTTGGTCCCTAGTGAGTTGTTCTATAATCTCTAATGTGTCCAGTAATGGTGGGAAGCTTGGTCAAGGGCATTCCACATTCAACACTCGGTGCAAGCCAAGGAATGGGGGAATGTTGTGCTCCAAAGCATTGTTTCCCACAACCTTGGTAATGGTGTAAGGACTATATTGGAGTGGTCTGAGATTCCAATGGGCTCTTCTGAGGTGTTCTTTCTGCAGATGCAACCAGACTTTGTTGCCCACTCGAAACTTTTTTGGCACCCGATGTTGATCGTTTCACTGCTTGTAGTTGGCATTTTCCACAATGAAGTGGGGATATATCAGACTGTTGGTTAGAGGTGCTCCAGGAGTCAGCTTGAATGAATGCTTGAACTGACAGTGAAATGGTACCCTTGTGGGTGAGGAGAAGATGTTTTTGTATTCTTTCATGACAGATCCCCCTTCTTCTACTGCGTGGATGAACCCTTCTCAGGGGTCATGGATGTGGCTACAATCTTCCCCCTACTTTTAGAGTGAACAATAAAGAAAATGAATTTCCTAGTATGGGAGATGATCTTATTGCATTTCTTAACAGATATCAAAGAGGTGGAGGTAGGAGGGGCTACCTCCGATATCCTGTATAATGAATTACCAAAAGAAATAATAACAACGCGAGGACTTGAATCATAAAGAGCATGTCGCTTCCATAAGAATGGTTGGCCTAATAATACATCACAAACATCAAGAGGTGCAACATCATACAATACCTCATCTGTGAAGGGCTTGATGCTGTAGGGAAGGCAGCAGTGCTGGAGGACTCAAAGATCTCGTCCTTGGTGAAGCCACCCGATGATGTACGGTTGTAGGTGTGGCATGGTTATAAGGCCCAGCCACTTCATTACCTCTACTAAAATGAGGTTCTTTTGGCTGGTAATGTGGACAATGAATTGTATCGGCAAACCCTTCATCCACATTTGTGAGTGGAAATGATGCTCCCCCTACTCTCGATCTTCGGGTTCATTCCTTTGGATCTTGGCAGTGGCAATAGTGGAGTTGGGCTCCGCATCAATGATCTGCTTCCCTTTGTCATTCCTCTTCTGAGGTTCTAACTCAAGGTTGGAACATGCATTTGATTTAGAAGCCTTCAACTCAATCACCAGCGACTGCTTTGCCTGACAGTCTCTTGTGTTATGAGTGGGGCTCTTATGGAACTCTTACCACTTTCCTGTGTCCTTCTTTGACTTCATGGTGTTGTTCTTTTCTTATGGCTTCGACGGGTTGTCTTAGGTCACACTATATTAGCTTTCTCCTCGATTCTACGGTTTGGGGAAGCCTTTTCCTTGCTTCAGATTTGCAGATCCAAACTCTCGCTTCTTCTGTTTAGACTTCTACTTGATCTTGACAGCGTATCAATACGTCGTGCCGAAAGAGTAGATGTCTAGGAACTCTATCTCATCTGGGATGTACCTATGTAGGCAACCATGGTATTTGAGTATCAAATTCCACTCAGAATCCTTGTGTTGTAGTGGCTACAACCACCCTCCAAAATTTTTCCTTTTCCTCCCTTCCAACCTTCACAACAGATTGCCTTCCTTCATCAAGTTCATAATCTTCCGTGTCTTTCTTGCACAAAGGAAGCTTGTCGATCACAGTTGATCCATTCTCCTCACATGCTACTCACCCAGACTTGTTCCAGTTGCAGGCTGAGCAGCTTCCCCTTGAGAATTGTGCATTTCTAGAGGGAAACCAACCTTCCCTTCAGGAATTGCGCAATCCTCTCTGACAGCCTACAGGGCTCCAGAATTGTGCAATCCTCCCAGCCAACCCTCTCAGCAATATTCACGCAAATTTTCCTAGTAGCAGGTTTTTCAGTCTAGGATTTGTGCAAATTTGGGTAGAATTCAGCTACTCTACCCATAAATTGTGGAAATCTCCTAGGCAGCCATTCTAGCTCCTAGCCAGAAATGCACATTTTTCTCCAGCAGTCGAGCAGTCTCTTACATGTGCAATTGAGTTGACGAGTTTCCTTCGAGACTGAGAGAAACATACTTGCATGCATGGGTTTCTTCTCCCAAGCCAGCATGCTTAGGCATCCCTTGTTCTATGGATCTATGTTTAGCAGTTGGATGTTACATGTAAGGAGGAATTCTGAAACCTCCCACTAAGTGTTGATTCCCCTAGATACGTGGCATGCGCGCCACAACCTCGATGTTATCAAAAATCATAAACCAGATGCTTCAGAGCTCATTCCTCACACTAATCTTATAGCTCTGACATCCCACATGACATCAAGGAGCAGTCGACACATTAAACTCGACTGTTTTGGGGTAAGCCTGCTTCCCATGCCTTGTGTGGCATTTCTGTCCCTTTCTGTGTTTTCACTTGTGGGAGTATTTTTTGCTTGATTTCTTTAAATGCTTCCTATCATTTACATGTATATTAGCTTGTCCTAGCTCTGTTTCAGTTTTCGTTGCTATCTCACTGCTCTCGTATGCATGAAACTATTTTGCACGGATGTTCGTCCAAGCCGTGAACTGCCTCACCCATATGCATTTTGATCTGTTTGTTGAATATTTCATTCATGCTTTGCATGCACTGTTAATCACTTTTTCTATCACTTACTTTTGCCATGCATTCACTGACTTACTTGATTTAAGTTTCCCGTCGGCACGTCAGGCCAACCTTGGCCCGAGCTCTCCCTTCACCAAGGCTACATTGCACAATCTGGGAAAGGAAGGCTCACCTTCCTCTTCAGATTTGTGAATCATTTCCCAACACTAGCCTCCAAGACTATTTTGTGCATTTCTAGAGGACAATGGCTACTTAGCCCAATAAATTTCACAAATTTGTCCCTACGCTAGCAGTCCTTCCTAGCTGGAATTGCGCATTATGAAATCTCGATAGTTAGCAACCACAATGGACTATGCATTGCACAGTTCGAGCAATCAGTCAGTCTCTTAGCATCCTAGACTGTGCCTTGTGTAGTCTTGGTATTCGGTCTTCTGACCTCTCGGCCGAAATTGCATAACATTGATGATCATGCACTGAGGTATGTTGCAAGTCAGTTCTCATGTTCATTTTCATTTTCGACTGACAAATTTCTTGCCATGAGTATTTCCATGTCTCCAAGTATCCCAGGTTTTCATCTGCCTCTCAATAGTATAGGTACAATGGTTCCCAAGAGAGCAGAGATGAAGAAATTGTTCAGAGCACACTTGGGGATGCAATTGATCAAGTCTCCATAGACTTTCCTACCCACGAAGACATCAAGTTGTTCGTAGACAAGGACATTAAGTTATGACATCATCAGCATCAAAATGAGCATCATCATGAATAGTAGCTGAAGGCAACATACCAAATGCAACTAATGCAAGAGGAGGGTTGCTGACAACACAAAGGCTAAACAAGGTTGTAAGCTCAAACAGGTCTATTGATGATGAAAGAAACCTTGGAGACTCCAACTATGAACTGACGGAGTGACATGAAGATTGTATGAAGGCAGAATGGAATGAAGAAGTAGTTGCATGTGTCGATGCAGCAACTCAAGGAATAACATGAAGCTGCACAGACAAACGAATGGGTTGCAGCGGGATCAGGAACAATAGTGGGCGCAACATGCACTCACAGATGAAACTGTGCTCGTACAAGTTAAAGATCCATCCCAGCAGCTAACATGGAGTAGACATGGTGAGAAGGGTTTTTCATTGTATGTAAGGGATTCAACAACATGCATGTCATTTTGCGCATGCATGCAACCCAACCCATTCAGCACACTCACGAAGGCGAATAAAAGAAGCAAGTCCAACAGGAGCTGAACATGTAGTTCAGCAAGTTGACGCATATGACCACCAACCATACCCATGAAGACCATGCGTATGTTAGAAGACGAGTTGGATGAAGGGGTTGAACCAATGTATCGGTTGCAACAGAGGCAAGAGTTCCCTTCAGCAAGATGTCACCATGAGCTGCATACACACCATCACGGATGACATGGTTGGCATCAGCTCACCACCTTCACCATCACAAGCATGTCAAAGAGTTGGTCTCACCATAGCAGATCAAGTGTCATTGATGTCTTGCAAGGCTTTCTCAAGTCATGTTGTCTCACATGAGTACATGTGCATTATAACGTTGAGTCATGCGAAGTGTAGCTCAAGTGTCAATAGTGGATGTAACAGTCATAGAGTAGGTGAAGAGTCATGAGGGTAGTTGATCCAGGTGGATATTGGTGGCCACCTGCCAAGTCCAGATGGACCCCCACCATTGTCTTTCTCAACATTTTCAGTTTCCTTAATTGTAGCACAACTTACTATTTTTAGCAGTTTTTCGAGTCCTGAACTTCCGGAGCCGTTTTGAGGCCCTAAACGATGTTTTTTGGGAAATCTGGGGGCAACATGAGTCAATGGACCAGTGTTGCCCTTCCCAAAGTGGTAGTGCTTGGATAGATCTTTCTAACGAGCTATTGTACGCGTCAAACGGAGATCGTATGCCAAAGTTACGACCCCGGGAAGTTGATGTACCAATTTACCCAAACGGGGCCCACAGTTTGGCGTTTCATCTCCTAGGGTTAGGTTTTGGAATGTTGAGGGTTGTCCATTGTTTCTCAACAATAAACAGGCCTTCGAGCCTCAATGTAACACAGTTCAGAGGCATGTAGCCATCACATCTCTTCTCAGAGATAAGCTACCATCGCCCTAGCTAGTTTATTGCCATTTCTGTTTGTAAGCATATTTCAGTATTTTCCATTAATGAAATGAAGTATTATTTCCGCTGCATCTTTGTGTATATGGTTATCTCTGTAATTTGTTGCGTTCCTGTTTAAATCCGGATCAGTGGTATCAGAGCGGTCTGCTTTTTCTCTGTTTTTCTTTGCATGTCCCCAACAAGGTCGGGATATAAGGAGTTAGGGCTTGAACTGGTTGAACCTTTGCAAGACCAGCGTCGCAAATCCCGACGGCCTCCCATGGCGGACGAGAAGAAAGACGAGGGGGCAGGAGATCCCATCAAAATCTTGCTCGAAGAAGCGCTTGAGCGACAACGGAACGCGATGATGGACAACTTTGCGCAGATCCTTCAGCGGCTACCCAGAAGCGGCGCATCGGCTTCCAGTAGCTCCTCTGGAAACGCCACACACTTTAAGGTACAAGTTAATTTTGAAATCCCCATATTCGAGGGTCAGATAGACGCCGATGTCGTAGATAAATGGTTAAATCTGCTAGAGGGTTATTTTTCTGTTCATGAATTTTCGAGTCGGGAAAAGATTGTTTTTGCTCTTCTCAAAGCAGCCCCCCACGTCAAGGACTGGTGGGAAACCTACTGCGAGCAGAAGGATGAAAGTATTGGCTCACTATTTTCAGCCGCACCCACCTGGGATTCGTTCCGGGATGCCATCAAGGAGCAGTACTACCCTGTCGGAAGCTATGAGGATGAATACATAAAGTGGACCACGCTGCGGCAGGGAAGGGACCAAGACGTGCCGGAGTTCACCAATCTTTTCCATACCCTTCGCACAAAGTTGGGTATCAAGGATTCGGAGCAACATTTGATACTCAAATACCGTGGCTGCCTGCAAAAGTACATCCAGGAAGAAATACAGTTCTTAAACATCCCCTCGCTCGGCGCAGCATATCGGTATGTCATCAAGGTCGAGCAGAAGTTTAAACAAAAGAAGCGAGACTTTGGATCTGCGAATCCAAAGCAGGGGAAAGGTGCCCCTAAACCACAGAACAAAGGACAAAGCCAAGGCGGGACAGCCCAAGACAACCAGCCGAAGCTGCAAGCAAAGAGCAACGCCACGAAGCCGAGAAAGGACACAGGAAAATGGTGCGAGTTCCATAAGAGCTCCACTCACAACACAAGTGAGTGTCGGGCCAAGCAGTCACTGGTGGCTGAGCTAAAGGTTTCAGAATCAGATGCATGTTCCGACTCTGAGTCAGAACCCGATAAGGGGTATGAAAAAGGGAAGCAGATCATTGATGCGGATCCCAGCGCCACTGTTGCTACCGCAAAGATCCAGAAAAATGAACCCGAAGATCCAGAGGAGGAGGAGCGTCTCTTCCACTCCCAGATGTGGGTAAAGGGCTCCCCGATACGGTTCATTGTTGATAGCAGGAGTCAAAAGAACCTCATTTCGGCAGAGGTCGTGAAGCGGTTGGGCTTACCGACCACAGCACATCCACAACCATACACCATTGGGTGGCTTCACCAAGGGCGAGATCTTCGCGTGAGCCAGCAGTGTCGCCTTCCATACAACATCAAACCCTTCACGGATGAGGTATTGTGTGACATTGCTCCCCTTGAAGTTTGTGATGTATTACTAGGACAACCATACTTGTGGAAGCGACATGCTGTGTATGAATCAAGGCCCCGTGCTGTTATTATTACATTGGGAAATAAGTTGTTCAGGATACCAGAGGTAGCACCACCTGCCGCCATCTCTTTGATTACTGCAAAACAATGCAGTAAGATCATTTCCAAAACCAGGAAATTTGTTTTCCTGATGATACGCCCTCAAGGGAAGAAGAAGACAGTGGCCACGGCCTCCAAACAAGGTTCCTCTGCACGGCAGCTACAGATGGACAAGATTGTGGAGGAGTACGAAGACATCTTCACCTCCCCGGCAGGGGTACCTCTGCACTGTCAAGTCAAGCACTCCATCGATCTGACCCCAGGTGTGCCGCTACCCAATGGACCAATTTATCGGCGCTCCGTTCTGGAGAACAATGAAATCAAGAGACAGATTCAGGAGCTCCTGCAGAAAGGTCACATCCGTCCGAGTTCTTCGCCCTGTGGGAGCCCGATAGTGTTGGTACAGAAGAAGGATGGGACGTGGAGACTCTGTATTGACTATCGGGCGCTGAACAAGATCACTGTCCGTAATAGGTACCCGATCCCGCGGATTGATGACCTCCTAGACCAACTAAAGGGGGCGAAATATTTCAGCAAGATCGATCTGAAGTCAGGATATCACCAGGTACCAATTGAACCCTCAGATGTGTGGAAGACTGCCTTCAAATCCAAGGAGGGCCTCTTTGAATGGTTGGTCATGCCTTTCGGATTGACGAATGTTCCTGCAACCTTTATGAGGCTAATGGATGACATCTTGCGGCCATTCACCAACTCCTTTGTAGTAGTATACTTGGATGACATTCTGATCTTCAGCCAGAGTTGGGAAGAGCACCTCCACCACATCCGACAGGTTCTCCAAACACTGCGGCAACACAAGCTATGTGCCAATTTGGAGAAGTGCACTTTTGGCATGACCGAGGTTCAGTATCTGGGATACATCATTGATGAACAGGGGGTGCATGTCGATCCAGCCAAGGTCCAAGTCATTCGAGATTGGCCCTCTCCAACCACTCTAACAGAGCTCCGCAGCTTTCTAGGTCTTGCCAACTTCTACCGCAGGTTTGTGTTGGGATTTTCTCATATTTCTTGGCCCTTGAGTCAAGTCACCAAGGGCGGGGCAAAAGCAAAATTCTTTTGGTCTGAATCTCAACAGAAGTCATTCAGGGAGTTGAAGGATCGCCTCTGCACGGCACCAGTGCTCACGTTACCAGATTTACAACAACCATTTGAGGTCGAGACAGATGCCTCTGACTATGCTATTGGGGCAGTCCTTACTCAACATGGACATCCAGTGGCATATCACAGTGAAACACTTTCAGACACAGTTCGGAAGTACCCCACTTATGATAAAGAGATGTATTCCATTGTACAGGCCTGCCGACAATGGAAGCATTACATTTTGGGGAAGGAAACGGTCATCCACACAGACCACCGACCTCTGCAGTTCATACAGACCCAAGGGAAATTGCAGAATGATCGCCATCAGAAGTGGTCTACATACCTGCAACAGTTTCACTTGAATATAAAGTATAAAAAGGGCAGCACCAATAATGTTGCAGATTGCCTCAGTCGACCACCGATCATGGCGCTAACCACCGTGCTCAACTCTTGCGGGCACGAGACTTCTGATTGGCCACTTCTCTACAAAAGCGACCCAGAATTCAGCCACACATACCAAACACTCTTGGAGGGTCGGCAGGTTGCAGATTTTCACCTCCAGGATGCCCTATTATGCCACCTGGGTCACCTCTGTGTTCCTTCAAGCGAGCATGCCAAGATGATTTGGGAAGCACACTACAGTCGGGCTGCTGGGCATTTCGGGGTCGAGAAAACAGTGGCAGTACTGCAAAACTATTTCTATTCGCTGAATCTTCGAGAGGATGTTGGGAAGTACATCCGATCATGTACTGCCTGTGCCATTGCCAAACCGACCATTAAGAAGCAAGGCCTCTATACCCCGTTGCCTACCCCTAGTCGACCTTGGGAATCCATCTCCATGGATTACATGTCAGGCCTTCCTTCCACTAAGCATGGAAATGACTGTGTTTTTGTGGTCGTCGACAGGTTCTCAAAGATGGCCATTATGATGGCCTGCAAGAAGAATATCACAGCAGAAGCCACTGCTAAACTCTTCTTTGAACGAGTGTGGGTGCACTTTGGGATCCCACAGTCTATCATCTCAGATCGGGACAGTCGGTTTCTCAGCACCTTTTGGTCCAGTCTCTGGTCAATGCTGGACACCAAACTCAAGAAGTCCACAGCCTTCCATCCTCAAACTGATGGCCAGACGGAGGTTGTCAATAGGATGATTGTGCACATTCTGCGCATGTATAACTCAAAGCATCCACACACATGGGACGAGAGCCTCCCCTACGTTCAGCACAGCTACAACCGAGCTCTTCACAGCTCCACTGGCCATAGCCCTTTTCAGGTGGGTTTGGGATTCCAGCCACTATGCCCCATTGATGTGGCCATGCCACTTGCAGCTACTCACATGAATTCAGCTCATGTCCAGTCCGAAACAGATAAGGCCACCAGCTTCATTGAGCGAATCCAACATATTCGCCAGCAGGTCCATGACATTCTTGAGAAATCAAATGCCAAGTACAAGCAGCGACATGACCAACATCGGGTGCCACACAAGTTTCAGGTGGGCGACAAAGTGTGGTTGCATTTGCAAAAGGAACGCCTTACTGGAGCCTATCGGAAATTGAGACCACTCAGATATGGTCCCTACACCATTACTAAGGCTATGGGAGACAATGCATTTGAGCTCAGCATTCCCCCATTCCTTGGCCTGCACCCAGTATTTAATGTGGACCGCCTTCGGCCATACTTTCCACCATTGCTAGACACATCCGACATTGCAGAACAGCTCAAACCCACAGAATTAAATCCAGATTGCATGGAACAAGCTGCAACTGATCGGATCATGGACACACAGATCAAGAACACTCGCCAACAGAATATCCAACTGTATCGAGTTGTCAAAGCGGGCCAACTCCTTCAGCAGGGCAAGTGGCTCACCAGGGAACAAGTTCAGCAGAAGTTTCCTCATCTCATGGAGGAGCTCAACGCAATGGGGACCATTGCTTCCTAAGGGGGGAGGAATGATCCAGGTGGATATTGGTGGCCACCTGCCAAGTCCACCTGGACCCCCACCATTGTCTTTCTCAACATTTTCAGTTTCCTTAATTGTAGCACAACTTACTATTTTTAGCAGTTTTTCAGGTCCTGAACTTCCGGAGCCGTTTTGAGGCCCTAAACGACGTTTTTTGGTAAATCTGGGGGCAACATGGGTCCATGGACCAGTGTTTCCCTTTCCAAAGTGGTAGTGCTTGGATAGATCTTTCTAACGAGCTATTGTACGCGTCAAACGGAGATCGTATGCCAAAGTTACGACCTCGGGAAGTTGATGTACCAATTTACCCAAACGGGGCCCACAGTTTGGCGTTTCATCTCCTAGGGTTAGGTTTTGGAATGTTGAGGGTTGTCCATTGTTTCTCAACAATAAATAGGCCTTCGAGCCTCAATGTAACATAGTTCAGAGGCATGTAGCCATCACATCTCTTCTCAGAGATAAGCTACCATCGCCCTAGCTAGTTTATTGCCATTTCTGTTTGTAAGCATATTTCAGTATTTTCCATTAATGAAATGAAGTATTATTTCCGCTGCATCTTTGTGTATATGGTTATCTCTGTAATTTGTTGCGTTCCTGTTTAAATCCGGATCAGTAGTTGAACTTTCACAAAGGGGAATGTCAAAGGTCAACTCACCCTTTGCTATAAATAGTCCCTTATAACTCATTCTACAAGATTTTTTGTCAGCCAAGCTTCTACTAAGACTATTTTGAAGAAGGCTTGGATAGTATTGTAATGCTCATTGGCTTCTCCACTGCACGGAGCTAGTACATCTCTTTGGAGGAGCAGGCAGATGTACTGTAATGTTCTGCTATTGGGGCTAGCAGGTTTACATGGATGTATTGTATGATTGTGACTTACACTTATTTATGTAATAAGGGCCAACACATTTTCAGCCATATGTTGTCACTGTAGTTGGACTGCCCTGATTGCTTTGATGATATGTGCTGTTTAACTTACTTACTTGTGTATGAACTGATTCACATGCAATTATGAATCTTGTTGTTAATGTGTTGCATATGTTGTTAATGTTGTCACCTTCCGTGTCGACTGCTATGTTCGACATTAGACAAATCTTTCACATGAACCTTGAGGTAACAACCATCACACTCGTCTAAGACTGATCTGCGAGTGTTGTACATGTTATCTTACCTTGTATGATGTGGCTGCCACATCTGAGTGGACTGCTCCATTGGAAGCTGTGCATGTCCTTTATGTTGTGTGTTCCTAGCTGAGTTGGGACTAATCCCTTTCAACCTAGAACTCACCTTCACCTCCTTCCCCTTTCGAAGTGTTGGAACCTATCATACACCTTCCTTGGCTCATTGCATCTGTCACACCCTTTCTGCTGACATAGTTATTCTACTTGCCTATGTGCAACACCGCATTCAAGGCATTACCTTACGACCCACTGCCGGGACTCCTACATCAAACATTTTGAGGTCTAATTGGGACTTCTTACCAAGGAGATCCCCTTGACATGTTGGCGGGTCCAACACCATCAACATTTCTGGCGCTAGAAGGAGGGCTTGAATGACAAGTTGTGTCCTCTTATCTTGTTTTGAGCCTTTGCATATCTTTCATATAGTCTTGCACTCTTCTTCCCCCAAGGTGTTTTTTGAATCGTAAAGATGTCTGCATCTCAGGGAAGCTTTTCAATCACTTTTCCACTCACATGTATGATGTTGAAGGCGAAGTGGCCTGGCCTGAGCACTTATATAAAATTATTTTAATGATTTATGAGGAAGATGAGTTTTCTGACAAATAGGTCGGTTCATTGCTTACATAAACACTTCCTGAATCTCCGTTTCGTTGGGTGCTTAGCCTACCGGCTGACACCATGCACTCATTTGAGCACTTCTGTGATCTCATTGGAGACACATTCTATCATTTTGATCCAGAATATCTTGACTGGAAACTATTACAACAACGGAGGGTTCTGCATGATCCATTATTGATTTTCAAAAGCACTTCCGTGACTTGCGGATTCAAGCTGCAAAGAGCCAGATGAAGTTTTCTTATCTTTGGGACCGGTTCAAGTATTTCCTTAAGAAACCTACCCATCCCAAGAGGAAGCTTGATATCAAGCCTCACTCAACATTCTTCGTTGATGGAACTACGCAATCTCTTGTGGGAGTGGGCACTGTCTCAATTGACTGTCTGTCTCCCTCTCATTCAGAAGCTCCACCACTACCCAGTGATGTTGAGGATCATGTTCACACACCTATTCATCCTTCACACTCTCCTAACATCACTCCGCTTGATTTCTGCATAGATTTGGTTGTGATTCCTTCGAGTTTTCATCTGCATTATTTTCTTTTACCTCCATCTTCGCACTCAGGTGTTCCCTCGGATGATGTTGTCTTGTGTTTGTCCATTCTGGACTCTCCACTTGTTGTGAATGAGGAACAACCCACTGACAAAGTCGGTGTTTCACAACCAACATGCGTTGTCATTCATGAAGAGTATGAGTGGGAGCTTGAACATCAACACTCAGCGAACAATGACTCCCTTCTATTCGAGCCCCCTCTGTTCTTTCCTAACCTCTTCAGTGAACCTGCCATCCATGATTTTTCATGTGTCTCTTCATCCACGGATGCACCCATTATTGATCACTTGCAGGACTCACCGGATGTTAGTCCATCATTCGACAACGGAGAGGATAAGTTACTCATTAAAAATCCACTTGATCCTTCGTCTACTCTATCTAGAAACGCAGAGGGTGAGCATCCTTCCTTCTCATCTACCTCTCAATGTGATTCATCAAATCATGAGGATGCCGACCAACATCCTGAATTTTCTGATCTTGGTTGTCGTGATCTCTTAACCTCATCATCCAATCACGATGTTGATTCAATCGTTGTTAATCCATCTAAGTCACTGCTCTACAAAGATCCATCTGTCAATGAACTCAAAACCCACATACTGTCGAGGCATGTTAGCCCGAGTTGATGGTTATATCAAGACCTCCCTGTCCTGAGGTTGGCTTCACTTCCAATCAGGAAATTGTTCAAACACTCAAGGCTCCTCATCGCTCATTTGTATGCACTAAAGATTAATCTAAAACATATTTTACTTCCTCCACTCGAACTACATGATCCCATTTATCATGCATTGGTGGAGTCTTACATTCCGAGCACTCGTGCGCAACGCAAGTTATCTTTGTTTATTTCGTTTTCTTGCATGTCACAGTCAATATTGTGGTTATGCTTCAAATTTGTACATAGTGTCACACAACACCATGATAGGTTCGCGGACTACCTGTCATGCACATGCACTCACTTATGTCCCATGGGCACTTCGAATCATGAAGTGTGGTTGTCTTCATTGTTATATCTTTCTTTCTTGCTGGTTCGCACAACTCGATTTCTCGTGAACCAAGCCTTCACGAACATGGGTCTGCCAATGCGCTACTGGTTGCATTGGAAGTATCACTTCACGTGATCAGGCCCATGTACCTTTAGTGTAGGAGTAGGAGTGGTATTTTCTTTCAGTTGTTGTTTGCTTGCTTGTTTGCTTATGTTCTTTGTTTGTTTGTTTGTTTGCTTTCTTAATTGTTTACTTGCTTCTCTTTCATTTTTTCTTCTACTCTTGATTTTCTTTATTGATTGTCAATTCTATCGCTTTTTTCATTCATAGGTTAGTTTTGCATGAAACCATCTATGACTCTTGAAACGAGTTGGGTAAAGTATAAGAGGGCTTGTACAACTGTCAATACCTGGTTATCTATCATCTTGCCTCTTGTATGATGAGCTTTTTACTTTTAGTCCATGATACATCGAAGGAAAATACGTACTATTTGAAGTGAACCTTCATGTAAACACGAAGCTTGCATGCTACCTAGCGTCACCTTCTCTAGTCGATTGTTTTTGGGCTAACACTTGTCAGCTTAGTCAAGTAGAGTAAGGTAAGGTGGGGGAAGCTAACAGGCACGCCATAGATACCATAAACTATGTATCTACTGGAACAACCTCTTCTGCTCTCAATAAGTTGGGATCCCACTTCCACCTATGAAATGAATAAGTGCTATGGACAATGGAAAATGAAAAAATGAAAAGTCAAAAATTCAAAATGAAAAATGAATAAGGTGAAAGAAGAGAAAGGCTTCCTGCGTAGGGAGGTGATGTAAGTAGCTCTACCGGGGTATTGACCAGGATCGCTAGTAGTGGAGCCATGCTTGTGTTCCTATGTGACTCCACCAAGGTACTGTCTAGGCCTATTGGCAGTGCAACAACACCAAAGGTGAAATTAAGACTCTGACGACTATACTTTTTGTGCACCTATATACCCCTCAACCTCAATCGAAACAACTGTGTCACCTTGGCTTGGAATGTGTGTCAATCGACCAAGGATTTGGCAAATGCTACATCTTACAATCAATCTAGTGTGAAACAAACATGAGTTGAAAACTGAACAATACTATTGGAGGTGTTAGACTTGTTTTTCATGAACAAGGTCCATTCAAAGAGCTCGAGTTCTACCAGTGTGTCGCCAAGTGTTGTAGCGGCTACAACCACCCTCCAAAATTTTGCCTTAGCCTCATTTTGGATCCTCCCTTCTAACCTTCACAACAAATTTCCTTGCTTCGTCAAGATCGTAAGCTTCAATGTCTTTATTGCACAAAGGAAACCTACCAATCATAGTTGATCCATTCTCCTCACAGGCTTCCTACCCGGACTTGGTCCAGCTGCGAGCTAAGCAGCTTCCCCTTGAAAATTGTGAATATCTGGAGGGAAACCAGCCTTCCCTCCAGGAATTGTGCAATCCTCTCTGATAGCCTACTAGGCTCTAGGATTGCGGAATCCTGATAGCCAACCCTCCCAGCAGGATTCACATAAATTTTCCCAGCAACAGGCTATTTAGCCTTGTATTTTCACAAATCTGGGTAGAAGTCAGCTGGTCTACACTAAAATTGCGCAAATATCTTGGGAAGATAGCCCAGCTCCTAGCCAGAAATGCGCATTTTTCTCCAATAATCAAGCAGTCTCTTGCATGTGCAGCTGAGTTGACTAGTTTCCTATGGGACTGAGAAAAATAGAATTGCGTGAATGGGTTGCTTCTGCCAAGCCAACATGTAAAGGAATCCCTTGTTTCAGGGATCTATGTTCAATAGTTGGAGGTTACATGCAAGGAGGAATTCTGAAACCTCCCACCAAGTGTCGCTTCCCCTAGATTCGTGGCATGTACGTCACAACCTCGATGTTATCAAAACTCATCAACCATATGCTACAGAGATCATTCCTCACATCAACCTTGCAACTCTGACATCCCACATCACATCTAGGATCAGTCAGCACATTCAGCTCAGTTGTTTTGGGTTAAGCCCGCATCCCATGCCTTGTGCAACATTTCTGTCACATTTTGTGTTTTCGCTTGTGGGAGTATTATTTTCTTAATTTCTTTGAAAGCTTGCTATCATTTACATGTATACTAGCTTGTCCTGGCTTTGTTTCAGTTTTTGTTGCTATTTCACTTTTGTCGCATGCATGAAACTGATTTGCACAGATGTTCGCCCAACCTGCAAACTGCCTCACCCACATGCATGTTGATCTGTTTGCTAAATCTTTCATTCATGTTTTTCATGCACTTTTAATCACTTCTGCTATCACTTAGTGTCACCATTCATTCACTTACTTACTTGCTTTCAGTTTCCCGTCGGCGAGTCGGGCTAACCTTAGCCTAAGATCTCCCTTCACCAAGGCTGCATTACGCAATTTAGGAAAGGAAGGCTCACCTTCCTCTCTAGATTTGTGCATTCCTACCCAACACTGGCCTCCAAGACTATTTTGCACATTTATGGAGGACAGTGGCTGCTTGGACCAAGAAATTATGCAAATATGTCCCTAGACCAATAGTCCTTCCCAGCTGGAATTATGCATTGTGCAATCCCAGCAGTCAGCAACCAGACTGGACTGTGCATTGTGTAGTTCCAAAAGTCATTCAGTCTCTCAGCAACCTAGACTATGCCTAGCAATTGGTCTCCTGACCTCCCGACCGAAATTACACAACCTTCATGATCATGCACCTAAGTACGTTCCAAGTCATTTCTCATGTTCATTTTGGTTTTCGACTCACAGATTGCTTGCCATGAGTATTTCCATGTCTACAAGTATCGCAGGTGTTCATCTGCCTCTTAGCAGTACAGATAAAATGGTTACCAGGAGAGCATAGATGAAGACACCGTTTAGAGCACACTTGGGGATGAAGTCGGTCAACTGTCCATGAACTTTCCTACCCACGAAGACATCAAGTTGTTCATAGAAAAGGACATCAAGATATGACAGAAACAACATCAGGATAAGCAGCATCATGAACAACAACTGAAGACAACATACCAAATGCAATGAATGCAAGAGGAGGGTTGTTGACAACATGGAGGTGGAACAAGGTTGCAACTTGCAAGCTCAAGCAGGTCTATTGATGCTGAAAGCAACCTTGGAGATTCTGGCTATGAAGTGATGACATGACATGAAGATCATTCGAAGGTGAAATGGAACAAAGAAGGAGTTTCATGTGCCGAAGAAGCAACTCAAGGAAGAACATGAAGCTGCACAAACAGACGAATGGGTTGCAGTAGGATTAGGAAAAGTAGTGGGAAAAACATTCATTCACAGATCAAACTATGCCCGTAGAAGTTAAATATCCATCCTAGCAGCTAACACGGAGTAGACATGGTCAGTAGTTTTGTTGATCACATCCAAGGGATTCAACAACATGCATGTCATTGTGCACACACATGCAACCAAACCCATTCAACACACTCACCAAGGCGAAGACAAGAAGAAAGTCCAACTAGAGTTTAACATGTACTTCGGCAAGTTGATGCAAGTGAACACCAGCACACCCTTGAAGATCATCACAGACACTATGCATCAGTTTGTTGCTGGTTCAACCATACCCAAGAAGACCATGTGCATGTTAGCAGACGAGTTGGATGAAGGGGTCTAACCAATGCACTGGTTGCGACGGAGGCAAGAGTTCGCTTCGGCAAGGTGTCACCATGAGGTGCATACACACCATCACGGATGACCAAGCTTAGCATCATCTCACCACCTTCACCATCACAATAATTTCAAAGAGTTGGTCTCACCACAATGGACCGGGTGTCAGTGATGTCTTAGAAGGCTTGTTCAAGCCATGTTATCTCACATGAGTACATGTGCATTGTAATGTTGAGTCATGTCAAGTGTAGGTCAAGTGCCAACAGTGGATGTAATAGTGATAGAGTAGGTGAGGAGTCATGAGGGTAGTTGAACTGTCACAAATGGAAATGTTAAAGGTCACCCCACCCTTTTCTATAAATAGTCCCTCAGAACTCATTGTACAAGATTTTTGGTCAGCCAATATTATACTAAGACTATTTTGAAGAAGACTTGGACAGTATTGTAGTGCGCCTTGGCTTCTCCACTACATGGAGCTAGTACATCTCGTTGGAGGAGGAGGCAGATGTGGCTGTAATGTTCCACTGTTGGGGCTAGCAAGATTACATGGATGTATTGTATGATTGTGACTTACACTTTTTTATATAATAAGAGCCAACATAGTTTCATGCATATATTGTTATTTTAGCTAGACTTCTCTATTTTCCTTAATGATATGTGTTGGTTTACTTACGCACTTGTGTGTGAACTAATTCACATGCAATTATATGAATATTTTTGTTAATGTGTTGCATATGTTGTTAACATTTCCACCATCTGTGTCGACTGCTCTGTTGAACATCAAACAAACCTTTCACATGAACCTTGTTGTAACAACCATTACACTCATCTCAGACTAATCCATGAGTGTTGCATGTGTTATCTTACCTTGTGTGATGTGACTGCCACATCTGAGTGGACTGCTGTGCTGGAAGTTGTGCAGGTCCTTTGTGTTACGTGTTCCTAGCTGAGTTGGGACTCATCCCTTTCAACCTCAAACTCACCTTCACCTCCTTCCACTTTCGAAGTGTTGGAACCTCTCATACACCTTCATTGACTCATTGCATCAGTCATACCCTTGCTGCTGACAGAGTTATTCTATTATAAGAAGAAATTTCGGCATAAATCACATTCAGAAAATCATTGTTGACGTGTTTCGAACCAATCAGTGTGGTTCATCGTCAGGACAAGTTGAGAAATCAGATCTATCTTTGCCAGTTAAATACCTTGAGCAGAGCCTCCAACGGCTAACTAGGGTAACGTCTAAATTTGACTAGGGACCAGGGTCAAACAAACCAGTTATAAATTAAATGTAAATAAGGGCCTTACCTATATATAAATTAAATGTATAAAGTAAATTTAATTAAATTGGTAGTTTAATAAATGGTTAAAAGTATTAACTATTTAATAGAAATTATAAATATTAGTATATAACTATTAAAATTATAAAATTTTTATTTTTATTAAATAGGAGGTTAAATTTAAAGCTAAACTACTAAATAAATATATTAGAATAAAACACTATTATATTAAAATAAATAAATAAATAAATAGATAAAAATAAAAATAAAATAATAATAATAATAATAATAATAATAATAATAATAATAATATACCCAAAGGAATAATAAAATAAAAAATGAATAAATGAATAAATAAATAAAAAATGTCATCTGGTCCCATGGCCAAGAGGAGCTAGATCTCTTCTTCAATCACCTCAACTGTCAGTCCTCTGCCATTAAGTTCACCATGGAAAAAGACGTCAATGGTTGCCTCCCTTTCCTAGATATTCTTATATCTAAGAACAAGGACAGGTCTATCTCCCACTCAGTGTTCGAGAAGAAAACGGATACTGAGTAGTATCTTCATGCTGATTCCCATCATTTCCCTGCTCAGAAGATGGGTGTTCTTAACATCCTCGCTACTTGTGCCCTTAGGATTTCTGATAATGAGAGCTTCGATAAGGAGAGATCCCATCTCCTTAATGTCTTTGTGGAGAATGGCTATAGTAGGCGCCTAGGTCAGAAGGCTTTCCTTAAAGCCTCTAAATTTTTTTATATTAAAATAGAACCCAAAGAGCGCCGACTAGGTGTCCATCTTCCCTATGTCCAGGGAACCACGAACAAGATTGCTTGGATCCTTAAGAGGTATGATTTTCCCTAAACCTTTAGGCCCCTCAACACCATTCGTAAATCACTCCGATCAGTGAAAGATCCCGTTGACCCTAAGGACATGAAGGGTGTCTACTTGATCCCTTGTTCGTGTGGGACCCCCTATATCGGGGAAACAGGGCGCTCCATCCATCAGAGGATCAACGAACATTCAACAGACCTAAGACATGGGAGAACCAAGTCTTCAACGTTAGCAGAGCGTGCGGAGAAGACCAAGCATCAGGTTTGTATAGAGGAGGCCAAGGTTATTGCCAAAGTTGCTTAGTTCCATCATCGTAAATTCAGGGAAGCTATTGAAATTGAAAGAAGGCCTAACAATCTCAATAGAGATGACGGCTTGAAGATCAGCAGTTGTTGGATCCCTTCCCTTTCTTCCTAGTTTTTCTTTTCCTTCCCCTCCCGCCACCCCCCCCCCCCCCCCCCCCCCTTGTTCCTTTTCGAGCTTTCGTTGTTCCCCTTGGAGCCTTGTCTTTTCCTTCCTCCTAGGGTTTCCCCTTCTTGCTCTGTGGTTTTCTTTTGGTCCTTTTCCTGACCTTCTCCTTCTTTTTAATTTGTGTCACTCTTTCCTTTTATTTTTTCCTGATTCATATTAATAGTTAAAATCTTTACTAATATTCTTTATTATATTAAATAACCCCTACCCTTTTTATTTATTTATTTTTATTTATTTATTTATTCATTTGTTTATTTTTTATTTTATTATTCCTTTAGGTATATTATTATTATTATTATTTATTATTTATTTTTTTATTTTTATTTATTTATTTTTTCACTTACTGGTTCACGGATATCCGGGTCAATGGGTAGCCGCTACGTCCAGGGTTTTAAACACTGAGTGGACGCCACCCGAAGGGCATCAACACCCGGCCTATTTACTGACCTAACCCCAAGAGCTTTCGGGATTCGACCCTGTGACCTCCCATTGGCAAGGCACTTGATTTGACCGATTGAGCTAACTCTTGGGACTACCTTTTTTATTTATTTATTTATTATTATTATTATTATCATTATTTTCCATTTTTTATTTATTTTTTATTATTTATTTATTTTTATTATTACTATTATTATTATTATTATTATTATTTTATTTTTATTTTTATTTATTTATTTATTTATTTTTAATTTTTAACAGAATAATGTTTTATTCTAATATATTTATTTAGTAGTTTAGCTTTAAAGTTAACCTCCTATTTAATAAAAATAATTTTTTTATAATTTTAATAGTTATATACTAATATTTATAATTTCTATGAAATAGTTAATACTTTTAACCATTTATTAAACTACCAATTTAATTAAATTTACTTTATACATTTAATTTATATATAGGTAAGGCCCTTATTTATAACTAGTTTGTTTTATCCTAGTCCTTAGTCAAATTGAGACGTTACCCTAGTTAGCCATTGGAGGCTCTGCTCGAGGTATTTAATTGGCAAAGATAGATCTGATTTCTCAACTTGTCCTGACAATGAACCACACTGGTTGGTTCAAAACGCATCGACAATGATTTTCTAAATGTGATTTACACCGAAATTTCTTCTTATAATTGTTATGGATCACAAAAGCCTCAATTCAACCATTGATTCCCTGCACGGTAGAGCCATTGCATCTAAGGTTCATCATTTTGAACGGGCACGCTTGCAGGTCTCCAAGTTGAAATCAGATCTAGCTTTTCTGAAAAGATGCAGAGATTCCACTGTTATCCTGGTCTTCGGTTAGATCAACCATCACCTCCACACTCCTTCCAACCATGGAGTGTTCGTAAAAGCCAGTTTAGCGCTGTTAAGGTCTGAAATTAATAGGGTCAGGAGAGACTTCAGTCGGTTCTCTCGGGATCTTCTATATTTGCACCTGGAGCTTTCAAACATGATCTCACCCTCCCTATGGTCTAGAATTGATGCTTGCTCTGCATTAAAATCCTTACGTGTGGAGGAGATCAGGCGACAGATGCAGGCTGCGAAGTTTAATTTATTAGCTCGAAAATCTGCAAGGTTAAATTCGATGGATGATTTGTCCTAGAGCTGCATTTCTGCTTCCCAAAAATCAGCCCGACGTTCCTGCATTTCTTCCAGTTCTTCACCACCGCGTGTTGTTCAAAGGATCTCTAAGCAGCACTCCTCGGATCCTGCCTCCCTCCCTTCTAGGCAGACTGCTCCAGAGTCGGCAGGTTTCTCTCCTTCGTTTCTTTGTTGTCGACCTGCCTACTCATCGGTGAGCGTAGCAGATGACCCTAACTGGTCTCACATGGCTTCTCCAGTAGTTGCACAACCTGCATCCTTTCTTTTCTTGAGACCTACTATCCAGAGCACCTACATTGTTCCAGAGATCTTGGCTCCTGTCTAGAGTATCTGCGTTGTTCCAGAGATTTCAGCTCCCTCAGCTTCTCGTAGCTGTGGTATGAAAATGTCCTTAACCTGCAGCGATGGTGTTGCTGACCTGAGGGATGGCGCAGTGTTGCATGATCATTGTTTTCTGCGGTCTTCATCAGGTAACCTTGACAATATGGTCGATGGTATTAATGAGTCTGTAAATAGTAATAATAATTATGATTTCAACAATATTAATATTAATGATAATAACATATGCAATGTCAATAATATTATTAATATTAATAATAATAATATTTTTATTAATTTTAATAATGACAATAATAATAATAATAATAATAATAATAATATTAATAATATTAATATGTGTAATTCTAATAATATTAATAATATTTATAATAATAATAATAATAATAATAATAATAATAATAAACTTACATAATTTTTATAATATTAATGAAAATTTTTGTAATAATAATAATAACAATTATAATAATAGTAATAATAATGTATATAATTTGGATAGTATTAATAATAATAACAATAATTATCTACACGATAATATTAATAGCCACTATTGTACTAGTATTATTAATAATCAAAGCAAGGACATGGGATCTATTAGCAATAACATTAATATTAGCAATATTAACCATGCCTATGAGGTTATGAATTTGGACCTGAATATTCTTCCCCCTCCCCCCCGGAATAATAGAGTTGTTAACTTATCCAGTTTTTCTTTCTCCCCTTCTATTTTTAGACTTTTAGGCAAAGGTTTAAACTTTTCCCTTGCCCCTAGGAAAATCCCAGTGGATGACATCATTTGCGACGTGGAGTACAGGATTAGAGATCTTCCGAATAATATCAAGGACACTATTAGGCAGGATTGTGTCGTCATCCTTAGAAAGGCTAAGCCCCCTCCGAAGAACCTCAGCAATGAGGAAATCTTGGCCCTTAAAACCTTAAACCAGAACCAAGATATCGTCGTTCTGAAGGCTAACAAAGGAGGGGCTACGGTCATCCTTAACAGGGATGATTACCGCAAGAAGATGTTAGATCATCTTTACAATAGTGGCAGTTATAAAAAATTGCCCAAGAACACTCTTAAAAAAATTTCTAAGACAGTGGCTCTCGCTATCAAGTCTGGTAGCTCGGTGAGTTCCCTTTACCATAAACTCATTGAGGGTAGTCCCATTACTCCTAGGATCTATGGGTTGCCTAATATTCATAAGGAGGGGGCCCCTCTGAGGCCTATCATGAACACCATTGGTGGTCCAACCTACCTTCTTGCTAAGTTCCTTACCCTTAAGCTTAAGCCCCCAGTTAGCAGTACAGAGTCCTTCGTGAAAGACACTGCATCCTTCATTAAAGAGCTTAAGGACATTAAGCTTAATTCCGATGACATTCTCGTCAGCTTTTATGTAGTCTTAATTTATACTTGCATCCCTATATAGGAGGCCTTGAAAGTGATCTATCGCCTAAAAGATCCCGACACTGCGCATCTGGTTGAGATCTGGCTCACTTCCACTTTCTTCTGTTTCAAGGGTGAGTTCTTTGGGCAGACCTGTGGTGTTTCCATGGCTCCCCCCTTTCCCCTATTGTTGCGAAACTTTTTATGGAAGATTTCGAAGCCAAAGCTTTAGCCTCGGCTCTCCTCCTTCCTAAGCTATGGAAAAGGTATGTAGATGACACTAATGTCATCTGGTCCCATGGCCAAGAGGAGTTGGATCTCTTCTTCAATCACCTCAACTGTCAGTCCTCTGCCATTAAGTTCACCATGGAAAAAGAGGTCAATGGTTGCCTCCCTTTCCTGGATATTCTTATATCTAAGAAAAAAGACGGGTCTCTCTCCCACTCAGTGCTCCAGAAGAAAACTCATACTGAGCAGTATCTTCATGCTGATTCCCATCATTTCCCTGCTCAGAAGATGGGTGTTCTTAACACCCTCACTACTCGTGCCCATAGGATTTCTGATAATGAGAGCTTCGATTAGGAGAGATCCCATCTCCTTAATGTCTTTGTGGATAATGGCTATAGTAAGCGCTTAGGTCAGAAGGCTTTCCTTAAAGCCTCTAAAAATTTATTTATTGAAAAAGAACCTAAAGAGCGTCGACTAGGTGTCCATCTTCCCTATGTCTAGGAAACCACAGACAAGATTGCTCGGATCCTTAAGAGGTATGATATTCCCTCAACCTTTAGGCCCTCAACACCATTCGTAAATTGCTCCGATCGGTGAAAGATCCCGTTGACCCTAAGGACATGAAGGGTTTCTACTTGATCCCTTGTTTGTGTGGGACCCCCTATATCGGGGAAACAGGGTGCTCCATCCATCAGAGGATTAGCAAACATGCAACTGACCTAAGACATGGGAGAACCAAGTCTTCAGCATTAGCAGAGCATGCGGAGAAGACCAAGCATCGGGTTTGTATAGAGGAGGCCAAGGTTATTGCCAAAGTTGCTTAGTTCCATCATCGTAAATTCAGGGAAGCTATTGAAATTGAAAGAAGGCCTAACAATCTCAATAGGGATGACGGTTGGAAGATCAGCAGCTGTTGGATCCCTGCCCTTTCTTCGTAGTTTTTCTTTTCCTTCCCCCACCTCCCCCCCTTTGTTCCTTTTCGAGCTTTCGTTGTTCCCCTTGGAGCCTTGTCTTTTCCTTCCTCCTAGGGTTTCCCCTTCTTGCTCTGTGGTTTTCTTTTGGTCCTTTTCTTGACCTTCTCCTTCTTTTTAATTTGTGTCGCTCTTTCTTTTTATTTTTTCCTGATTCATATTAATAGTTAAAATCTTTACTAATATTCTTTATTTTATTAAATAACCCCCCATTTTTTTAATTTATTTATTTTAATTTATTTATTTTTTATTTTTTATTTGATTATTCCTTCAGGTATATTATTATTATTATTTATTATTTTTTTTTATTATAATTATAATTATAATTATAATTATTTATTTATTTTTTTTTTTTTTAAATAGAATAGTGTTTTATTCTAATATATTTATTTAGTAGTTTAGCTTTAAACTTAACCTCCTATTTAATACAAATAAATTTTTTATAATTTTAATAGTTATATACTAATATTTATAATTTCTACTAAATAGGTAATACTTTTAACCATTTATTAAACTACCAATTTAATTAAATTTACTTTATACATTTAATTTATATATAGGTAAGGCCCTTATTTACTTTTAATTTATAACTGGTTTGTTTGGCCCTAGTCCCTAGTCATATTTAGACGTCACCCTAGTTAGCCGTTGGAGGCTCTGCTCAAGGTATTTAATTGGCAAAGATAGATCTGATTTCTCAACTTTTCCTGACGATGAACCACACTGGTTCGTTCGAAACGCGTTAACAATTATTTTCTAAATGTGATTTACATCGAAATTTCTTCTTATAATTGTTATGGATCACAGAAGCCTCAATTCAACGAGAGTTATTCTACTTGCCTATGTACGACACCACGACCAAGGCATTACCTTACGACCCACTGCTAGGATTTCTACACCAAATGGTTTGAGGTCTGAGGTCCAGAAATGTTAACACCTTGACACCAAACTTTTTGTGCGAAGGGTATGAAAAATATTGGTAAACTCTGGCACGTCTTGGTCGCTTCCCTGCCACAACATGGCCCACTTTATGTATTTATCCTGATAGCTTCCAACAATGTAGTATTGATCCTTGATGGCATCCTAGAATGAATTCCAAGTCAATGCCACTGAAAACAGTGAGATGATATTGTCACCCTTCTACTCACAGTAGGTTTCCCACCAGTCCTTGATGTAGGGTGTTTCTTTGACAAGTGAAAAAGTGCTATTTTCCCGGTTGGAAAAATTATGAACGAAAAATACCCTTCTAGAAGATTTAACCATTTATCTATGGCATCTACATCAATCCGACCCTCAAATATGTGGATTTCAAAGTTAACTTGTACCTTAAAGGGTGTGGTGCTTCCAGAGTAGCTGTTGGAAGTAGATGCGTCGCCCTAGGTAGCTGCTGAAGGATCTGGGTAAAGTTGTCCAACATCGCATTCCTTTGTCCCTTGAGGGCCTCTTCGAGCAAGATTTTGATAGGATCTCCTACCCCCTCTTCTTTCTTTTCATCCACCATGGGAGGCTGTTGTGATTTGCAAATCTGGTCTTGGAAAGGTTCGACCTGTTCAAGCCCTAACCCCTTATATCTCGACCTTGTTGGGGACATGTAAAGAAAAATAGAGAAAGAGCAGACTGCTCTGACACCACTGATCCATATTTAAATAGGAACACAAAAAATTACAGATGTAACCATAAATGCAAAGATGCATTAGAAATAAATATTCATTTCATTAATTTCAAGTATTTAAATACGCTTACAAATAGAATGGAAGTAAGACAAGCTTGGGCGATGGTAGCTTATCTCTGAGAAGAGATGTGGCAACTGCATGTCTCTGAACTATGTTACAATGAGGCTTGAAGGCCTATTTATTGTTGAGAAACAATGGAAAACCATAAACATCCAAAAACCTAACCCTATGAGATGAAACACCAAATTGTTGGCCCTGTTAGGATAAATTGGTACATCAACTTCCTAGGGTCGTAACTTTGGCATGCGATCTCCATTTGATGTGATCAATACCTCGTTAAAAAGATCTGTACAAGGAATACAAATTTCCAATGGAAAAAATTAGGAAATGGCCCATGTTGACCCTCATTTTCCCCAAAAACGTCATTTAGGGCCTCACAATGACTCCAGAAGTTCTGTGCCTGAAAAAACTGCCAAAAATGGTAAATTGTGCTACAATAAGGAAACTGAAAAAATAAAAGAGATAGTTGTGGGGGTCCAAGTGGGATAGGCAGGTGGCCACCAACATCCACCTGGATCAACAAGGATGACTTGAGCACACTTCAGAAGGACATGGACCTTCTCTCCCTTTAAAAGTGCACTTTAAAACAACAAAGCACACTTCGAAACAATTAAGGACAATTCAAAACAACTAAGCGCACTTTCAAACAACTAAGCACACTTTAAAACAATGAAGCACACTTTAGAACAATGAAGCACACTTTAGATCAATGAAGTGCTCTTCTAAATAATGAAGCTCACTTCTAAACAATGAAGTGCACTTCTGAACAACAAGGCACACTTCAATAAAGAAATTACCTTATCTATCTTATAAAAAACATGAATGATGCTGCCTTGAAGCACAAGAGCATGGTGCAATCATGAATCCTAAAGCCTTCATCCTTCCCTCTTCCCTAAGAGCGCATGATGCAATCATGAAGCCTAAAGCCTTCATTTGAGTGCACTTCTTTGGATTGAAGAACTGCATCTTCCTTGAGTGCATGAGCGCACCTTAAACAAAAAAATGATTTATCCTTCATGCTTCAACTATGCGCCCTGTTAGGTTCCTATACCAATAGGAGTCATAACTTTGAATGACTAAGGTTAAACCTTTTAATATTGTACATACCTTTGCTTTCTGCAAATGTTTTCCATATTATAAAAAATAAAAAAAATGTAAAGAGGGTATGTCCTAAAAGAAAAATCAAAGGACAAAAGAATAAGAGAAGGTAAACAAAAAAAAAGATGAAAATATATGAACCCCAAAAAAAAAGAGACCATGAAAGTGTGCAAGTCCAAATGCCACTACTATTTACTTTTTTGCATAATAATGATTGTGTGAAACTTGTTATTCATGTCACAATCCATGGTAGTCAAACTATTTAATATTGGTTATTTCATGTTTTAAATTTTATGTTTATAGTTAGAGAATAAAATCTCACCAAACATTTTAATCTTGGCATATCATAAGATAGGTAGAGTCAATAAAAGGAGCTCATCAGTTTAATCTTAGCCATTGGATGATATAAGGTTAGAATTAGATAGTTTACTTTGTAAAGAAAAGAAAAAGATTGATAACGGTTTGCTAGCCTAAATGCACCCTAATAAAGTGAAGAAAAAATGGTAGGATGAGTAAGTGGTTAAGTAGTAGAAGGTTGCAGAAACATCATGTGATTACATAAAAACACTTATGTCATTATTTTAAATGAATCTTTCTAATATGCATAAGTAGTTAACAAAGCAAAGACAATGGTTCACAATATGGTTTATTTAACATCCCCTCATTCACCTCACCCCTTCACTTCACTAATTTCTCATAAATAAATTATAGTACTTAAATCCTATAAGTCAAAAGGGCTCAGAGCATTTATCTGACTTTTGGAGGGACCAGACCCTTATCTTAATGACTTAGGGGAACAAGTACTAGAACCCCCTTCATAAAAACACATTCCCCCTTCATAAAATTCCATTTTCCCTCATTAACCTAAGAAAATCCCCTTTTCCTAAGGTTTAAACACCATTTACCTAGGATAATTGACTCGCCCCCCATGTAAATCCTAATTCACCAAAAAACCCACCAAAGGTCTTTGTCCTAAGTATAAATCAAAATGTGCAATCGCATACACTTACCCTTTTTTTTACTTAAGAAAAACCCATCTCCACTCATTTCATATTAATTAACTAACTCTATTATATAAATCCATTATAACCCTTTTCCCGTAAATAATTAAAACCCTATATAGAGTATCCCAACCCCTTAGTTTTAATAAAAACTAATATAAACTACCCCTTATCCCGATATAATTTCACTTAATTTACCTAACCCTAGTAATATTTAAGTTAATCTCCTGTCGGTGTCACCTGACTCCCTAATCCATCATTAAATCCCAGCCCAATCACTTAACCCTAGATTAGTCGATAAACTAATCCTGAATCACCATAATTAAATCCTTGGGCCCCCCATCAACCCCCGTCATTTGCCCCCCACAGCTTCGCCTCCCGACTACCATTGATCATCCCTCCCCCCATCCAACGACGCACAACCATATCAGCCACACCCGATGGCTGAACAATAACCACCCGATAAAGTGGCTTTCCTGCCGACTCCCTATGAAACGTGTTAGATGATGTATGGCATAGGGTGACCCCTCCCGAAAACTTCCCGCACCACAAAAGTAGTGCGATGGCCCTCCAAAACCACCTCCCCACCATTCCGATAAACCGCCCATCCTCTGTTAATATGAAACTTCGCGCCATTTTCAAAAGACCACCCGTTAAAGTTTTAAACGCCGAAAGCCCATGTTTTCTCGCTTTTCGCTAGTATTATAGTGTAAACCCTTGAAACCCTCCTGTGCCACCCTACTCTTCTTCGATGCTATTTTTACCTCCATTCATGCCTAAAGCACTACCTCGAGACCTTTCTCAGGCATCCCATTCCAAATAGAGCTATCAAGCGCCCTTCATGCAGACCGTGTTTTCTTAAGTATTATTAATTTTTTCAGGTTATCCGAGTAAGATCAAAGCTTGGATAAATAGTTTTGATACTAGTCAAAAGAACCTATTTACTCAAAGCCTCGACAAGAAACCCGTTAAAAGCACAAATACAAATGAGGAAGACTAGTTACACAAGGCACAGAAGTTGAAGACCCTTCCACTTAGAGCTGAGAAGAAGACAAAGATAGAGACATTGACTATTAAAACAAAGGAACGTGACAGACTATATAGTCAAAAGACAAACGAATCAAACATACAAAAAGTTGATCAATATCCATTACCATATGTTGATACATATAAAAATTAAATGATTTACTGTTGAAATACACAGTAAAAAGTTAAAATTTACAGTAAAGGTAAAAACACAGTAAAGGATATTGACAAGCCATCAAAGTAAAATTGTATCAAATGAAAAAGTATCAGTAAAAGTGTATCAGATTGAAAAATCAAAGTGAAAAAAAGAAGAAGATGAAATTAGAACATAAATGGTACATCTTCCAGAAATTCCATGTTTAAGTCATTACTTTTTAGAAACTATTGTGGCCAATCCAAGATGAATTTTGAGACACTGGAGGACATTTTTGTTCCTAAATGGCCAATATACAAAAACCTATCTCACTTTTTGTATAGGTATTACAATAATGGAGATAAACACATATCTTTAGAGCCTATTTTTTGGACTGTGCAAAGTCCTCTTTTTGACATATTATTGCAGAGCATATTGTGAACAGCTGGATCTACATTTTTGAAAACTCAAAGAGGTTTACCTCAATAACATACCTATACACAATAACCTCTTTCAATTTTTACATATCTATCTCGGATTGAGATATAAAAAGGTATCGCTGGACCCTAATGTTGCAAAATTTTTGTGGCAGAATGCACAAAGGAAGGAGGCAGTTAGTGACTTGGAAGCCTCGTCATCAATTAAGAGTTGCTATCAAAATCGAATTTCTCTTATTTTTCACCCTCAATCCATAAATATAGTGCCAAATAGATTCATTAGTTTTGAGTGTCCTTTATTTAAGTTCTATTAATGTAAAACAGTTTGAGATAATTGTAAAACCAATCTTGATATTTTTTCAAGATATTTCAGTTTGGAATTTGTGTAAATACTTCTTCATTTGAAATATTTTAGGGTGGATTATTATATAGACTTCTTGATCAAAAGACTGTAAGCAATTGGAGCATTGACTGAGCCAACAACCTGGATTGATGAAAGACAAGACATTTCACTGGATTCATGTATAGTGCAAAGGATAGACAAGTATTTTCTCTTGTTTTGTTATCTTTCTTTAAAAGATTTTCCACAATATATAATGTATCTAAAATCTGAATGCTATAATATGGAATGATATCTCAGAATTTTCTTCATTTCACTCTGTTTTAACTATTATGCATTTTAATGTTTTCTGCTAGTTATCTAAGTTAAGGAATTCTTGATTTCTCCTTATTTTAGGTAGTCTCCCTCTGATCTATAGTAAAGGATTCTTAATTACCCTTTGCTCATGATTATCCTTTGTTGCTCATTTTAATCCCAGTTTGAGAATCCTTAAGTGCTCTCTCACCATTGTTAATATCACTTCAACCATCCAGCCCAAAGACCTGTGCTTCACTCTGCTAGCTTGCCCTTTGAATACTCCCTTTAGTGAGTTAATTCTAGTGCTTCTTCCCTTTTTTGACTCCATAGCCCAATGGTCCAGAGACATCGATCTATCCATCTGTTTTAACGATTCCACCATCCAACCTTGAATCAAAACCCCCCTTTAGCTAAATCCTATATAAAGAACCCTATCTGAGCATCAGGAAGGCTAGGTCCTGATCTCCAAAAGTGGTTAATGGTTACCCCAGTGATCTCCTTCTTTAACCTTGGGAAATTACTGGGTGATAACATAGTGGCGACTTCGCTGGTGAGAAATAACATTTTCTTCAACAAATATTTTGCAGGTTTAGCTCTGATCTATGATGGTGGATAGTGATTAGACAAACATAGGTTAAAATCATCTACCTGGCAACTCCAAATAAATTCTACAACCTAGACTCCAGTGGAGAAATGAACCTGAAAAAACTGTATGAAAAGATCAGGCTTTTAACTTGGATTGTTATCCAAGACATTATGTTCTTTTTCATTGATAAATTTTTTCAATGTATATTGTATTTTAGAGAAGATTTTAGATTAATTTTTTATTATTTCCCTTTGAAAAGTGTAGATATAAAGTCTCCTTACACATTTGAACATTAGTCTTCTAACTCTTATGAAAATCATTTTCGAATTGAGGAGCATCAAACAATCAAGACTAATCATACAATCCCTGTACATATTCCAATACCTCATAAATTTTCTGATAGATATAAGCCACTCATCTTACCTCATACCCTCTATGATTTCATTGACAATTATTACAAGTATCTCCCTAGGTTTGATGGAGAGAATAGTATCACTACTCAAAAACATATTCAAGGTTTTGAGAATTATCTAGACTCATTTGAAATTGATGAAAATGATGTTATTATCAGGTTTTTTTCTCTTTCTTTGCAAACTAGAGGAAAGAGTTGGTTCAAGAATTTACATATTTCAAGCATCTCAAATTTCCAATAGTTTGTCAAAATTTTCCTTGATAGATGGATAATCAAAGTCAATATTCTTGTGATCATAGAAGAATATAATCAGTTAAAAAGACAGCCAGATGAAACAATACAACAATTTTCAGATAGATGTAATCAATCCTATTATTCAATCCCATCAAATATAAGACCTCCCCCTGATTCATCTCTTTTGCATTACCCAAGAGCATTTGATCCAGAGATAGAATTTTAGCTAAGAGAAAGAAACTCCTCAACACTAGAACAGATGCAGAACATTGCAGTAGATGTAGAAGTTAATCTGCAAATTAGAAGAGAAAAGTTGAAAGCAGAAGCAGAGGAAAACAACACAGTAGAGGAAAACAACACTGCAGAGGAAAAACTCGACATTTTAATGAAGAAAATAGAGGAAAGGATGCAGAAGATCACCATGAAAGATGATTTTTTTTGCTCAAGATCGCCATGACACATTTATTTCACAAAGGAAAGAGGTTGATATTCATGAACAAATTCCTACTAACCCCGACTACCATAGATCAAAAGATAGATTCATAGAGCAATATGTGGAGGAGAAATCTCCTGATCTAATGTGTATGTTTGATGACATCACTTCTTTTGATTATTTACACAAATATGATTAGTATGATGATAATCATTTTCTTCAAATCCAAACTAACTTTACAGAGCAATCAGGGGCTAGTTTGGGGAATAAGGAAATCCAATTTCACCAACTTGAAAACAGTGACCATCTAATCCATGACATCTATGAAAGTGAAGAAGAAAGTGCAGAAAATTTGGAAATAAGTGAAGCTTCTTTGCCTCTTTGTTTTGAATCATTTCAGTTTTTAAAGGAAATGTGGTATAACATATCTAAAGAGAAGGATGAGCAGCTTGTAGAAACCTATGAAGTTCCATTCAAACATATATGCAATAAGTTGCAGCAACCCTTCCAAGTTCTTTATGATCCAATCGCTGATAGGTTGGATGATGAATGTAATCAAAATTTTTCTCCATTAACAGACTATGAGAGTAAAAATAAAGATGATAATGGTTTCACTAGACAAACATTTCAATCAGTAGAATTATCATCACAAAGCTCATATGAAAGTCTACAGGGTGTTAAAGATAAAAGTGACATTTCAGTTTCATGGCATGGAAGCCATACAGAACAAGTTTGTAGTTACTTAAATCAGTTCAACAATAGTGTATATATTTTGGAAGATCCTTTTGTATAGTTTTCAGAGTCTACAAAGGAAAACAAGTATTTCCTTATCTTCTCATTGGTTTACAAGGTTATATTTGGCTTTAGAACCTCAGTTTTAATCACAAACAAGCCCAAGCAACAAAATCCACCAATGCCTATAATGATTGAGTGGTTGCATTGGTTGTTTCATTTTACCTAACCAGCAGCCAGAAATTTGATTAAAGTAGGTAGGATTTCACTTTGAATAAATTCAATTTTCAACAACAAGTTTATGTTAGAACAAATTTCAGTTTGCAGAAAAGGGTGTATTTTCAGTTCAAAAGTTTTAGTCACAAAGATTATACAATAGAGCATAAACATGTGTGGGATTGGTCCAATGGATCAGGCTACTAGTCGACAGCGTTCTTGACATTTCACAAGGAAATGTCATCCCCAATTGGAGCCACTGTTAGGTTTCTACACCAATAGGAGTCATAATTTTCAATGACTAAGGTTAAGCCTTGTAATATTGTACATACCTTTGCTTTCTGCAAATGTTTTCCATATTATAAAAAATTAAAAAATGTAAAGAGGGTATGTCCTAAAAGAAAAATCAATGGACAAAATAATAAGAGAAGGTAAAAAAAAGAAATATATGAAAATATATGAACCCTAAAAACAAAGAGATCATGAAAGTGTGCAAGTCAAAATGCCACTATTATTTACTTTTCTACATAATAATGATTGTGTGCAACTTGTTATTCATGCCACAATCCATGGTAATCAAACTATTTAATATTGGTTATTTCATGTTTTAAATTTTATGTTTATAGTTAGAGAATAAAATCTAACCAAACAGTGTAATCTTGGCAGATCATTAGATAGGTAGAGTGAATAAAAGGAGCTCATCAGTTTAATCTGAGCCCTTGGATGATATAAGGTTAGAATTAGATAGTTTACTTTGTAAAGAAAAGAAAAAGATTGATAAGGGTTTGCTAGCCTAAATGCACCCTAATAAAGTGAAGAAAAAATGGTAGGATGAGTAAGTGGGTAAGTAGAAAGGTTGCAGAAATATCATGTGATTACATAAAAGCACTTATGTCATTATTTTAAATGAATCTTTCCAATATGCATAAGTAGTAAACAAAAAAAAGACAATGGTTCACAATATGGTTTATTTAACATCCCTTCATTCATTTCACCCCTTCACTTCACTAATTTCCCATAAATAAGTTCTAGTACTTAAATGTTATAAGTCAAAAGTGCTCAGAGCATTTCCCTAACTTTTGGAGGGATCGGATCCTCGGATTAATGACTTAGGGGAACAAGTACTAGAACCTGCTTCATAGAAACACATCCCCCCTTCATAAAATTCCATTTTCCCTCATTAACCTAAGAAAATCCCTTTTTCCTAAGGTTTAAACACCATTTACCTAGGAGAATTGACTCACCCCCCATGTAAATCCTATTTCACCAAAAAACCTGCCAAAGGCCTTTGTCCTAAGTATAAATCAAAACGCGCAATCGCATACACTTTACCCTTTTTTACTTAAGAAAAACCCATCTCCGATCATTTCATATTAATTATCTAAATATATTATATAAATCCATTATAACCTTTTTCCCATAAATAATTAAAACCCTACATAGAATATCCCAACCCCTTAGTTTTAATAAAAACTAATATAAAATACCCCTTAATAAAAACTAATATAAAATACCCCTTATCTCGAAATAATTTCACTTAATTTACCTTACCCCAATAAAATTTAAGTTAACCCCGCGTCGGCCCCACCCGACTCCCTAATCCCTCATTAAAGCTCAACCCCATCACTTAACACTGGATTAGTCCCAAAACTAATCCCGAACCACCATAATTAAATCCATGGTCCCTCCATCAACCCCCATTATTTTCCCCCGTTCAACTTCGCCTCCCGACTATCATTGATCATCCCTCCCCCACTTCCAATGAGGCACAACCATATTGGCCGCACCCAATGGATGAGCAATAATCGCCTGATAAAGTGGATTTCCTCCCTACCCCCTATGCTACGTGTCAGATGATTTATGGCATTGGGTGACCCCTCCCGTAAACTGTCCACACCACAAAAGCGGTCCGATGGCGCTCCAAAATCACCTCCCTATCATTCCCATAAACTGCCCATCCTCTGTTAAATATGAAACTTCACACCATTTTCAAAAGACCGCTCGTTAAATTTTTAAACACCGACAGCCCATGTTTTCCCGCTTTTCACAAGTATTAGAGTGTAAACCCTTGAAACCCTCCTGCACCACCCTCCTCTTCTGTGATGCTATTTTTACCTCTATTCATGCCTAAATCACTACCCCGAGACCTTTCTCATGCATCCCATTGCAAATAGAGCCATCAAGCGCCCTTCATGCAGATCATGTTTTCCTAAATATTATTAATTTTTTTAGGTTATCCGACTAAGATCAGAGCTTGGATAAACAATTTTTATACTAGTCAAAAGTACCTATTTACTCCAAGCCTCAACTAGAAACCTATTAAAATCACAAATTCAAATGAAGAAGACCAATTACATAAGGCATATAAGAAGAAGACCCTTCCACTCAGAGCCGAGAAGAAGACAAAGATAGAGACATTGGCTGTTAAAACAAAGGAACCAGGCAGAGTATACAGTCAAAAGACAAACAGATCAAACATATAGAAAGTTGATTAATCTCCATTACCATATGCTGATACATATAAAAACTAAATGAGTTACTGTAGAAATACACAGTAAAAATTTAAAATGTATAGTAAAGCTAAAAACACAGTAAAGGATATTGACAAGTCACCAAATTAAAAGTGTATCAAATGAAAGGGTATGAGTAAAAGTGTATCAGATTGAAAATCAAAGTGAAAAAAAGTATGAAATCAGAACAGAAATGGTACATTTTCCAGAAATTTCATGTTTAAGTCATTATTTTCCAGAAACTATTGTGGCCAATCCAAGATGAATGTTGAGAAACAAGAGGAGTTTTGTGTTCCTAAATGGCCAATATATGAAAACCTATCTCACGTTTTACACAGGTATTACAAAAAGGGAGATAAATGCATATCTTTAGAGCCTATTTTCAAACTATGCAAAGTCCTGTTTTGGACATCATTTTTCAGAGAATATTGTCAAGCGATGGAGCTTAATTTTGGGAAACTGAAAGAGGTTTATCTCAATAACATACTTGTATACAATAACCTCTTTCACTCTTTACATATCTATCTCGGATTGAGATATACAAAGGTATCACTGCACCCTAATTTTACAGAATTTCTAGGGAAGAATGCACAAAGGAAGGAGGTAGTTGGTGACTTGGAAGCCTCATGATCAATTAAGAGTTGATATCAAATTCGAATTTCTCTTCTTTGTCACCCTCAATCCATAAATATAGTTCCAAATAGATTCGTTAGTTTTGAGTGTCCTTTATTTAAGTTCTATTAATGTAAAACAATTTGAGATATTTGTAAAACCAATCTTGATATTTTTTCAAGATATTTCAGTTTAGAATTTGTATAAATACTTCTTCATTTGAAGTATTTTAGGGTGGATTCTTATATAGACTTCTTGGTTGAAAGATTGTAAGCCATTGGAGAATTGATTGAGCCAACATGTTGGATTGACAAATAAAGACAAGACATTTCACTGGATTCATGTGTATTGTGATGTACAGACAAGTATTTTCTCTTGTTTTGTTATCTTTCTCTAAAAGTTTTTCCAAAATATTTAATGTATATGAAATTCGAATGCTATAATATGGAATGATGTCTCAGAATTTGTTTCATTGCACTCTGTTTTATCTATTATGCATTTTAATGTTTTATGCTAATTATCTAAGTTAAGTAATTCTTGATTGCTCCTTAGTTTAGGTAGTCTCCCTCTGATCTATAGTAAAGGATTCTTAATTTCCCTTTGCTCATGATTATCCTTTGTTCCTCATTTTAATCCCAGTTTGATAATTCTTAAGTGCTCCCTCACCGTTTTTAAGATCACTTCAACCATCTAGCCCAAAGACCTATGCTTCACTCTGCTAGCTTTCCATTTGAATACTCCCTTTAGTGATTTAATTCTAGTTCTGTTGCCCTTCTTTGACTCCTTAGCCCAATGGTCCAGAGACATCAATCTATTCATCTATTTTAAGGATTCCACCATCCAACCTTCAATCAAAACCCCCCTTGAACTTTCATAAGTAGCCTAATATCCAAACAAATAAAGCTAAATCATATATAGAGAGCCCTCTCTGAGCATCAGGAAGGCTAGGTCCTGATCTCCAAAAGTGGTTAGTGGTTACCCCAGTGATCTCCTTCTTTAACCTTTGGAAATTACTAGGTGATAACATGCCCTATGTCCACCTAGTTCCTCTTGAGCATACTAGCACACTGGAAAGGATTGAAGCCTAACCCTTTCATTCCTTCATTCTACGCCCTTGCTCCCTCCTTAATCCCTTAAGCTCATGAGCACATCCCAAACCCACGAATAACTTCCCTCGTGCTTCAGACTTGTGTCCTTTGCCCTTAAGCTCTCTCTCTCTCTTTCTTGGGTGCACAAGTGTACCTTGATGTTAGAAACTACATCACTACTAAGGGGGCGGGTGAATAAGTAGTGAAGGCACTTATATATTTTCTCTAAATTATTATTCTTTAATAATTTATAGACTAAAATAGAAAGCTAAATATAAAAGCATCAAATATAAACATGAAACCATGAAATCAATCAACACAATGGACACAGATATTTATGGTGGAAAACCCTCTACAACGCAAAAGGTCAACCACTTTTCTTGCACTGCTCAAATATTCATTATGCTAATCAAATTCTTCACATAGAGTTACAACTGGCTACTATCAAATGGAGATCTCTTTCTCATGTGGATCTATGGAGTACCGTCAACTAGAAGACACCACAACCAACGATCATTGCCTAGTTACTGTTGAGCTATAAATCAACTCTACAAAATCCTATCTACTGGAAGCCTCCAAACTATCCAACTACCATTGGATTGAGAAAACTTCAACTTATATTAATTTCACTAGAGTCCTCCAACTTGAATCCCCTATGTAGTTCTCATTTCATACATTTTCAGACTAGAACTGAGAACTGATCAACGCAAGCACCACAATAATGTATCTTCAAGGCACGTAATCAATAGCCAAATCCACACCAAGAACTACAACACAACCTCATCAACACTACATAAAATAATATGTAGAATGCTTCAGCAAACACCCTCTCTTCAATAAACCATTTTCTCATAAACAATTGCTACATACAACTAACAAACATCAGTTGTTGTCAATATACAATAGAACTTAAACCAAACATTAGTTCACCTCCTCACTCTGCATAATATGTTGGCTGAAACATACTCTAGTGATCTATTGCAACACCAACAAAGTGCTTCAAAAATTGTGCATCACACAACCCTCACATAGCTTGCACATTTTTCTTCACTCTCATACTCACTCAAGAAACCAAGAGAATAAATCATACTATCATTGACCTTTCTCCAATATATGGATGAACTGAAGTGTTCAACTCAATAATTACATAGAACTATTGAGCTCCAAAATCTTTTTTTATACGCTTAATTCAATCGGGATTCAACTCATTTACTTCATCAAGCCACTAACTCCAATTCATGAAGAATATTGTCAATGTTAATCACATTATAGAATCTCATTAACCCTTTCTCTACCAAGAGAATCTAAAAAAAAATAAGAACACGATGTGTGCAAGGAATATGGAGGAAAACATGCTTTAGGCCACAACCGCATGCACAACACTAGTTTATCTCGATTGGTATTAGCCACAAACCTACTTCCTAGAAACTAGAGCCTATAAGCCACACATGCAACCTTTTCTCCATTCAACTATGATAGAGGATAAGAAAACTCAAACCAATTTAGGCCAGATCTCTGCCTAACTTCTTGGACACCTTCATTGACTCCAAAACACACCTCCAAACCTCTATGACAAGTCTTCAACTAAGGACATAGGCCAAGAATCTCCACAACAATTCAATGGCATGGAGGGCCTAGTCTTCTATATTCCTTATCAATACCAACACCTCCAACTCCTCAAGTAGTAATGACACCTCCAACACCTATAGAAACATCTCTAGCACCTATGTCATCATCTCCAACACCTGCAACAACAACACTAAGTCATCCAAATACCTCCAACATCTGTAGAGGCACCTCAATTTATCCAACACAATTAGCTACAACTCCAATTATTCCAACTCCTATAGAAGCACGATGAACATATAAAAATTCATCATAACATAACCTGTAGCCATCACTACTCAACCTACAAACCCTACATTACATCATGCACTAGGTCATGTTATAACTATGCTGACATCAATGCTAACCAACAAGAAAAACTAGTTCACCACTGCTACAACCAAATACTCATCATTCATCTGTATGAGAAGAAACACCATGACTGCATTGACATCAATGTCAACACTAAAATGCCAACAAGTGTCCCCTTTGGCATTGATGTAAACATCAATCCAACATCTCAGGTTGATATATATCAATCCAAATTCTCTCCCCCTTTGAAATCAATGGAAAAGGTCCATACAAACCCAGAAGAACAATGCCAAATAATGTGTCAAATAAGAGAAATACTCCACCTATCATACTCAACACCATATTGACCCAACCCAAAGGTGTCTCTTTTGAAAGACAAGAATGTGAAGCAAGGAACTCAGCTTCTAAACATGTCTCTAACCATTTCCATGCAATCTATGAAAACTAAATATGCTCCCCCTAAGCATGTAATTAAGCCGAAATGACACTTTCTTTGTTGTTGTAGCAAAACATTTGTTGTACCACTATATAAAATGATGTACAACGAATTTTAAGTCCTTATACTATTAGTGTAACCCATTATTTTTATTAGTGCAACCACCTTATTATAATGTTGTGCCCATGTAGTCCCCATAGAAGCCCACTATTGTTATTGTTGTGCTCTTACATTATTATTGTTATGTCATCTCTGATTACATTATGACCCCTTAGACTCCTATATATAGAAAGGAGGTCTTGTCATTTGTATCATCCAAGAATTGTTAGTTTGTATAATGTAAAGGCGGTTGCCCCCTCAAAGGGGCTAATTTCTAAGGCGTTGATCTTTCCTTTTTGTCTTTTTGTGAGCTGGTTTCATAACATTTTGTATCAGAGCTTTGGATTTTAGGGTTTCGCTACTCCAAACAGGTCATCATGGAATTTTTGCTATAACCTCTTTTCTACGATGTTTCAGAAGCTAAAAAAAAACCCCATTTGATTTGAAATCATTATAAACCTTGGGTCTGAATTTCATATCTTTTCTCGCTATATTTTGCGAGACATGATCTTAGAAAGTTAGGGTTTTTGCATACTCCCGAATTACATTCCAAACAGGTGACCTTGGGAAAATCATCATAACATTCTCTCTGAGTATCAGATTGAAATTTCATCAGAAGTTATAGAAATAGGATGGACTATAGTTTACTGTATATATTTTTCATATCCGAAGGTCAAAACACTAACATGCGGCACTTCGTACAAGTTCACTCTACAGAAAAAGTATATAAGCAGGTCATATTGGGAGATTTGGAATAATTCTTTCTTGGAGAATCTAATTTCGATCAGACTAGAGACATTTGAAAGAGGAGGTAGAGGGCTACTACAGGTCACAATTTTATACATTGGAGATCCAAAATTACTTAGTTACAGTCGTTTCAAGATTGAGCTCCTAAAATCAAGAAAAGGCGATATGAGGAAGCTTGATGACAATGATCCAGTAAATTGGATACTACAGATGGAATAATATTTTGATCTACATGATGTAAAATTGTTACAAAAGCTATGTATTGCATCTTCATATTTATAGTTGAACTAATTTTTATGGTATACATGGCTTTGTTCTCTTAAACCACTTGTCAATTGGTCAATTTTCACAGAGGAAATGATGGCACATTATGAGGATACAAAGAGAAACACCTTGTTTAGCCAATTGATAAATCTCAAATAAAAGGGCTCAATGCCAGAGCACATTGAGGACTTCTAAAAATTGAATATAAGGGTAAATGATATTCCGAATAAGAAAAGGATTGGTTTCTTCATAGGGACTTTAAAGGATAATATTCGACATGAGGGTCGTCTTTGGGAACCTGATTCACTGGAGAAGGCATTCAGGTTGGCAAGAAAAATTGAAAGCAAAATTAAGAAACAAGGAATCCTACCACTCACAACTATAAATATGGAAGTGTTTTTTCTCCTATCCTTCCACAACCTACAAGGTTTACACCAAAACAATTGGAAGAAAAAGAGAAAAAGGGCTTTGTTACATTTGTGATAGCAAATACACTAAAGGTCATAAGTGTGCTAAGAAGAAATTATTTCACATACATTGTGAAGTGGAGGAAGAAAAGCATAAAGAAACATCAAAAGAAGAGGATATAAACCATGAACCAACCCTAGACAAAGAAGAAATGAATTTGAATATATCTTGTAAATCATTGGCAAGAATTACCACTCCTCCAACTCTCAAGATAGAAGAAAATATCAAGAAGAAAAAGGTTCAAGAAGTGAAATATCACATCGGGCATCAAGAAATGAATCCAACCATATATTGTGATGCATTGGTAGGAGTTACCACTCCTCAAGCTATCAATATAGAAGGACATAGCAAGAACAAAAAGGTAATAGTGTTGATTGATTCGGGCAGTACCCATAATTTTATTCATTGGAAGATAGCGAAAGAATTGAATTTCTTCCTATATGCAGCACCAGAGTGTCAAGTGATGGTTTAAAATCGAAGAACCATAAATTTCTTTGGAAAGTGCCATAATATCAAGCTATCCATGGGAGAATATGTTTTGAATAATCCAATGCTTTCCTTTCCAATGGGTGGTGTTGATGTTATATTAGGAGTCCAATGACTACAATCTTTGGGTACGATAACTTTTCATTTTCAACAACTCTTCTTGAAATTTCTTTTAGAAGGAAAGGAAGTTGAATTAAGGGGTATCACAGGGAAACCATGAAATATAATCAACTCTAACGTCACGACAAATATTATAAAGGAAGAACAACGTGGCGTAATTACACAATTATGTTCTTTAGAGGTTCCCTCGTCGAAATCATCTATTTCTCTAGATCTCCAAAAAGTCTTGGACAATCATTCCAAGGTATTTATGACTCCCAAAGGCATCTCACCTGTTTCTGATCATGATCATGCTATTCATTTTCTAGGATGTGTTCCTCCAAACATCAAGCCTTACAGATATCCCTTTGCACAAAAGAGTGAAATGGAACGTATGGTTGCAGAAATGTTAGAGGCTGGCATAATTCAACCTAGTCAAAGTTATCTCTTTGCTTCAGTAGTATTGGTGCATAAGAAGGATGGATGAGGGCACTTGTGTCTGGATTATATGGAGATCAACAAGCTCACTGCTAAAGATAAATTTCTCATTCCTGTCATTGATGAATTATTGGATGAATGGCATGGAGAAATTTACTTTAGCAAGTTTGACCTTCATGCAGGATATCATAAAATCGGAATGAAGACTGAAGACATTTTGAAAACAACATTTACAACACATCAGGGTCATTATAAATTTTGTTTGTGACTTTTGGCCTTACCAGTTCACCTTCTACATTCCAAGGTTTGATGAATTCCATTTTCAAACCCTTCCTTAGAAAATTTGTATTAGTATTTTTTGATGATATATTAATCTACAACAAGTCTTGGAAGGATCATGTTCAACATGTTGATAGAGTGCTCAAACTATTGGACGAGAATCAATTATATGAAAAACCTCCAAACGTTTCTTTGGAGTATAAGAGGTGGAATACTTAGGTCATATTGTATCTCATGGAGGTGTTAAGGTAGACCCTCAACAACAACAAGTTCTCCAACTCTTAAAGGATAACCTCACTTTGGCATAGAATCGAATGAAACAACAAGCAGATCAACATCGCAATGAAAGAAGTTTTGATATAGGTGACTGGGTATTTCTACGAATACAACTATATAAACAAATGTCCCTCAAGAAAGCTAAGAAGGATAATAAATTATCACCAAAGTACTATCCTCCTTACAAGGCACTGCAAAATATTTGTACTATGGCATACAAATTGGAGCTTCGTGGATCTACCCGAGTGCCCCCAATTTTCCATGTTTCATGCTTAAAAAAGTTTATAAGTGACAAGCTCCCAGTTCAAACAATATTGTTGAACTTGATGAGGAAGGAAAAATCATATTGGAACCTGAAGCAGTCACAAAAAAAAGAACCCCAAAAATATGAAATTGATAAATTTCAGAGTATCTCATCATGTGGAAGAACTTATTTGTTGAAGATTCTACATGGGAGGATGATAATTTTATACAAGAGAATCTAGAACTACTCAAGCATTGAGGACAACACTTTTTGAAGGAGAGGAGCATGTGGTCCTCATACTACTAGTGTAACCCCTTATTGTTATTACTGCATCCCCCTTATTATATTTTTGTGCCCATGTAGTCCCCATATTTTTATTATTTTGCCCCATTGAATACCACTATTGTTGTTGTTGTGCCCTTACATTATTATTGTTATGTCAGCTCTGATTACATTATGACCCCTTAGACTCCTATATCTAGAAAGGAGGTCTCATCATTTGTATCATCCAAGAATTGTTAATTTGTATAAAGTAAAGGAGGTTTCCCCCTTGAAGAGGCTGATTTCTAAGGTGTTGATGTTTCGCTTTTGTCTTTTTGTGAGTTGTTTTCATAACAATGAACTGCCATACATATACCCAACTTCGCGAAGCAAATACATGGATGTGACAACTACATGGGACAAAGGTGAATGCGTAGACAGTCAATCTTTGTAAGGAGATTTTTTCTTATGTAATATCTGCATCCATATAATAAAAATTCCAGTTCAAAATTCCGCAATCTTGCTGTGTTCATTACTGTGTTCATTTGCTTGTTAAAGGTCCTGTGAGAGATGGTATCAGAGCCAAGTATTGTTTGAGTTGATATTTTGCTGTGAGATATTGTTTGAGTGAAAAAATTCGCTTGAGTCCTGAATAGCGTTCGAGCTCGTTGTTGCCGATGTTGGTGTTGGAGAGCGTTGAAGACGTTGGATGAGAATTTGCCGCAATTTCTCCTTCAGAAGAAGACCGCAATTCTTCTCATCATTTTCTACAAGACTTTTGATCGGGTATTTATCTATTCTAAAATGGATGCTCCTAGACATTCTTCAGCTGAATTGTCTGACTCTATTTTTGGAACTAAGCCCTTTAGAACTATGAAAGATGAAGAAAAATCAAAATCTGCATTAGAAGGGTTATGTCGATCTGAATCCATTTCTGGTAATTCTGCTATCATAGAACAAGAAGAAACAGATCCCTCTGTTAATTGGAAACTTCCACCAGTATCTCCGCATGATGTATACAGAAATTTATCTTCTTTTAATTTACGTGCCATGAGTCAAATCAAAATCAAAGAAAAATCCATCAAAGCAGATTTAACTTTGAATGCTATGTTAACTATATCTCTCCTGGAAGCTAAACATATCAAATCAGCCCTCAAAGCTGGTTACCAGTATGTCCATCTGGGGATGGTGAGGATAGGACTGAATGCATTACATAGAAAAGGAAAAAAAGCTTATGTGTTCTCAGCCCTATTTGATAATCGATGGACCACATTCACCCAGGCTATGATAGGTGGCATTGAAACAAGCCTTGCTGAAGGCCCAGTACAGTATGATGTTTTTCCAGATTTCTCTGTTGCACTTGACGACCCAAATGTCCTGCAATGCCTAACCTTAGGTATCCAGACTGCTGGGTATCAAAATTTCAAAGAAAAATCAAAAAATTTGGCCATATTTTATATTACTTGTGTTAGGTTTTATAACACAACAATCCCTGTTGTTCTGCACACTCCTGATAAAGATGAAGGCCGAGTTACTCTTATCCAGTATGATTCATCGTGCAATCCAGTAGCACCAGTCTATGTCTCCAGAAATGATTTATGTCCACCTGATGATTGGGTAACCAATTGGGGAAAGCCCACGAAGAAACCTGTTGCTGCTGCACAATCTATAATAACAGAGATAGATGGGAAAGTTACCACAAGATTTCCCAGAGTTCAGAATGAAGGACCCTCTACTTCTATCTCTGCAATTCCTACTACAATCAGTCAGTTACATCCTGGTCAGTCTCTTGCACCTCCACAGTTTGTAATAGATCAAGCAGTATATGATTCTATCAGAAGGATGTTTTCACAGCCAAGCTCATCCCAGCCTTTTAGTTCAGTCTGTGACCATCCACACTGCTCCAAGACATTCTGTCAATTTTCTTCAGAACCGCCAACTCCACATGGGGAGTCATCAGACCGTCATAGGATAAACATGATCAGATTCACTCCTTCATCTGACTCATCTGAAGAGAATTACAAAAAGGTTGTATTTTTTAATCTGCAAGAAGAGCGACTTGTACATACTGTATCCAGTTCTTCTACCTATTGTTTAGGCTATGTCGATTCTTTACCTATTCCTAAATACAGAAGAAATCCCATTGATAAAATTCCAAGGCATGTTGAAATTCCTTCTGATTCAGAGATAATTGCCTTTTTAAAAATCTTTAAAGGAATCAGTCCATATGATCCTGATGATCAATGGAAAAAGAAAATGTTCAATTGGGATATGTTTACACATGAGAAAGAACATTTGTATTTTGAAGAAGTATTGCTTCTTCCAAAAAATGACCGTCCTGCCTTCAACAGACAGAATGTTGAAAAATGGAAAGAATGGATGAAGGCAGAAAATCAATGGATATCATTCTATGAATGGTATTATCCTTCTGCAAATATCATAGAACAATCCTTGATGAAGCAATTCAGGAACCAGGCTAAACAGAAAAAAATCAAGGATCCAGAAAAATTTGTAGAAGAAAAACTGAAAGAAAATCCAGTAGTAATTCCTCCTCCTTTGAAAGCACATGTTTTTCAGCCAAAGATTCAGTGTATGCTAAACAAGTCAAACATTCCCAGATCTCTGATTGCTGTTCAAATAGAAGGAGAAAAACTACTAAGGAAAATATGTTCTCAGTTCCAAGTAAACATGATGCGGACTGGGACCCCAAATAAGCACAAGTGGGAACTCCCTGATGGGAGCCTTTTAGAAACAGACACAGAGTTTCCTCCTTGGAAAAATTTTGTGATAAGAAACCAAGATGGAAAATTGTACAAACTACTTCCATCTCATGTTGATGATTCTAACCTAGTAGCAAGAGATGCTGTGGCTGCTACTAATTGGACAAATTTAGCTTTATCCAGTCTTGAGAAATTTGTCAGCTCTAAATTTGAAAATATTGAAACTGCTAATTCTGAGATGAAGACCATGCTGGAAAGTATTCTTAGAAAACAAGATTACAATACAGTATGTCTGAACAACAGTGTTACAACTTTGGCAGAAAATGATAAGGCTCTAGCCAAGAGTCTTGACAGACTATCTTTACAAACAGGACAAATAGATAAGAAAACCCATGATGCTACCACTGCTCATGGAAAAGAAATTGTAAAGATTAGTAATTCTTTGGATATTGTAAAAAAACAAGTATGGGAAGTAACTCAAGGAATAGAATCCTTGAAAAAGAAGCCTAGGGTTGAGGCCTATAAATCTACAACTATATTTTCAGAACCCAAGACTTCTGTTCCATATTCTATTACTCCTTCTGTGGAAAGCCTTATTAGAACACCCAACTCTATAACCTTTCCACCGCCGACTTCCTCTCATCCATATTCTCTGTTTGCAAATCCCAGTTTCTTTAGTCCACATCCTGCCATAAAGCAATCCAAAGAAATTGAAGGATCCAGCAAACCAGAATCTTCTAATTTCATGTCTGAAGATTCTTACACTAGAGAAGAAGAAGAAAGTTTTGATACAAGTTTCCATAAGACAGAAACATCTTTCGGGGATATGACTCTTCACAAGATAGAAGTAGAACCTCAAATTGAAGAGCTTGAAACATGTATCAATAACTTATCTTTGACAGATCAAGACCAGGAGCAACCTGATAATGAAGATCAAGTCAATGCTACATCATCTAGGTCAAGATGGGAGACTACTTGGAACCCTGCTCCTGATAGAAGAGATCTTATGAAATCTGAATACCATAAGGATTGGTCTGCAAATTCTACCTACTCATGGAATATTGATAATTGCACAGAGGCTGAAATTATGTCTGTTTTACATTCCATGCTTGTATGTTATAGGACTTATCTTGCTGATGATATTGGACCTATTAATACAACAAGGAGGATAATAGGATGATTTGAAGGAACTTTGGATTCTTGGCTAAAAGCTGAGACATTAAAAGATCCTAGTCTCCTTGCAGGATGGGAACAAGCAATCGTCCAAAATGAAGATGGATCTACTCACATAGATCCTGTCACTAGTTTTCCTGTCAGCAATATGATAGGAAAGCTTCTTTATGCTATTACAGTCAATTTCATTGGTTTTCCTCAGATAACCAATGATATTACAACCATTACTTTGCTGGCCATGAAGTTGCATAATATGCAACATTTTGATGAATATTTTAATGAATTCCTTCACAGACTGCATACATTGACTCCAGATCTCATTCTTGAGCCAAAATGGAAGGAAATTTTTGTTGCATCCCTTCCCCAATGGGTCTCTTCAGCTATTGTCAATAAATTACCAGGGAAGGTTGGGGACTATAAATTTGGCATAATCAGACAAGCTGTAAAAGCAATCATTGTAGAATTGTGCTCACAAATGAAAATTGCAAGAGCAGCAACCAACCCTAAAAAGCCACATGGATATCAACAGCTCTGCAAACAATGGCATCTTGGTAAAGCTGGAAATTCTGAGGGGAATAAGAGGAGAAAGAGACATTTCAAGAAGAATTCCCAGATCTCCCAAGATAAGCCAAAAAGAAAACATTACAAAGCAAAACCTTACAAGCATACAAAAATGTTTTCTAAGGATAGAGAAATAATTTGTTACAATTGTAACAAAAAAGGTCACACAACTCCAAATTGTCCAAATAAAAAGAAAGACTCTTCTAAAAAGAAAGTCCAGTATAGAAATAGGAAAGGAAAGATAAATTCATTCTATCTTCCTAGTAGCTGTGATGAATTGGTATCTTCTGATTCAGAATCTGAAAATGAATTTAATTTTGTTGATTCAGATGAATCATCTGATGAAGAATTCTGTAATGATCCCCATTGTACAGAATGTAAATCCTGTGATTGTGATGATCCTGATATTTGTACATGCAATGCAGTCAGGATGATGAAGACTGATTATGATGAAATCAGTAAGAATATTTTTGCACAAACGATGGCTGCTACAGATCCGCAAATGAAAGAAATGTACAGATCTTTGCTGACAGAACATTTGAAGAAAGCACCCTCTACTTCAAAGAATTCTTCAAATAAAGGGTATGTGCCTCCTGCTACTCTTTTTTCTGTTGAAGCCTTAACCAGACAGTTTAAGAATGAAGATTTTGGAGAAGACCTGCCACAGACTTTACTTGCAGTGCATCAGGCAATAAAAGAATTAAGAAAAACAATCAAAGAGAATAGAAAATTGTGTGTTGAAAGGCACAATGAGTTAAGCCTAAAGATGTTAAATGCACAAGCTCCTTTTGCTTCTTCATCACAAGATCCTATTTCAGGGAAGACAGAAAACTGGACCTATCATACAGGGCCAGTTCAACAACAGTATAACAAAGAAGAAGAAGAAGAAGAAGAAGAAGTAGCAAGAACAGATTTTGGATGCAATAGCATGAATAGAGATGTCATGTATTGTGTAAAAATGAAAGTAAAGGTTGGACAACAGTATGAGTTCTGGAAGGTACTTATGGACACTGGTTCCAGATTAAACATCGTAAGTGATACAGTAGTTGGCATGCATCACAGAAGGCCAACAACATGTCCAAGGGTGATCACAGCAAGTGGAGACATTCCCACAAAGCATGAAGCAGAAATTGATGTTCTGCTCACAGACAAAATAGGAGTTCATTTGGTTTGTCCTGTTGTTCCAGGACTGGATTGTGCAATGTACCTCGGGACACCATTTTTTCAGAATTTCAGCATGCATGGAGCAAAATTTGATGCAAGCACCCAGAGGTATGGATATTTTATTAATTTTGATAATAAGGAAGTCTTTTTCCCATTTATCAATTCTAATTCTCCAATGAGGATTAAGAGAGTTGAAAGAATGGAAAATCTTTTGGCAAAGATGGAAGTGAAAAGAGAAGTATTGAAAACAGAAGAACATCTAGATAACGGAAAGTATGCTTCTGAGATAGCAAATCTCACCTCCCAGTTTAAAGAATGTTGTTCAGATGATCCAAATGCCTTTTGGCATATTAAGAAACAAGAGGTAGAACTTCCTCTCAAGAAAGATTTCAGTGGAAAATTAAGAAGGTCTAAAGCAGTAGCAATGAATGAAGAACAAATGAAACTCTGCAAAGAAGAAATTAAATATCTTTTGAAGAAAGGGCTTATCAGGAAAAGTAAAAGCCCCATAGCATGTTTTGCATTCTATTTAAATAAGCATGCTGAAGTTGCCAGAGGTAAACCAAGGTTAGTTGTGAATTATAAACCTCTGAATAAAATTCTGGATTATGATGCATATCCTTTGCCAAAGCCATCTTCCATACTTGCTCAGATATCAAAGTCCAAGATATTTTCCAAGTTTGATCTCAAATCTGGTTTCTGGCAAGTAGGAATTAAAGAAGATGATAAATGGAAGACAGTGTTCTCTGTACCAGAAGGGCATTATGAATGGAATATCATGCCATTTGGCCTGATTAATGCTCTTTCGGCCTTCCAGAGAATAATGGATGAAACTTTCGAAGGAATGGAAAGTTTCTTGAAGAAATATATTGATGATTTACTAATTCATTCTGATAATATTGCTAACCATATCAAACATTTGAAAATCTTTCTTCACAGGGTTAAAGAAATGGGTATAGTATTATCAGAATCTAAGATGAAATTATTTCGGCCAATGATAGACTTTTTGGGTTACAATATACAGTACGGATCCTATACTGTAATCCAAAGAAGTTTAAATTTTGTTGATCATTTCCCTGATGAAATCAAGGACAAAACTCAACTGCAAAGGTTTTTGGGAAGCCTGAATTACATTGCAAAGTTTCTGAAGCATTGTGCACAAGAAAGGAAATTATTGAACAAAAGGCTTCAAAAGAATCCAATTCCATGGAATAATGATTGCACACAAGCAGTCAGGGCAATAAAAGAAAAGGTCAGAAATATTCAACCACTCTCCCCTATCAGAGAAGAATGGGAGAAAATCATTATGACAGATGCCAGTTATGAAGGATGGGGAGCAGTTTTATGTCAGAAAAATCCCAGCAGCAAAAGTGAGATTGAAATATGCCAATATGCATCTGGATTATGGGCAAAAAATCAATTGAATTGGTCAAGTTTGAAGAAAGAACTCAGAGCAGTTTGTTTAGGAATAGAAAAATTCATGGATTTTGTTATCTACACCAAATTCACTGTTAAGACAGACTGCCAGGCATTGAAATTTGCAATTCATAAATGTGATTTTGAGGATGCTGCTATGGTCAGGTGGATCATGCAGTTAAGCCAGTACAATTTTGATGTTGAATTTGTTAAAGGTGATAAGAACAATTTCGCAGATATGCTGAGTAGAGAATTTCTGTCAGAACATTCAATTTTGAGTCTGCATTGCAATTATATCAGGAGAAGGGAAAGCACTGTTGAAATAGAAACACCAAATGGTTGGGTAAGTTATATGCTTGAAACTCCAGTACTTATCCATGATGTAGATTGGTACCCAATCAAAGAAATTAGACATAGAGAAGATATTCCTTACCTATGGACAGAAACAATGCAAGACGAAATGAACCAAGAAGCAGTAGATGCACTGGACTATCTGGAATACATTGACAACATACACTATACTCTTGAGAGAGATGATGAGTATGATGATCGGATGACAAGCTGCCACATCACACTGAGGAGGTTTGATAATCCTCTCCACAGAGAAAATTATGACCCTGACAGACAAAAAGAATGTTTTTATACAGCTATGAATCTCCAAAATTGCTCAGCCAATTTATTTTATTCCATACAGTCCTCATTTTTATTTGAAGGCATGTCAGCAGAAGCCTTGGAACAAGAAGATCCTACACCAGAATGGTTCATTGAGTGGTGGCAGATATATGGTCTTTCAGCTCTAATCATCAAACCATATACACTCCATATGCTTAAAATCCTTGGTTTCAGTGAACCATTTTCCCATATGAATGGAATTGTATACAAAAATGTTGAAAATGTTGCCGACATCAGTGATCTATCTTTTCTACAAGCAATCCGATGCTGTGGTCACATCAGATGGTTTGTTACAAACCAATACAAGGCAAGGATGATATCTCATAGTACTAATTATGAAGATTTCCAGCATCAGGTTGATATCACATCAAATCCTTTCATACCTATCAACTTTTTGGAACCGCCCAACCAAAATATTTCACAAATGTGGGAATCAGAGAAAGAAATAAGAGTACAATACTTCAATAATTCTCTGATTGAAAGATTCAGATATCAGCATTATACACATCCGCAAATAGAATACTATACTATGGATTAAGTGACGTCTTTCTGGCCGACTATGGTGCCGGACGAGCTTTCGTGGATTCCCTCGCTCTGGAATCTCCACTTTGTACAAACCATGGGATTTGAAAATCTCATCTTTTATGACATGTTAAGTCTTTCGAGGGTTCACGGATGAATTTCCTCTGTGTAAATAGTTTGTTGGTACTAAGATTCGGTCCCCACATGCCTCGGGCTCTCTGATAAAGAGTAGGGACGAGATAACATAGGACGATAGTGTCCTATGCCCGAATCTTGCTTTCGAAGATCTACTCAGATCTGTCTGAGTACTTGTGTTTTTGAGTCATCAGTCTGTACATAGCGCACTCATGAATGTTTATTCCCTTCCAGCTTATAAATAAGAGCTAGCTGCGAAGTAAGATTTATTCGGGTCGAGAGAGTTTAGAGTCATAAACTTTTCCTGCTCTGCATCTGCGGACATTTGTGTCTGATCTGCTTGCATCACGAAGAGTTTTGTAAGTCTTAGAGTCTGGTTTGGAAGCCTGCGCATTAGTGTGTTCGGCACTGGTGAGAACCTAAAGTGGCTGAACCATTAGGAAAGTCTGAGAGTTTGTCTGTAACCTCTAAGGCAGAGCCTGTCTATTGCCAGGAGCTTCCGGTAATACTTGTTCCTTGAGAACGGTATAAAGTCCGGTGAATGCGTAGACAGTCAATCTTTGTAAGGAGATTTTTTCTTATGTAATATCTGCATCCATATAATAAAAATTCCAGTTCAAAATTCCGCAATCTTGCTGTGTTCATTACTGTGTTCATTTTCTTGTTAAAGGTACGACTTCTCTACATCTATCATCAACCAAGACTTTTATGGACCTAAGTTTACATCATGCATCCAATGTAATGGGGCTACAGCAAATTATATACAAAATAAGAAATGAGACCCATTAGCCCATACATGGCTTATTTCACAAAACTAGACACATGGATCTCTCCATGAGCAATATGCCAACAAGATAAAACAACAAAGATACATGGATTTTACATCTTCACAAAAATGTGTTCTCATTCATTCATACAATAATATAACATGAGTACATGGGATCAATGAGCAATAATATATGCTCCATATAGCAACAACAATAAAAATGCAGGATATGGCATGTACATCAAATACAAGGCCTCCAAAAGAAATGACATAAGCTCTCAATATGTAGTAGCAAGTATAGAAGTACTAACAACATCATATGCTAGCACATGGAAACTCAACACTTTGGCTATAACCATCCCAAAAATGAAGATTCTATAGCAAAAACATGATAACTACAAGCAACTACTGTGTTCCACATAGGCATTAGCAACAAAATCAACATACAATAGAAAAATAACAATGTGTCATAGAAGCAACAACAAATACATATCCTCATCATATCAAAACATCTATGAGGCTCCTCAACCAACAATATGTTATATCAACAACTCAAGTCAAGAGCAACACATCAATAGGTAGTAACAACAACACTTGCAACATATGGACCAATACATGCAATGCAACCAAGCAGCAATAACAAAGAACTAACTAGTGCGTTAGAAACAACAATAAAGGATTTTTCAATATAGGACCATCAATAGCACATATTCATTTTCTCCTCAACCTCATTCCTTCAGCACACTCTCTAAATGTATGAGTAGCAATAAAAATAATCATGACCCAAACATATGAATATCCAACACATCATAGGCAACATCACATTCTCTCTCCATGCAGACAAGAACATCACAATCAACCATCCAACAACAACACAATACATATAGAATAAAATTCATGAGCCATAAAGTTCATATTCTATATCATCCATCTCTAACACACTATTTAATATTCATAGAAGAAACACATGCATGGTAGTACATGACATACATAAATTACACCAGTATGATCAATGTCAATGCAACAACTATGTCATGCAATCATATTATTTCACAATATGCGGTAGCAACAGCAAAATCAACTCAACATTCTCCTACATCCAATCAATGCCAAATAAATGCACAACAAGCTACTCCATATGAGCACAATTTCAACCATATGCAAGCCCATTAGAAAGTAAAAATGCTTCCATTGAGTATGTGATCCTCTATCACAACTAAACCATGTGCATAGGATAAACCTTATATCTTCCATACCTCCAAAAACATCAATAACAACTCAACATGCAATTGCTCCAAAATCATTAGCAACAAGATAGTTGATCCAACTATAATCAAACTATAAAGAAATAAAAAAATAAAAATAAAAATACACTTCAAACCGCATGAACTCCCCCTAAACTCATGCATCTCCTACAATATGCAGATTTTTATTCATGCACTCTTCAAGATATGGCTACACATCCAAGAACTTACATGCAACTCATGATGCAACCATATCGTAGCCCTGAGACCATGCAAGACTTAGCTTTTGATGGGAGTTCCTTACTGCTCTTTTCCCCTCAAAACTTTCATTTGATGATCTGTCCTCTTCTTATGCAATTGGCCTTGCATATTATCCTCTCTCTAGGGATATTGTCTAACACATGGTAAGCTTGTAATCCTTGGCCTTACAACAATATTTTCACACAAAAAACATCTTATGGAACCAAGGAAACAAGGAATAAGTTGATATATTAGGTTGATCTGATTTATATTCCTTAGATGTGTCTTGTAGTCAATAGCCCTATGCCCAAAATCATTTCATGAGACACAATAACCATAAAAGGGACTAGTGTACCTGACAGATGGTGAACGTGTTTTCATTCATGCTTGAGATCGCTTCTCCTTTGGCTACTCCTTTTGATGACAGGGTATGATCTCTCCACTACTGAAAATTATTGTTATATGTCCACGTATTCCACAGTTATAACATTTACCAATTCTATTCTTCTTCCTTGGCTTTGTTCATTTGTTCTTCCACTTCTTTCATAGCTGTTGATTCTAATTTTCTATGCTACTACTGGCTTCTCCGACATTTTCAAATTTTCTTCTTTTTGTTTGAGCACTGGATTTAATCTTATGTAATTCCTCTCTTGCAAAAGTTGCTTCAGCCATCATTTTTTCGGACTCATCCTCTAGCTCCTCATACTTCTTCCTCATTCTATTTTTTATTTTTCTTCCTTCTTCCATCTCACGTTTTAGATTTGAAATTTCTTCCTTGAACACACACTCTTTTTCATCAAAAATCTGCAGTAGCATTTGTTGATCTTTATTTTCAGTTGTAAGTCTTTTGATCTCCGCTACTAGGGGCATTGTCTTGGATTTATCATCATCTTTGCTATTGATCTATTCTTGTTGTTCCTCTCAATTGATGCTTGATTCATCATTTCTATCACTAGGGCTCTCATATCCATCTTGCGATAAGGCTTGATTTTTCATTGTAATAAGAGTATAACCCTCTCCATGGTTCTCCATCTCTAAAATTTATAATTTTCTTCCAAAATACAAATTTTGCAACCTATTCAACATATTTTTTGCAGTATCACAATGCTTCACATACAAATTATCAGATCTTGAAATCCCGTGCAAGATAATATTTTTAAGCAAATCATTAAATAAGGTTGCAAATTTACCTTCATGAAGTAATGGAATGGATTGCTCATCCATTTCAAAATATTTGAAAAATTCTACTAGAACTCCTAGGTCCACTTTCTAGTGATCAAGTTGCAACTAAGAGCCCCGCTCTGATACCAATTGTTGGAAACTAGATAACTAATGAGACGGCAGGGGTGTGAATTAGTAGTGAAGTCACTTATATACTTTTCTCCAAATTATTATTCTTTAATCATGGATAGACTGAAACAAAAAGGAAGAGATAAGAGCATCAAATATAAATATGAATCCATGAAAGAAATCAACACAACGAAAACATATATTTCTGGTGGAAAACCCTCTCCAGAGAAACAAAAACTCATTGTTGTTGCGCTACTCAAATATTCATTATGAAAAGAAAATTATTTATATAGAGTTACAACTAGCTACTATAAAATGGAGATCTATTTCTCATGCGGATTTACACACTACCATCCAATGGAAGCCACCATGACCAACGATCCTCACTCAGTTAGTCTTGAACTATCAATTGACTCTACAGACTCCTATCTACCGGAAGCCTCACCTAATTTCTTCTGAACTATTTAACTACCATTGGATTGAGAAAACTACTCACTTATATTGATTTCACTAGATTCCTCCAACTCCGCTCCTCTATGTGGTTCTTGTTTCATACATTTTCATACTGGAACGGAGAACTAATCAACATGAGAACCACAACAACGTATCTTTAAGGAACATAATCAAAATCAAAATCCACACCAAGAACTACAACATAATCTCATCAACATTGCATAAAATAATCTATAGAATTCTTCAACAAACACCATATCTACAATAAAAAAATTTCTCACAAACAACTACTTTATACAACCAACAAACAGAATTTGTTATCAATCTCGAATAAAATCCAACTAAACATTATTTCACCTCCTTTCTCTTTACATAATGTGTTGGCTGAAACATACTATGGTTACCTGCTGCAAGACCTACTAACTGCTTCAAATAGTTTGCATCACACAACCTTCACGTAGCTTGCACACTCTTCTCCACTCTCACACTCACTCAACATACAAAGAGATTAAACAATACTATTATTATCACTTCATAATTTCTCTGGACTGTAAAGAGAAACCCTAAGGTAGTCAAAAAACCACTTTTAAAGCTGGCATCTAGCCCTTCCAGCTTCAGAGAGGGATCTCTCTATCTGATTTAGATTTATGCTTTAAGAAATTAGGCTAGTTATGAGAGTGTGAGGTTGAATTTTTCAAAGGTTTGGTTGAAAATTGTAGGGGAAGTTCGTTGGGCATGGATTCATGAGTCTTAGGTGATCAAGCACAAAAATGACAGAATATCTATAACACGTCAGGGTAAGAAATCTTTTGGATCTTATAAAGTGTTTGTGGAGTGGAAAAGATGAATATAACTAAGGTTCAAATAAATATAGAGCATACTGAGATGAATTCTATATTTAACATCGGACATAAAACATTGATATTGTTTACAAGCTAGAGAGGAGTACAATTAAGAAAATTTAGCTCTTAATCTTCTTGAAACAATAAAGAGAGAAAACATATGGAAAACTGAAGGAATAATAATTTCACAAGAGATAGTACATCACCAATTTGCTTGACACAAGAATCCTGGAGGTAAGCTCTTTGTATTACTACAAATTGATCCATTTCAGTGTAATATACAACTTACATCAATATACAATATTTCTTCATACCAGTTCCAACCCTTATTACATATTTAGAAATTGGTTAAATAATGATTGAAATAAAAATTTTACAAAATAATAGCTCTGATTTAATTACAGAAACATACATAAATTAAACATCTCTCAAATTCATGAATGCAAAGATGAAATAAGATATAAAGTATGTCCTAGAATAGCTATGAGAAATCTTATTTTATTCAGGCAACATAAAAATGGTGAACTTCTTCCTTGAAAGTAGAACAGGTCCCTCTGCAAATTAAGCATTTATTCTTATAAAAAACAGGTCCCTCTGCAACTACTACTTTCTCATTTGTTTCCATTGAAAACTTTGAGCATTAACAATAGGAAATTAGTTTTTCAATACTGATCCTCTTTCTCAAAATCTGAGTGACTATACTTGTTTTTATAGTGTTGTCCATACAAATCATTCTTTTTCTCCTTTCCCAAGATTCAACGACTATCGATCCATTCATGCCCTAACACTTGAAATTATTTCATTATGGGAGACTTTAAACCCTATAATATCATCGTTATGCTATTTCAAAGCTTTTGCCTCATCGGAAATTTACTTAAGAAACATTAAAATGATATCACCATTCGATTTTACGTTGGCCCTTTTATGTTTATCCCTTTCTTTTATTCTTCACATAGGACCAAGGGTTGTGACCTGTTGTTATACCTTAAGGTGCTAAGGCATTTATTTTTTGTCGGGACTATTTTTTTCTTTATAAACCATTTTGGCACCTCAGTTGTTTAAACCAATAAAACATGTGCGAAACTCGATATCAAAACTTTAAATCAGATGTTTTCATTGTATGAAACATTATATTATGCTGGGTGTGAAATATATGATGCACCTAACCCATGGAGCTTAGGTGAAAACTAATGGCCAAAGCCAGTTTGAATGTTAAAACTCTTTGTCTTAGAAGGGGGCCGATCCTTTATAATACTACCCTGCATGGGACCATAGTATACAGGCCTGGGTCCTTGTGCCGATAGCTCTTGATTCTTTGAACTCTTTATAACCATGGGCTAGCCCCCACATCAGAGCTCCTCTCCCAATGATTTCTAATCAGCGGTTTCATTTGGTGCACACATTTCATTTTGGTTTATTGCGAACACCAATCATTTTTTCTATTTAGCGCTTAATCCTTTGGTTCCTCACATGGAAATAAGCCAACTGTCATATCGAATACCCCTTTCCCAGTGGTTTCCAATTAGAAGTTTCATTTTGATACACAACACACATCCGCCGAACTTTGATACCTGATGTCATCAATACCACATTACCTCCATGTCATTGCCATGTGTCAGCCTATGAGTGGTGACACGTGCCACCTTTTTTGGCACCTTTTAACCCTTGAAAATTTTGAATCGCCTAACACGTGTCGATTGTATTGCCACGTCATTGCTGACTTAATCCTCCATGTGACCCTTATCCGAATCAATCGTTGACCGCCACATGTATCTAATTGGATCCACTCTTTGTTTTCCACATGTCCTTTATTAGATCCAATCACTATGTGACACGCGTCCCTTTGGGAGGAGAGAGAAAAGGCCCAACCTTCTTTGTTTTTGCAAGTAATTACTTTGCGAAACCTTTTCCAACTCTCCCCGAAATTTTAACACTAGCCATATATTTTAAGTCGTAGTCCCGGTAGCTATATCGCAACTCACATATCAGTGATTTTGAAACATGGTCACCCTGCCATCCTTTGAAAACCTCTGATTGTTGATATGCAATGTGCCCTAAACATATATGCTTTGATATCACTAGAACCCCACCAATATGATGATTTGCAATAGTTGTGATGTATGATGGACTTCTGATCGCTGATTGTCGATATCGCAAGACCTTTGACCATCGACATGGTCATGCACCTCCAAACTGCAGGATGCGAGATTTGGAACCTTCGATCATGGATTTTTGATATCAATGATCAATAAATGTTGATTTTTCTCCAACCTGTAGTTTTTTCTCCCCCAAAACCTCTGATATGCAGGGTTTGGGACCCATACATAGGCATTTTCACTTGTTTTCTAGCTTTTGATGACTAAACTTCAATTTTCTCTATATTTTAATTCTAAGTTCCATTTGAGGAGATCTATACCTCATTGGAAATATAATGTAGAGCTCATCACCAGGAAAATGCATACAATATCATCTTACAAAAGCTCACTAAGAAACAATCCTTCCCAACCTCAAACTAATTCTGATCACACGACTTCAAGGATTGAATGGTTTCTTAGACAGGTAAAATTTTAGGTGATGACATCTAGTGATTCATAGAATAAACTAACCAAAATGAATAGAAATATGCCAAGTCCACTAATTCCTATTATAGGACCCTTTTTTTGGCTCCAATGGGGATGGTATCCTCCCTGTGAGGTGCCAAGATCATTGCAGACCATGTGCCTAACAATTTGAATGATCCCAAACTTGCAACATGCTATTCCCTGAAACAAATGCAACTGAGAAACCAACTGGTAATTTGTTCAAATACTCAAACTAAACCAAATCCATTCTTCAAACTAGAATATGAACTATACACTCCAAACTAAAACTCTCTTGCAAACATTAAAATAAATTAGAAATTTGACAACACATCACCAAAGTCTTAGCGCCTTCTCCTCGGGATTCAAACTTTGATGCTGGTTGTCCACACCTACTAAAAGTATATACACTAGGTGATCTCTTCTCTCCAATGTAGCCAATCAATCAAATGACTACTTGACTGAGTTCTTCTCACAGTTTCCTTGAGCAGACAGAAGAAGAGAGAGAATGACAACTGAAGATTCAACTGATTATGAAAACCATCATTAGTAAAGAGTACAAGCTTCCACAAATGTTGCAAAAAAATCACCATGGGATGACAAAAATATTCTTTCAATGGTTCCAAGAGGTGATAAAAATAATCTTCAAAAACATAATTGGTTACTTTCACCTGATGACCAATAAGAGGACTCTTTCTAGAGAAATGGAAGCAACCACCCTATTAACAACAATATTTTGTATACACATAGGATCTGGGACAACTTTTTCTTCTTCAGCAAACTCTTTGTTATCTAAATCTGGAGGCAGATCTTCAATTGAGGTAGCCGCATATTGAATAAAAGGGTCTACACCCATGGGGTCTAGAACAACCTGCTCTTCTTCATAATTATCTTGAATAATTTCATTGTTGAGAATCTTTGTGCCTGGAACTTCATGAATCTTCTCATTAGAAATTTCTGAATTAATCTTAAAGGAACAAACTTGCTACATATTATTTCCAAAAATAATGGATGAATCATTACTTTCTTGAGTTTCTATGCTAGCAAACTTAGAATTCAGATTTTTAGAATTGTTTTCCTTATTTAAATACTGAGGAGAAGGAGGGAATGCAAGGCAACTATAATGATCATTTTCATTTCTAAAAATATGAAAATATTTCTGCAAAATATCATCAGTTTCAAAAACTATAATATAACCCCTACCATATGTTTGGCCACATAAAGATTGACAAGATTGCTGTAAATGTTTATTAAACTTGGAGAGTTGAATATGAATATCATCTCTAATATCTATTTCTTCATTACAATTGGGATTCTTGTTATCTTTCTCTTATGAAATGTATAAAGGCTATGAAATCTCATCAACATGTTCAAGAGAAAGTAAGTCATTGGAATGCAAATTTTGTTTCATTTTCAACCATGGGAGAAATAACCGCTTGCCAAAAATTTTCTTGAGTGTCATAGAAACGAAATTCTACATCTTATTCATGGTTGAAAGGTATCTCATGAAAGGCCTCTATAATCTCATCATCCATAAACTAATCATCCTCATAATAATTTTCTAAATCCTCAATAAAATTGTCAAAATGTGTGCAATAATCTTTGACCAGCAACAAGGAAGGATAATATTATTTATATCTCTCATAAAACACTGTATGAAAATATCTAAGATAATATAAAAAATTATTTGGCAAGCTTTCATACCATGATTGTGCATTTCCCTCCAAGGACACTACGAACACCTTCATAAATAAATCTTCATGAAATTTAACATTAAACTTACGAATGTGCATATGAAACCTAATCAGATGCAAAGCACCATGATCTCCTTTTTGAACTTTGAAGCTAGGTAAATAAGTGTTACATTGTATTTTGTCATATCTCCTATTCAATTTCCATGCCATATCGAAAAGTGCCAAAACATTAACTACTATGCAGCATATCCATCATGATATACATACCAAAACCTCCCTAAAGAAACAAAGGAAAGCTACCATGAAATCATTCTGGAGAAAGTTTCCTAAAACCCTAATTTTTGGCATCAGCATGTTTTGCTCCACTGCCCACCTGTGTTGATCGCAGGTTGCTCAATTAGACACTCACAGTGCCAGTGCAGGTTTTCATAGGAAAACTCGTGAAGAACTCCTTCTCGCAGGATTTCCCAATCTAGAGGAGAAGCTTCCCTCACTAGAACCTTCGGGAACAACAAGCTGGATATTGGTTGTTGTTGATATGGTCAAGCTCTCTCATTTGGGCATCTTGATCTTATCATCATGGGATTTACCTGTGAGATGTGGAACTTGATCCCTCTTTTGTGGATCCATAATTCCTTCTCCCTTCCTATAAATTCACTCTCTTCCGTCCCCATATGGTTGGTCATTCATTGTCTCATCCCTACGCTGAGATTATACTCACATGATACCCATTCCAGCTTGGAGAAGGAGTGCTTGAAGAGTCTTTGCTTGGACTTGGACATCCACCAAAAGGAGGGCTCCAACATCAAGGCATAGGTTGTATGCTTCCCCTTTTAGTTTCTTAATATATACATATGATGTTCACTTTCCATAATTGTGTAAATCCTTATGCTATCATCTTAATGTTTCTTGATTTGTTAAGTAGTTTATGTTTCATGTATGTTATATATGCTCTTGTATCTTGTACAGTACTTTGATATTCTTTACAAGTATACGGACATGGAGAAAAACTAAGGAGCAAGGTCTGGAGTGAAAGATTCAAATATATCTCTAAGGATCGAGGGATTAGCATCAGAACAAGGTAGGTTTCTCGTTCTTCCTGCACTTGTCAAACATAATCTAGGAAATTTTGTGTTAAATTGTTTGGTTTTTTGCTAGACCTTGTGAACCATACTACACACTATGGCCTGAATAGTTGGGGCGCAAGCATTGCATGATGCGACAAAGTCTCACTTCAAGTACGTGATTTAATTCCTAAATCCCACGGTATTCAACTAGTGTGATGATTTACTGGCATGTATTGGGAGATTGGTAATAGTTTTTATGTTAATCTTCCCATTGTTTCCCTTTTTGGCACTCACACAGTGCCTTGCAATGAGCATGTTCATGGTCTTTCCTCCAAAACATGAGCCAGATAACTGCACTTCTTGTCCCTTTATGGACAACCTAGTAATGAAGTAGATTTCGACGACCTTTATCTCAAGTTCTTGATCCCCAAACATGAATAGTTGGTGATCTACATCCCAAAAACTCATTAACTACTGCAATAATTTGGGTTGTTCTCTAATTCCATGAATCATGAATAATTTGAGCAGCCCACATGCTCGAAGGGAATTGATATAGTCTTCATCCTACATAGCATGATGTTCTTCAACTTCATGACCCCTCTCTTTCTATTCGATCACCATTTTGGACTTTATTTTCTGCAAAACATCAATAAACCAACATTTTATTAGCATCCATGGAGAGAAAAATCAAGACTGACTATTTTTCATGGGATATTTCACTCAAATATTTTACCTTGGTGCCTACACATTTGTTTAGGAATGTTTTCATGCTGCCAGCGTAGCTGCCTAACTGGCCTCATCGTGAGCAACGCAAGTCCGATGGGTGAAACCCATGCTGGTCACCCACAATATAAAAAATTTGAAAATCTTCCCCACAACCTATCCTATGGATGAAAATGCTTAAAATGAATTCCAAAACAAAGAGGAAGGACTGATCTATTACCTGTAACAAGTGGCTCAACAAATGGCGTCCCGGATTGCTCATGCTCCTTTCCTAAAGATTGAGGTAAATTGAGGTAAAAATCCTCCCACAATTGCAAATTTGTAAAATGGCAAAAATGACTTAGTTATTGACCTATTTAGAGTATTTAAATAATATTTTTGTGCTTGGTCCTTTGGTTCCCCACCTAACCATAAGTTAGCCCTCGTATCAAAGCGCCCTTTCCCAGTGATTTCCAATCGAAGGTTTCATTTTGATACACAACACGCATTCGTCGATCGTCGAACACTGATATGTGATGTCATCAAGCCACGTCACTGCTACATGTTAGCCTATGAGTGGTGACATGTGTCACACTATTTTGGCCTCTTCTAACCACTAAAAATTTTGAATTCACCTGCCATGTGTCCATCGTACTACCAGTTCATTGATGATGTCATCTTCCACATGGCCCTTATCATAACGAATCATTGACTACCACGTGTATCTAATTGGATACAATCTCTATTTGTCACATGTCATTTATCAAATCCAATCGTTGTGCGATACGCATCCCTTTTGGAGGAGAGAGAAAAGGCCTAGACTTCTTCATTTTTGCAGGAAATTACTTTGTTAAACCTTTTCCAACTCTCCCTAGCATTTTAACACTAGCCATATATTTTAAGTCATAGTTTCGATAGTTTTATCACAACTTGCATATCAACGATTTTGAAACATGGTCACCCTGGCATCCCTTGCGAACCTCTAACTGCCGAGATGCAATGGGCCCTAGACGTCTATGCTTTGATGTCACTAGAACCCCACCAATATGTTTATTTGTAATAGCTTTGATCTACGCTGGACTTCTGATTGCCAATTGTCGATATCGTAAGACCTTCGACTGCCAACATGGTCATGCACCTTCGGACTACAGGATGTTGGATTTGGAACCTCTGATCACTGATTTGTAATATCAGCGATCACTAATCACTGATTTTTCTCTAACCTGTATTGTTTTCTCCCTCCAAAACCTTTGATATGTGGGATTTGGGACCCATACTTAGGAATTTTCACTTTTTTTCTAGCTTTTGAAGACTAAAATTAAATTTCCTCTATCTTTTGATTTTGATGTCCATTTGAGGAGATCTATAGCTCGTTAGAAATATAATGCAGAGCTCGTCACCATGAAGAAACCTATAAGATCATCTTATAGAAACTTGACAATAATTTTTTTACCTAACATAGACTAATTTTGACCACAAGACTTCAAGGACTAAGTGATTTCTTAGACAAGTAAAACGTTAAGATATGACACCTAGTGATTCATAGACTAAAATGAAAATAAATAAATAGCAAGAGCCCAACACCACTAATTACTATTATAGTACCCTTACAACTATCATTTAATTTTCTCCAATATATGGATGAACTGAGGAGCTCAACTCAATTATGATACAGAACTATTGAGCTCCACAAACTCTGTTCATATGCTTGATTCGTTCCAGATTTAGCTCATTGAATTGATCAAGCCATTAAATTCACTTCATTAAGAATATTGTTAATGTTAGTGACATTCTAAATTCTTATTAACCTTTTCCCATCCTTTAAACAATGAGTCCCTAATAAGAAAAGTTGTAAAAACAAAAAAGCACTCGATATGTGCGAGGAATGTGCAAGAAAATACGCTTTAGGCCACAATTGCAAGAAGAAAACTAGTTGATATAAATTGGTTTCATGCATGATCTCGCTTTCCAAAAAATGGAGCCTCTCAGTGGCATCCAGAGGCTTGTCTCCATGTAGCCATGAGAAAGCATAAGAAAAATGGAACAAATTCAAGCCAGATCTTTACTAAACTTCTTGGACACCTTTATCAACTCCAAAATGCACCTACAAACATCTATGATAAGTCGGCAACTGATGACATAGGCCAATAACATCTGCAACAAGGCAATGACATGTAGGCCCTAGTCTGCCAAACTCCTTTTCAAGACCAACACGTACAGCTTCTCAAGCAGTAATAACACCTCCAACACTTATAGCAACATCTTTAGCACCTGTAGCAGCATCTCCAACATCTACGAGAGCAGCACCAAGTCATCTAACTACCTCCAACACTTGTAGAGGAACCTCGAGTCATCCAACACAATTAGCAACAATGTCAATTCTTCCAACACTTGTAGAAACACCATTAACATATAAAAATCCATCATAACATAACCTATATCCATATTTATTTAGCCTCCAAACCCTACATTAAATCATGCACTAAGTCATGTCAATACTATGTTGACATCAATGCCAACTAATGAGACCAATAAGCTAACCACTACTACAACCAAACACTCATCATTCATCTATATGACAAGCTTCACCATGATCGTGTTGACATAAATTCCAACACTTGAAGTCTTGATCTTGGTAAAAGAACAAAAGAAGGAATTGCATGATGAACTAGAGGACTCAAAATCTCATCCAAGATCCTTTGGAGGGTGATGATCAACACAAAAGTGGATCTTTCATGAAGATGAAGCATACATCATATCTACCATTAAGAATGCAAGATGAAGCAACATGAAAGACAACTTGGTATTTCCACCTCATCATGAATTCCATGTCAAGTTCTAATGTGTACAAGTTTCATCATAATGGTCAATGTGTTTGCATATGTCATGTCACATCATCACGTGGAATGTATTGATGTACACTTAAGAAACAGACAAAATGTAATGTGTGAAGTCCAAAAGTCATATGTGGAACATGAAGAGTCACATAGTCATATATAGACAAAAGAGTTGTATAGAAGTCCAAAAGTCACATAGAGAAGTTCAAAAGTTGTTTAAAAGTCCAAAGGACATATTATAAGTCCAAGAGTCATGAGGGTAAACCAATAGTCAAGGGGAGTTGAAAGATCATTCCTCTTGTTATAAAAGAAACCTCATAACTCACGTAAAGGGATTTTGGAGGCTTAAGATTTGGAGAGCTAGCCTTGGCTTCTCTACTCAGTGTAAGAGAGAAAACTATTGTTTGGAGAAGAAAAAGTTACATAATGTTCCACTATTGGAATTAGTGCCTCATCATTGTAACTATGTATTTGGATATTTCACCTAATTGAAATTCAATGAGCCAACACATTTCCATGAATGTATCACAAATTTTTTAGGACTATTCTTGGGATTTTTATGGTATATGTTATGTTCATATGTACTGGAGAAATTAAACTATTTTGGTGGCTTTGGTACTTGTCTTGTTGAAAGTGTGTTGTATTCACTTTACAATCATTATGTGAACTATTTTGCACATGAATCCTTTTTATGATCTCCTGTGTCTCTTCCACATTAGTACTATTACTTCCTTCCAAAGGCTCACCTTTATTCCCCTACTCATGAAGGTCTACTTTTAGATTTTGTAATTAGTGTTTCGCAATGTCAAGTTACTTGCTTATTCAAGATTTATGCATATAATATATTATGTTCCATTGCAACCAAGACGAACATTTGTCTTATGGTGGTTGGGCCGATATTATGGACGGGGATCCAACTCCAAACAGTGTGAGGTATAATTGGGATGTCACATAAGGAAGGCCCCCTATATGTTGATGGTATTCAACACTGTGAATACATTCATATGATCTTACTATTTTTAGTAGTTACTATGTATACTATGTATCTTGTTAGTGGGGTATACCATGTAGGATGACATATGAAAGTGACTGGATATAGACTACTGAGTGACATTACTATTTCTTATCCATTAATGTGCACTTAATTATCCCTAGCTACCCTATACACAAGTGTGCACTCCCTTTCTATTTTTTGGGACAAAACTTCCTGAGAACCCTGTCCACTTATCCCATTATCCCAAGAAACATTATCCTTTGAATTTTATCCCTATTCATGTAGTTCTCCTAATTTCTTGAGTGAGGAGTTCATAGATATCAATTATTTATTAATTATACTACCATTATTCAAATCTAATATAAACTTTAACTGCATTTTCGACTATAGAACTACATTTTTGACATACTTAATTAGAACTAAGGAGAACAATTTTTGTATTGGTTGTACATGCATACAATGTTAGAAACTAGAAATGCTGATAGTGGGTGAGGTGAATCAATATCGCACAAACATTACAAAATTTTTGAGATGGATAAACTTTTCATAATTGAGAAATTAACAACATATGAAACAAATCTAATACAAACAACACTGCATATAGACACAAATATTTTAGGTGAAAACCCTCATGGGGAAGAAAAACATTGAACTATTGCATGCTTCTTCTTCTCTATTAATTTAAGAATCTTCTCAATTACAATGTTTAACTAGCCACTGCTAGCAAGAATACCCTACTCCACAAAAATGAATTATGTTGGTCACAACTAGCTAGGAACCACAACTCTTGCAATAATATGGAAAGTATCCACATGCTTGAGGCCACAACCTCATTAAACAATTAACTCTAAATTTTACAAAGTAATTCTAAACTGATACAATAGTTTCAAATATTTAATATATCTCTTGTAGATAATGCTTTAGCTGCCACTAAACACTTTTATGAAAGATAGGGCAATTCTCCGCAATATTCCCTCAAACCAAGTCTTTAATCCTTTCACAAAAAACTGAATAACAACTACTATCTAATCTCTTAAATAACTCTATGAAATTTTACATTGATCTTCTATAGTTATTAAATATAGAGCCTTCTCCTCTTAACACGCAACGCATAACATCTCACACACACACAAAAAAGATCCAACTAAAACTCCTTAAAGAATTCTCCTATAAGTAGTTTTCTGGAGTGATTAAAATGGTAAATGCAATCTGAGTGATGGAGCACTCAACTTCTCTGCTCATACAATAGAATTGATATGGTTCATATAACTTTTGTCCTTCACTCGATCCACCACGATCTTCCTTGAATGAGAGATTTTTCAACTTTAATCATCTTCTAAGTGAACAGAAACCTTACTGGAACTTTTTGACCGAAAACCAAGTGCAAAAACCATAAGAAAACCCATGGATTTATCCTGAGTGCGTGCACAATTTGGGAAAATCCACTTATTGGCTATAATGGACCCCCTTATCTCATTGAATGCATTATAAAACACCCCAGAGGGTTGCTTACCTTTGTTATAATGCTTTATCTTCATCTATTCACATATGTTACTCCATACAAACTTCCTTCTTCAACCACATTTGCAATTCAGCTTTAGATATAAGATTTAGGCAATATGATAACCAACTAAGAGCACACACAAGACTTAGTACAAGGCATATAACTCCGTACAAGGCATATGACTCATGATTATAGAGCAATAGAGCTAAACACCACGTAACATCAATGGAAACACTACAATGCCAACACAAGAAACATCATTTAGCGTATATTGGTCCTCTTTAAGAAAATGTTATTTAATTCTACTAATATAAAGCAATATAATACAAGTGAATTTGACTTGGTCTTTTATCTACCTAGTATATTTCAGTATTGCTTGATTTTCTCTTCTCTCTTTTAATCACTATTGTAGTTTTTTCTTACGAATATGACTTTTGCTTGTACTTAAAATCTAATAATAACTTTTAAAATAAAATAAAATTATTAGAAACATATAATTAGAGATTTCCGTGGATGTTTTCTTCATGCTTTTATCCCCTATAAATTCACTGATGTATTTTCATATAATATTTAACAATGTGCAATAGTTCTATAAGCATTAACATATATTTCAAACGGTTTTTAGAAAATATTTGGCAATTTTTTCTAGAAAAATTTTTGATGCTTTTGTATTATTTAATTTCACTATGTTATTGCATTCATTAAATCAAGTTAAAAATTTTACAGCAAACATTAATATATTAAAACATTTTTCAAAGTCAAAATTTTAAAGCACTTCTTAGTGCATCTCATAGAAAAATAAGTCCACAAGTGCATAACATTTTCACATTCAGCAAGGTAGGTTATAATTTGAATGAAATAAAAATAAAATCATTAAAACTTCTCATATGTTTAACTAAAACCATTTAATAATACCAAAACCATTTAATAATACCAAATGTAAGTGTATTGACGAAAGTGTCAGATCCTTCGAAATAAACTAACACCATTTAATAATACCAAGTGTAAATGTATTAAAGAAAGTGTCATATCAAATTAGGGGGATTTTAGGGGGATTTTTATATAAGATATAAGGAGTAAAATTAGTGTAGATTTATTTTAAGTACATTTTTAATATGAGTTGAGAGATCCAATTTCTGTGTACAAACATTTTTAAAATGTAAAATATAATGTATTTTTTTATTATTGAAATTATATTTTTGAATATTAAATAAAGTGTATATAAAACTAAATAAAAATGTTAACTATAGAAACTTAATTTTTTTTTTTTATATATAGATATATATGAAGTTGATATCCACATAAATTAGTTAACATAGATTTTCCAATAATTTATTTCAATATAAATATTTTTGAAAAGTATAAGATTTAAATATCTCATTCACACATTTTTTTACTTCTAATTAATTTACAACATAATCATTTTTTTTATTATAGTTGATATTATTTTTCTATTTAAAACATAATTTTTATTTTAAATAGGTACGAACGAAAAGACAAACTTATACATGCCTTTATACTAGGTTGTAGAATGAGCCTAAGTTGCATAATACGCCTCTCACCTTAACTAAGTTAATATCAAAAAATAATTAAAAAATAATGATCATGAAAAATATTAATTATTTAAAAAGTAAAAAAAAATATTAGGAAAACTCCATATTAATATATATTGGAAACTTTTTAAAATATTTTTATTATATTTATTATTTAAATATTTTATAATATCAATCGGTTAAATACTTACAAATAAACTACTGCACCTCCCTCTGGGATCTAAAATCCCATAAGAATTTTTATTGTCCATATGACTTTGTATACTATATATATAGTACAATTATAGTACAATTAGTAATAAAATCTATCCAACAATACTTTCTACATAAAGGTTTTCGTATGAAAAAATATATTTTAAAAAACCAATTAATAAAAAATAGAAATAATAAAAAGTAGAAATAAATTAAAATTTAATTAAAATGGATTAGAAAATCCTAACAGCCACTAAAAAATAATACAAATTAATACACAATAAGGTTGGGAAAATTAGAGGAGCGACATAAGTGGAATGATGAAAAGCATGTGAAACTTAACAATGGGTTGAAGGAAAAGCATGACAAATTATATAAATTGATCAATCCAAAACATGATATCTTACCAGAGAAACCATTTAAGATGAAGTATAAGTGATAACTATCTCATTGAAATGCCCCACATCCTAAACAAACTGATGGTGTATAAAATGAAGTTGTTCCACAAAACAAATTCAAATATTTTGAACCCTCTTGGCCCATATAAAACAAAAGAACATATTAAAAAAAATATCTCCTCATAGTATGACAATTCCTAATAAATTTCCACCATATACCAACTTACCAATTACATATCTAACCGGAGAAAAGCTTGAATTGTTGAAATTTAATAGGAATGAAAAATACTATTTCAAAATCTACGGTATATGTAATGATGATGCAAAAATTAGATATGCATCCATGTAATAAGAGGGAGACACATAATTGTTACATGTTGAAAGGAATAACCTATGAAATAATTTGGAATAAAATTAAGGATGGCATCTTTAAACGGTCCCATGGTATTAAGGAAGAATGTTTTTTCACAAAACTCTCTTAGGTCCAACAAAATAGAAGTGTAGTTTATTTTACATGTGATTCGGAAGAACAAGCTATAGGAGTACATAAATTGTTATCAAAATTCCCAATTCAATTGTATATCACTAAGCTTAAATCACACTGCTAGAAACTAAAAGTACACGATATTGCAAATATTGAAGAAGTAATATGTAATGAAAATTTTGTATAGGTATTATGTTATAATTTTCAACTCATGCACATATTATTGGATGATCTAGCATTTATTTACTTTGGCAGATAAATTAAATGTGCACATAATAATTATTTTTCAAGCATGTTTTATGGTTTTTAACCAGGATCCACCTCCTATATCCCATTCCAATGAACCCAACCACCTTCGAGGAGTATATAAGCATACACATAGTGGAGGAGGAGGAAGAGAAAATCATAGTACCCTTGCACTGGTGAATTTTTGTATGCAAGTATAATCTGCATTCATGAGATTTTAAGCTTCCCATCATAGTCTGAAACCCTGGTTCCTCGATTGAATCCCATTCACACACTTTCAGTCTTTTTAAATTTCTTTGCATCGCCGAGACAATACTAATAGAGTTGAGATTCAATGGCTTGTGAAAAGGGAATCCAAAAGGGGATTCTACACTCTGCTAGTAGCAACAAATTAGGTGATATCATTTTATGTACTTTTTGTTTCACATAAAATATAACTCTATGATGATATACATGCTCTTAAATCTCTTCAATGAAATTACACTCACTACTTAACAATGTCGTGCTTACTAGCTCAATATTTAACAATGCGCCTATACTGAAACACTACATTAAAAAGCAAAACTTGCTATATTAAAATTTATTATGATGCAACATAAAAATAAGATGCATGCAGTGGCTAAACACATTAATTCAAATTCGATCCTAAGCAACATTTCATTTTAAAATTTGTAATAGGAATTTGATTTTTTCTTTTACAAAGGAAATGTCTAAAAATTCACCTCAAAATTGAGAGGTACCATTGTGATAGATGGCATTTTAAGGAAATCCATTAAGAATGAATGTTGAGAATAATTGCGTTGAAATGGAGGAAAACGAAATGAATACATATAAAGGAATAAGGTTAGTTGTAGAGGAGAGATATATAAGAGGTGATAAACTCAAAATGTCATAGGGAAAGGATGAAATTGTTCCCAAGCATGCATGTGTAAATATTTTTTTTGGGTTCAATCTGTTTTTAAATTTATCTCTACTAGTGAAAACTATTAGAGTGTGGGACATAAAATAAAAGATAATTATGGAATACTTTCTCATTAATATGATAAAAATTTAAATAAAATTTTGTAACTATTGGACTCATCTTTCAAGGTATTTTGGACTCCCCATGATGGTTCATATTCCACATCATAACTGTAATACATTAGGTGTCTAACATACCCCCCTTTAATATCAAGGGTCGTATGCGATATCAAGCAAAGATATGAGAATATATTACAAAGGCTAAAGTTCTATATAAATATGGTGGTTTAACGAAAACCAGAAAGAAAATCGATAGCTTAAGTTGAAGCCTTCCACTGATGGTGGTTGAAGGTTGATCACCAAATTTGGAAATCGACTCTAACGCTCAATAATACCTGGAACATTTCACAATTTGGCTTGAGGTTGATGTATTCTACTGATAGGAGGTGCTCCCAAATCGAAATTTGAAAATTATCATAAATTGTTGCTCCCAAATTTTTGGAACTTGACCCTAGGGACCAACAATTCCTAGAACATTCTTTGATTTAGCTATAAGTTGATGAATTCTACTTGCTGAAATTTTTTCCACATGATAATTTGAAGATGAACACAAATTGAATCGCATTCATTACTTTCATTCAAGCTTAATGCTATAGTTAGAGTTGTGGCTTGGGTTTTACTGTGTGTGCTTCATTGATAAGGATACAAAACTAGAAGCATGACCATCAATCAATAGTATTATTCCCCCCATTAGATACAAGGTGAAACGTAAAAGATAATGATCCTACATGTTTCCAACTAGATGAGGGTGTGATGTACAAAAAAGGAAAAAAAAATTGATGCAATTTGATTGATAAAATTATAAAAATACGACTTGCAAGTTACAAATATTCTTGATTTTGAAAGAAAATATATAATGAGAGGGAGACTATTGTGAGAATACACCACTTGATATCTGACCTTTTCTCTTACATGCTCTTGGGCTCCTGATTATTGCATAAAAATTCCTCTTGACACATTTCATAATTAAAAGTATAAATCACCTTAAGGATGTACATTCTTGAGCACAAATAAAGAATGCAACAGAAGTTGAAGCTAATAAAAAATAAATCTATGTACAATGATTTAAGGACAAAACCATATCCCATTACAACAAAACAATTTGTAGTCATATGAAACATCGCACTTGCATTAAGCCACAAATTGTAGAATGGTTTGACTTGTTTACATAAAAAGCATGGCAAGTAAATAGCTTGGTTGGACTTTGGCTTCAAAAATCAAATCATTGGTCAAATCCGTATTTACCATAGCTATATAATATTTGAGGACTTCTAGGCTATACAACAAGTTTATGTGCATGTTCCTTGTGCTTTTCTATCCTTCTTGTTTTGAAATGGCCCCCTTCCTTAAGTTGAACACATCGTGCCAATCCATATACATCACAAATTACAATAGAATGATCATCTATGAAACTCATAATTATGGCATGAAAAAGATTGTTTATATGAGTAAAACTAAGATATATCTTTTTCATATTAACGAGCCAACCCCATATTATTTTTTTCGTATCATTAGAACCTACACAAGAATGTCACTAGTTATATTGAAATGAACAGTATTTACACATACTTGTGTATTGTGACATTCACAAAGAGCTAAAGTAACTGAATAAGATCCCATATGGCGAGAGAAGGATCTTGGATATGTTTCAATAGGGTGTTTCCATAGATATCTAACACGAGAGCGATAAGCCTCCATTTTACTCATTCTTTTCAAATGATATTTGATTATTGAATTCCATCTATAAAAGATAAAATAACAATAAAGATCCTCTTTCATATAAGATTTAGGGTTAGGTACACATAGGAGTTTCCATGGTGGTATATCAAGTATAACATAGACAGGTGAGTGTAACTAGGTTTCTATACTATAGAGAATAAGTTTGTGAGGTTCTCAGTAAAATAACATCATGAAAGTATAAGATTCAAGTCTTGGCCTGGGTTATAAAATTTCAGAGAACGAGCACCCACTTGTAGGAAGGAAGAATGTATGAGAGAAGCTTTTGGTCATAAATGTAAGCATGAAGCACGTGGTAGATATATTTTTCCGTAAACAAACATTACCACTCTCATGAGGTGCAATGGATAATGATATACATAGAATTTTAGAAATAATGCAAAACCTGATAACACATATTTGATAGGATTTAGAGAGTTCCCATGTCTAGGGCTAGTGCCACAAATCTATGGCTTTAATACCACTATTGGACTATAGGAGCCAGAATAAAAAATAATCATGAAATTCATTCCTATTAATATGATACATATTTAAATACAATATTTTGAACATCAAACTCACCCTCCAAGGTATTTTGGAAACTAGATGACGGTTCATATTCTACACCATACCCCTAAGATATTATTTATCTAACAAAAATATTTCTTAAGTTTTTCTTGCGTAGCTCGCCTTTTTTTAAATACATTCCTCGATCAAAATCCTCTATAAAATGGCCTTTCCATTTTTATTTCCATTGTAAGACATTATCTAAATTGGATAATGCTATTAATATTTATGTGTACTTAATGTAGTTTCGTCTTAAATTGTTCTTGCATTCTATGTAAACCAAAAGATCTATAATATAACTACGTCATAGTCTTAGCTCTCTTCTCTCCTTTAAATGGTTGCTTAAATGTTGGAATTGGTCGATTGTACTGTTGGTTCATTATTTCACAACATTAAACAACCAACAATGAAAATTATTTTTTCCAAATGTTTATTATTTTTTGGTGGTTCTGTATGAATACACAATATTTGAATTAATTACAAGAAAATATACTATAAAATTGTTGTATTTGGCCATTATTCATTTATTTGATCATTGGAAGGATTTATACAATGTTACTACACATATTATCTTTGATGTGTGGAGAGAATTACCATATTGACAATAGATTTGGATATACTTGGTTGAATAAAGGTATACTAACTAAGGGAAGAAGTCAAGTAGTAAGCCATGTATGTAATAGAGCCATTATTTTTAATGCACGTTGGAGATTAGTAATTATAACAAATATCATTATTAATTTCTCCATAAGATCCATGTTGACAAAAAGTATAGGACTTAGGAATACCAATTATAAACCATAAGGTTTTAGAGGAGTTTCATCAAATACATTGAAGTAGTTTCCATGGGAAAATCATCAAAAAGGAGAAGCTAGATTAGTTAAAACACTTCAATAGCTAGAAATAGGAAAGTTTGTATTAGAAGTAGAAAGTATATGAGATTGAAAAAGAACTTTCCAAACATAGGACCCCTTCATCACCATGAGGACATAATTAGATAGGATCATATTATAACTTTTGCAATTGGAGGAGAAATTCACTTAGCTAGATAAATGGAAAGAGGATATGTTCATCAAAATTATTGCTCAAATATATCAATATTTGGCAAAAAAGGAAGAAGGCTTCATAAATAGATAAGAAACTATCAAAGAGACGAAGGTACTCCCTTATATTACTACTATGAAATCTAACCCAATGACAAAGACAAGCATTTTAAACTCAACTTCGAAGATGTTTCATCAAGGCACCTTTCTTGACTTTGAAAAGCAAACTAGAGGTAGTGATTTAAAGACACGTTTCAAGATCATGAGGAGAATGCGCTATCATGGCCAAGGACTATGGAAGGAAGGCCAGATGATTTTTATGCCCATTGTAGCTCAATATAGGCCTAAGCATGAATACCTAATATTCTATCAACATGCATCCAACACAAGTTCATCTTAAACTAATTTCATCAAGGCTAGAGGAACTTGAAAAATAATCCATTCCAATGGAAGGAAATATATTTAGAAAAGAAGTGTGTATCAAACCACACATCTTCACTTATAGAGGTTTGGAAGAGGCAATCAAAGAGATGATTCTTCGACCTAGATCCAATCCATCTCTTGGGAGACCAATAATCCATGTTGGAAAGAATTATTATAGGCTTAAAAGTTTGGCGTAGTATCCTTGATTTTCTTTTGTTGCAAGAAAATTAATCATAGCTCTAGAAACTATTGGTGCTCTAAAATTTCAAGAATCCTATGTAGGGACTATTGCCAATAATATATATTAACTAAAAATTGAGAGTTCATATCCAATGAAGAAGAAAGCTTGGAGAGTCAAGCTCAAGGGAATAAACTAATTTCTTATTGTTGTAGTCTAAAGAGTAGTAGTTGTATAATGATCTATCGTAGAAGTGAGTGTAATCTATAGTGAGGAGATGGGCAGAAAAACTATGCCAAAGGCATCCCCCATTTATCTCTTTTCTTCCATCTTAGAACAAAGGAACCCTTTTTTGGAGACTTGTTGAAATATTCTTGAAGGTATATAATAAGAAGATTGAATGGAGTTGAAACTTTTAAGGACCACAAGGTTGCAAAAAGGGGAAGTTTGAGCTAAAATGAATACTAGTCAAAATCTCTTTGTAAATTTTTTAATAAACATTTAATTGTCTATTTCTCTGAGTTGGGGAAATGGCTAAAAATTCACATGGAAATTAAAAAGAACCATTTTCAAGGTTTGATTGCCAAGGAATCCCATTAATAATTATGAACATGGTGAAGAAGAGCATTGAGTTGGAGGATTAGAGAGTAGAGAATATTACTAAGGGAACAAGGAAAGTTCTAGAGGGGAGAGCTATAAGTGGGAGTTAGCTCAAATATTATAGCACAAGGTAGACACCATGCCTAGCCATACATGATAAAAGAAAATGTTATTGAGTTTAGTCCAAACATAAAATTGTTTCTACTAGTAAGTAAGAATGCAAAGGGTTTTCTATGCTTAGCTCACCATTTTTTTTAAATCAGTCCATCTTAATGGGAATTCCATAGAACACAATTTTCCCATAAAATTCTTTATTATCTCAAGGTGTTAATTGTCATATATACTTCACTAAGTTTGGTTTTAAAATATTCCTACATTCTAAATAAATCAGTAAAATCATAAATAGACTAACTTATAGTCTAAGTTACCATTATAGATAAGCATACTTCCTAACACTAAAATAATTTAAATCTTCCTAAAATTAATTTTAATATTAATAAAAATTTAATATTTTTTTGGTCAAGTAAGAATGGAGCTTTCTATTAACCGAACAAGTACAGTACATATGTTACAAAGTAAACCAAAATTCCTTCTGTTTACCAAAAAATGGTCCACATAACCTATCAGAAGCGTTATTTTCTTTAAACCTTTAAAACTTGGAACCATTCAGTCTAACAGAAAATAAGGATTACACAGGAAATACACAAAACTCGACCCGCAACCCATAAGGTTAGACTTCAAAAATAATACAACTGCGACCATAAAAAACGACAGGTCTACACTTCCTGTGCAACGCCCTCCCACTGTGCTCACCAAACACCGATCTTCGAACAGCCTGATAAACTGCAATCCAACTTTATCAATGATCCAATGGCTATCGTCGAATCGCTAAATCACATATTGGCTAATAGCAAATCCAATCCACCTCCTTCCTTCGATCGTTGATCAACCACTTTCACTACTGAACCTCCACCATTGATCTACCCTTCGTGGATCCAACGGTCCACACTGATTTCGGGTGGACAAGTAGCACGAGGATTAACCACCTGAAAAGTGGTTTCTTCTCTCCTCCTTGCTACTACGTGTCGCTTGAAGAGTGGAATTGGAGTCCATCCTCAAAAAATTAGTTACCACTTAGGCCCCGCCCGAAATACCACCTGTGGTTCGAGAAACCATTTTTGCGCGAATTAATTTTCACTCTCTTCTACTAAGCAAAGAACGTCGATCCATCCCATCGAACGGTTATCGTTCCTTCCTCCCTGTGCCGTTGATCTTCTTCTTATCAATGGATTTTCACTTGAACCCCAGTTTCTCTACCATACTCCATTTAACACACAAACACTCATCGATAACAATATTTCGTTAATCAATGTGTTACCATCGATCCATACAGTTATCCATGGTCGATTAAACCTGCAGCACTTCGAAAATTGGTCCTCACGCCAATGCATCCTTGGTCTTCCTCCGCTAATCTCAACCTTCCACTCAAATCCAATGGAATAGTAATGCGAATACAATCTTCAGATTGCTGCCAAACAACAGGTAATTAGCTTGGGCTTCCCTATGCTCCATCCTGTCTCCTGATCCTCTTTGATCAATCCTGTTAATCCATTGCTCCCTATCTTTGGCAGCCTGATAGAGACAGTCCTCTAACAGTTTACCTCGGGGTAACAACTCCCAAACATGTCGATTGTCCCTTTCCTTATTAGTCACTCCTTCATTCGCCAAACGATCAGCTAACATGTTTGCTTTTCCTTTCGCATGGACAAAGCTTACAATTTTTAAGGTTTGCAGGTGGGTGTAGATACGGTGAAAGACCTGCGATAGCCTCCAGTGTTTCGACACTTTATCCTATGATGTACCATTACATATTTTCTCGGCCGCTCTAATAATCAATTTCGAATCTTCTTCAATGATGACATTACGTGAATTTGAATCAACAAAGATTTCCAAGAATTGCTCTAGGGCCATGAGTTCTTCCATGTTATTAGTGGCCTTCCCCAAGTGGCCATGAAATATCTTCTTTATTTGACCCTATTCATCTCTTATAGCACCCCAAAAACCAGCTAACCCTGAGTTTCCCTTAGAAGCTCCGCCTATATTGACCTTTAAGAAACCATGTGGAGGAGGTTTCCAAATATTTATATCTGCATTTGTTTGGCTCACACCCTTGATTATGTCCTGTGGGATTATAGACTGGAGACTCAAATGTAGTAGAATATGTGCATCTTGGGGCAGAGGAGGGTCCTTAGGAGGTGTCATCAACAAGCTACTGACTGTGTCTTTGAGGTTCTTTAAAATTTGGTCAATTATGTGTTGGGGCTTACTTGCTTTGTTCTCGAAGATCTGACTGTTGCACTCTTTCCAAACATTCCAGATGACAAAGCCTGGAACCAGAGTCTAGGCTTTATTAATTATGTCATTCCCTAAGAAATTTTTCCTCCAATTCTTCAAAGTGTTGGAGATGTTGAGTCTATCCCTATCAGTGTACCTAAAGATTGAGGCCACCCATTCCCACACGTTGGAGGTGAAAGGGTAGAGGCTGAGAAGGTGATCCATTGTCTCCCCTTGTGAGCCACAAAGGTAGAATTTGGATGGTCTAGTGAAGCCTTTTTCAGAATATTCTCCAAAGTTAAGATTTTCCTTTGATGAACTAGCCAAATAAATAACTTTATTTTCATTCAGTGGAGGTTCTTCCAAAGATTCTTCCAAACTTGATTAGGGTTTAGATAGTTAAATCATGTTACAACCTGTTTAGCTTCTTTGAGGTTGAAGTTTCCTTCAATGTTCTTCCCCCATCTTAGTTGGTCAGGCAAGGAGGATACCAGAATCCTCCTATGTTCTAGATCCTGGGTAAGAGAGTCTTCCTAGGCCTTCAAAGCACTCTCTTCACTATGGCCTAGATCCTTACAAGTTCTCCATTTTCCATTGTTCCTATCCTGGTCCCAAAGTCTTTTACCATAAGTAGACCTTTGTTTTCTGTGTCATTCTTGAGAGCTACAAATTCATCCTTATACAAATTGGGTTATTGTTGACAATTGTCTTCCCAAAATCGAGCTAGGTTCCCAGCTCAAATTTCCCAAAAATTATGTTGTTGAACGATACTTTTATTTTCCCATGCAAGGTTCCAAATTTCGGAGCCCTTAATATGCCCTGAAATTCTAATATGATCCTTCTCTTGCCAATGCTTGGCATATTTTTGTTTCCAAAGCTTAGCCTAAGGAGTTGTCAATTCCTTGATCCACCTCCACCAGAGTTTAGCTCGCGAAACTCTGTCGATGGTTTCAGGATCATGAAGCCCAAAGACACCATGGCTCTTGGGTTTGCAGATCTTGTCCTAGGAAACTAAAGCCCATTTCTTTTTCTCTTCTCCTTTGCCCCATAGAAATTCCCTTTGTATGCTCCTGATATGTTTCTTAATTCCTTTAGGAGCATGAAGAGTTGAGAACATGAACTTAGGAATGGCCTGCAGGACAGCCTGTGTGAGCACTAGTCGCTCGGTCAAATTTAAAGACCTGCATGTCAATTTTCTGATCTTGTCCTGAAGTTTATTTATAATTATCTCCCACACCTCCTTGCTAAGATGTTTATCTGTGAGAGGTATGCCCAGATACTTGGAAGGTAGCTAGTCCCTTTGAAACCCAAGAATTCTGGTGATATTTCTTTGAATAGCAATGTCAGTGTTAAAGAGAAAAAATGTTGATTTGTTGAGGCTTACCTTTGTGCCAGTAGCCATCGCAAAGTCATTCAAAATATGTTTGATTGTTCTGGCTTCCCTAACTATGGGTATGCCCTACAACAATGTGTCATCCACAAATTTTTGATGAGTGTTAGCCGCTCCATCCAAGGTGAGTTTGATGCCCTGGATTCTTCCTTCAACATTTTCCATTTTAATCGCTCTGCCTAGCCCTTCCATCATGAGAAAAAATAGGAAGGGTGAGAGTGAATCCCCTTGTCTGAGACCTCTAGAGGGTGTCAAGAGTCTTGAAGGAGTGCCATTAAGCAGGATGGAGAAACTAGTAATGGTAACTAGTGCTATAACCCATCTTATCCAGTTTTTGTCGAAGCCAAAGGCTCTTAGAACTGCTCTTATATATGACCAACTTAGCTTATCGTAAGCTTTCGCTAGGTCCAGTTGAATGTTCATACCAGCTTGTTTGTTTCTTTTAAGATATTGAACCACCTCATGAGCTTGGATGATATTATTAAGGATTTGTTTTCCTTCAACATAGGCCGTTTACTCCTTTGAGATGAGAGATGGTAAAAGGGGCTTGAGTCTATTTGCGATCACCTTGGAAATAATTTTATACAGCACATTACATAAAGCTATGTGTCTGAAGCCATCCGGAGTCATGGCTTTTTCCTGTTTTGGGATCAAAGCTATGAAGGAAGCATTAAAAGCCTTCATAACCTTTTTGGATCTTCTTGAGTCTTCCACCACCTCAAGGATATCCCGTTTGACTGTTTTCCAACATGATTTGAAGAAGTCTACATTGAACCCATCCGGGCCTGGAGCTTTTCCATTTTGCATTTCATTAATCACTTCACTAACCTCCTCTTCCGACATTGGCCTGTTAAGATTGTGGTTATCTTCTCTAGTAACCACTTGAGGGTATACTGAGTGAAATGGTTGATGAACCTGGATCTATCCCCTAGAGGCTCCTCTGCAATACTGAGGAAATGTTTTACAAGGAGAGATTCCATGTCTTTTTGAGAGACGATTTCTCTCCCTTGAGAGTCTTTGAGCTTTGTGATTCTGTTGTGTGCCCTATTATCCATTGTGGATTTATGAAAGAACTTCATGTTTCTTTCTCCCTATCTGATCCATTGTATGCTTGACTTTTGTCTCCAGAAAATGTCCTCTTGAAAGCACCGGTCTTCCCATTCTTCCTACAAAGAATCAGCTAGCTTTTTCCATTCCTCGGTAAAGCCCTCTGTGATGTTGATTTGATTGATCTCCTGGAGTTTCTGCTCAACTTCTCTTTTGGCTTTGAAGATATTACCAAATTCCTTTTTGTTCCAATCTTTAAGCTTGGCTTTGATATGTTTAAGTTTTTGTTGGAGTAGGAACATTCTAGTGCCTTGAATGTTTAGATCCTCTCTCCACCATTTTTCGATATTACTGGTTAATTTAGGGTGAGAGAGCGAGGCATTCTCAAACCTGAAAGGTCTGTTTCCTGGTGTACCCATAAAAGTGGCTTCCAGCTATACAGGCTAATGATCTGAACCTCCAAAGGGAGAATAGAAGTTGTTATGGCGGGGCATGAGAGAAAGAGGTCCTCTGAGATAATAAATCTATCTAGTCTAGATGCGACTTGTGAAGCCCCTCCCATTTTTTTGTTCCAGGTGAAGTTCCCATTTATTGTTCTAGTGTCCACTAACCCCATGTTCATTATGAAGTTCTGGAAGGCCATGGAGTCTCTGCCTAGCTGTCTGGTACCACCATTTTTCTCTGTAATAGATCTTATCATATTGAAATCTATTGCAATGATCCAGGGCATATTAGGTTGTCTTGCTCTCAGTTCCTCAAGGGAGGTGAGAAGCTTGAGTTTTCCTTCTTGCTGTTGAGGTCCATAGACATTTGTGATCATGTATATCTCCTTATCACCTAAAGGTTGACAAACCAAAGAAAGATAGTTCCTAGATGCCTTAGCATCTGGGATTCCAAATTTCTGTGGATCCCACAGTGTGAGAATCACCCCCGCTGAGTTTTTTGCTTTAACATCTTGATACTCATACTTGATTAGCCATTTATTATGAATTTCTCTAATCTTATCCATCAAACATTTTATCTCCTGAATAAAAACCATATCTAGCTTTTCTTATTTTATTCTAGTACTGAGATTTATTTGTTTCCTTCTATTTCCTATGCCTCTAATATTCCAGGCTGTGAGCTTCATTAAGAAAGGTTTGTAAAGGAGTAACTGGTGAGATCTTTCATGTTACCTGAGTTAGTCAATAGTTTCCCACATTCGTTCAACAACTCCTTCTGTCTTTTTCTTCCTCTTTTCCTGCCTGGGTTCTTTGAAGATTGTGCCTGTGTCTCCTCCATCATTTTGACCCCTCTATGTTCCTGGCTTTCATGATTTCTTTTGACTTCAGTTCCCTTCGATTGTGATCTCCATAGGAAGAGTTGTTGAACGTTGTCATATTCCTCTTTTGGCAGGGAGTCCACTCCTTTGGTCGTCCCTTGTTCTAGAAATTTCTCTAAATCAAGATTTTCCCTATCTAGAATCTCCTACAATTCATGGTCCTCCATTCCCGCCTCACTTGGAGTCATCTCATGGTCCTTATTTATCTCCATAATGTTTTCTATGATATCTTCCATACTTTCATCCCTTTCCTTCTCAGTGATAATGTTCTCCATTTCCTAGTTTGTTTCTTTGTTTCCTTCTTCTTCTTCTAGGATCTTAAAGCTATTGTGGCTTGATTGTCTTTCCTCATTTATCTTCTTTTGTGGCCTCTTTCCACCTTTCCCTTTACCCCAACCTTGGTAAAACCCTCAGGATTTTTATCCACAGTGGTTTTCACATTTTTCTCGATGTTGTTTGTTGGGCAGTCTCTATATAGATGCCCATGCTCATGGCATTTGCGACACCTAAATGGGATGTGCTCATAGTCCACCGCCTCTACCCATTATTCATCATATTCTTCTAATATTATCACGTACGAAAGTGCTCTAGATAAGTCCACTTCCACACATATCTGGGCGAAGGAGGTGTATTTTCCTTTCAAAGTTGCATCTGAGATCTTTAGAAAATGCCCCAGTTTGTTACCTATTGTTTTCAGTGATTCCAGTATCTAATAATCCAGAGGAAGGGAGTTTAGTCTGATTCATACCGGTACCGATGTGAATGTCTCGCGTTCTGGAACAAATTTCATCATCCATGGCCTCATGTAGAGGCCTGCAGCAGCATAGAAATATGGTCCTCCTTCAGACACTTTGTCTTTATCCTCTAGGCTTGTGAAAACTACTATGAAGAGGCCCTTGGATCCCAGACGAAGGTGTATTTCCCCCTTTGGCTTGTAGTGGCTCCTTATCCATACATGCAGTGCCCTCTCTGTCGGCCATATTCCCATGAATTTGTAGATGATCGCATGTTCTGTCATATGATCCATATGTGCTTGTAGCGCATGGTCGCTCAAGATGACCTGAGGAATGATGTTTGACTTAGGTTTGCAGACCCCAATTGTCCTTATAGAAGTAGGTTTTCGACTGCTATCCCCTTTCTCCTTTTCCTTACTAGCTTCCTGCTGCTCCCTTTCCTATTCATGAAGTGTGTTTCGTCCCAATATGTCCGTGTTACTTGCCACTGTTGCATTGTCCAGAGGTTTCTTGAAACGTTGCTTTCCTGTGTCCTTGCTTCTATGCGTGACTACTTGACTGTAGGAGGGAGAAGCACTCCCCCCTGCGTGTCCCACCATGGTGCCCAATGTCAAAACCCTAACCCTAGATCAAGTTGCAGAGCCTCCCTCGCATATCCTCTTAAGTGATGTGGAGGCGTCGAATTCTTATGTCTTGGCATTCACTCATCTGGCAGGTATTACGTATTCTCTTATGCATGTTTTTCAATAAAAATTTAATATTATAATACTAGATAATGTATCTTTATTTCACATGTAAAATTACTAATATCACACTAAACGCACATAACAAGATAAATGAATTATTAATCCAAAAAAATGTCAAACATATAAATATATTTACCTTTTTCATAATATATCTCACCTATAACATATTAGACAAATCTAAACACATGAATTTCTTTAAAAGGTTTCTTAAAATTTTCATTATCACCCATCAATCATGACCGCTTAATCTACCACCCTTTTTTATCATTTCATTTTAAGTGTGCTAAATAAAATTACATTTTCATAAAATACTTCGTGAAGTGGGATTACAGATATCACAATAAACGTAATAAAATAAAATAAAATAATTATTAACATACAACAAAGTATCAATTAATAACTATATTTATGCTTCTCATAACAATTTTTAACACATATAATAGGAATAAAAATATTTTAAAATTCTTTAAAATGCTTCACCAATCCATTTTAAAGAAAATCTCAATGAAATTATGAGATAGTATTATGTCGACCACCGCTTAATCTACCTGGAAAGTACAATTCCAGGTTTACTTGCAATTAAATCTTAGTGAATAGAATATTACCATTATGCCTCACTAATAAATTACAATATTATCATGAATGCTATAGTCTGATCGGGATTAATAATTATAATAGATAGTCTTTGATGAAACAGGGATTAATAATTATAATAAAATTCAATTATAGTATAGTTTTGAGGAAGCAAGGACTAATAATTATAACACAAATTCAATTATAACACCATCATCGTTAAAATGAGCCTAAAGTGGAATGCAACAATACATTGCTTTATATATTGTTTTCCTATCTCATTCTAAATTTAAAGGCAAAGTGGTCACTTTGCTCATGGATGCTTCGCGCTTGCACATGCACAAGTAGAATTGAGTAATCTTCCACCAACTACTCGCAAGATATTCAACGAATATAGGAAATAAAATATTTCCACTTCAAGGGTGTTGGGGCCACACACCCGACCTTGAATAAGCTTCATTGTATCGGAGGAAACGAATCTTATTATTAACATTAAATATAATGTCATTGTTAAACATCATATCATTATAAAAAATTAACCTTCTTGGATGGCGGGGCTCATATCTGTATCTTTCATGGATCATGTAACTTGGCAAATGTGGCACTGAAAAGTAGAAGCAATGATTGCAACAGCTGGATAATATATCTCTGTGAAAAGCACTGTCTAGCCATTTAGTACGTGTGGCATCTATCTCCAAAGGAACAAATATTAAGTATGTTATAGGGTATTAATTGGGTGGCAGTTGTATATGTTCATGGTTAGATTTTATTAAAGTCAAAATCGAACAATGGGCATATACAACTGCCTAATTAATACCTATAACATGTTATTTATTTTCCGCTATCTTGAACCCTTTAATTACGTCTATAAATTCATACGTTCCCAACCGGACCCATCATTGAAAATTGTTAATTTCAATTTCAATTTATTTGTAATTTCTTTCCTTTCATGGAATTTACAATATACTTTCCTTTCATGGAATTTACAATATACTTATAAATTATTATAAAGATCGATAACAGATTTATTGGAAAAATATATATTAGCTTTCATATAACTAAAATTACTTTCTAACATGTAGGTTAAATTTTAAAATTTAATAATTAATTAATTTTATATTTTGATATTATCAAACTAAAGATTTGCATATATCTGGGTTCCATATCAAGATTTAAAGCAATATTGCACAATGAAGATAGCTTGAAATGAGTTTCTCCTCTTTAAATTGATGTAGTTCATACGCTTAGATCTTCAAAATTTGAATGCTTAAACTGATATACTTGGAATGTGTAAACTTGATAGTTTGTTCAAGTTTGGTTTTGGAGATTTGTTTTTTATTATACAAGCTTGATGTATTTATGTTTGATTTTGTGGCTTATTATGCTCAGGTTGTCGAGTTACAGTATGACGAGTTCCTCAGGTTACGAGGTACAGTGTTATGAGTTGTCCAAATTAGATGAGCCTATTTGGATTTTGTGGTTCGTTGCGGTTTAACTTGCACATTCAAGTACAACAAAGTTTTCGCATGTTACAATATAATAATCTTTAAGTCAAACTTTAAATTTAATCCCTGAAACTTTTAAGTTCGATAAATGAGGAAATTATTCATGTGTATACGTTAAATGTGTAAGATTCTATGGCTATATAGTTAACCTGCTTAAATTGATACGGTTTATATGGTCATTAATTGATATATGTGTAAGATTTTATGGTTATATAGTTAACTTGCTTAAATTGATATGGTTTAAATTTTCATTAATTGATCTATATTAATTAATATATTTTGAAATCGATAAATTTTTAATTTAATATAATTGTGATAAAAGAATATATATATATATATATATATATATATATATATATATAATTAATTAATTTAATATTAAAGTTATAGTGAAGCTAAGAGACCAAATTGGTGTCTCAGACCTCCTCTTCATTGATTGTTAAGTCTATAAAGACATATATAGTCTACCTCTCTACCTCAAAGGTTTTAAATATTTTACTTTTATTTATATTAATAGATATCAATGAAATAGTAAATGTAATAGTTTATGAAAAAGTAAATGGAGACCATTTAAAACATATAAATACATATACTTTAAAAGCTCATATCTATATTCATGAATTCAATGGAAATAATTTTGGAAAAATATTCAACTCTAAAGACACTATAATAAGAATAAACTAATAATGTTTAAATTTATTAATTTATTTGAAATTTTTGTTACAGTAATCAAATTGTTGATTGGGGGACTTTCAACTTTTTAATAAAAGCATTTTAGAACCATTCAAGTTATGTAAATATAAAGAAAATGTCAAAGATAATAAATCAATCATTACATAAATATATATTATTGAATTAAGGATTTTGTGATCTATATCAAGTTTTTTGAGACATGTTTTGAACGATAATCACATGAAAATTCATTTGTGACATGTTAGGACAAGATGAAGAATTGGATCATAGCAACTAGTTAAATAGAGAGACCGATCATTCAAATGGCTAGAAAGAAACGTCTACTTTTGACCAAAAGAAATGACTACATTTGACTGGACCAAGAATTAGGGGAGAGTTAATTGATTAGTTAATTTGTTGATTATATATATATGTGTGATTAACTAAAATTATTTTTAACTATGTTTACATATAAACTTATGTATTATATATATCATGTTTAAATAAATAAAAACTAAATAAAAACTTAAAAATAGATATCATGTTTAGATGAAGAAATTAAACCCAATAAATAATCATTAAGGGAAAAACTATTATCTTCTTTTTAATTTAAAACTAAATAAAATATATATATAAACTTATATTAATACTATTATGAGAAATATGATGAGGTAAATTAGGATTATAAATAAATAATAATATTAATATTAATAAAAATAATAATGAATAAATAAAGGCAATAAATTAAATAAATAAAAAAAAGGAAAAATAACAAATGAATATAAAAGGAAACACGGAGGAAATTCAAACAATCTATGAGCCGAGGGAATAAAATTGAAACTAAAATTAAAACGAGAAAAGAAAACAGTAAAAAGAAAGGAATGAAGAAGGGTAAAAGGTGGGGGGGGGGGGGGGGGGGGGTTAAGAGGAAAGGGCAGGGACCCAACAACTGTTAATTTTCGAGTTGTCATCCCTATTAAGATTACTCGACCTCCTTTCAATTTCAATGACCTACATAAACTTACAGTTATGAAAAGGATCAATCCTAGCAATCACCCGGGCCTCCTCAATGCATATATGATGCTTAGTCTTCTTCACATGTTCTATCAAAGCTGAAGACCTGGTCCTCCCATGTTTGATGTCGGTTGCATGCTCATGAATCCTCTGATTAATAAAGCGCCCAGTTTCACCAACATATGGGGTCCCACAAGAACATGGAATAACATAACGACCATTCATATCCTTGGGGTCAACAAGGTCTTTTACAGATCTTAGGGAGCTATGAATGGTGTTAAGGGGTCTAAAGGTTGAGGGAACATTATGCTTCCTTAGGATTCTCATAATCTTGTCAGTGGTCCCCTGGATGAAAGGGAGATGCACCCTTGAGATTCGATCTTTAGGGTCTTTGTTAACCTTGGGGCCTCTACTATCTTTAAGGAAAGATTTAATACCCAGTGCCTACTATATTATTAACAAAAACATTAAGGAGATGGTTTTTCTCTTTATAAAGTTGGTTTTCATGAGAGATTCTCAACGCACGAGTAGCTAGCGTTTTGAGAACACTAAACTTTTGACCAAGGAAATGATGAGACATGGCATGAAGATATTGTTCAGTATGATTTTTCTTCCTAAACACCTGGTGGGAGAAAGAACCATCATCCCTCTTCGAAATGGGAACATCAACAAAAGGCAGGCAACCATCAACTTCCTACTCCATAATAAATTTTATGGAGATAGATTGATTGTTCAGATGTTGGAAAAATTGGTCTAACGTTTCTTGGCAATGAGGCTAGATGACACAAGTTTCATCTACAAATATTTTCCATAGCTAGGGTTGGAGACGGGCTGAAGCCAGAGCCTTCGATTCAAATTATTCCATAAAAATATTAGCAACAAATGGGAACATGGTGGAGCCCATGGCAACCCCGAATGTCTCCTCATAGAATTCCCCTTCAAAGAAGAAAAAAGTATAAGTAAGGCAAATCTCTACTAATATATTGGTATCAAGATGGGTGAGGCGATTGATGACCTCAATGGCCTCCTGAATAGGGATTCTAGTGTAAAGGGGGACTACATCGAAAATAACAAGATTGTCCCCATGATCAAACTCTACGCCCCTTAACTCATTGAAAAATAAAGAAAAGTCTTTGATGAATGACTCTGTAAGGCCAACAAGGTGTTTAAGCTTCAAGGCTAGGTATTTGGCTATGAGGTAGGTTGGCCCTCCTATGGTGTTGACAATGGGTCTCAGGGGAGCCCCATCCTTCTGGATATTTGGAAGTCCATAGATCCTCGAAGTGATTTGGCTACTCTCAATACGTTTGTGGAAAAAGGTACCCACACTGCTATTAGACTTTATAGCTAGAACGATTATTTTGGAGATCCTTTTTAGTGGATTCTTATTAAGAATTTTATAGCTTCCGCTATTACACATGTGATCCAACTTCTTCCTGCGATAATCCTCCTTCTCAAGGATAATTGTAGCCCCACCTTTGTCAGATTTAAGAACAACGATGTCCTTGTTCTGGTTCAAGGATTTGTGGGCATCAAATTCATCCTTGCTAATATTGTTCCTGGGGGGCTTTGCCTTCCTGAGGATGACAACGCAGTCTTTCCTTATTGTGTCCTTAATATTATCAGGTAAGCCCCTAATCCCAAACTCAACGTCACACATAATATCTTCCACAGGGATTTTTCTAGGAGCAAGGGAAAAATTTAATCCCTTTTCAAGAAGACTATAGATGGAAGGGGGAAAGGAAAAACTAGAAAGATTGACTACCTTATTTCTATGAGAAGGATTATTATTATTATGAATATTTTTATTATCATTATTCTTATTATTACCACCACCACTATTATTATTCTTATTAATATTAATATTGTTATTATTATTAATATTATTATCATTATTATTATTTTCATTATTATTAATATTATTATTATTTACATTATCAATATTATCCAATTCTGAATAATGCATATTATTATTATTATTATTACTACTATTTTATTTTTTATTATTGTAATCAATCTTATCAAAATTCATATGTTGCAATATATTTTTATTCATATTATTACTACCATTATAAGCAATTCTATCAATTCCTAAATTATGTAAATTATTATAATCGTTAATATTAGGAAAAGAATAATTAGGAGGATTACCATGGTTTCTATCAAAAAACCGAATACCATCGGAAGCCACATGCAAGGAGGATTGAAAAGACTGGACACCAATGGATGAGGGTACACAAATGGATGAGTGTACACATGAGCCAAGGGTGGAATAGAAGGAGGGAGACGAGTCAATGAGAGAGGATGCTGAAGGGACTTCGGTTGAGACTCATAGGAGAGGGACGACATAACCGATAGATTCTATGGGCTTTTAAAGATCCACAAGGATGCCCCCCCCCCCAAAAAAAAAAAACCCATTGTCAACACCATAGGAGGGCCAACCTACCTCCTAGCCAAATACCTAGCCTTGAAGCTTAAACTCCTTGTTGGCCTTATACAGTCATTCATCAAAGAATCTTCTTCATTTGTTAATGAGTTAAGGGGAATAGTGTTTGATCATGGGGATATTCTTTTTAGTTTCGATGTAGTCTCACTTTACACTAGCATCCATATTAAGGAGGCCATTGAGGTCATCAATCACCTCACTAATCCCGATATTGCTAGATTAGTAGAGATTTGTCTTACTTCTACTTTTTTCTACTTTGAAGGGTAATTCTATGAGTAATAATGTGAGGTAGCCATGGGCTGCCCCTTATCCTTAGTTGTTGCAAATATTTTTATGGAAGACTTTGAATCCAAGGCTTTGGCCTCAACCCGTCTCTAACCCAAGCTATGGAAAATATTTGTAGATGACACTTGTGTCATCTGGCCTCATGGCCAAGAAAAGTTAGATCAATTTTTCCAGCATCTCAACAATCAATCTACCTCCATAAAGTTTACTATGGAGTAGGAAGTTGATGGGGTGCCTACCTTTTCTTGATGTTCTCATTTCAAAGAAGGATGATGGTTCTTTCTCCCACTAAGTGTTTTAGAAGAAAACTCATACTGAGCAATATCTTCATGTCAAGTCTCATCATTTCCCTGCTCAAAAGTTTGGTGTTCTCAACATGCTAGCTACTCGTACGCTGAGAATCTATGATGAAAACCACCATTATAAAGAGAAATTCCATGTCCTTAATGTTTTTTTAATTATGGATATAGTAGGAACTAGGATCTTAAATCTTTCCTTAAATCTAGCAAAGGTCCCAAGGTTAAGAAAGAACCTAAAGATCAAATCTCAGGGGTGCATCTCCATTTCATCCATGGGACCACTGACAAGGTTGCGAGAATCCTAAGGAAGCATAATGTTCGCTCAGCTTTTAGACCCCTTAACCCCATTTGTAGCTCCCTAAGATCTGTAAAAGAGCCTATTGACCGCAAGGATATGAAAGGTGTTTATGTTATTCCACGTTCTTATGGTACCCCCTATGTTGGTGAAATTGGGTGCTCTATTAATTAGAGGATTCGTGAGCACACAACTGACATCAAGCATGGGAGGACTTGGTCTTTAGCTTTGTCAGAACACGCGGAGCAGATTAAGCATCATATATGCATTGAGCAGGCCTTGGTTATTGCTAGGATTGTTCCTTTTCATCAACATAAGTTTAGGGAGGCCATTGAAAATGAAAGGAGGTCGAGTAATCTTAACATGGATGATGGCTAGAAAATTAGCAATTGTTAGATCCCTAACCTTTCCTCTTAGCCCCCCCCACCCAATGCCTTTTTTACCCTTCTTCATTCCTTTATTTTTATTGTTTTCCTTTCTCGTTTTAATTTTAGTTCCTATTTTATTCCCTTGACTCATGGATTGTTTGAATTTCCTTTGTGTTCCCTTTTATTTTCCTTTTTATTGTTATTTATTTGGTATTTATTGCCTTTATTTATTCATTATTATTTTTATTAATATTAATATTAATATTATTTATTTTTAATCCTAATTTATCTCATCATATTTCCCATAATAGTATTAATATAAGTTTATATATATTTTATTTAGTTTTAAATTAAGAAGAAGATAATAATTTTTCCTCTTAATAATTATTTATTGGGTTTAATTTCTTCATTTAGGTACATAAAATTTTACTAATATATATATTTTAAGTTTTTATTTAATTAAACATTATATATATATATATATAGATATTAACTAATTAATTAATTAATAAAGTTTCCCCTAACTCTTGGTCCAGTGAAATGTAGTTGTTTCTTTTGGTCAAAAGTAGTTGTTTATTTCTATCCATTTGAATGACCGGTCTCTCTATTTAAATTGTTTCCATGATTTGATTCTTTACCTTATCCTGATGATGAACCACACTTGTTGGTTCGAAACACATCACAAATTAATTTTGATGTGATTATTGCTGAAAACATGTCTCAGAAACTAAATACATATTATTTAAAATCAGTTAAACATATAACATTAAGGAAAGAAATAGTCCTTAATCTAGAACGAGAGAAAACAATAAAGGTTATATGTATAACCATGCATCATTTTACAAAACAAGATCTTAAAATGTGGAAATCCCTATAATCATGGATATTAGTAATACATTAGTCTACAAATTACCCTACACATTAATAGATTGAAAATACATTAATAATACATAAATTTGTACTTTAACAAATTGATAACATATTAACTATACATTAACACATGTCACCTATGGCTAAGTATGGTATTGTTCCCAAAGTAAGAAATAATAAACAATGTTATTGTGTGAAAAAAAAAATCACAATTTGACGAACAACAAGAAACATTCCAATTGGACATAAGAATGATGTCACAATGTGATGAACAAAAAATAATGTTTTAATTTGACATATAACAAATGCAATCACAATGTTATGAACAACAAAGAATGACATAATGTGACAACTAAAAAAGCACATTCCAATGTGATGACATTGAAATGCGACAAACAACAAACGACATTTCAAACTAACAAAGAACAAATGACGTCACAATGTGATGAACAACAAATGACATCATAATTTTGAAAAAAAAAAAAACATCATTGCTATATAACCCAGGTTTACCCATTTTAGAAGGATCACCTCGATTTATTACGTTTAATTGATTAACTTAAATTTATTGGGTTGACCTAGGTTTATTAACCTGACCTCATTTTACTTGGCTAACCTAGGTTTACTAAGTTAATAATACTCATTTAGGTCGACTTAGGTCTTTTAGGTTTACCTACATTTATTAAGTTTACTATGTTGGCCACATTTTATTATATTTACTAGGCTGACCTTGATTTACCATTTTAACTTAAGATTTCTAGGTTAGCCTAAGATGACCTAAGATTACAAGATTTACTAGGTTTCCCTAGGTTTTTTAAGTTTATTAGGATTACTAGGTTTATGAGGTTGACCTAAATTCACTTTGTTTAGTATATTTACTAGGTTGACCTAGTTAATGGGCTGATCTAGGTTTATATGGATATTAGTTTGACCTAGGTTACTAGGTGAACTAGGTTTACGAGGATAACCTAAATTCACTAGATTTATTAGATTTACTCAGTTTACCTATGTCACCATTAGAAATAACTTTCATATTGTTCCCAATGTGACAAACAATAATCATGCAATGTGGTGAACAAAAAACAACATCACAATGTGACATAAGAAAAACAAATTCACATTATGATAAACAATAAACAATGTCACAATTGGATTAAAAAATGATGGCTTGAAGTGACAAACAAGAAATAATGTTGTAGTTTCACAAACAAGAAATAAATTTCCATTTTCATTGTGATGAACAATAACCTATGTCATAATGTGAAAATAAACAACCCCATCACAAGTCAACCACATAGAAATGTGACAAACAACAAACAATAATTAAAATGAATAAAAACTAAATGATGTAATAATGTGATGAACAACGAATGACATTGAAACTTGGAAAAAAATAAACATCATCATAATCTGATCTAGGTTTATTAAATTTACAGGGTTGACCAACGTTTATTAGGTTCACCTACGTTTATTAAGTTTGTTAGGTGGATTTATGTTTACTAGGTTAACAAAGTTTACTACATTTACTAGCTTAAGCTATGTTTACTATGTTGACTTAGGTTTACTACATCAACAATAGTAAACCATGGTCAACCTTAATCATCTAGGTTGACAGACATTTCCGAAGTTGATGTATCTTTATTAAATTTACTAAGTTGACCTAGGTTTACTAGATTTACTAGGTTGATGTAGGCTTACTAGGTTAACTTATTAATATTATGTTTAACTAGGCTTAATGCATTGACCTACCTTTACTAAGATGACTAGGTTAACCTAGGTTTACTAGGCTAACTTAGGTTTATTAATCTTCCTAGGTTTACTAGGATATTAGTTTGACCTAGCTTACTAGGTTGACTAGGTTTACTGAGTTGTCTTAGGTTCACTAGCTATACTAGATTTTCTAGGTTTACCTAGGTTTAATATGTTAACCTACATTTACTAGGTGGACTAGATCTACTAGTTTGACCTACGGTTACTAGGTTGACTAGGTTGACCTATGTTTATAAGGTTGTCCAAGGTTTATTATGTTTACTATATTTACTAAGTTTATTATATCTATTATGTCAACCAATGTTTACTAGGTTGTCCTAAGTTTGCTAGCTTAACCATGGTTTACTAGGTTGTCCTAAGTTTTCTAGCTTAGCCATGGTTTAATAGGTTGACCTAAGTTGACTAGGATTACCAAGTAGACCTAGGTTATTAGGTTGACTAAGGGTTACTTAGGTTGACATAAAATTACTAGGTTTAATATGTTTACTAGGTTCACCTATGTTTAATAGGTTACTAGGTTGACATAGGTTTACTAGGTTGACCTAGGTTTATTAGGCTAACTTATGGTTTACTAGATTGACATAGGTATATTATGTTTAGTAAGTATACAATATTTAGTAGGATTATTAGGTTCACATAGTTTTTCTAAGTTTAAAAGATTTAATGGGTTGAACTATGTTTGTTAGGTTTACCTACATTGAGTAGGTTGACCTAGATTTGTAAGGTTTAGTAGGATAACCAGGTCTACCAAATTTACTAGGTGTTAGCTACCTATACCAATAGGTTTCATTTTTCATGATTGGCATGCGAAGTGCCAATATGATCTACTTTGGGGATGCAAAGATCTCATATTCTGATGGAAGACTCACATTTACATTTGGTTGATGCTGCCCTATTTCCCAATGGGTGATCCAAAAACCTAAGCTGGGTCAGGCCATGTTTCAATTTTGTTATAGATCAGAGAAAGAAGTCTGTCCAAGCAGTTCAATCTTGGCAGACAAAGTAGTTAGGTAGAGAAAGAAGGTTCCCAACTATTTAATCTGGGGCTTTGGAAGCAATAAGTATAGCCTTAGATAGAAAATCAAAAGAAAAGCCAAAGGAAAAGAAAAGGAACCTAAGGGTTTGCAAGTCCAAGTGCACCCTCCTTGAAGTAACAAAAAATGCTAGGAAATAGGCAGGGTAGGCAGTGGAAGGTTGCAGAAAGCTAAATCCAAGGATATCACTTGGAGTAAATCGAAGTGGCCATCAGCAGAAAAGGCAAGAGCAGTGGCCTAAGTGGCAAAGTGCTAAATCATCACTAACTTCCCTCATTCCCCTCAAAGTTTCTTACTAACCTCCCACGAGCACTGCAGGATCTGCCTGATCAGTCCTCCTTATACTCTTCATTTGTACAACTATTATGTCATAAATGACTTCTTTCTTTGAAAAGAAGCCACATTTCTTGTGTAAAAATTCTTTTCATTTTGAGCTACTTCCTAACTAAGTTTGAGTCCCAAAAAGCTTAGTAAACACCATTTCCCATTCTCATTCCCCCAAAGTACTGACTACTGACTGTATCTACACTAAATCCCTTATGTTTCCCTTCCCCCTACTATTATAACACCATGGTGTATAAACCCCTAAACATGTATAATATCCCCCCTTTTTAGCACTATAGCTAAATAAGTTTGTCTAAGGGAGACATTAGTCCACCAGGAACTATGGTCAACCCGACCTTGGGATTACTCTAACCTCTGGTCAGAGTAATAACCTGTACTAAGCCCTCACTTCCCCTCTTTTCGAAAATTTCACAAAAAACTCCTTTCCCTCTGCTTAAACCCACTTTTAATCCTTTTTTGCCCCCACAGATTAACTCATACCCCGAAAAAACCCACAAAAACCCCAAAACCTATAGTCCCGCGCCAAATAGTTGGGCGGGACACAACCGAAAATTGCGTGATTGATCAACAGCGCCCGCCAACCGTCGATCATCCGCCGCCCCCGATCCAACGGTGGGCAGTCGTTTTTAGATCCCGACCCGTCGCCCTTTAACCTCCGGGGAGATGGCGGTATTGGGGGCCGTACCCAGGACGCGTGGCAAGCAGTGGGGTTGTTCGGAGCGCCCCTCCCCGATACCGCATTTGCCCAAAGGTGGTGCGGGGAGACCGCTTACCACCCTCCCCGACACCGCCCCCACTGTCGCGTCGGCCACCACGTCACCATGACGTAATGCCACTCCCCACGCCCCGTGGCCCTCCACGTAGCCCTGCCACCGCCTTCGCCCACCACCGTGTCCAGCCACGCTGGCCTCCAGCTCAGCGTCCATGTCACCCTCCGTACCTCGGGCCCGCCATGACGTCATGCCGATGTCACTGGCGGAAAAAGCGCCAATGACCCTTTTTGTCCAAATTTGTCGTTAAAAACGCCCAAACTAGCCGTTTGTTGTCATTTTCACGCGAAAAAGACGCAGCCATTGTTAACATGTTCACCGCGAAACCGCCTCCGAGCCATCAAATTCGAAGTTGCGGCTGCCACAACTTGTCAATTCAGCTGCATTGAGCTCCCCCTGCTCGGCCCGAAGGCGTTCCGTGCTATTTTTCCAGGTATTCACCGCAAGTTCCTTGTTTCACCCCTATGCATGCCATTTCTATGCGAATTCTCTAATAAGCATCGGTCAAACCCTAAATTGCACACTGTCTACTACTCAATTTGCAATTAAATCAACCCACATTGCCCCAGCTCCATGAATTTGATATTCAAACGATAATTCACGGCTTGAAAATTACAAATTTAGCCCCGAGTTGCCCGGCATTGTTCCCTTTTGCTGGGTGGAGGCCCAAGTCTGCATGTCACCAAATTGAGGCCTGCACACCCTCTGCAATCATCCTCATCAATTCACAATCCCTGTGAATTTAGAAAAAAACAGCAGAGACAAGTCTGCCAAGCCTGCTTGTTCCACTCTGAAGAAAATTTCAAGCATTATCTACAGTAAGCATGTCACTTAAGCTTTGAGGAACCTTGCAAACCATTGCACTTATCTTGTTCCATTCACAAACTGCATAATGGCTGCTCCTGCACCCACAGCTCTCACTGTTGCGCCCATCAATCCACCAAATAAAGACCTGGAGTCCTTGCCTCTTGCTGACAGGGACTACCTCATCCAAGACTTTGTAGGCAACAGGGACCATTTGCAAACCTTTAGGCAATTGAGAGATGACTACCTGAATGGCAGGGATACATATGGGATATGGGAATCAAATCTGCCACACTACTGTCTCCCCTCTGTCAACATTTTTCCAGAGGTTATCTGCCTATGTGCTGAAAATTATGATGTACAGCACAGAGCTGTTAAGTCTCCATCTGGGAGCATCCTCTTTCACATTAATCCTGAATCCATCAATAAGATGCTCAACTTTGATCAAACTGAGCTGTTGTTCCCTTTTTCCATGAATTATCTGCTGGACACTGGTGCCAAGATGACCAGTGAGGATATTCAGAAAATCACCAAGACATTTATGAGGCCTGAATGCCAGCCCACAGGGCCACCTCCCTACTTGGATGTCTACTTTACTGAGGTAGGCAGACTTTTGTTGGACATGATTGCTTATGTGTTGGGATACAGAACCAGTGAGCATGTGGATGAAACAATGCTGGTATTGTTAGCTGCTTACAGCCCAGGCCAACCCCCTGCCCGCAAATATAACTTTGCCAAGTTCATAGCTAACAAGATTCATGATCAGTTGTGCAAAGTAGACAGATAGGGCGTCTTCAAGTATTCATCTTATATCTATCACCTTTTCATGTACTATCAGTCCGAGGTTTTTCCATGCTACATCAAAAAGCTGGACTTTAAAGGGGAAAGAAGATTTGTTATCTTCTGGACATCTATCTTTCACGAAGTCCAAAATTCACCCTATTCCTATTGTGAATTTATTGATCAATTTGTATACCCTGTCTCTTGCTTATTGATGAGGTCCCCTCCTCCCAGAATATCATTTGAAATACAGAAGGTCCTGCAGCTCTCCAAGAATTACAAAATAGGTGATTGGTACCTATATGAGGATCATACAGTCATCAGAGTCTATGGCTGTGAGCTCTGTCCATACAGTCTCCCAAAATATGTGCCTATGAGGATATTTGCCTTGGAGTATTATAGAAAGTTAATTCACTCTGACCTCACTCACTTTCACAGCTCCAAAAAGAAAGCCCATCTCAAGTTCAAGCACCACTTGGGCCCCTTCATCATGAATAAAAAAGAAGGATGGGAAGATGCTGACCTAATCCTCAAAGACAAATAAAAGCTATCACACAGTTTCTGGTGGGTCCCTTACGACCCTAAAGGCTTCATTACTGCTAGAAGAGTCAAGTACAGGCTACTAGGTTATAAGCATTGCAAATATACACACATTGAAAAATATGCCAACCAGCAAGAATGGCAGCACGATACTTTAATTGAAAAATTAACTGAAGAAGAGATAATGCAAAAGAATGTCAAGGAATTGGAAAAGACTCTTGACCTAGATTCTGTGCAGCAAGTACCCTTCAAACGACCGCACTCAGTAGGAGAAGGGACCTCGGCCACAAGAACTGCACCAGCCACACATGCACCTTCTACAATAGCACCAGGTACAGACAAAGGGAAAGGAATAATGGGTGCTGAAGAAGAAACCATGAAAGAAAATCCTGCCCCTTCAAGTGAGCAGCAACAAGGGCAGCAACCAGAGCAGCAACAAGAGCAGACTCCCCCTCCACAAACTGAGCCACCAACAGCTCCAATTTTGCAGACCCCAGCACAGGAGGAGAGGGGTACGAAAAGAGACAGAGAAGAGTCCACTCCTGCTAGTGGATCCTCCCAACAACCCCAGACCAAAAGGCAAAGGGCTGACTCCCCAGAGGTAGAAGACATCACTGAAGAAGTCCTTGACAGTTCAAGGAAAGACAGGGAGGGCAGCCAACATACAGGTACAAGCTCCTTTCAGCAGGAGCAAGGATTACAACTTGGTTTGGAGGTGTCCTCCTCCTCTCAGCAGAGCAAGAAGCCCAAAAGCACTAAGGCTTCTTTCAAGCAAATAAAGGCACAGAATGACTTGCTGAGGGTGGAAGTCTATAAACAATTTCTAAATGCAACACCAGCCCAGAAAGAAAGGCTAATGTCTGTATATGACATTCAAGAGGAGAAAATGATCCTCAGTCATTTCAAACCTACAGTGCCCCATCCAAAATCAGCTGCAGATTATGTGAAGACAAGGGTGGAGGTCATGGCCAAAGACATCCATCCCATGGACCAAATTGAACTCCACAAGAAAACTGGAGAGATGGTCTATGCAACCTTGGTGGACAGGGCAACCATGGCCCATGAACTAAAAGAGTCACTGAAAAATACCAACATTCAGTTGGATTTTGAAAGAATGTCCTCCCTAGCCAAAGACAACAGAATAAAATCACTTGAGGACATCATTATCGACCTAGGACATGATCCTAAGGATCCAAAGGGTGTAAGGGCCCTTATGAAGAAAAAGGAGGATAACCTCAATGCATTGAAGAAGAGGTTGAGACTGCTGCCCACAGAGCACCCTCAAACAGCAGAATTACAGCAGGAAAAATAGGCCGATGAGCAGCTTGAACTTATAATGCAGCTCAACCAGAAAGTCATCGATTTAGAGAAGGAGCTTGAAGGAGCATTACAAGATAAGCAGGGGGAATCCACATCCCAAGCTCCTCCAACTACTTCAACCACTGCAACAACTACAGAGGTAGCAGTGGCTCCCACAACAGAAGCAACAGCAACAACAACAGCTCCAGATTCCAGCACAAGCGTGGAAGAATTGACTAAGGCCATTAAAGAAATGGAGCTCCAGGGAAATGAAATAAAACAGGCCAAGGAAAAATTGGCAGAATTAGATGCCAAATATGATAAATCAAAAATGACTGTGGCAGAACAAGGCAGAGAAATAAAGGCCCTAAAAGAAAAGATAAAGGCCTTGGAGAAGGAGCTGAATCTGGAAAGAACCATGGCTGAAATAAAAAGGATTCTATGGGCCAAAATTGACCAATCCATCACTAAACAATGGAAGTCAATTAAAACTATACATGAGCAAATGGATTTAATTGGCCAAGCACAGACAGAGATTCAGAGGGCCAAGACAGCGCTGGGAAACAGGCCTGACCAGGCCAATAGAATGATAGACTTTTTGAACAGACAAGAAAAGGAGGAACTGGCAGCCATTGGCATAGTCAACAGAATAGAGGCTCTCCTCACAGCTAAAAAGGTACTCACTCTCAGGAATTATGTACAAACTGTGGAGAGGAAGTGCTATGAAATACAGGCTGAGGTGGATGAGTACCAACTCAAAATGGCAGCACTGCAAGCAAAAGGACTGCCCAGCCTACTAAGCGGTGCAGGAAGACTGATCTCCAGAGAGCAATATACCAACAGAATGGCAACTTATATTGAAAATCAAATCACTGCATCTGGCAGTACTTCTGAGGAAACAGGGCCTCCAACAGGACAAAGCCTATACAATAAACTTGAAGGCCTGTTTTTTATTGAAAATGAGGTAAAGCACCTTTTTGAAATTCCTCCAAATTTTTATAGATATACAGAGGCCGATGAAACTTTAGTAAAAATTCGAAGACATCAGTTGCCCAAGGAGGATTGGTGGCAGGCAATGCTTCAAATTTTGCCACGATAGCCTCAGTTGCTCGGTCATTGCCAGCTCCAACTCACTAGAAGACAAACAGCAAAATAAAGTCAGCATTTAAGGCAGCTGAAAGGTGACTCAGCACATGGACAACGACAGCTAGCCCAAAGGATAAGAAAATACGCAAATTTTGGACAGCGTATCCCCAACCGACTCCAACAACCACCAAGTCAACAGTTTCTGACTATTTTGGACAGCTAAAGCACTGAAGAATTATTACAGCATTAACTTTCTCAGCTACAAATCTCCAAGAGTTGGCATAACATTAATGAGCCATTAAGTCATTTCCTTGATATTTTTTCTCATGTAAATTTTGTATATATACCCCCCTTAGCAACGCATTAGGGGCTGGTGATTTTCACTCTGAGGCAAATGTATTGTACACTTTCAGATTATCTAATACAAAGGGCTGGATCAGCTCAGTGATTTCCTGAAAATTTGATGTCTTGCTGATGACATGCGTGCTGTTACAGAATTCTTGTGTTGTCTGATGGAATAATAAGTTTTTCTCAATCTCTGTTTTGTCTTCTTATGTTATTAAATCATGCTCATGTTTGACTGATCTAGCAATAGAGAAACGGGATAGTGCAGGATATGTTTGGTTACACCTTGTGCTCAATCTTTTATTGTTGTAAATGTTTTCTTCAAAATTAACTATGGACATGAATTCTTAATTGCTCATGTCTTTTTTCATTAATTCTATAAATATGAATGTTATCTAGAAATTCTTCACTACTTCTAAATAATATTCTCACTTTTTCTGCATATCAGTTTATTGGAAGATTCTTAATTGTCTTTCATAAACTGGATAAATCACACTTAATCACAATTTCAAAGCGTTGTTTCTCAGAAACTTATCTAGCTCTGCAGCATCACTACTGTATCAACACAGAACACCAAACAACTAAAGGACCACTGACTCCATGCCCAATGGCCTAAAACATTCTAGTGAGCACATATATATCTTGACTGAAATCATCATCCAACAATGTCCAAAAACAAACCTTGAGCATCATAGCTAGCCTAAGATATTACAGAAACAAAGCTAAAACATAAAGAGAGAGCCCTCTCTGGTCATAGGTAGGCTAGAACCTGTGACCCAAAGTTTGGTTAGTGTTTACCTCGGTCGTATTCCGTTGGGAGTCAAAGGGAACAACCTGAGTGTTAAAATAATTGACGACTCCACTGGGAAAGAGCATATTTTTTCAAACTGTTGTCTGTCTTTAGACAGTGGTTCTAGAAACAGCTTGAGCAGTCCCTTGAAATAGTTCTAAAAATATTCCAAAAACATACTCAAAAAACAAGTTCAGAAGCTGGCTCCCAAGAAGAATCCGCGATATACAAGGTCTAATCCTGACCCCAATCCACCAACTGTTTTTGAAAATCCTAATACAATACCTAAAATCATTAGGAAGCAGCAAGGATAGGAAACTCTTGCTGATTTGAGTCCTGAGACAGCTTACCCAAAACCTGTTCCAACTCCAATCAAGGTTCTATTTAGGTCTACCCCTGATTCCCCCAGTTCACCATCCACATCTCAAAGCCCTCCTTTCACACCTCCATCCACTGCACATATTTCCTTGACCAACACTCTAGTTTCTACCGTTCCCATTACCCCTGTTGTACCAGTCGTTCATGTTATCCCAGTTATCCCAGTCAATCCTATAAATCCTGCAACTATGGCTAATAGATATGCACCCCTGCAGTTGCCTGCTAATCCTGCAGCTCTACCTCAGGACTACCAATCCAAGATCTCATATTTTGACTCCACTGGCCCTTTCACAGCAATTCAGCATGCCAAAAGGATGCAAGACCATTTTGAGAACTATGAAATAGATGATGACAGTGCGAGAATGATAATCTTTGTTCAGAGCCTGACAGGGGATGTAAGAACTTGGTTTAGATCGTTGGCTGTAAAGACCATCACAACTCCTGATGAGCTTTACCAAGCCTTTACTAACAGATGGGAGAAAAAGAAAGATCCCCTGCACATACTTGGTGAATATGATACAATCAAACGAGGTCCTCAAGAGACCGTTTTGGAGTATTGTGCAAGATTCAACAATGTATATAACGCAATACCACAGAATTTAAGACCTCCTCCCGATTTAGCCTTGTACAAATTTCCTGATCGTTTTGACCCTAATATGGCATATCAGTTGAAGGAAAGAGCCCCTGAAACCCTTGAAGATGCCCAAAAGGTTGCTGTCAGAGTAGAGGCTAACCTGATTGCCAAAAGAAACAGGGCAAGATTGGAAAAGAGAACCACCTTCAAAGAAGAACCCTCAACCTTTGATCAAAAACTGGATGCAATACTCACTGGTATGAAGAGATTGGGTGATAGAGTAGAATCAGTTGAGAGAAAGTCATCATGGGAAGCACCACAAAATAACCCTATCAGGAATCCCAATTTTAGGAGAAATCAAAACCCAAACGTTGGCAAGGCCGGTTCTGATCCAGACATAAGACCTCCGTTCCAGGAAAACTATACTGAGGCAGCCACTTCGAATGAGCAAACAGATGACACCCACATTAACCTGATGGGTCTGAATGATGAGCAGCAAGTTTTTCTGAGTCAAGAGGATCATAAGGATGATGAAATTCAACAATTCCAAACCAGGTCAGGGGAGTCATTTGGCTTTAAACAAGGCTATGACACAACTGTTTATGACGTTCATAAGCAATACAAGCTAAGAAGCAGAACTATAAATGTAACACAGCCTGAAAAAACAAAGGATAGCCAGCAGCCCAAAAGAGCCATAGTCACAGAGCCAAATGACACAATTGATTCAGTTACAAATGAAGTAACCGTTCAAGAAGTCACTGAACCATTGCCCTCAAAACAACAGCCTATGGCTACATCACCCTTGCAGCCCAATCCAAGTAACACTCCTCAAGAGATGAGTAAGAAGGACAAGCCTCAAGATCAAGATAAGAATCAAGAAGAAAACCTAGTGAACAAGGAAAAGGCTGTCACCCACAACACCAAGATCCAATCTGAAAGACCCTTTGACTTAGAAGCTGAAATTGGCAAATTGAAGGTAGCTATTCCTCTTTCAGAACTAGCCAAGAATGACATTTATAAACAACAAATCAAGAAGTCCCTACAACTTACTCGTAATAAAGATAATGTCAATGTGTTGGATGACACCCCAGAATTGCTTTTCGGTCCAGAGGTTGATGGAAAGACAGCAGTTACAGGGATCTTACCTTTCTATGTCAGCCTGCATGTTCATGATAAGATACTACACAATGCAATGTTTGACTCAGGTGCCTCTCACAACCTGATGCCTAAATCAGTCATGGAGAGATTGAATCTAGATATTACAAGACCATATAAGGACCTATTCTCATTTGACTCCAGCCAAGTTAAGTGTTTAGGCTTAATAAAAGACTTATGTGTGTCCCTTGTTCAGTACCCAGATAAAAAAATTCTAATGGATGTTGTAGTTGCTGATATCTCACCTAAATATGGGATGCTCTTATCAAGATCATGGGGGGCTAAACTCCAAGGTTCCCTACAACTAGACATGTCATATGCCACCATCTCGGTCTTTGGTCAACCCAAGAGGTTATATAGAGAGTCACTTATGAAATACATGGTCAGCAGTGATGAAAAACCTCAAAACTTTCCCATATATGTTGTCCATTCTGACATAGACTCCTATATTCTCTTCAATGATAATACAGGTCCCACAAATGATGAAGAAAACCAGACACTCAAACAAGATCAGCATATAAATGAAGAAACTGTTGTTCAAGAAATAATGATTGAGAAATCAATTAACAAAACTGTTCAAGAAGGAAAACCAAATGTAAGCCAATATCTCAAGTTGTTGATGCTAACTCCCATAACAGTTGACAATTCTTCCCTTAACCAAGAAGTCCTCTGGTTTCTTGAATTCGATGGGTCAGTCAACAAATTAGGGGCAGGAGTATGGGTTTGGATACATAATAAACAAAACAGTCATGCAGATAGCCGAGCCTATAGGTTAAACTTCATGTGCATCAACAATATGGCAGAATATGAAGCTCTCTTACTAGGCCTCAAGCTAGTAAAATCCTTACAAGCCATAAAAGTTTCAATCCTAGGAGACTCAGACTTGGTTATCCAACAAGTAAAGGGTAATTTTGTCACCAATGAAAAAAGACTAGGATCTTATAGATCTGTTGCTACTGAACTACTAAAGTCCTTCACTGAATTTCAAATTACCAAAATTCCTAGAACCCATAACCTGCATGCTCAAGTTTGGCTACATTTGCAAGCACTTGTAAACTTCCTTTTGAACCCCAGCATTGTTTTACAGCCGAGGTAAAACACAGACCTTTTGTCCCAAACAATGTCAAGGACTGGCAAGTGTTTGAGGATGATACCCACATAAATCAATTTTTGACTTTGCAGCAAGAATTTTCAGGGCTAAACATTGATATGGAGGCTGCGAGTGATTCACAAACACCAGGTGAACAGCACCAAACAAGTATTTCACCCAAAACAGCAAACCAAATGTTACATCCAACCATTTTTAACAAAGAAAACCTACAAGAACTTAAACAAATCAGTAGTGAGGAGATAGCTGAAAATGAAGCTGAAATTATACAACTGAAAGACAACTTCCTCCCAACAGGCCTCACTCCCTTGGAAGACATTTTCGACTCAAATGATATTCTCAGGAAGCCAAAATTGCAGCCCCTCAATACTACCATAGAAGAGTGTAACATTGGAACTGCAGAACAACCCAAGATAATTAAATTGTCTGCATCTTTACCACCTGATCAGAAGCCTAAATACATTGACCTCTTTAAAGAATTCCAAGATGTCTTTGCATGGAGTTATGAGGATTTAAAATCCTATGACACCTCTGTTATTCAACACACTATCCCTCTCAAGCCAAATCAAAAACCCTTTAAGCAAAAATTGAGGAGAATCAATCCTATGCTTCTCCCAGCAATGGAGCAAGAGGTACAAAAAATGTTTAAGGCTGGCATCATAGCACCAATCAGATTTTTTGATTGGGTTTCAAATTTGGTTCCTACCAGAAAGAAAACTGGTGAAATAAGGCTTTGTGTTGATCTAAGGAACTTGAATCAAGTGTCCTTGAAAGATAATTACCCCTTACCCAAGATGGATCACATCTTGCAAAGAGTAGTAGGGGCCTCACGAATTTCTTTACTTGATGAATTCTCAGGTTTCAACCAGATCCTAGTTCACCCTGATGATCAGGACAAAACAACATTTACAACCCCATGGGGAACCTTCAAATATGTAAAAATGCCTTTTGGATTGAAGAATGCAGGGGCTACATTTCAAAGAGCAATGGATATTGCTTTTGCAAAAGAGATTCATGACTTCCTTGTCATTTATTTAGATGATCTCACACCTTTCTCAAAATCTGACCAAGAACATTTGAAACATCTAAGGCAAATATTCATAACTTGTAGGAAATATGGAATTTCTTTAAATCGCAAGAAATCCCTGTTTGGTTTAGAAGAAGGTAAGCTGTTAGGTAACATCATTTCAAAGGATGGCATTAGAATTGACCCAGATAGGATACATGCTATCTTACAAATGCCCCACCCTAGAAACACCAAAGAATTACAAGCCTTCTTGGGAAAGATTAACTTTCTAAGGAGGTTTATCCCAAACTTAGCAGAATTGATCAGATTACTGAATAACATGCTAAAGAAGGATTCAAAAGTGAAATGGACAGTAGAAGCAAATCAAGATTTTGAAGGTATAAAATTGGCCCTTACCCAAGCTCCAGTCTTAACAAATCCTAAATTTGATAGAGAATTCATCATTTTCTCTTTTGCCTCCCAGCATACCATTGCTGCTGTCTTATTACAGAAAGATGACCAAGGAAATGAGAAACCCATTGCTTTCTTTAGTAGAGCTCTTAGAGATGCACCTCTGAAATATCAAATCATGCAGAAGAAAGCTTATGCTTTGGTCAAAGCCATCAAAGACTTTAGGATTTACATCCTATACTCCCATGTTATAGCTTATGTACCAAGTCCCATTGTGAAAGACATACTTACTCAAGAGAACTTAGAGGGCAGAAGAGGAAAATGGATTGCCAACATCTTGGAATTTGATATTGAAATAAAACCTACAAAACTGATAAAAGGGCAAGGTTTGGCCAAACTAATGACAGAAGCAAACTTTCAAGCCTTAGACATTAACCAACTGGACAGTGAACCAGAGCTGGCGACTCCAAAGATCAACGTAGCCTTTGAACAATCCCCTTGGTATTATGATATATGTTATGTGTTACAAAACCTGTGTGCTCCCTCAGGATTGTCCAGAACTAAATGTAGGTTCCTAAAAATGAAAGCTTCAAAATTTTGTGTCATGGGTGGCAATTTTCTTTGGAAAAACCAAGAGGGTATATTGTTAAACTGCTTAATTGAGAGTGAGACTAACAAAATCATGGAAGAATTTCATGCAGGTGATTGTGGTGGACACTTGTATTGGAAGTCCACTGTGGATAAAATACTGACGGCTGGTTACTATTGGCCCACCTTGTTCTCTGATGTTAAAAAGTTTTCTACCTCATGCCACAAATGTCAAATGTTTGAGGGAAAGAGAAAATTACTGCCACTCCCTTTAAGGCCTATTGCAACAGAGAGACCGTTTCAGCAATGGGGCTTGGATTTCATTGGGGAAATTCATCCCTCATCTTCAGGCCAACATAGATGGATCCTCACAGCCACAAACTACTTCACCAAATGGATTGAAGCCATCCCATGTAGACAGGTGAATGATTCAACAATCATTCAATTTTTGGAGAATAACATATTGTCTAGATTTGGCTGCCCCAACAAGATAATAACAGACAATGCTGCTGCTTTTAGATCCAAGAAGATGGTGAACTTCTGCCACAAATTTCATATTACTTTGGGCCATTCCACTGCATACTACCCTCAAGGGAATGGCCTAGCTGAATCATCAAATAAAAGCCTTGTGAACATCATAAAGAAGGTGTTGGAAGAAAATAAGAAGAATTGGCATAAGAAGCTTGTGAATGCCTTATGGGCAGATAGACTAACAACCAAGAGGTCCATTGGGGTCAGCTCATATGAGTTAGTTTATGGATTAGAAGCCAAATTTCCTTCATCACTAGGGGTACCTGTCATGAAGTTACTCCAAGAAAGTCAAGCTGAGCCAAATGACATGCAGAGAAGGATCAATCAGATAATATGTCTGGAGCAAAGCAGAGATCAAGTGTATAGCAGAGTTCAAATCCTACAAGAAAAGCTGAAGAAAGCCTTTGACAGAAGAACTAAGGCTGAAGATTTCTTCATAGGTGACAAAGTGCTTAAGTGGGATTCAAGAAGAGAAGACAAGGGTAAGCATGGAAAATTTAACTCCCTTTGGAGAGGGCCTTTTGTCATACAAGCATTACAGGGAAATAACACTTATTTTTTGGAAAATTTGGATGGCACTGACTTAGGTGAAGGTCCTGTAAACGGCAGGATGTTGAAGCACTATTTCGACTACTTTCCATGTATATAACAGAGTTTCCCCTTCTGTACATAATCAGCTATATATATTTTCTTTCAGCACATAAATAGTTCAGTTTGAGAAGCTACTACAAATAAGAAGAAAGGGGCTTTATATGCCAGAAATTCCGCAGAGGTAATAGCCTCCAGTTTTGGAGTACAAAGAGAGAATTTTCAGATTTTGGTAAGAACAGATCAAGGGCCAAGGCATTCTGACCTACTGTTCTTGGTCTTTCAAGAAGAAAAACCATCCCCAAGTGGAGCCACTGTTAGCTACCTATACCAATAGGTTTCATTTTTCATGATTGGCATGGGAAGTGCCAATATGATCTACTTTGGGGATGCAAAGATCTCATATTCTGATGGAAGACTCACATTTACATTTGGTTGATGCTGCCCTATTTCCCAATGGGTGATCCAACAGCCTAAGCTGGGTCAGGCCATGTTTCAATTTTGTTATAGATTAGAGAAAGAAGTCTATCCAAACAGTTCAATCTTGGCAGACAAAGTAGTTAGGTAGAGAAAGAAGGTTCCCAACTGTTTAATCTGGGGCCTTGGAAGCAATAAGTATAGCCTTAGATACAAAATCAAAAGAAAAGCCAAAGGAAAAGAAAAGGCACCTAGGGGTTTGCAAGTCCAAGTGCACCCTCCTTGAAGTAACAAAAAATGCTAGGAAATAGGCAGGGTAGGCAGTGGAAGGTTGTAGAAAGCTAAATCCAAGGACATCACTTGGAGTAAATCGAAGTGGCCATCAGCAGAAAAGGCAAGAGCAGTGGCCTAAGTGGCAAAGTGCTAAATCATCACTAACTTCCCTCATTCCCCTCAAAGTTTCTTACTAACCTCCCATGAGCACTGCAGGATCTGCCTGATCAGTCCTCCTTATACTCTTCATTTGTACAACTTTTATGTCATAAATGACTTCTTTCTTTGAAAAGAAGCCACATTTCTTGTGTAAAAATTCTTTTCATTTTGATCTACTTCCTAAGTAAGTTTGAGTCCCAAAAAGCTTAGTAAACACCACTTCCCATTCTCATTTCCCCCCAGTACTGACTATTGACTGTATCTACACTAAATCCCTTATGTTTCCCTTCCCCCTACTATTATAACACCATGGTGTATAAACCCCTAAACATGTATAATATCCCCCCTTTTTAGCACTATAGCTAAATAAGTTTGTCTAAGGGAGACATTAGTCCACCAGGGACTATGGTCAACCCGGCCTTGGGATTACTCTAACCTCTGGTCAGAGTAATAACCTGTACTAAGCCCTCACTTCCCCTCTTTACGAAAATTTCACAAAAACCCCTTTCCCTCTGCTTAAACCCACTTTTAATCCTTTTCCCCCCCACAGATTAACTCATACCCCGAAAAAACCCACAAAAACCCCAAAACCTATAGTCCCGCGCCACAAATATTAAATTGAATGTTTTAATAGTCGGGCGGGACCCAACCTAAAACTGCGTGATTGATCAACAGCGCCCGCCAACCATCGATCATCCGTCGCCCCCGATCCAACGGTGGGCGGTCGTTTTTAGATCCCGACCCGTTGCCCTTTAACCTCCGGGGAGATGGCGGTATTGGGGGCCGTACCCAGGACGCGTGGCAAGCAGCGGGGTTTTTCGAAGCCCCCCTCCCCGATGCCTTTGCCCAAAGGTGGTACGGGGAGACCGCTTACCACCCTCCCCGATACCGCCCCTCCACTGTCGCGTCGGCCCCCACGTCACCATGACGTAATGCCACTCCCCGCGCCCCTGCGCCCCGTGGCCCTCCACGTAGCCCTACCACCGCCTCCGCCCACCACCGTGTCCAGCCACGCTGGCCTCCAGCTCAGCGTCCATGTCACCCTCCGTACCTCAGGCCCGCCATGATGTCATGCTGACGTCACTGGCAGAAAAAGCGCCAATGACCCTTTTTGTCCAAATTTGTCGTTAAAAACGCTCAAACTAGCCATTTGTTGTCATTTTCACGGGAAAAAGACGCAGCCATTGTTAACCTGTTCACCGCGAAACCACCTCCGAGCCATCAAATTCGAAGTTGCGGCTGCCACAACTTGTCAATTCAGCTGCATTGAGCTCCCCCTGCTCGGCCCGAAGGCGTTCCATGCTATTTTCCAGGTATTCACTGCAAGTTCCTTGTTTCGCCCCTATGCATGCCATTTCTATGCGAATTCTCCAATAAGCATCGGTCAAACCCTAAATTGCACACTGTCTACTACTTAATTTGCAATTAAATCAACCCACATTGCCCCAGCTCCATGAATTTGATATTCAAACAATAATTCATGGCTTGAAAATTACAAATTTAGCCCCGAGTTGCCCGGCATTGTTCCCTTTTGCCGGGTGGAGGCCCAAGCCTGCATGTCACCAAATTGAGGCTCGCACACCCTCTGCAATCATCCTCATCAATTCACAATCCCTGTGAATTTACCAAAAAACAGCAGAGACAAATCTGCCAAGCCTGCTTATTCCACTTTGAAGAAAATTTCAAGCATTATCTACAGTAAGCATGTCACTTAAGCTTTGAGGAACCTTGCAAACCATTGCACTCACCTTGTTCCGTTCACAAACTGCATAATGGCTGCTCCTGCACCCACAGCTCTCACTGTTGCCCCCATCAATCCACCAAATAAAGACCTGGAGTCCTTGCCTCTTGCTGACAGGGACTACCTCATACAAGACTCTGTAGGCAACAGGGACCATTTGCAAACCTTCAGGCAATTGAGAGATGACTACCTGAATGGAAGGCATACATATGGGATATGGGAATCAAATCTGCCACACTACTATCTCCCCTCTGTCAACATTTTTCCAGAGGTTATCCGCCTATGTGCTGAAAATTATGATGTACAACACAGAGCTGTTAAGTCTCCATCTGGGAGCATCCTCTTTCACATTAATCCTAAATCCATCAATAAGATGCTCAACTTTGATCAAACTGAGCTGCTGTTCCCTTTTTCCATGAATTATCTGCTGGACACTGGTGCCAAGATGACCAGTGAGGATATTCAGAAAATCACCAAGACATTTATGAGGCCTGAATGCCAGCCCACAGGGCCACCTCCCTACTTGGATGTCTACTTTACTGAGGTAGGCAGAATTTTGTTGGACATGATTTCTTATGTGTTGGGATACAGAACCAGTGAGCATGTGGATGAAACAATGTTGGTATTGTTAGCTGCTTATAGCCCAGGCCAACCCCCTGCCCGCAAATATAACTTTGCCAAGTTCATAGCTAACAAGATTCATGATCAGTTGTGCAAAGTAGACAGACAGGGCATCTTCAAGTATTCATCTTATATCTATCACCTTTTCATGTACTATCAGTCCGAGGTTTTTCCATGCTACATCAAAAAGCTGGACTCTAAAGGGGAAAGAAGATCTGTTATCTTCTGGACATCTGTCTTTCACGAAGTCCAAAATTCACCCTATTCCTATTGTGAATTTATTGATCAATTTGTATACCCTGTCTCTTGCTTATTGATGAGGTCCCCTCCTCCCAGAATATCATTTGAAATACAGAAGGTCCTGCAGCTCTCCAAGAATTACAAAATAGGTGATTGGTACCTATATGAGGATCATACAGTCATCAGAGTCTATGGCTGTGAGCTCTGTCCATACAGGCTCCCAAAATATGTGCCTATGAGGATATTTGCCTTGGAGTATTATAGGCAGTTAATTCACTCTGACCTCACTCACTTTCACAGCTCCAAAAAGAAAGCCCATCTCAAGTTCAAGCACCACTTGGGCCCCTTCATCATGAATAAAAAAGAAGGATGGGAAGATGCTGACCTAATCCTCAAAGACAAATACAAGCTATCACACAGTTTCCGGTGGGTCCCTTACGACCCTGAAGGCTTCATTACTGCTAGAAGAGTCAAGTACAGGCTACTAGGTTATAAGCATTGCAAATATCCACACATTGAAAAATATGCCAACCAGCAAGAATGGTAGCAGGATACTTTAATTGAAAAATTAACTGAAGAAGAGATAATGCAAAAGAATGTCAAGGAATTGGAAAAGACTCTTGACCTAGATTCTGTGCAGCAGGTACCCTTCAAACGACCACACTCAGCAGGAGAAGGGACCTCGGCCACAAGAACTGCACCAGCCACACAGGCACCTTCTATAGCAGCACCAGGTACAGACAAAGGGAAAGGAATAATGGGTGCTGAAGAAGAAACCGTGAAAGAAAAGCCCGCCCCTTCAAGTGAGCAGCAACAAGGGCAGCAACTAGAGCAGCAACAAGATCAGACTCCCCCTCCACAAATTGAGCCACCAACAACTCCAATTTTGCAGACCCCAGCACAGGAGGAGAGGGGTACGAAAAGAGATAGAGAAGAGTCCACTCCTGCTAGTGGATCCTCCCAACAACCCCAGACCAAAAGGAAAAGGGCTGACTTCCCAGAGGTAGAAGACATCACTGAAGAAGTCCTTGACAGTTCAAGGAAAGACAGGGAGGGCAGCCAACATACAGGTACAAGCTTCTTTCAGCAGGAGCAAGGATTACAACTTGGTTTGGAGGTGTCCTCCTCCTCTCAGCAGAGCAAGAAGCCCAAAAGCACTAAGGCTTCTTTCAAGCAAATAAAGGCACAGAATGACTTGGTGAGGGTGGAAGTCTATAAACAATTTCTAAATGCAACACCAGCCCAGAAAGAAAGGCTAATGTCTGTATATGACATTCAAGAGGAGAAAATGATCCTCAGTTATTTCAAACCTACAGTGCCCCATCCAAAATCAGCTGTAGATTATGTGAAGACAAGGGTGGAGGTCATGGCCAAAGACATCCATCCCATGGACCAAATTGAACTCCACAAGCAAACTAGAGAGATGGTCTATGCAACCTTGGTGGACAGGGCAACCATGGCCCATGAACTAAAAGAGTCACTGAAAAATACCAACATTCAATTGGATTTTGAAAGAATGTCCTCCCTAGCCAAAGAAAACAGAATAAAATCACTTGAGGACATCATTATCGACCTAGGACATGATCCTAAGGATCCAAAGGGTGTAAGGGCCCTTATGAAGAAAAAGGAGGATAACCTCAATGCATTGAAGAAGAGGTTGAGACTGCTGCCCACAGAGCACCCTCAAACAACAGAATTACAGCAGGCAAAATAAGCCAATGAGCAGCTTGACCTTATAATGCAGCTCAACCAGAAAGTCATCGATTTAGAGAAGGAGCTTGAAGGAGCATTACAAGATAAGCAGGGGGAATCCACATCCCAAGCTCCTCCAACTACTTCAACCAGTGCAACAACTACAGAGGTAACAGTGGCTCCCACAACAGAAGGAGCAGCAACAACAACAGCTCCAGATTCGAGCACAAGCGTGGAAGAATTGACTAAGGCCATTAAAGAAATGGAGCTCCAGGCAAATGAAATAAAACAGGCCAAGGAAAAATTGGCAGAATTAGATGCCAAATATGATAAATCAAAAATGACTGTGGTAGAACAAGGCAGAGAAATAAAGGCCCTAAAAGAAAAGATAAAGGCCTTGGAGAAGGAGCTGAATCTGGAAAGCACCATGGCTGAAATAAAAAGGATTCTATGGGCCAAAATTGACCAATCCATCACTAAACAATGGAAGTCAATTAAAACTATACATGAGCAAATGGATTTAATTGGCCAAGCACAGACAGAGATTCAGAGGGCCAAGACAGCGCTGGGAAACAGGCCTGACTAGGCCAATAGAATGATAGACTTTTTGAACAGACAAGAAAAGGAGGAACTGGCAGCCATTGGCATAGTCAACAGAACAGAGGCTGTCCTCACAGCTAAAAAGGTACTCACTCTCAGGAATTATGTACAAACTGTGGAGAGGAAGTGCTATGAAATACAGGCTGAGGTGGATGAGTACCAACTCAAAATGGCAGCACTACAAGCAAAAGGACTGCCCAGCCTACTAAGCGGTGCAGGAAGACTGATCTCCAGAGAGCAATATACCAATAGAATGGCAACTTTTATTGAAAATCAAATCACTACATCTGGCAGTACTTCTGAGGAAACAGGGCCTCCAACAGGACGGAGCCTATACAATAAACTTGAAGGCCTGTTTTTTATTGAAAATGAGGTAAAGCACCTTTTTGAAATTCCTCCAAATTTTTACAGATATACAGAGGCCGATGAAACTTTAGTAAAAATTCGAAGACATCAGTTGCCCAAGGAGGATTGGTGGCAGACAATGCTTCAAATTTTGCCACGATAGCCTCAGTTGCTCGGTCATTGCCAGCTCCAACTCACTAGAAGACAAACAACAAAATAAAGTCAGCATTTAAGGCAGCTGAAAGGTGACTCAGCACATGGACAACGACAGCTAGCCCAAAGGATAAGAAAATACGCAAATTTTGGACAGCGTATCCTCAGCCGACTCCAACAGACACCAAGTCAACAGTTTCTGACTATTTTGGACAGCTAAAGCACTGAAGAATTATTACAGCATTAACTTTCTCAGCTACAAAGCTCCAAGAGTTGGCATAACATTAATGAGCCATTAAGTCATTTCCTTGATATTTTTTCTCATGTAAATTTTGTATATATACCCTCCTTAGCAACACATTAGGGGCTGGTGATTTTCACTCTGAGGCAAATGTATTGTACACTTTCAGATTATCTAATACAAAGGGCTGGATCAGCTCAGTGATTTCCTGAAAATTTGATGTCTTGCTGATGACATGCGTGCTGTTACAGAATTCTTGTGCTGTCTGATGGAATAATAAGTTTTTCTCAATCTCTGTTTTGTCTTCTTATGTTATTAAATCATGCTCATGTTTCACTGATCTAGCAAAAGTGAAAAGGGATAGTGCAGGATATGTTTGGTTACACCTTGTGCTCAATCTTTTAATGCTGTAAATGTTTTCTTCAGAATTAACTATGGACATGAATTCTTAATTGCTCATGTTTTTTCATTAATTCTATAAATATGAATGTTATCTAGAAATTCTTCACTACTTCTAAATAATATTCTCACTTTTTCTGCATATCAGTTTATTGGAAGATTCTTAATTGCCTTTCATAAACTGGATACATCACACTTAATCACAATTTCAAAGTGTTGTTTCTCAGACACTTATCTAGCTCTGCAGCATACCTACTGTATCAACACAGAACACCAAACAACTAAAGGACCACTGACTCCATGCCCAATGGCCTAAAAAATTCTAGTGAGCACATATATATCTTGACTGAAATCATCATCCAACAAAGTCCAAAAACAAACCTTGAGCATCATAGCTAGCCTAAGATATTACACAAAAAAAGCTAAAACATAAAGAGAGAGCCCTCTCTGGTCATAGGTAGGCTAGAACCTGTGACCCAAAGATTGGTTAGTGGTTACCTCGGCCGTATTCCCTTAGGAGTCAAAGGGAACAACCTGAGTGTTAACACTAGGTTGACCTAGGTTTATTAGGCTTACTAGGTTTACTAAGTTGACCCATGTTTACTAGGTTTACCATGTTGGCCTAGTTTTTCCATGCATATTAGATTAAGATAAGTTTACTAGGTTTACTTGATTTACTAGGTTTACTTAGGATTACTAGGTTGACCTATGTTTTCTAATTTTACCTACATTTATTAGGTTGACTTAGGATTGCTAGGGTGACCTAGGTTTACTAAGTTGGCCTAGGTTGAGTAAGTTGACCCATCCTTACCAAGTTAACCAAGTTTTATTAGGATTAATATGTTCATGTATATTTATTAGGGTGACAACATTTATGAGATTTACTAGGCTAACATATGTTTACTAGGTTAACCTAGGTTTATCAAATTAACCATGGTTTAATATGTTCACCTAGATCAACATAGATTTACTATGTTTAATAGATTTATTGGGTTTACTTAGGTTTACTAGCATGACCTAGGTTTACTAAGCTTAATAATTTTATGTTAGGTTTACTAGGTTGACTTAGCTTTCTTACGATGATGAATAACTTACTAGGTTGACATAGGATTATTAGGTTTACTAGGTTCACTAGATTTTCTAAGTTTGTTAGGTTAGCTTAGGTTGGCTAGGTTAACAAGTTTTAGTAGGTTACATAGGTATACCAAATTTACTAGACCTAAGTTTACTGAGTTTATTATGTTGACTTCAATTTGCTGGAAAACCATAGTAAATTAGGTTTGATATAGGTTTACTAGGCTGATTAGGTCAACATAGCTTTACTAGGTTATCCTAATTTTATTAGATTTATTAGGCTTATTTGGCTTACTAGGTTTACTATGTCAACCATAGTCAACCATGGTCAACAATAGTAAACTATGGTCACCATGGTGGACTATGGTGAGTCTTGTTTGATTACTGTAAACCATGGATAACCATTGTCAACTCATATAGGAGAATCCTTTTAAATTTTTCTTTTTCCCATGAGGAAAAACTCTTAGTATATATTTACTATCGAATACCTATTTTGTTATGCTTCTGTGTCCCTTTCCTAGACAATTGTAATTAGTTTGTTAGAGGGCTTCTAGAGAATTCCTAGACCTAACTTCAAGAGATGGACCACTCGAAAGAGGCCTCCCAATTCTATTACCAAATATTTCATATATGTTATAAATAAAACATGTAAGTTGTGGGTTGCAGGAATGCATAAGTAAGAGCACGGAAGAATACTTCTAGGGTCTCAACTAAACGCTCTAATTGTATGTTAATGGAATTGAAATCGATCTCTCTAGCTAGAAATTTCTTCTCTTTGTAATTTATTATATGAGTTGGGAACTGAAGTTATTTCCATTTAGTGTTTTTTGTGTGACTACACTTGAGTCATTGTTAAAGCATGTTTAAATATAGGGTTTAGTTCCTACTGCCCCGCTATTTCCAATACAATTGGAAAGAATTGAGTTCATATTAATATTGATTCAGTAATCCATAGTTGAAGCTAAAAAAGGGATTAAAAATTGCACTAACAAAATTCATATGTCAAAACCACAAGGTTAGAAGTCAAAGGGTATTGGGCATAGATAAAAATGGTTGGGGAAGCTTGGGCATGGTGAGAATGTTTGGAGTGAACAAGTTTTGAATGGCCCAATTAGAATGACAAGGGAGAAACCATTATTATAAAAACGCCCCTCCCTCACTAACATCAAGGGCCACGTCCCCTATAATTCCCATTAATTGTCAATCTACAAAGTTGATCAAGGGAATTAAAGACAAGGCCCATGCAAATAAACTGCACGGTGACCCAATTAATTAAGTTTTTAAACTAGTCCATGACCAAGGGTTGAGCTGCTTTAATGAGTGGAATAAAAAAAAGGGCTTGGACTCCCATACTTTTCTCCTTTGAATAGCCCAAAATTCATATGTGAGCCTTAGAAGGTTTTAGCACCTAAGGGAATAAACAAAAAAAGGCCCCACAATTGTATTTTGTTGCATTAAGTGGTATTAGTGCAAGAAACTCTATAGAGCTTGAGACTTGATAAAATTTTTGAGAAGACTCATTCAGCTACTATAAAAGACATGCACCCAGAAGAGGAGGCTGAGAATACAAAATTAACAATGGATTTGAGGTGTAGCTAGGAAAGAATGTAAGTCATGGAAATACCCCAAAGAAGATAACACAATGTGGGATATATCAACGAGATTGAAAATATGAGCTTAAAAGAGGAGATGGAAGGAGCTCGAGGAAGAGAGAAAACAAAGGAATAGTTGATAAAGGTGGTTAAAAAGGTAGGGTGCAAATAGAAAATGGAGGTGCCTTTGTATGATGGAAACATAAATGTGAAATATTTTCTTGATTAGATTAACACATTGGATAAGTACTTCAACTATGAAGATGTGGAGGATGACCTGAAGGTGAAAAAATTCCATATACATCTTAAAGTGTCTGCCTAGCAAGTATTGTCAGAACTTCTCGAGCACGTACACCATAGCCAAACCTTCACACTCTGTCATTGAATAATTCTTCTCAGCCTTAGATAGTTTCCTTCTTGCGAATGTGATAGGGTTATCCCACTCTCCCTCACCAGCCTGTGTCAATACTGCTCCCAATGCAATACATGACACATCCACATGCACATGAAATTTCTTCTTCCAATTTCAGAAGATTAGGATCAGCATGGTGACCATCTTTTCTTTTAAGACATCCAAGCTCTTTTGACATTATTCATTCCAATAGAATGCAGCATCCTTCTTTAACAGTTTTTCCATTGGCACGGTAATATGGGCATAACCCTTAATGAACTTTCCGTAATAACCAGTATGCCCTAGCGTTGCGTGCATCTGTTTGATACTTCTTGGTGCCTCAAAATCTATTATAACCATGATCTTAGATGGATCCTCCATTAATACTTGTCTTCATACTACATGACCTAGCCAAGATTTCGAAGGGAGGCAAAATAGACACTTCTTCAAGTTTAGCATGATCTGATACCTCTGACATGTATCTAGCATCAAGCGTAGACTAGCTACATGGCATTTTACCAGCACAAACGCCATACAATCATCAAAGTATACCTCCAAGAGCTTGTGAATGAAATCCTTGAACGCCACGATGACTACACGCGAAAATATTTCTGGTGCGTTCTTTAGTCCAAAAGGCATTACAATATACTGAAAGTATCCCCATTAAGTCGTGAAGGTCATCTTACTCCTATCTTCCGATGTGATCATGATTTGATGGTACCCTGAGAACCCATTAGTGAGTGAATATGAATCCTATCCTCCTACATTATCCAACACTTCATCAGTGAATGGAGTTAGAAAAGGATCATGCACGCAAGCATCATTCAACTTCCTGAGATCTACGCATATCCTTATTTCATCCCTCTGCTTCTTTTCATGGATGACCATCGGGCTTACCCAGTTGGACTACTCCACTCGTTCAATGATCCCTGCTGCCAAAATTTTGTCCAATTTTAAGTGGACCCTTTCTTTGTACTTAGGATTTAGGGGATATGGCCTCTGTTTCACAGGCTTCGCATTTGGTTTCAATGTTATCCTCATCAGCCCTAAATCGCTTATAATCCCTTTCAAGTCTGAAAATTTTGTAGGGAACAAATCCTGATACTCGCGAAGCAATTTAGTGACCTTATCCACCATAGCATCATCCCAGTAATCCCTTATCTTCGCAAACTTTGGCTCCGCCTCTGTCCCAATGTTCACTTGTCTCGTTTTCAGTGGAGCGAAGATATCTGGATTCTCTATCTGTGACCCCTCAACTTCATGTTGACCTTCTGTCTCTAGGATGTTAATGTTCCTCAAATCCTCCTCTTCTTCTTCAGGAGTCACATTTTAGCACTCCAGCACATGGCGCAGCTGGGTGGTACAAAATGGTTAAATCAAATCCAAGGGATCCTACAAGATTATGAAGATCGCTTATTTGAATACCTACAATGCTTCATCAATGCACTCGAATCCATATTCAAAGATTAATTCCATCAAGAATCCCTGTCTCAGAATATCTCATTTGTTCGTGCCATGGCGGAGCTCTGTCTCCAAATACCAATTCATGGGTATCACATCCAAGGTGTGATAGAACAGATGCACCCACTTTGTTTTTGTTTATGCTCCATAAGCACTGGTCAATTTGGTTAAGTGATAGTGCATATTACTCATTCCATCATATTTCTCTATCAATCACACCTTTGGGCGACCAAACCGCAACCTCATCATTCTTTTATATTCGCACTATCCATCAAAATTGTCTTTATGCGTACCCCACCATCTTGAAAGCTTACCACACAGTGCTAGGTCCAAGGCTTGGAAGTGAAACTTCTCTGAAACTTCTCTTTCAAATGCATCCAAAAATTTATCAACGTCAGTTAAACTATCATAGTAAGGAAGACTTCTTACCTCCGACGATATGCAAAGCAGCGTTTTGGTCATCATGTGACAACGTAGCGTAGACACTTTGTGCAAACGATTCTACGAGTGTTCCAATTCCTCGTTTTAGTATGAGGTGTAGGATATTTCGTGGTCCCATGCAATATGTCCATCTACTGCCAGATTCACCCAATGTTGATCTTCCACTGTTATCTTATAAATTTGGTGCAAATCATCGTCACTTTCATAATCGCGTACTAGTTCAGTATAGCGTGGTCCTTCTACAGGGTCCAAAGGTACTACTACGTGGAGTGATCTTCTTCCCAATGACATCACCCACTTCTTCAAAATGATCACCCCATTCATGTTGATAGCCCAGTCGATCCCAAGGAGTGCGGGGTAGGGATTTTTGTCATCGAAAATCTTTATTACTTCAAAATCTGCCAATGTGCTTGTGCCTTCAATATCGATTGTCACTCCCTACAATCTCCTCATGGGGATAATATTTTTTTGATTCTCCATCCTCAATTGAATAGGATACCACTGCAACGCAAGTCTCCCCATTCTCTCCCATGTCTATTTCAGCAAAACTTTCGTATCTGACCCAAGATCCAAAATAACTTGGTCGATTTCATACTCTAGTATTTGTGTGGTGAGCCTCATCTCACGCCCTGTTCTTGCCTGATGCTCACCAATTTTTCTGACCACACACGGTCCCTCAGGAGCACTACCAGCACATTTATTGATCAACTCCTGTAATCCCTTTACAGCCTCGATATCACGTAGCAACTTCATACAGATCTTCAAAGAGGTAGTAAGCATGGATGGGTCCATTTCTTCGGACTGCTTATACTGACTTCCTAAGGTAGAAGCATCAAAAAAGCTTTTCTTTGCTTTCATGAAGGTTTCCTTCATGCACTCCAAATCAAAGCCAACCTCCTTTTCTGGAGCTTTGCAGACCCATTCACCTTCTTCAAGCCACTTTCCCTTATATTCACTAGTTTTCATTCCACTTTGCAGCACAGTATTCAAATTGGGGTCCTCTTCGTGAGGTTCAACCCTCATCATCTGCAGGTTTTACATAGGCTTCTAAGGCTGCGTCCCCTTTTTGCACATCTTAGTTATTAGTAGAGGCCAGTCTGCTATTGCATGGTCAAACTAGGTGAAGTATCAGTATAACTGGCACATTGGGTTTGTGCATTCTCGTGCATAGTGTCCTGGACCTCCACAATTGTAGCAAATAGATTTCCCCCTACCTCTTGCAGGTCCTTGTTGATGGGAAAAGTGTCTACTCAGAACGCCCCTATCCCACTAAGGTGTGACAGTGCCTTAACAACAAACAAGGAAAACTACTTTCATATTCTTCTTTATGAACTGTAAACGAAGAGGAATAGGATGAACCAACCTGTGTCTTGCGCTAGCCCTTTGATCCAATCTCTCTCCTCTTTGACAGCTTCCAGCTACCTACTCCCTTACTTGCCCAGCTTCACCAAGTTCCTGCAAGATCACAGAAGAGGAAAAGTACACAAAGACATGGATTTACATTCATAAATAGCTTAGGATCAGATTTAAGCTAAACATGCAAATATAACAAAACATCATTGATACACAAGCATGTAGGAGAAACTCAAATAGTTTTATTAATATAACAAGAAGGTCTAGGAGGAGTTACAACCGATGATTCCTGATCCAGCATCAACCCCCCAGCAAAGGAATCCCCTCTTCACCTCCAACAAAGCATAAATCACTCAATGCACTAATCTCTATCTCAAAACCAACATCAATTCTTTGCAAAGTACAAAATTCCAGCCTCCGGATCTCTGGGATGAGGGATCCATATATAGATGTATGCAAAGAGGATGAGTCAGCTTATGATTTGACTTGTGGCTTCTCTCTGTCAGTTCTTGCTTCCACTTGGAGACTGAGAGCCTCTTACTCATCCTTGGTTGAACTCAGTGAGGCAAGTGTCATTGGGGAAGATTCTGGAAGCTTCCATTGTCTGTCCACCTCGCGGAATGACACTGCCATTTGTCATTTCCCACTCAGCAAACCCTGGTAGTGCATTTAGGTGCGTTGCAACGCACCTAACTAGTGTTCTGGGGTGCTATGCAACGCAGCTAGCTAGTGGAGCAGCTGAAATGATCCTGATTTGACTGATTCTGGGCAGTTTCTGGTGGAGAACTTCTGGGAGAAGCTGTAATTGGTTGACCTTGTTCCTCTAGGGGTAGGAACAACACTTTTAGGGACTTAGGATCCCTTGGTTTATGGACATTTCATGCTTCGAGTTGTAAGGCACAAAAATGTCTATAACAGTTGCCCCCTAAAGTATGAGGCCGTTTATCGGGTGAAATGCTTTATTAGGAGGATCCGAAGCTCTTTCAATGCTGGGAGGAGACCTGTAATAAGATACAATACAATACATTATCTTCATACTGTTTTCATGATCTAGCTGAGGCGGGCATTCCCATGCTCAGCTTTATAAATTCATTTTTATGTACACAGGACAGACAATCGTCTGATGGTAGACTGATGATTTTGATGAAGTCATCATCCTTTTGGTAGGATGATTATCTGTGCTGCAATGCTATACATGTCAATGTCTTTATTTTTCCTGAATATATATCGCAGCCCGGATGGATGAAACTAGATCCGGGGTATTCAATCTCGTCCGATCTTCACTCGAAGTACAAGTCGATCCATGTGAGAAATGTTTTGAAGTCAAACATGGAAAGACATCGCTTGATTACCAGTCGATGATGTAAACTGTTAACAAGCGTGAGAGGAATCACCGATAATGATGATGACCCTCAAGGTACTGCAGTACAATTCACGTGGTGTGAATAAAGGACTTGGCGTCGAACACCACGCAAAATCTTTCGGTCGAAGGTCATTGATGTATACCTGTCGCCAGAAGTGAGAAACTTGCCATTGAGGCATGCAAGCTTCAAAGTACTGAATGGGGTGTTCCTAGATCGACATCTTGGATAATGGGCTGGTGTCGACAAGAAGCGACCCGTCAAAGGAGGGCCTTAATGAATCCCACATCAATGACATAGAACGAAGCAAATGATTTTGATGGAGGTGAAAACGATCTGATGATATATGGTTCAGGATGGCGGTCATGAAGGAATGAAGTATAATGTATGGTAGTGGATGGAACACGGGTGACTTCTCTGGATGACTTCTCTTGAACATGTCGGCGACACTTATGTGATGGATTGGTAGCATTTACCCCAAATGTGGATGGTATGGCGTGACCATGGTGATGTGACCGGTGAATTAAACAACCAAACCCGACTCAGGCACGGAGTGGAAGTGTCATGTTCAAAGAGCGACTTACCAATAAAGATTCTTTGAGTTTCTTCCCAATTTTTCCCCAGTCATTGCTGACCAGTACCTCTTTATTTTTGTCAAGCTTGAGGAGGATAACATATGCTTGTTCTATAATTTGCCCTTCGGGCAAAACCATCGCTATGTTTTAACGAGCCTAGCGATAGTGAAACTCGTTCTCGTCTAAAGACAAGTTTGTCGCTATTAATATTTTTAACGAGTTTAATGACAAAGATAACTAGGTCCTTTTCATTTTTAGAGAGTCTGAAAAGGTACGTAAAGGTAACTCCAAAATTCCTTTTTCTTCATCTAATCCCTTAAGTCCGAAAAAGTATAAAACAATACAGAAGGGATGAATTTTCGATAGTTTTAACGAGCCGAACAAAACAAGCGCTCGATCTTTTTGTGCAATAATCCCTCAGGTCCAAAAAGATTAAAATCTAGAGGAGGGATAGCACTTCCGATTGCTTTAACGTGCTGGAACGCCAAAACTCGGCAATCTTTTCATATTTTACGAGTCAGTTGAAAAGAGCTTAAAGAAGACTCGTCTTTTGAGGAACGAGTGATAAAATGGGTAGCAACTAATTCCAGGTAAGGGTTGGAATTTTCCAATCACGGTAGTGTCACAAGGATGGCTAGTGAAATCACTCTTCGCAGCTGTTCCTCAAAATGGGTAAACAATCAAATGGAGGTGAATGATCGGCCAATGGAAAAGTGGAGGTGACGGTGCAAACACGACCAAGGCTTTAATGGATGAAATCTTCATTCACGGTGGTTATTTACCGAGGAATAGTTCATTTTTTAACGAGATTAAACGCGGGTGGAAACACTTGCTCATGTCTTATGTTTATTTTTTAACGAGCTTGAACTATGTGCTAAAACTGCTCGATTAATCCAGTCATATGATAAGAATGTCTCATATAAAACGGCAACTTTTAGATTTTTGCCCCACATCCTTTCTTTATGCAAGTTAGGAAACGACTAATCCAAAAAACAGATAAATAATCGCTCTTTGCTTGCACTCTAAAAGGTTTGCATGCCCCCAAGTATAAAACATGGTTTCAAGGTTACCCTTCAATTTGCAGGCAAAACAATTGTTCTATCGGGAAAGGCCTACCTCTTACAGGTTACCCAAAGATTGTTCTATTCGTGGTGCAAACAAAACACTTCTTCGGCGGTGTCTACCGAGATAAACAAGGGTGAGTGACTCAGTTCTGTCAACTCACATAACTTTGACAAGAGAATATTGTTCCAGAATAACCCCTTTTCCACCGACGGATGGGGTACAGACTAGTCATATTCTCCAGCGGAAACCTACCCTATACCCAAAGTTTTCCTGCCGAAGCAGACCAGGACGCATGCTCCCTGGGTTTCAGTCATATCCCTCCGAATTACTCGCGCTCATCGGGAGGACGGACTGGAGATTGAGACATTTCTTGCGTGAAGAGACCATTCAGGGATGGTATATGACTATTTGCTATGCGTGATCCGGGAAATGAAAGCTGGTCCATGAGCTTGACCACTCTTCCTTCGTGCGGAAAACACATTACTCTAAAGAGTGAGGAGACGATGGCTCCCATGCAATAAATATAGTCTCGTCCAACGAGTAGGTTATAATCCAAGGGTCCTTGAACTACCATTACGTTCATTTGAACTGCCTTCCCTCTCAATGTTATGGGCACATTGGGAAGGATCCCTAAAGGTCGGCTAGTTCCTTTATCAAAGCCTGTCAGATTTCTCATCTCAGGCAACAACGATGGCGAACCAAGCGCTTTCCAAGCAATAGAGGAAAGGATACTCACAGAAGCCCCCTCATCTACGATGGTACCAGTCATGACCATTCTATATATTTGAACGATAATTCGGAATGGTATGCCTGCTGGTAAACGGGGTCTGCCTAGTTGATTCCACTCGAAGGAGACAACTAGGTTTCTTGGAGGTGGGACCGAGTAGACGGCCGGGTATGGCTCTGATGAACTTCCCTCCTGCGGTAAGGGAATGGGTAGATTGCCCCCATGTTTGTCAGAGTCTGTGTTGATGAAGATAATTTGGACGGTGTCATCCTTGTTGTCTTCAGTGACTGTATCATCCGAAGATAAAACCTCTGAAGGCAAGACCGGGTCAACTACCGCCTTGACCCTTTGACTTTCATCTGGTATGGATTCAGATGGTTTATCTTCGATGATAGGCGCTTCAGCCGACCACTTGAGCGGGCCAGCTAGATTCTCAACTAGCGACGGACTCGGCAAGAGTTTTTTATATCCAGGAGGAAGTCGTAACGGTGAAACCGGACGATCATCTGAAACTCTCTTCGCTTCGTCTAAGAAGGGACAATGGTGGATGGCATGATTGCCTTCGCACAGTTTACAGGGAAATCTAGCTTTCCCTTTTTGTCCTGGGGCTTCACTTTCGCTGGTTGACGGTGTGCTCTCAACATGATCATCAGAGGTTGATGACACCGGACTGTGCAAACGAGGAGACCAGTCCCTTAGTATCCGAGGGATGAAAGGACAATCTCTGTGAAAGTGGTCTCCTCTGCAAATGACACATGGCGATTTAGGCATGGTTGGTGCAGTGTGTGGATTTTTGTTAGACGACACTCGTTTTCCCCCATTCGCCTTTGGCTCCTTCTTCTTCTTCTCTTTCTTCTTCTTCTCCTTCTTCTCCTTAGGAATTTGACTTTTGGCTTTGCCAGCCCCATCAAGCGAAGAGGAAGGGGGAGAGGAAGAATTAGAGGAGGTAGAAGGTTGGTGGGAAACTCTGGACTCGTCTGGTTGCTGATTCGATTGTTCAGGAATAATGGTGTTCTGAACGACATTGGTTGAGAAGAGCCAGACCGGCAAGCCAATTGTCAGTCCTGGAAGCGACAATGTGGCCATATGGGGTGCACCAATATCTCCCCACGAGGAGAAGGGACTAGGATTTCCACCAAGGGGAATTCCTTGGTTGGTAGACTCCATTTTCTCAACCTAAGATCAACGTAGGAAAAGGGTATGAATATTTCATTTAAAATAAATTTTAAGACGCTTGGACACAACTTGTTTTTTCAGTTTTAAAGAGTCGAGAAAAAACAAAAGATGACTCTAGTCTCCTTCGATTTTTAATGAGCCTGAAGTGACAAGTGCTCAGATGGACCTTTTCCGTTAAGGATTCTGAAAAGGAATGAAAGGGACTGCTCTGGAAATCTTAGTAGAGGGAGTACCAAACCAATCGCAAAACTGCAGAATACTTTTTATGGTACGGTAGTCAATCTTCCCGAATGTTGTGTTCGGTGCATTGCGATCAGTAGGGCAGCCGACATGGCTTCCTATGGATAAAAGGTTTTAAGCCTATAGGGGTCTCCCAATATATACTCGACGGTACGTGGGAGCACAAGTCCGTACTGGCACTTATCGTCTCAAAGTGGAGGAATCACCCAACCATCAGTGAGGTCAACAGTTACCAGGCTTTACGACGCCGGAATACGTCTCTAGCCTAGACCTCTAAATGTTGTGCGTTAAGTTCCAAAGCGTTGTTAGATTCATTCAATTTATTTTAAGTTGATCTTTCTTAGAAGTTTGCCTTTTGGGATCACCACGAGATGTAGATGTAATTCCTAAAATGCAATCTAAAGATGATAAGCAAGCTTTTATCTCTTTTCAGCAATGAAAATCCTAGCTACAAGGGGAAAAGAAAGACACAATCTTTTCTCAAAGAGCAAAGAGCACACTGTAGATGCACTTTTTCCTAAATCAAACCAAACAGACTATCAATATGCAAATGAACATATGCATGTATTTGTTTTCACTTTCTTAATATTGATGCCTAAAAAGAAAGTTGATGTACAAATCTGAATTTGCTTTCAAGCGACAAACACAAACAAGCTTCTTTTCGAAATCAAAAGGTAGAGAAGATTACGACACTTTATGATTTTGAAATAAACACTTGTTTCGACACTAGAAAGTGACAAATTCAAACCAAAGGAAAAAGTAAAAGCATAATCGACTGTCAACAGCAAATAAACTTTCTCCTAAGATCAAAATCGACACTTACGACAGATCTAAATCCAAGGACGACAGTATGACTATTCTACTTTTTCAATGGAAAACTGTAAATGATGTAACAAACACACAAAGAACATCTACAGCCTTTTTGTACAAAGGAGGCGGAATTAAGGTAGAGAAAAGGGGTTTTTAAATAGACACACACTGATCACAGGCTGCAAAATCAGAGACAAAACTGAAAAAATGAAGCAAAGAACCTCAGCTGCACAGGGCTTTGTTGATCAGCGCAGTTGTTACACAGAGAAACTGAATTGCAGCACAGGTAGCCCTCTCGGGAACTGCGTTGAAATGCAGAGTCTCTTCACAGTGCCTGCGCTGGGGCAGAAACGAGACTTCTATCCGGGTTCTGGGTCACGGTTTGCAGTTTAATCTATGGATTTTGGCCGAGTAAAAGCAATCAGTACTGCACAATTAGAGGGTGGATTTAAAGGAGGTCTAAGAGCTATCACAAAGGGTAATCAGATCATTTGTGAATCAGCTATTCAAATCATAAACAAATCCAGTGAATGGATTGCAATAGTAGGTGTCTACTTTGCATTTGATAATGGCAAATGCAGTTCGATTGCTACTTCTGTGTTTATGAAAAAAACAACAAGAGAAACACAAACAAACTAACTAGACATGATCCCCAGCGGAGTTGCCATTTTGTTGATGGGAAAAGTGTCTACTTAGAACGCCCCTATCCCACTAAGGTGTGACAGTGCCTTAGCAACAAACAAGGAAAAATACTTTCGTATTCTTCTTTATGAACTGTAAACGAAGAGGGATAGGATGAACCAACCTGTGTCTTGCGCTAGCCCTTTGATCCAATCTCTCTCCTCTTTGACATCTTCCAGCTACCTGCTCCCTTACTTGCCCAACTTCACCAAGTTCCTGCAAGATCACATAAGAGGAAAACTACACAAAGACGTGGATTTACATTCATAAATAGCTTAGGATCAGATTTAAGCTAAACATGCAAATATAACAAAACATCATTGATACACAAGCATGTAGGAGAAACTCAAATAGTTTTATTGATATAAAAAGAAGGTCCAAGAGGAGTTACACCGATGATTCCTGATCCAGCATCAACCCCCCAGCAAAGAAATCCCCTCTTCACCTCCAACAAAGCATAAATCACTCAATGCACTGATCTCTATCTCAAAAGCAACAACAATTCTCTGCAAAGTACAAAATTCCAGCCTCCGGATCTCTGGGATGAGGGATCCATATATAGATGTATGCAAATAGGATGAGTCAGCTTATGCTTTGACTTGTGGCTTCTCTCTGTCAGTTCTTGCTTCCACTTGGAGACTGAGAACATCTTACTCATCCTTGGTCGAACTCAGTGAGGCAAGTGTCATTGGGGAAGATTCTGGAAGCTTCCATTGTCTGTCCACCTCGCGGAATGACACTACCATTTGTCATTTCCCGCTCAGCACACCCTGGTAGTGCATTTAGGTGTGTTGCAACGCACCTAGCTAGTGTTCTGGGGTGCTATGCAACGCAGCTAGCTAGTGGAGCAGCTGAAATGATCCTGATTTGACTGATTATGAGCAGTTTTTGGTGGAGAACTTCTGGGAGAAGCTGTAATTGGTTGACCTTGTTCCTCTAGGGGTAGGAACAACACTTTTAGGGACTTAGGATCCCTTGGTTTATGGACATTTCATGCTTAGAGATGTAAGGCACAAAAATGTCTATAACAGTCCTTCTCCGTGTCAACCTTATCTATGTCCCTGATATCCTCCTTGGGGCCCCTCAGTGCCTTGATCCAAAGGTCAATTTTCTGTCTGCATCTCATATGTGGGTGTTCTCTCCATCATTAGCTCATATCTATGGCAATTGGGCTCATCATGACCTACTGATTGGAAGAAGTTGCAGAAGAGATGTTGTGATGTCTGTACAAATTTATGCAACAAGTGGAAATTATCTGTCATATGTTTTCTAGCTACCTGATAGAGAACGCACCATAGCAAGGGCCTTGCACTTGGCCCTGCTTGAGCTTCTGGCCTCAGAGGCATCAACCTTCCTCCTACAACATAATTTGTGAATACAAGGTAATTATCTTTATCATGCCCTTGATTCTTACATTTCAAAATCCAAACCTCTTCACACACCTCTGGCCAGGTCACTCTATCCTTCTTCAGACTTTGGAATTCTAGGCAAAGGTTCTACAACTCTATGTGAATCTGATGAAATCCTAAAGAAACATCTTGAATTGGTGTCTCGTGAAATCTGATCGAATCTCCAGGGCCTCAGCCTGGGTCCCAATATTTTGTTGTGATAAAGCAACCCTTAGATGCGGCAAGGGAGAAGCCACAAACCATTCGCGGTGTTGCCCATTCGTAAGATTCATGTTAGCTTCACAGATCTTGCACTTCAATCTCTGATCCACCTCCTAGGGTTTCTAACCAAGCTTCATCATGATTTCTTTGAATCCAACAATCGATTGTGCTTCAGATTTGGGCCTACTCAATTCCTTATTTAGTGTAGTTTGAATGTCTCCCTACGCAACCATTGGGTTATTAGTGCAGTACTTAATATACTATGTTAGAGCGCATTCCTGTAATGTTGTAACCAATTTAGATTTCTTCATCTAATTATCTGTAATGCCATGGGTTTCCTAGGCAACCTTCACAACAAAGAAAAACTGGTCCGGATCCTTATTCCCCAAACCCTTGAAAACAGGAAGTTTTACTGAATTCGCCATAGTGAACGGTGGTGGAGGTGGTGGCAGTGTGGGCGAAGGTGTATGTAGTGGAGGTGAAGATGGAGGTGGTGTGGGTGGATGGGGTATTCGCAGGAACCCTCATCTTATTAACTAGACAATGCTCTGCAGGGAAGCATATGTTGCTTCTTCGTCATCACCCAAAGGAGGCTCAATCAGTGGGCTATATTCAGGTCATGTTCCTTTTCTATCCTTGAATAACTTTCCAATTTGCTTAGATCCAAACATAAAGGTAATTGCATAACCTACTTTTCACACAAGACCATTTTAATCCAAGTATTCAAAGACCTTAAATACTTACCTCGCGGTCTTTTGAAGAAGTGTCGCTCTGCTTCGCTGTAGCTAACCGAGGTATCGACCGTGAACTCTGTCACAAATCCTCCTATGATACGATCAAGCCATTGATCAACAACACACGTGATCTTATCTTCAGAGACTTCCAATCTCCACACTAACTCATGGGTCCACACTATCAGAACATTAAGCCTCCACCTTCCTTGATTATCTCCCAATTTAGTGATCCAATTATATAATTTGACTTAGAAGGAGAAGAAGAAAATTGCGTGTATCGTTGTGTAGATATATCTATCCAACCACTGTTCTTTCGCCAACTGCGAGTTCCTGTTCTCTTGTGCCACAAATTCGTGGATATTCCTATCCAACCAATATTCAATTTATCTCTTTTTTGGGTTCCAGTGATGCAGCATCACACATCTCTTTATGCATATCCCCGTCCCAGCAATGGAACCATTTGTCGGCTTAGTGGGTGCTGACCAAGGTTCAGCGTTAAGTTTAGCCAAACAAATCCCTACACTACTCGCCCTTTTAGCATCAATAAGTGGAGCACGAACTAAAGTCTCACTCGAAGCAGTATGGGGGGACGCTGGAACGAAGTTTCTGTACCCATAGATGTTAGTGATGTTGTTTTATACCTTAGTTCTACCTTCACTTAGATCTACAAGCCCTTGAGGCTTATCGATATAAATTCCTCTTACCAGCCTCTAGACCTTTATGAAGGTCTACGATTATCTTTTGTGGACCTTAAATAGGCAAATCAACCACTTACATGCCTCTGTAATCACTCCATGTCTGTTATTATCTAGAACAGCTTAAGTGTCTGATATCATTAGCATGTAGTAAGATATTCTTCGCGTAAGCATATATTATTACTTGCATTCATATAACAATGTAAAAAATACAAATTCGCCCATCAATGCAGCATTAAATCATAAACCCATTATTCATCGTAACATAAACGCATTCATACACAACATAAGTAAATGGATAAAACACAAATATTTCCAGAACAATCTCTTTATTGATACCTCAGATTTTCTTACAGACTCAAAACTACCCTGTGCACTCAGCTGCAGGGATCCACGCACATAGTTGTGGACTCTACTCTAGGCCTATGCGCACACAGCTGCAGAGCCTCTCTTCTACTCTAAGACTCTTTGCTCTTTCTGCTAATGACCCATTACATTCATCATCATCAATGACTGAATTGTCTTAGACTCTTCTTTTTATACAATCCCATAGTTCGCGGACCATGGGTCCATCTCCTAAAGCTGACACAACTTACATAGACGGAAGGGTAAAATCATTTATGACATCTACACACTCCGCGACCACAAATTACGAAGAATTTACACTTTACATACAAAAAATTGGGCTTTCTGCCCCAAAACTTGGGTTTTTTGCCCAAAAATTGCCCTAATGGGACCCTGTCCCAACAAGGATACATGAAGGAAGAATTACAGTAAGATCTAACAAGAAAGTGAAATACAAAGACTAAGATCTGGAGTAGAATGTTAGCCAATTTTAAAAGTAAATTCATGCCAAAGGATTACCAAATAATTTGTTCACACAATTGCAAAACCTAAAGAAAAAATCCATGACAGTGCAAGAGTACACTGAAGAATTATATAGGCTAAACATTAGACTAGGAAACAAAGAGGAAGATGTCAAGAATGTCACTAAATATATAAATGGCCTAAGTTATGATATGCAGAATGAGATTTTCATCTTTCCCTTGAAGAGAGTCGAGGATCCCTATTGGGCATCCTTATGAGTGGAAGGGAAAATTTCTAGAAAACGAAGTTGAAGGAATGGAGGAAGGAGTTCAACAAGGGGAAAACGATCTTCTAGCTGAGTAAGAGACGAAACTCCAAGACAAAAAGGAAGAAATTACAGTAGCTAATCTCCCAGAGGAGGAGAAAGAAGAGGTGGAATATTCCTTGGGAGGGGAAGAGGCTGAGGAAGTGAAGTGAGATTTTATATTTGTGGAAAGATAAGACATATGTCATGGAATTGTCCTAAAAGTATGACATTCAATCAAAGAAAGGATGATATTGGAAAATCTAAATCAAGAACATCAAATTTAGACACAAAGGAAGAAACTATTGAGATGGGTGAGTCATTAATGTTGAATAGAATATTTGTTAAAACTAAGAAAGAAACTATTTAGCCAATACAGAGGAGAAGTTGATTAAGAACAATGTGAAAATCTAGAGGGAAATGTTGCAAAATAGTTATTGATAGTGGTAGCACTAGCAATCTGGTTTCTACAGAGATGGTGGAGAAGTTAGGATTGTAGACGATGTCACATCCTACTCCATATCGATTGTCATCAGTGTAGAAAGGACATCATATTATGGTAAGTGAACAAAGCATGGTAGAATTCCAAATTGGTAGCTACAAATGTGAAGTGTTGTGTGACATCATGTTTTAAGATCCTGGCATCTTAGCAATGATAAGAGACCAATAATTATAGGTCACTTTGAGGGGGAAACATCCTTACAGAATAAATACAATGAACAAGACAATATTTGATGATCCTAAGGATATGTCTTTCTAGTATATATATATAGGAGAAAAAGAATACAATTATAACAAAATTGGACCGCGAGGGTTTCCAACGTGCATAACAATATAACAATAGAAATGTAATCACTCAATATATATGGATTAATTAGAGGTATTTGGTTTAATATGGGGCTTATAAATGGATTTACATGCCTCTCCATTTCAAAGAAGTGTTGCACTCAACACTTGAATATATGTGGTTATTTCTACATGAAATAATTATCTTCCCATGTTGTTTATTCCACTGATAGGATCTTCCATTTGATGAAGTACTCAGTAATTGCTTAATTTCTCATCTGCATAATCCTTGTTTCTAAAATTGTTTCTAGTTCTATTATTAATTTCCCTTCTTCATTAATCTCTAGGTGAAGACTTTGTGGTGGTCTGGTTGTAGGTGTAAGGGATAATCGTTCAAATCCAAAAACAATTTCCTCAAGTGCAGGTAGAAGTTCTTGTTGAATTTCCCTTAGAGTTTCAGTCATCCGCCTCCAAACTTAGATATTCTACTAAAACAATAGAATTGGTAAAATTACCCGAAAATTAGTAGAACTTCACTTACGCCGGAATCGAAAGGAAAACAACACCGCTATTCATAAACTTCTCGCGTCTTTCTCCCAACCTTTATCGTATCAATTCTCCACTGTTGATCCTCTTTCTTTAATCTGACGGTTGTCGCTCTCCCGCTCGCAAACTAGCTGGGTGATCCTCCACGTTGATCAAACCTGCTTGATCCAATGGTTGATGCTTAATATCACGTGGAATTCTTGTTGATGTTTATCAAACCAAAAGCAAACGAGAAAAGTAGTTTCTCCATGCTATGTGTCGGTTGCTAAATGGAATCGCATGACTATCTCAAAATACTGCTTACCTCCTTGAACCTACGCGAAAAAAACTTTCACCTATGAATACTGCTTTACTCCTCTATTTATATCTGGTACATGTTTGCACGCGACTACCATAGATCTAAAGGTTCTGTCAATCAGATGGTTCTAGGCTTCTTTGGGTTCCCTCGTGAAGTTATTAGACTTTTCTCCTTCCGCTATGATTTTAACGCTTCCGCCAGGTTTAGCTCTTTTATATGGAATTTGGAGCTTAGATAAATAAAGATTTGTGGTTCAAAATACATTCGATTTAAGTTAATACATAGTGAATGAGGAATTAATGCGATGACACTAGACCATACAGAACTCTAGTTTTACAGGCCAAACTGGAACTCAACAATACACAGAGATATTTCGAAGGAATTCAACCTTCGGGATTGAACCATTCATGCGTAGGATACACAAAGATACAGAGATATTTAAATTCTTTTACAGTCTAATTATCCATAGCCAAATCTAGTCAAATCCTCTTACAATAGTTAAAAACTTACATAAATAATTTACATCTAACAATCTCATCCTCAATCAATGGATCGAATCTATCTAATCCTAGATAAATACCTAAACTACTTGATATTCTCCTCGAGAATCTCAACTAAGTCTAAACTAATTGGATTAATTACAAATCGTTCAAATACCTATATTCTAGCTCAAATGCCATCTAGAAAACTTTGTAAATTGACAGATAAAGGATCCCACTCCTTTGCTTGTAAATTTTATTTGGATTTTTGGAATAAAATGAAGCCCTTTTCTTTCAAGCCTCATTCTCCTGCATCAGACTCCTAATGATAAAATTCTTCATGGGCTCCTGTCCATGAGCTCTTCTACAGAACTGCCCAACTTCTGTAGCATGGTATCTGCCACCTAAGTAGCATCAGCAATTGGTTGATCTTTCCACTTGACCAAGTACGGAAAATACTCTTGTCCCCTTGTCTTCTTAAACACTCTTTTATCCAATATATTCTCTGGTTGCAATGCCTTTGCTGTAGGTAACTATTTTACCCAATCCACCTCTTGTTCTTCCTTGTCTTCTGTTGTGTCATGTGCCTGTCCCTTTTCATACCTGTACAAATCAGCAACATTGAAAATTGGAGATATTCCAATACTAGGGGGTCATTCAATTTCATATGCATTTGCAGAAAATTTCCTTAAAACTCTGCATTGTCCAATTTTCTTAAATTTTAATTTGTTATACTCCCTTTTTGGAAAACTTTCCTTCCTTAGGTGTGCCAAGACCAAATCTCCAACCTCAAAATTTACTTCTCTCTTCTTCAAATTTGCTTTGTTCTTGTACTTTGTGTTGTTGTCCTGTAACTGTTGTTTTACCTGTTCATGTATTGCTTGAATCTTTGAAGCAAAGTCTTCTCCTTGAGCACTCCTCATTTTAGCTTTACCCAAATCTCTCAATTCCAACACTCCTCTTGGGTGCATTCCATAAACTATATGGAATGGACTCTGCCCTATACTCCTATTAGGAGAATCATTATAAGCATATTCAGCCTATGCCAATACTTGATCCCACTATTTTTGAGGTTCACCTGCAAGACTTCTCAAAAGATTACCTACGCTTATGTTTACAACTTCAGTCTGCCCGTCAGCCTAAGGATGATAAGCAGAACTGAAAGTCAGTTTGGTACCAGGTTTCTTTGACAAGGTCCTCGAGAAATGACCAACAAATCTGGTATCTTTGTCTGAAACAATGCTTTTAGGTCACCCATGCAACCTTACAACTTCCTTAAAAAACAAGTTAGCAACATGAGTAGCATTATTGGTTTTATAACATGGAATAAAATGTGCCATTTTTGAAAATTGTCAAATACTACGTAAATTGAATCATTGCCTCTCTGAGTTTTTGATAAACCCAAACCTGTGTTCTGTCTCCTTCCCTTTTCATACTGACAAACTTTACAATTCTTCACATACTTTTCCACTTCAGATCTAATCTTCGACCAGAAATAAGACTGGTTCAACTGCTCATAAGTCTTGTCTGCACCAAAATGTCCTCCAAGTCCACACCACTATGTTTCTCCTTGATCAAATTTTCTCTCATAGAACAATTTGGTATGCACAAATGATTTCTTTTAAACAACAATCCTTCTTGCAAGAAATAATCTAGCCACTTTCTTCTTTGTAAAACAACAAAATTTCTACAAGCTTCAAATGCCTCTTTAAAATCTAAATCTTTCTCATATAATTCCTTACGAAAATAAAAACCCAACACTTGAATTTGACTTTCTTGGACTAAAATTATTTTTCTACTTAAGGCATCTACTACTTTGTTTAATTGGCCAGTTATATGTTTCAACACAAAATTAAAGCTTTGAAGATACTCTACCCATTTTTCATGTTTCTGATTAAGCTTTGGTTGTTGCATAATGTACTGCAATGCATGGTTATCTGAATAAAGTATAAACTCCTTAGACATCAAGTAATGTCTCCAATTCTTCAAAGGCTGCACAATTGCATAAAACTCCTTGTCATAAGAAGAATATTTCTTCTTTCAATCATCCAGCTTTTCACTAAAATAAGCTACAGGACTATCCTCCTGACTTAAAACAGCACCAATGGCTTTTCCACTAGCATCACACTTCACTTGAAAAGGTTTATTAAAATCAGGAAAAATTAAAATAGGTTTCTCAGTAATCTTTCTATTCAACAGTTGGAAGTTCCTTTCTACTTCAACAGTCCATTTAAATGGTTTTCTGTCCTTCTTTATAGTGTCAATAATAGAAGCATTGATCTTACTAAAATTCCTTATGAATTTCCTATAAAAACTAACAAGACCGTGAAAACTTCTTACCTCAAAGACACTTTTTTTGAAGGCCACTCTAGGATTGCCTTGATCTTCTCTGGATCCATCCTTAACCCATCAACAGAGAAAACAAAACCCAAATATACCAACTCTTCCTTCATGAATAAACATTTCCTTAAATGTAACAGTAAATTCTCTTGTCGTAGCCTCTGTAAGACATAATTCAAATGTCTCACATGTTCCTCTTTAGATATGTTGTAAACTAATATATCATCCAGATATACTATTACAAATTTACCAATATATTCTTTCAAAACTTCATTCATGAGCCTCATAAATGTACTAGGAGAATTTGATAACCCAAATGGCATTACCATCCATTCATACAATCCTTCATTTGTATTAAAAGCAGTTTTCCACTCATCTTCCTCTCTAATTCTAATCTAATGATAACCACTTTTTAAATCCAACTTTGTAAAATATCTTGCTCCACTCAAACAATCCATCAAATCTTCAATTCTAGGTAAAGGAAATCTGTACCTGATTGTTATCTTGCTGATTGCTCTTGAATTAGTGTGCATTCTCCAGCCTCCATCTTTCTTTGGGCTCAACACTATTGGCACTTCACAAGGACTCAAACTCTCTCTAATCAGTCCCTTATCTAACAGTTCATGAACTTGTTTCCTGATTTCTTTATTCTCTGTGGGAGTCATCCTGTAAGCTGCTTTATTAGGTAGATTTTCTCCTAGAATCAAATCTATATGATGACTGATTTTTCTAATGGGTGGTAACTCATCAGGCAAATCATCTATAATGATATCACAATAACTGCCCAGCATTTCTTAAATTTCAATTAGAAAATCAGAAATTTTTGTGGAAGTAATTATGACCTTGGGTTTGCAAATCAACGAAAATTTTACCTCATCGTCTTCAATCTGCTGCAAATACTCCTTTCTACTCAACAATAGGGTCTTTGGATCAGGTTTACTTGATGCATCCTCTTCTTCCATAGGCAGCAATGTATGATTGAGACCCTCTTTACTAAATTTGTATGTGTTCCTCTTTCCATCACTCATAGCTCCTCTGTCATACTGCCAAGGTCTTCCCAACAATATGTGACACACATCCATAGGCATCACATCACACAGAATTTGGCCTTTGTATTTTCCCAGCTGCAACTCCACTTCACACTACTCATTTACTATCAACTGTTATCCATTTTGAAGCCATGACACCTCGTAAGGTGTTGGGTGTTTCTTTGTTTTCAATTTCAACTTCTCTACCACTGAGACCAAATTATCTGTACTACCACTATCAATTATCATCTAACAACATTTCCCTTGAACCTTGCACACAATCCTGAACAACGTCTTTCTCTGCACTGGTTCAACAATTTCCTTAGCTGGCCTTAACAAAACTTTGTTAACTACCAAATATTCCCCTTTCTCTGGTACATTTTCTTCTTCTATTACCTTTGTTGCTTCCTCTTTAGTCTTAGCAACAATTATATTTCTCTAACTTATTCCTATATTTTTTGGGCACTCATAGGCTCTGTCTCCCAGCTTGTTACATCTGTAACATATGACTTCTCTTCCTCTGCCTCTGCCTCCTCTTCCTCTGGAAAAACTCCCTCTGCCACTTGCATCACCTCTTCTACGTGCATGCTGACTTGAGCTATTTCTAGCTCCATATTTAGGTGTTGTAGACCTTCCTCTACCACCTTGACTTCCCTTTCCTCAGAAAGTACCTCTATTTCTAGAAAATTGATTCCTAATGAGTTTTTCTTCAGCCTTCAATAAAATCTGATAATCCTCCTCTACTTTTTTAGGAGACAGTACACTTATCTCATCTTGGATATCCATTCTGAGACCATTTACATATCTTGCAACATTCTCATTTGTATCTTATATTTTTCCTACTCTTGTGCTCACTTTATAGAATTCCTCTGTGTATTCCTTCACTGTCATAGACCTCTGTCTAAGATTTTGCATCTATCTAAATAATTTCTATTGATAATTACTTGGCAAAAACTTACCTTTTAACTTTTCCACCATCCTGTTCCAATTTTTAATTGGTTGTTTATCAAGTCTTCTTCTTTCTACTTGCACTCCATCCCACCAAAGTGCTGCATGTCCTTTCAATTTTGTGACAACAAACTTCACTTTCTTTCCTTCTTCTGTTTCTTCATAATTAAAGAATTTCTCCATGTCGTTAATCCAATCTATCAATTCCTCAGGGCTTAAATTTCCTGTATAAATTGAAACTTCAAGTCTATGTTTAGATGTGGATCTCAATACTGACATAAAGAATCTCATTTTAGGAGTTACATCTGCAGGTTCCTCTTCTTCTACAACTCCAACTTTAGGCTCACTGACATCTCTAGCATCTGCATCTCTTCCCATTTCCATTGCTTCTAATCTAGCTTGCATCTATTGCATAGCATCCAACACTTCAACATTTGCAACCGGTCTTCCTCTTCTTCGACCACCATTTCTTCCTCCAACTCTGAAAGCCATGTTGGATTTCTTTTTCTGATCCTTGAGATCTGGTTTAGTGTCAGTAGGCTACAATGATACCACTAATGGTGGTCTGGTTGCAGGTCTAAGGGATAATCATTCAAATCCACAAACGATTTCCTCAAGAACGAGTGGAAGTTCTTCTTGAATTTCCCTTGGATTTTCAGTTACCTGCCTCCAAATTAGATATTCTACTAAAACAACAGAATTGGTAAAATTACCCGAAAATTAGTAGAACTTCACTTACCCTAGAACCAAAAGGAAAAAAACATTGTTTTTTATAAACTTCTCGCATCTGCCTTTCTCCCAACCTTTATCACATTAATTCCCCACCGTCGATCCTCTTTCTTTAATCTGACGGTTGGTGCTTTCCGCTCGCAAACTGGTTGGGTGATCCTCCACCATTGATCAAGCCCACTTGATCCAATGGTTGATGTTTAATATCACGTGGAATTCTTGTCGATGTTTATCAAATCGAAAGAACGTGAGAAAATCAGTTTCTCCATGCTACATGTCGGCTGCTAAATGGAATCACATGACTATCCCAAAATACCTCTTACCTCCTTGAGCTTGGACAAAAACAGCTTTCGCCCATGAATACCACTTTACTCCTCTACTTAACTCTAGTGCTTGTTTGCACGCGACTATCGTAGATCTAATGCTTCTGTCCATTGGATGGTTCTAGGCTTCTTCGAGTTCCCTCACGAAGTTATCAGACTTTTCTCCTTCCACTGTGATTTTAACTCTTCTGCTAGGTTTAGCTCTTTTCTATGGAATTCAGAGCTTAGCTAACTAAAGCTTTGTGGTTTGAAACACATTCAATTTAACTTAATACACAGTGAATGAGTAATTAACGTGATAACACATGATCATACATAACTCTAATTTTACAGGCCAAACTAGAATTCAACAATACATAGAGATATTTCCAAGGAATTCAACCTCTAGGATTTAACCATTTATGCACAAGATACACGGAGATACAAAGGTATTTCAATTCTTTTATAGTCTAATTCTACATAGCCAAATCTAGCCAAATCCTCTTACAATAGTTCAAAACTTACATAAATACTTTATATCCAACAATCTGATCCTCAATCAATGCATCGAATCTATATAACTCTAGATAAATACCTAAACTGCTTGATATTCTCCTCGAGAATCCGAACTAAGTTTGAACTACTCAGATTAATTACAAATCATTCAAATACCTATATTCTAGCTCAAATCCTATCTAGAAAACTTTGTAAATTGACAGCTAAAGGATCCCACTCCTTTGCTTGTAATTATTTTTTGGATTTTTGGAATAAAATAAAGCCTTTTTCCTTGAAGCCTCATGCTCCTGCATCACTTTGGATTAATATTTTATCACTAACAACCTTGTTTAAGCAAGAAACATGGAATAATAGATGTACATTTGAAGATAGAGGAAACTCTAACTTGTGGGACATACTTCCAATCCTTTGCAACACCTTATAGGGGCCATAATACCTTGGAGCTAATTTATTTTCCATCTTTTGTCACTAGAGGGAGATTTGTTTATGTGGCTATAGTCTCACAAATATGCAATCCCCCACTTCAAATTTCCTTTCAATGCAATGTTGATATGCTTGTTGTTTCGTCTTATTTTTTGCTATAACCTTGAGAACCTCTTGTTGGTGTTGGATGCGATCCTTTACTACTTGAGCATTTATAGTGAATTTCAAGGGTGATGTTATGGATGGAGGATGATATCCATAAAGCTCCATAAATGGTGACACTTTAATGAAGAATGGAAGGACGTGTTGTACCATCATTATGTTAAAGGAAACCCTTTGACCCATTTTTCCTATTTATTATATGCAAAACGATGTACGTATGCTTATAAGAATTTATTCAAAATCCCATATTTCTCGCCAAAATCAACATGGTAAGATGAGTTGTGAGCCAACTGAGTACCCAAATGAGGAAATAATTCAGTCCAAAATTTTCCAATCAAAATTGTATCTCTATCTCTTACAATAATTTTTTGTATTCCATGGCATGTAGATTTTGGACTATCCATGAATTCTTCTACCATAATACTTGTTATAAGAGGATCAGAAAGAGAGAAAAAGTGGGCATATGCTGTCATTCAATCTACCACTACCATAATCACACTCTTTCCTTCAGATTGTGATAAATTTGTAAGAAAATTCATTGAAAATTCTTATCAATGTATGCATGGTATGGCTAATATCTGAAGGATCCCAAGAATCTTGATAGTATCTCCATTATTTTGTTGGCATACCACGCATTCCACCAGAATTTTTGAACATCTGCTTTAATACCTTCCAAAAAAAATCTTTCTTGATCCTATGGAATGTCTTTGAGAACCTTAAATGTCATTCTTTAGGAGAAGTGTGTAACTCCAATAGGACCTTCTGTTTGAGTTGAGAATGATTCGATAAGTATAAGTGATCTTGATATCATAATAAATAATTTTCCCATGTAGTTTTTTCTACTGCATCGTAGTCCTCTTTTAGTTATTGAACAATCTTGCATATCTTCTCATATTACTACCATCCTATCCTTGCCTCTTCCACCTAATCATAATATGGGATAGAAATGGAAAATAGTAAACCATTTGTCTTCCTCTTTCCATGAGAGTGAATTTGCCACAATATTTTATTTTCCCTCCTTGTAGATAATTTGAAAGTCATAACCTGACATCTTTGTGACTTAATTTTATTTCTCTTTTAAAGGTAGTCTTTTCTCTAAGAGTTACTTCATATTATCATGATATAATTTTATTTTGTCGTGTCTTCCTGTTAGGTATGGTGACCATTTCTTAACTACATGTAGTATGGACAACATTTCTCTTTCATAGATGGGTCCGAGTAAGTTCTTTCCTTTATGTTCACAACTTTCAAAGCAAATAAGTCTTCTTTCTTGCTATAGGTTTTAACCCTGTATAGAAATTACTTGCATACAAATTCTAAAACATAGAAAATAAACAGTGCGAGAGCATAACACATAAAACACATATACACAGAGATTTTCCCATGGATCCCAAAATCGGGACTACCAGCTTGATTTTTCATTATGTTCCTTTCAATATTACAATACATATTTATACATGCTAAAGCATCCAATACCATGGACCGAAAACCATCACGCCCAAAACCATGGACCAAAAACCATCGCGTCCAAAACCATGTGTGAAAAACATGCAAAAAGCCATGGGTAGGTCCACCCAACCTAATATAGGGTCCAAAAAAAATTCTGGGGCGCTGCCCTACACTCCATAGAGCGGGGTTACCTGCACCCCTCAAACCCCCTGTGACCCACCTCGCTAGGCAATCGATGCAACGAAGGTGGGGGCTCTGCCCCCCTTCTAACCCCTCAGTTAACTATGTGGGCTAGTCATGGAAAGAATATAACACAACCCAACATTCTCCCACTTGTTTTTTTCTTTCCATAGGGGGCTGTAAGAGAGCCCAGTCATTTATCCAGCCCTTCAATGCCCATTGTTTCTCTACAACAAGAGAAATTCTCAGAGCTCACAGATTTTTTCAATGCATATGTAGTATTCTTCAAAGTGTCCACCTTTACCAACAACGCCTTTGTCTTCTATCATATCCCTCACAAAGTGATACTGAACATCAATGTGCTTTGTCTTTGAATGATATGTAGGGTTCTTTGCCAAGAAAATTTCACTTTAGTTTTCACAGTCTATCCTTATAGCTTCCTGTAGTAACCCCATACTTGAACACAATCTCTGTAACCAAACTGCTTCCTTTCTTGCATGAGTGGCTGCCATGTATTCTACCTCTAAAGTTGATAGTGCCACTACAGATTGTTTCTTACTCATCCAACTGGCTGTATCTCCAAATAGGTTAAACACATACCCACTTGTAGATATTCTTTGATCCAGATCTCCAGCCCAGTTTACATAACCAAAGCCACGAATATCCAACACTTTGTCCAATCTTGGTCTTCATTGGTAGCACAAACCATAATCACTAGTGCCACACAAATACCTCAAAACCCGCTTCACTGTTGTCTAGTGCTCCTTCCCTGGTTTTGACATAAACCTGCTCAATACTCCCACTGCATGTGCAATGTCTAGTCTACTACAGACCATCGCATACATCAGGCTATCGACTGCACTTGCATATGGAACATGGGACATGCCCTCTTCCTCTTCTTGTGTCTTGGGACACTGTTCAACAGATAACTTTACACCTACAGCAATAGGAACCTTCACCGGTTTACTATCCTGCATATTATACCTCTACAATATTGTCTCAACATCCCTTCTCTGGTTTAACCAGATCTTCCTCTTTGTCCAATCTCTTTTAATTTCCATGCCCAAAATATAGTTTTTAGCACCAAGATCTTTCATGTCGAATTTGGAGGACAAATGGGTCTTCAAATCTTGGATAATTTCTTTGTCATTTCCAACCATCAACATATCATCCACATACATGACCAAATAAATAATACGGTCACCAATTAATTTAAAATACACACATTGATCTGCTTTGCTTTTGGTGAAGCCAAGTCCACGTATAAATGTATCAAATTTCTGATACCACATCCTTGGTGACTGTTTTAACCAATGAAAAGACTTCATTAACTTGCATACTAGTTCTTTCTTACACTTCACCACAAAACCTTCAAGTTTCTTCATGTAGATCTCCTCTTCCAAATCCCCGTGAAGAAATGTTGTCTTCACATCCATCTGTTCTACCTCAAAATCAAAAGTAGAAACAAGAGATAAAAGTAATCTACTAGAAGTTCCCTTGGCAATAGGAGAAATAATATCACCAAAATCAATTCCCGACACCTGCGAATAACCTTTTGCTACCAAACGAGCTTTGTATTTCTCCACCTTTCCCTCTGCATTTGTCTTTTTCTTGAACACCCATTTGCTACCAATGGGTTTCCTTCCATCCGTCAACTCCACTAGATCCCAAGCCTCATTTTTGTGCAAAGATGCCATTTCATCAACCATGGCCTCTTTCCAGAGTTTTCCATCCTCTGAATCTACTGCTTCCTTCACAGTTCTGGGATCATCATCAATAATATATAAAGAAAAATTTGAATAGAAAGCAGATGGACTATACCTTTCCTATTTCCTTCTTTCTTGAGTTGATCTTCTCACACCCGGAGTTTGTGGGTCTTCATCTTCTGATTCCTCATCTGTTGTAGAGTCTGATTCTTCCTTCGTTAGCTCAAACTCTATCTTGTCAAGTTCCTTTGGTTAGAATTCATGCTTAAAAACATCTTTTACCTCTCTGGACACTACATCTCGGCTGTACACAACCTTCTTTGTTACTAGGTTCCAAAGCTTATAACCCTTTAAACCATCCTTATACCCAATAAAGACTCACCTTTCAGATTTACTATCCAACTTGGTTTGTTTCTCCTTTGGAACATGTACATATGCATCACATCCAAATAATCTCAGATGTGAAAGAGAGGGTTTCTTACCAATCCATACCTCTTGTGGAGTCTTATCCTCCAACGCTGATGAAGGTGATCTGTTGACCAGGAAACATGCTGTCTCTACTGCCTCTGCCCATAATTCCTGTCCTAACCCGGCACCATTGAGCATGCTTCTTGCCCTTTCCATCAACGTCCTCTTCATTCTTTCTGCAACTCCATTTTTCTCAGGTGTGTATGGAGTAGTCTTCCGCCATGATATACCACACTTCTTATAGAATTCTTCAAATTCCTTGCTGTAAAACTCTCCTCCGTTATTTGTCCTCAACACCTTTATCTTCTTCTTTGTTTGGGTTTCCATTAGAGCCTTAAATTCTTTAAACCTGTCAAAGACTTCAGATTTCCTCTTAAGTAAATATATCCATGTATTCCTTGAGAAGTCATCTATAAATGATATATAGTACACAGACTTACCCAGTGATGGAACCTTCATAGGTCCAAACACATCACTATGCACAAGTTCTAATATGTGTTTCGCCCTCTTACCACCAGAGGGGAAACTCACCCGATTCTACTTTGCATATACACAATTTTCACAGCAATCAAAATCTAGAGAGCTATTACTCATACCTTCTACCATACCTTTGCCATGAAGTATTTGAAGGCCCTTCTCTCTAATATGTCCAAGCCTTTGATGCCACAACATGGTCTTCTCTCGAGAGACCACTATGTTTTCTGCTCCACTTTCAGGAACCACAGAACTGTTGCACCCATCAACAACAATGCTACCTTGCAACTTGTACAGAGTTCCAATTCAAACTCCCCGAATCAATACCAGTGCCCCCTAAACCATATTGCAGGTATCCTTCTCGAACACTATTTTTACACGTGCATCACCCAACTTGCTTACAAAAATCAGATTTCTGGCTAATGCAGGAATATGCAGAACACCCAAAGGTGTTATAACCCTTTGACCTTGTAACTTCAACTTTACTTTTCCATGACCAACGATTGTACCCTTCCTATCATCCCCTAAGAAGACATCACCACCATCATATTTCTCATACTCGCATAACCACTCTCTATGGGGAGTGAAGTGAAAGGACGCATATGAGTCAATCAACCATGCCTCGTGATCTACACGTGTACTTTAAGAAGCCAAGTACACATCCCCAACTTCATCTGAGGTGGTTTTTGCCTCTATAGAAGGAGCATCATCAGATCCCTTTCCTTTATCAGGAGCTTTAGATTTACAATCCCTTTTGTAGTGTCCTTCCTTTCCGCATTTCCAGCACACCACCTTTACAGGGTTTTCTTGGAGATTTAGATATCCCTCTATATTTAGATCTCCCACTCGATGACTTATTTTTATTTCTATTTTGGAGTTGTCCTCATGCAGACAAGGCATCACCATTTTGGCTCTCCATATTTTTCCATCTCATCTCCTCCGTCAGCAAGGATGAGACTATTTCATCAAACTGCAAGGCAATTGTATTGCTACATATTGCAATAACCACACTATCCCACGAATCTGGTAGAGAAGACAACAAACTAATGCACTTATCTTCATCTAAAATTTTAATATCAACAAATAATAACTTACTTAGCACAGTATTAAATGAATTCAGATTCTCTGTCACTGAGTCTCCATCTTTCATCCTTAGGTTATACAACTTTTTTGGCAGGAACAATTTATTCACCAGAGACTTAGATTGGTACAAAGTCCCTAACTTGTCCCACAAAGCCTTCATCGTAGCTTCCCTTGATACATTCAACGATACTAAATCTGAGACACATAATCGTATTGTGCTCTTAGCCTTCCGATCCAACTTCTTCCATTCTTCATCAGACACTCCCGTTGGTTTAGTACCTGGATCTACCGCAACCCACTAATCTTTATCCACCAACAGATCCTCCATATTGAGTTTCCATAGCTCAAAAATCTGACCATTAAATTTCTCGATCTCTATCTTTCCACTCCATGCCATCCTCTTTCACCACCAGAATCGATCTTGCAGGTTTCCCACTAAACAGGGTCTACCACAAGCCCGAGTGAAACCCCTTAGCAACAAAGGCATCCCCTTGAAGCCAAAACAACTTCGATAACAAATGTAGGTTTTAATGCCATACTTAAATTACCTGCATACGAATTCTAAATTACAGAAAATAAACAGTGTGAGAGGATAACACATAAAACACATATACACAGATATTTTCCCCTAGATCCCAAAAGCGAGACTACTAGCCTGATTTTTAATTATGTTCCTTTCAATGTTACAATACATATTTATACATGCTGAAGCATCCAATACCATGGACCAAAAACTATTGCGTCCAAAACCATGGACCAAAAACCATCGTGTCCAAAACCATGTGCGAAAAACATGCACAAAACCATAGGTAGGTCCGCCCAACCTAATATAGGGTCCAAAAAAAGAAAATTCTAGGGCACTACCCCGGACCCCATAGAGTGGGGTTACCTTCACCCATCAAACCCCCTGTGACCCCCCCCCCCCCCCCTACTACGCAATCGGCGCAATGAAGCGGGGGCTCCATCACCCTTCTAACCCCCCGGTTAACTACGAGGGATAGTCGTGGAAAGAATATAACACAACCGAACACTTGCATCAAAATTGAACCAATACTGTGGCCTGAGTCATCATACTCCACAACAAATAAGCGTTGTTAACATGGCCTCTTTAATTTCTTCAAATTCTTTTGTTTCATCCTTAGTTGAAGAAAATCCTTTCTTCTTCAATAATTTTTGTTAGCGGTCCTGCTATTTTCCCATAACTATTAACAAATTTAAGGTAATATCTTGTCAGTCCTAAGAATCCCATAAGTTTCTTCAAGTTATTAGGGACAAGTCATTCCCTAATAGATTTGATTTTTTTAGGATCCACCTTGAGACCATCATGTGATACACTATTATCCAAATGTTCCATTTCTTGATCCCCAAAATAACACTTGTAAGGATTTGCATATAGTTGTTTCTCTTCCAATAGCGTCAAGACTTTGTCAACACGTGGTAAATGCTCTTCCCAATATTTAATGTAAATCAGTATGTCATGAAAAATTACTAGCACAACCTTTCTAAGAAGTGTTTGAAATAGAATTAATGAAGCTTTAAAAAGTTGAAGGTGCATTTGTAAGTCCAAATGGCATAACCAAAAACTCATAATGGCCTTCTTGTGTTCTAAAGGTTGTTTTGGGAATGTCTTCTTGCCTCATTGTAATTTGATGATATCGAGAACGGAGATCCAAGTTAGTAAGGAAAATTTCTCCATGCAATTCACCTAAAAATTAGTCAATTATAGGAATAGGAAACTTATCTCTCAATGTCATTTTGTTGAGCTATTTGTAACTATAAGTATCACCACTAGTGAAGAGAAAGAAATTTGGCTAGGTTGAATGATGCTCATCTCTAACATTTCTTGAACCATATGCTCAATATCACTCTTTTGTGTATCTAGATAGTTGTAAGGCCTAATATTAGGTGGTACACTTTTAGGTGAAAAATTAATAGCATGGTCACTTTCTTGAATAGGTGGAATAACCTTGGGAATTTCTCCAAATACCTTAGCATGATTATTGATAACTTTTCGAAGATCCATTGGCATAGAGGATAGATATGTTTGAACATATAATGAACACAATTGTGAAACTATGCTTTCATGTCCCTTTTTTAGCAATTATTTCATGCTATTAGAACTTATCATTTAATTGGGTTTCCCTTGGATACCTCTAACCTAAATTTCCTTTCTTTCTGAGGAAAATATTATGAGAATATATTCAAAATTAAAGGTCATTATTCCCAATGACTGTAACCATTAGACATACAACATCAACACCACCCCTTTGGATTACAATCATGGGACTAACCAATAAATACTCCCCCATATTTAAATTAATATTATTTTAATTCTCAGAACAATTTATGTACCTCCATCTGCAATCCTCACTTGAAAATATAGTGTTGGATATACAAAGAAATTAAGAATTTTTTTCCAATTTATAATTGTTTAAGTTATGGGTAATACTTGAATTAAAAAATATTGTTACCCCTTGCATTTTTATATATCCTTCCATCTTGAGAATTTTGGAGTACTAATTCCCACCAATGCATGACAGGAAATTTTTGAAGTAGTTTCTTCTAGCTCTAGATCTAAGGAAGTGTTTACTTTTTCATATTCTTCATCTCCATAGTTTATGTAGAATAATTTCTTCCTGCTGCATTTATGCCTTTTACTATACTTCCTATCATGATTGAAAAATAGTCCCTTCTCTCTTCTTTCATCCATTTTCTAAGGATTTAGCCTTGTCGGTTTAGGAAAGGGGCCATGATTTTATCTATAGCTATTAATGACCAATTTTCTAGTAGCCGTATTTTAATTTAAAATTTATTTTCCAAACCAAAAGCATGATCTAGAGATTTATGTTCAAATAGGCACACCTCACATTGAATTCTTCCCTTTAAAGTACCCATAAATAGGTCTAATAATTTATCCTCTAAAATAGTTTTTACATTGAGACTCAAATTTTAGAATTGTTGATTGTGCATTGTAACAAGATATTTTTGTCAAATATTTACCAATTGACCAAAGAATGTCTTTCTCTTAATATCCCCATAATTTGTTATCAATTCCTCTGTAAAAATGGACCAAAATATAACATAATCCTTAATTTTATTTCTCAAAGCCATTGATACCATACATGTTGGCCTTGTTCTAAAAACATGAATACAATATTTACCTTTTGTAAGGATGCGAGTTGGTGTAGATAAAAATATTTTCCTATCTGAAATATCTATGTTACATAATCCTCACCATCAAATTTCCTCATATCAATATTCGAAATGTAGTAGTTCCTTGATGCTGACTTGAAGCCTCAATGATGTGTATCTTGGATTGAAAATTCATGATTATGGTTCTCTGATTCAAAATTTCTCTCCAATTGTGATAACATACTATGCATATGAGATTGATTATGAACAACATGCTTCTGCTTATATTCATGATTTCTTTGGATCTCCACATCCCTTACAGGAATCATATCTAAGAGAATATTTTTAATGGAAATCATATATTTTTTGTATTTCTTCCTTATTTTCATTTATCATGATTTCTATTCCTTCATGATTTTCATTTATCATCATTTATATTCCTTCATTACTTTCATTCATCTTCATTTATATTCCTTCTATCTTCTTTTCTATTCCTTCCTTATTTTAATTCATCTTCTTTTCCATTTCTCTTCTAAGGTTTTCTTCAGAACCTAAGAAGTCCACATTTTTTAATACACTGCCATCCATTCTATTAACTTTCTTCTCTAATTGACATAAGATAGATTATAAGTCTTAACTTTCTTCATGATTCAAGGATGAGTCTTCAATATAATTAATTAGTAGTAAATTTATTTAGAGGTGTGTTGGAGAATAATAGCAATACTTTGCTTTATTACAACCAAAAGAGAAGAGGGTGTCTTCTAATGAACAATTAGGTCAATAGTAGGTTACATACCTTAATTTGGAGAACATCATAGTGATTGAAGATTTATTGATATACCTTTGATATTTGAGGCATTTTGGATTTGAAAATGTGCTCTGTGATACTCTCATATCTAGTTTATGTAATTCCATAGGTCTGAATTGAATCTGGTGTGCCAACTGAAATTTATAGTAACTTTCCCAAAACTCGTTGATTTTTTGTCCTCTTCACATGAGAAAAATTGTATAGAGTTCCACATGTCCAATTATTGAAATATAATTCTTGCACTTGTACTTGAGGTACTTTTGTATGTCTCCCAGAATTATTGAACATTTCATAGTTTGAAAATTTCCAGATAATAAGATATAGAAAAAATACCAAGTTGGCCTATTTGAGACTAAATTTTAGAGCTTATGGAAACCCTAACTTCCTTGTATCATATCCTTCAAAATATAGCGAGCCAATATATGAAACTTGGACCAGATTATCATCATGATGACTCCTCAATATGGTTGAAGTTTCATGGTTTGAAACCTATTGTAATGGCTGCACCATCCTCCAAAATTTTCTCTTGCACTCAAAATTCTGACCCTTCCTTAGTGTTCCCTTTCATTGTTGCAAACACTTAAGCTCGTTTCATGAGATTTCCTAAAGTCCTCTGACCCCATTTTGCTTGTTGGATCAACTGTCATATTTTGGCATGTGTGACTGGTATGTCATGCCTATGAAACTTTTCTAGTGGTTTTGAAAGGTTTTCTTTGTGTATACGAGTTTTTGTAGCTATGTAAACACTTTTCGCACTCATACCCAAAGTCTTGAGCATTGTCGAACAAGTTTCATCATGTTCATCCTAAAGTCTATCTCAAGTGTCACACTTGTCAGTTCTTATTACGAGATAGACACAAAGAGGGAATTTCTTTCTTGTTGCTCCTGTGGTCTATGTTTTCCATCATCAAAGAATGCTAAGTGTGTGATCATAAGTTCAAGTTCATCACAAGTCTATCTCCCTCCCGCACTTAGCCACTTTTCCTAAAATATTCCCGATCGGGCAACCCAGCTGTACCAGACCCTGACTAAACTGCGCACTATGTAGTCCCATCCCTCAGTGTTGTGACCTTGATGCTTGAAATTATGCAATGGATAGTCATTTTCCTCTAGGACATTTTAACTACACAATTCTAGAGCCCAGCAGTCTCCCTTGACCTTTAGAATTGTGCATCAGTTCCTCCCATTCTGATTTGATGTGCACACTTCGCACCTATAGTACTCAAGATCTTCTCCTTGTCTCCTGGATCTCCATAATGTGTAGATACCCCTGCCTCCCTTGGCCTTCCCAACTGTACATAGGTTTCACTTAGTTTCCTCTGTTAGTTGGAGCTCACTGATCTCAACAATAACATAGATTTTTCCTGCCAGTCTCTCTACTACCCAATCCTCCTTGCCCTTGAAAACTCAGTAGATCTGCCTCCTAGGGTCCCATCCCACATTTTCCATTGTCTGCCTTAAACTGAACAATCCTAACTCTGAGTGGCCACAATGTAATTTTTCTCCCCAATAGGGATTGTGCTCAAAAGTTCCTCAATCAAGCCTGAGTTGCGCTCTGTGCAGCCTCAGTGACCAACTCCTCTCCCTGTCACTTGGAACTACATAATGCATAGTTACTGGTCCCTCTCTCTCAACTTGTTATTGATCCCGAGCTCAATTCATGGATAACAATGCATCATCTTAGATTAGGGAGTTTTCGGATTGGTGTCATCTCGTCATGAGTGAATTTTAGGAACAGGTGCACTATCCAATCATGGAAAGATGATGAAGAAGGATAAGAAAGAAGAAACATACCTAAAGAGTCACTTGTATCTGAATGGGTGAATGAATCTACTAACAGAAAGAAAAAGGAACAACTTTGCAACCATCTTCCAAGACCGAAGATCATTGAATACCCTGCATCATCAAGCTATACAGAGGAAAAAGAAAGCACATCCAAGAACACATCTATTTCTCAACAGCAATAGTGGCTTAACATTCCCACATCATTAAACTTGTCCATCTAAGTCGTGTCATGTCAACTTGTGTCATGAGTGTTTTACATTTCATGATGTATAGGTGGTTGTGTAAGTGTTGGCAATGATGTCAAACAAGGGTCAACGTGATGATTGTGTGCTTGGAAGGAATCCCATGGCTGTTGAGTTTCTTTGTCGAAAATCATCACAATAGAAGGCTTACTGAAGAAGCCATAAAATGATTATTACAGTGATGATCCATTTGGAACTCCATGGTAGCTACAAACTCCTTATAGAGAATCATCATAGTAGCAAGCTTACTAAAGGAGCCATAAAATGATCATCATGGTAGTTGGTGTTCAACTGGCCAAAGAGTCAATGGGAAGAGAAGTTTGCAGTTACCTTCCAAGTAGCAGAAGGACTAAAATCCTATATTAGACTCTCTACATTAGAAGGTACACTAAATACGCTTTCCAACGATATGTGGAAGTCCAAAAATGGACTCCTGGGTCAAACATTATGGCTTTCCGATGTTCAGGCACTTGAAGTCCTAAGAAGGCTAGAGTATTGGAGATCAGCATGTCGGCACATCGAATATCAGAGAACAACATGTCAGCGTATTGGCATAATCGGTGATATTGGCAATAGAAGGTGTAGTCTATCAGAGGTTGGAGGAAATCAAAACCCTGGAGATTGTAGTATCAGAACCTTTTCAAGTGAGTAAAGCGCATAAAGTTGCGATATTGGTAAGTGCCAATAAGCCTTTAAAAGTGTAGAGGAATACTAGAAGAATTAAAACAAAGTATTTTGGTGAAAAATCAAGGTTGATGGGTTCTCTTCTCTCTCATCTTTCTACACACATGGCAGCATATGATTGGCTCCGATAAGCTACAGTTGTAGTTGACATGAGCATGACGTGGTAGTACATCAACACACATGGAAGGCATATTTAAAATTATTTGATAGTAAAATGGGCCATCATTGAATGACATGTGTAAGCACTAAAGAGTCGACACATGGAGTCATGACGTCATATTGAAATTGAACGATCGAGGGGTTGAAGATGTCGTAACACTATAATAGTTGGAGTGTTGAAAAGTTTTGATATAGAAGGTTTCTTATATTGGGCTAGCACATGGTCATAAGAGCTCAATGAACCGTGGGTTTAGATCAATTAACAAAGGGAGAATGGCCCCCGTTAGGAGTCTTGAACGCCTTAACACCTTAATGCTAAGCAGCGGGTCACAACGAGTGGTTCTATGATGAGAATAATTGTGAGGGCTAAGTAGGAGGAGCTTGATAATTGGAAGATTAGAATATCGGAATACTACACCACTGTGAAGTTTGTGATATGGAATTGATTTGCTAAGAAGTATGGAGCTTTAACGAGTGTATGGGCTAGCACATGTGATATTAAATGAAGGCACAAAGGACTTGGTAGTTGAAGAGGGTTAATCCTATGGAAGACTCTGTAACAAGAAACCAAGGACGAAATTTACAACAAAGATTAATTCAAGTGCTTGAAGGAAGAAATCGACAACTTCGGCTGCATGAATGGTTGTGTTAAATAAGAACAAAATGGTCACCTCTATGGATGATCAAGTTCTGTAGAATGATAAATAAGCACGGGACTCTTGGACGAGTGTCTAGGTCATATAAGAATTAATTTCTTAGTATATGAGCTATGTGTAGTCAGACTATGAAGCATTGTGAGGACCCTCTTTGTTATGAGTGTTGTAACAAGAAACTATCATAAGACACAATATTGTTTAGTTAAGCCATGCCGAAGTACATATTGGAAGCTACATGATAGTGTGAAGAGAATTCCTTGTGCAGAGTGCCTCAGTGGAACAAAACCATCACCATAAATGAAAAATCTAGGGATGTGAGCATATGTGTGTGTGAGCAGTGATGTGTGAGAGTGCCTATCAAAGCAAAGAGGTTGAAGCTCCTGAGTGGGCATAATGTAATATTGTGGCAAAAGCAGCATGAGGACTGTGTGAAGAATTGCAAAGGGTAGTCCTTAAGTGTAGTCAGTGAAGAGCCCTTGACAGTCAATACAGAGTGCAAAGGAAGTGTTGCTATGAGTAGTGAGAGGAGATTTGCTACAAGTGAGCACAGAAGGAAGAATGCAGAAGTCAAATATGTGATCAACCATTGTTTGGTATTTTACTTGTAAAATTGTATGCCTTTTTTTTTAGTTGGAAAATTCAATGAAATAGTATAATAGTGGTAAGGGCAGGTTGGTGTCTGTAAACTAAAGAGTTTGGTGTCTCTTAGATAGTTTCTTCTTGCTAACCAATGGGGGGCAATGTCTTCTATGAGTGGGTGCTAAAAAAAACAGATGTAATTAAGTGGGTGCTTAACTTACATCATGAACAAGCAAGAAATTTTGGTGGTTTTTTCCCTCTGGGTTTACACGTGAGAATACTCTGTTAAATATGTGTTTCTCATGGGATTGTTGCTTGAATATGTGTGTCTGAAATATTGTTAGTTCACTATTTTGTGAATGAATTCTCTCACAAGTTAAAGAACATAAGAAGGGGTTGTAAGCATAATAATTAAAAGGAAAAAGAGTTTCTTAATTACTCATTCACCACCTCCCATGTCTAAGCAATTCCTTGATTCAACAATTGTTATCAAAGTCGGTTCCTTCAACAACAATTTAAACACTAGAAGGTAGATCTATAAGGAATTATGTGTAGGCAAGAGAGTCAAGGGTCTTAATCGAGTAAAATACTATTCTTTGATGCGACCAACTATTCTTTTCAGAAAGTGAGAATGGAAGCATATCTTATGTCCATAGGAGTAGATGTTTGGACTTCAGTACTAGTAGACTACAATGTCCATGATATTACTCCCACTAATGCAGATGGTAAAACATTATATGGGGACAATTCTAAAACCAAGAATTCCATTCTCTTTGGTCTTAGTCAATTATAACTTGCAAAATTTGTGCAACGTAAATCTACTAAGGAAGTATCGGTAAAGGTTAACCATATTCATGAAGGAGATGACAAAGTCAAGCAAGAGAAAATTCATACTTTCATAATGAGGTTTGAAAGCCTAAGAATGAATGAGAACGAAATCATAGTAGAATACTTTCTGAGAGTTGATGAAGTGACTAATATGATTAGAGGACTTGGTGAAGAAGTGAAGGAAGAGATGATTGTTTAGAAAATATTAAGATCTTTGCCCATGAGATTTAATGCCAAGATCTCATTTATTGAGGAAATGGCTAACTTAAAGGATCTCAAGATGGATCAATTGCATGGTACTCTCACAACCTATGAGATGGGAGTAGGAATAGAAAAATATGAACCAAAGGAATCAGCGTTCAAAGTATATAGAAAGGGAAAGGAGAAAAAATATCATCAAGAAATCTCCATCTGTGAATCTCATCAAGAGCTAGCTCAAGTAGCCAGAAAACTGAAGCATGGCTTGGGAATATATAAAGGGAAGTTTCTCTTTAAGTGTTTTGATTGTGGAAGATTTGGACATTTCTCTTCCAAATTCCCATATAAATAAAAGGCTGAAAGGGAAGCAGATATGAAATTTGGAAACAAATCTTAGACACATCAGAAGAAAAAGACCTATAAGAAGAAGGGGTTCCACTCCAAAGAAAATAGCTCAACACCAGAGTCAGACTATGAAGACTCATTAGAGAATGAGTTAGATAAGTATCTCCTTATGGCCTTTGAAATAAACTCTAAAAAACAGGGTATTATGGTGTCTGAAGAGGAAGAAGAAGGAGTAGTAGACCTTGAAGGGGAAGACATCAGTGCCCTCGACGAGTTAAAGAAATCAAGGAAGAAAAATAAGTAGTTGAAGGAATGGCTACAATATGTGGTGGAAGGTATGTATAACTTTCGCAATGAAGAGTTTTCCTATCAAAAAGAAAATCTAGAAGAGGTTACAAAAAGCAAGGACAGTATACTGCTTCTACTGAAAAAAAAAACCAAGGAAACTGTGAGATATTGGAAGAGGATAAAAAGAAACTCAAATAGTCGATATTCAAGTTAAAAAGAGAAAAGATTTCACAGATATGCAAAGAATTTATCATGTCTTTGAAAATTGAGATGGAGGAGGAAAAATGAAAAGAAGAGGTTCTCCGAGAACTGATTCAAAAATGGAAAGAAAAATGTGAAAGTCTTGAAGTAGAGTTTGTCTCTCTTAGAACTAATCTTGAGAAAACAAATACCGAGAAGGGTCTAAATGAAATATTTGCTGAAGGAATAAGAAGACTAGATTAGATCTTGAAAAGTCAAAAGCCCTTAAGAATAATAAGGCACAATAATATTATATTGGGAGGATAAAATTCCAGTCTGCAAGATTCGTAGAATCACAGAGCCATGAGAAGAAGCATCATGAAAGAACTAATGAAGACAAATGAGTAGTTTTTCAAAGACAAAATCATCAATGGAGAACAAATAAATCAATCAGATGACCAAGGTATTTTTCTACACATTCTCATAATTCTTCTAACAATAGGCATGCCTATTTGTTTTATGGCCACCACTATAAGTGTCATATATTTGGGCATAAATAAATTTATTGTAGAAGGATCAAAGTAGAAGGAGATGAGAATCCCATATATAATAAGCATAAAATTTCTAAGTCTCAAAACTTCTCTCTCCAAAATCGGAATGTCTTATACCCCTTAGTAAGACAATTATAATTCTTCAAATGTAATAACTTTAGGAAGAAATCCAGTAATTGCAAAAGCAAGTTTGAATACTTGTCTAAGTCCCAACGTGTCAAATAGTGAGCTACCAAAAAGGGTAAAAGGAGCTGGAAACCAAAGACTAAAAAGAGCATGCAATGTGGACTTGTCTTATCAGCTCATAATCAAGAAAAAAATTGTATGTGGATAGTGGTTGCTCGAAAGATATGACTGGGGAGAAAATAAAATTTATGTCACTTACGAAAACGGACAGAACAAGCAATGCCACTTTTCAAAACAATGCTCTAGTAAGAATCAAGGGAAAAGGAGTAGTGAGTTTTGATAAAAAAAATAGAAGTATGGAATGTGCTATATGTAGAAGTTCTCAAGCACAATTTGCTCAGTGTTAGCCTGATGTGTGATAATGGATATGATGTGACCTTCTGATCTAAATATTGTGAGATCTGCAACATAAAGAATGGAAAAATAGTGGGAAAAGCAATTAAAACCCACCATAATGTATATATGTTTGACGATTCCAGGGTCAATTTCTATTTGAGAAAAATGAGTGAAGAACGACTGTGGCACAAGAGTCTTAGGCATGTGAATTTTGACAGTTAGATAAAAATAAGCAAGATGGGAGCAATGAGAGGGTTACCAAGACTATCAAAGCCCGATAACACAATTTGAAATTCATGTCAGTTTGGAAAGTAGACCAGAACTCATTTCAAATTGAAAGATTTTTCCTCATCCAGACCTATGCATCTCATTCACATAAATATTTGTGGCCCAACTAGAGAAAAAACCTAAAAAGTGTTGGAAACAATGTTAATACTGAGAGGGGGGTGAATCAGTTTTTGTTAGGGTCCAACCCTAACCCCTTTATTTATGTTATAGGGTCAAGTCATAGTTATAGTTAGTTAAAGAGTCAATAAAGCCGATATTAATAATTGTAAGTGGCTCACCCTCATTTAAGAAATGGACCACAATCAGTTGCAAACAGGCCATGGTATTAGCTAGATGGTATTGAGAGAACCATGGTAATGACCCATGGTATTTTATGTATGAATCCTATATAAAGGATAGAGACTCCCCATTGTGAAATGTCATGTCTTACTTTTTCATCAATCTCTACTCTGCTGGAGGTTGCCCCCTTGAAGAGGCAAGTGAACATTGCTTTCATCTCTGAATAATAAAATACTTGTTGATATTCTTATTTTGTTCTATGTTCTGGGTTGTATTTCTATACACATTTGGTATTCTGGAATCTTCTCGCAGGTTAGGAGCATAATAGTATTAAGGTTGATTTTTAACTCTTTATGCCAATTAAATTCTTTTATTAAAACTTGGAAATCATCCAAATAATCAGTAGCAACATATAATAATGTACAAATATGAAATCAACATAGAAGCACATACCATGAGCATCATATACATGAGACACAAGGTTTGATGTGGAAACCCTTTTAGGAAAAAACCACCAAAGCTTATTGTTGTTATTGATGTAAAATAAGAGCACCTACTCTATTACATCAATCTGTTTTGTAAGCCACCAGTCACACGAAGCACCAACTCCCTTTGATATTTTGCTAGCACCCACTAGTAGGAAGAACCCAATCCCTCGTTTTATAAACACATGTCCATCTTACCATAAGCACCTTGTGAAGCACCAACTTCACGGATTTGTAGCAAGCACCAACTTGAAGCTCATTTGATTTACGCAAGGACCAACTTGCAGGAAGCACCAACCCCCAAGCCTTCTCAAGCTCCCACTAGAGATGGAAGCACCAAATTCCTCTATGTAGGCTCCAACCCACACTCAAATAGGAACTAAATGTTCTTTGTAATTGAAATCCACTAAGCCTGATCTTAGCTCCATTCTCTGCTCACTCTTCTCACTTTGCAGCATCACACTGATCTACTCAACAACTATCAATCATCATAGATCCTCGAAACAATCTAATATTCTTGGCCCTGTTAGGCCCCTATACTACTAGTGTAACCCCTTATTATTATTAGTATAACCCACTTATTATATTGATGTACCCAAGTAGTGCCCATATTGTTACTATTGTGCCCCATAGAAGCCCACTATTGTTATTGTTGTGCCCTTACATTATTATTGTTATGTCGGCTCTGATTATGTTATGACCCCTTAGACTCCTATATATAGAAAGGAGGTCTTTTCATTTGTATCATCCAAGAATTGTTCATTTATGTAATGTAAAGGAGATTGCCCTCTCGAAGAGGCTGAATTATAAGGCGTTTATCTATCTTTTCTATCTTTTCTTGAGCTGGTTTCATAACATTTGGTATCAGAGCTTTGGATTCTAGGGTTTCGCTGCTCCAAACAGGTCATCGTGGAATTTTCGCTATAACGTTTTTTCTGTGATGTTTCAGAAGTCGCAAAAAAAACCCCATTTGAGAAGAGGTCGCGCTGAACCTTGGGTCCGAATTTCAGATCTTTTCGCGCAATATTTGTGGAGATATGATCTGAGGAAGTTGGTCTTTTTTCAGACTCCTAAATTACAATCCATTAAGGTGACCTGGGGAAAATCGTCATAACTTTCTCTCTGGGGATCGGATTGAAATTTCATAAGAAGATACAGAAAGAAGACGGACTGTAGTTTTTTGTATATATTTTTCAGATCCAAAGGTCAAAACAGTGACACGTGGCACTTCATACAAGTTCGCTCTTTTGGAAAGGTCTATAATCCGGTCATCTTGGGAGATTGTGCATAACTCTTTCTTAGAGAATCCAATTTGGATCAAACTGGTGGCATTGGAAAGAGGACACAGAGGGCTACTATAGGTCACAATTTCAGAACTTAAAGATATGAAAGTACATAGTTATAGTCGTTTCAAGGTCGAGCTCCTAAAATCAAGAAAAAGCAAGATGAGGAAGTTTGATGGCAAGGATCCGGTAAATTGGATACTTTAGATGGAGCAATATTTTGATCTAGATGATGTACAACTGTTACAAAAGGTATGTATTGCATCTTCATATTTAGAACTAGATCAATTTTTATGGTATGAAGGGCTTTGTTCTCGTAAACAACTTGTTACGTGGTCAATTTTCACGGAGGAAATGATAGCACATTATGAGGATACAAAGAGCAACACCTTCTTTAGAGCAACACCACAACAATTGGAAAGAGTAAAAGGGCTTTGTGACATAGTGGAAAGAAAAATTATGCAAACCAGGAAGCGTACCCCTCACAACTATAAAGATGGAAGTGTTGTTTCTCCTAGCCTTCCACAACCTACAAGGGTTACACCACAACAATTGGAAGAAAAAGGAGAAAAAGGGCTTTGTTACAATTGTGATAGCAAATGCACTAAAGGTCATAAGTGTGCTGACAAGAAATTATTTTACATAGAATATGAAGAGGAGGAAGAAAAGGATCAAGAAACATCAAAAGAAGAAGATATACGCCAGGATCGCACCCCAGAGAAAGAAGAAATGAATCAGACCATATCTTGCAAAGCATTGGCAAGAATTACCACTCCTCAAACTCTCAAGATAGAAGGACATATCAAGAAGAAAAATGTGCAAGAAGTGAAAGATCACATCGAGAAAGAAGAAATGAATCCAACCATATCTTGTAATTCATTGTTCGAAATTACCACTCCTCAAACTATCAAGATAGAAGGACATATCAAGAAGAAAAATGTTCAAGAAGTGAAAGATCACATTGAGCATCAAGAAATGAATCCGACCATATCTTGTAAACGATTGGAAGAAATTGCCACTCCTCAAACTCTAGAGATAGAAGGACATATCAAGAAGAAAAAGGTTCAAGCAGTGAAAGATCACATCGAGCATCAACAACAAGTTCTCCAACTTTTAAAGGATAACGCCACTTCAGTGCAAAATCAAATGAAACAACAGGTAGATAAACATTGTAGTGAAAAATGTTTTGATGTAGGTAATTGGGTATTTTTATTACTACATCTCAAGAAATTTATTTATGAGAAGGAAATGTTGGCAATACTACATGCACTTAAAAAATGGCGACCTTACCGAATGGGAAGACTCTTCAAGGATGAGGATGTGGAAGCATTGTTTTGTGCTATTTATATTATCCAACCAGATTGGATAAACGAAGCAAGGGATGAATGGAAGAAGGACGAAGAAGTATGGCCACTTATTCAAAAGTTGCAAAAGATCCCAATTCAAACAATATTGCCAAAAATTGAAGAGGAAGGAAAAACCATATTGGAACCTGGAGCAATCACAGAAACAAGAACCCGACAGCTACAAAATCGATCAATTTCAGAGTATCTCATCAAGTGGAAGAACTTACCCGCTGAAGATTCTGCATGGGAGGAAAAGAATTTTATACAGAAGCATCAAGAACTACTCAAGCGTTGAGGACAACGCTTTTTGAAGGAGAGGGGCATGTTAGACCCCTATACTACTAGTGTAACCCCTTATTGTTATTAGTATAACCCACTTATTATATTGATGTACCCATGTAGTGCCCATATTGTTACTATTGTGCCCCATAGAAGCCCACTATTGTTATTATTGTGCCCTTAAATTATTATTGTTATGTCGGCTCTGATTATGTTATGACCCCTTAGACTCCTATATATAGAAAGGAGGTCTTTTCATTTGTATCATCCAAGAATTGTTCATTTATGTAATGTAAAGGAGGTTCCCCCCTCGAAGAGGCTGAATACTAAGGCGTTTATCTATCTTTTCTATCTTTTCTTAAGCTGGTTTCATAACATGCCCTCTGCATGATCTATAGCCACATGTTGTTTCACTCACAGTACTCACCAACTCAACCAGGCCACGCAGTCTTCTCTTCTCTCTTCTCTTCCACTGCATAGAGTTAGCTCTTAGCCTGACACACCATATTTCTGGTTCACTCGGCGTTCTTTACACAACCCAGGTACCTTCATCCTTATTCACATAGCAATGCATCTTCTATTAGGGTCTCTTATCTCTGCATAGTTACTCTCAACCTTTCTCTATAGAACTAGCCCTCTCATCCTCACACAATAATGTGCACATGGAAATCTTTTTTTTTACTTACCTCTCTATAAACAATCCTACTTCGCTAACTTGTTCATCTGAGCTCGAGGGTTATTTCCTCTCATGTCCACTAATCGATGTTTCCACTCCTTTATTGTATTCACACTACTCGAGTGTACTTGACCATGAGTTTTCCTTTTTGTTGTTGCATCTAACTTGCTCTCTGCCAATGCATTAAAAATGAGAATGGCCACTTCACTGTCTTTGCCATACTGAAAATTAATTATTAGTCTACCTGTAAACTCCAACCAGGCACAGTGCTCTATGTGAACAACTCTGCCATCAACGAGGCTCTCCATTATTAACCATGGTTTCACACAACTTGATTGTACTTCGGGATGGCTTCTTTGTGCACTATTTTCCCGATTTCCCTGTCTTAGAGTTTTTTGTAGATCCATCTGACTGCATTAACCAACTCCGTCAATATGCATTTGTTCTTCGGTAACTGACATATTCGTATATATAAATCACTGAGACGTGTATTAGAACACAAAGATGACTTGTTTCACCTCAAGGTAGACCCAACACTCTTTCCTGAATATTTTGGTCCTTGCTGCCTTGACCCAATGATCTTTGATAGTCGTCATTAATCCTTGGACCAACTCCTCTGCTTCTAAATTGAATCTCACAGTTGTCGGCCCATGCGCCTTTAACTCTCGGTACTATCCTATTAGAGAAATTCCACATGGTTACTCGATAGTGGTGCAATGTTATGATACTCCTCAGTTCCGATATATTTTAGCTCCCATAGTGTTCACTATCTCGTATGACAAGGCCCATGACCATCAACTAGATGCCATATCAGAGCCCCCTTTGTATCTTAACTTCTATGAAGTTCTAATTTCATCTTGGCTCCTTCTACTTATCCCTTACTGCATTTCTCAGCATAAGACCGCTGCTTGTGACCACCATTGTAGCACACAGGTGCCAAGCCTACAGACTCTTGTCGGGGGCCAATATTTCATTGCTATTTCTTTACGCGATTGACTTTATGGATTTACATGCCTAAGAGCCTACCCAATATTAGGATCCCCCTTTATCAGAATGCATAGAAGCTCCAATTGCTCTAGAGTTCTGACATCTTAATCATCTCATTATCGAGCTCTGATATGACGTCATCACTTCCAGGTGGTGACTCCTTAGAGGTGACACATGTCACCTAGTTTTGGCCCATTAGACTACCCAATATGGTTAAATATGCCTTCCACATGTCCTTTGGTACTGCCACGTCATGGTGATGTCAGCTGTCACTGTATATTATCGGGGCCAATCATATGTTGCCATGTGTCCTACAAGAAGAGATATAAGAGGGCCCATCAAACTTTGGTTTTGCAACAAAATCCTTCATTAATATTTATCGGTATTACTTGTCACTTTCTAATAATGTTGACACTTTATCATTATCGCAACTTTTAAAGAATCCTTTCTTTAAGAAGTTCTGATACACTGATACCCAATATGCTGATGTTCTGATGTGCTAATCTTTGGGGTTGCGGTATCCTCCATACTCTGATACAACCTTCTCCACTGCTCGATATGATATGCCCTCTGATGTTCCAATGCACCGATATGTTGACCTTCGTCACTCCGATCCTTGATGTTCTTGCATCGAAATATTTGATATTGCCAATGTGCCAATATGCTAACCTCTGATATAGCCTACTCTGGAGTTATGATATCAGGTCCTGATGTGCTCAGATCTCTGATACACCGATGTACCAATATGTTGACCTCCAATATTCTAATGCACTGATTTGATGACTTTTGACATTCTGATCTCTCATCGTCTTGAAGGCGTCAAGTCCCTTGACTTCGACATACCATATTTTGTGATCCAAGAGTCCATTTTTGGCCTTCCACACACTGTTGGAAATCTCTTTCAAAGTGGTTTCCAATAAAAAGGATTTGATGTAGACTTTAAGCCCATCTACAACCTAGAAAATTGCCCGAAAATCTTGGCAAATATTTTTCTCCTTGACTTTCTTTCCTGTGCCTAAAATCTTGAACTCCCATTCACCAAAGTCATCATTTTATGGATTCACTAGTAATCTTGCTACTATGTGATTTTCTACAAAGCACTTTAACAACCATAGGATTCCATCCTCACCAGCATAGTATTAATCATTTTATGGATTTTCTAATAAGGCTTCTACTATGATGATTCTCTACATGAAGCCTACAACTTATCATGAGATTCCATCCTCACCATCACTGTGATAATCATTTTCTAGCTTCTTCAATAAGCTTGCTAGTGTGATGATTATATACAGAGCATTGTAGCAACCATGGGATTTTTCCTCGGCCATCACTGCCAACATTTGCTACGACAAGTATCCATGCTAGTTTGGTTGTCATCAATGTCAACACTTCTGCCAACAGTTAGGTAATGACAACTTCCCAACATATCTCCCCATCATGACTATTGAAATCAATGCCATCACACTTGCAGATATCTTCACTAGACCACTAGCCATCCAGACAATGCCAACTGTCCAACAATCTACCCCTTTGGAATTAATGGCAACACTTCTTCCTTATCTTCACTTTGATGGCCAAACCTCATGAAACTCCCACACATCCTCTTGCATGAGCCACCAATGGCTTTCTCTCTTCTGCACAGGCCATCACAACTTCTTCACAAATTCTCTCCCCCTTTGAAATCAATGGTAAGGATCTACAATGCTGCCTTTTTCTCCCCATGTGATGACTAGCTGCGAAGACCAAAGTCTAGTTGTGCATTATGTTCTTTAGAAATCTCCTCAAGGAATCATCATTGTTGTTGCTCCATAAACTGGGAATATATGATATAATCCCCTTGAACATATACTGCCTCTGATTTGAATGCCCCAAGTCTTGGACACCTCATGGTTGTTGGTTGAGTACTCTCTCCACTGATGCATCTTTTGTACCAATTAAAATAAATTGATGCCACTTAATCTTCTCATTGTATTGTTGCTATTTCTAATACTAAATTAATGATGATGCATTCAAGCTCGTACTTCACTATTGTTGCTTCTTCTGAGACTGTTCTTACTTCACTTGAGCATCTCCAGTTCTCCCCTTGATATCATACTTCTATAATAGGGACTACTACTAAAATAATACCAAATGCACCAAAAGAAATGATACAAATGGAAAAATGTACCAGGAAAACTCTATTACTTTCTCTCAGATATAAATGTCCATTTGAACAAAAGGTTTCTCCACCTTTCATTTTCACAAAAGCCTTCCTTTCTAAGGTTGACAATTGTTTCCTACTACCTCTTATCAAAGCAGCTCCCCCTCAGCCAATGCTCTCTGATCTCTTGGAACTGCTTTCTGGCCTGTGTGTGGGGACTCATCTTGTGGACCTAACTTGACTATGAGATTCATGTCATTCTACACTTCTATTGCAGCCCATCTTCTTCTTCCATCAACATAAGATATTGTTGTGTATTATTTATGCCGACTACACTCCTCCTCTGCCTTTCAATGTTGATACATTCAAAATAAATCAATTTATTATTGTAATCAACAAGATAACACGACCATACCTTCATCAATCAAATGCACTTTTCTTTTCATTCTTTTTTCTTCCTGCATCTAACTTACTCAGCCCCCTTTGAGGCCATTCTCTTCCTTTACTAAAGAGAAACATAGGATCTACTCCCCCTGATGATCAGATATTGATCAAGGACCTTAACCGCAGTTAAGAATAATATTGCAAACAATGTACATGTGTTTCCAGTTCACATGACCGCCAGTTAAAAGGTTAAAAGGTTAATATTGGCTTTAAGCGACAAAACCTTGATTAAGCTTCCTCTACGTGAATTAGTGTTAAAAAGGGTAATATTGGCTTTAAGCGCTAAAACCTTTATTAAGCACCTTTTTCTTTAAAAAATGAATTAAGCACATGGGTGGTCTTGGAAAGACAGTAAATGGTTTCTTGTGCGGGTGAAAGGCTGGAAGCAGTATTATACCAAAAGCACACGATTCCACTTAGCAAGCGACATGTAGCAGGGAAAAATTGGTTTTCTCACGTGCCTTTGATTTGATATCAGTCGTGTAGAAATCTACACAAGATTACACGATGCCTGTTGGATCGAGCGGGGTCACGTCAATGATGGAGATCATTCGGGCTATTTGGCCAGTTCACTCGGGTAGATCGATAGTTGAGAGTTAACTCAACTGCAAACTCTATGGAGGATTATCCCTAACTACCAAAATAATAGCACACATATGTGCAACAGGAAGTTAATGTAACGATGACCTACGACAGTTAGCGTGGAGAAGTGGCTAAAGTTTAGCAGATATGCTAAGTTTATTTGGATTCATGTGCATTCACCAATATTGGTGGAGATATCACATAAAAACACTAAAAGAGTAGTTTTAAGGGAGATTCCAGAGAAAATAGAGGCAGAGCCTGAGAAATGGAGAAACTCAGAGAGAGTGGAACAAGAGGCTCGCTAGACTAGTTAGAGCCTTTTGAAGATGATGCGATAGTCCAGAGAAGCTGAGGAAGTCATCTTCATGGAGAATTTCATGTTGGAAGATTGATTTGGAGCTCAGAAGCCACCAGAGGTTAGACACAATTGGAGGAGCTACTGGTACTTATTCTTAGTGATCCAATAGTCAATTCTGACTGTAAAGGACCTTCTGAATCCATTGCAGGGATTCACAGAAGCATTTGCGGACTTCTAAGGAACACGAAGCTAAAGAGAAGTTTTAGAAAATAAATGATCAAATGATCAGTCTATTGTAGGTTTCTGGTATGTATTGGAGACAAAAGAAGAAGTTCCACAGATAGTTGAAGAATTCTGGGGGAGTTAGTGCCATCAAGAAGCTCAAGACAGCTCAGAGCATTGATTGAAGGAATCAAGTCCAAGGAAGCTTAGAAATTTTTGTAGAGTGAGGACAACCAGGGATATAGATGGTATTCTAAGCCCATTGGTTCAAGTTCAGTAACGTTTGGAGTTAAGTGTGGAACTTGTAAAAGAAGATTTACCATAATCCCAAAAAGCCAAGTCAAGTTGACAAGAGCTCAAGGAGATGTAGCACATGATGTTAGGGTGAACTCCTAGATTAAACTTGTTGTGATGTGTGTCTTTCTTATTTGATGCATTATATTACTATTATATGTGTGTTATATTAGAAGAAACACTTAAAGCACTAAAACAATTAAAAACAAACAAAGACATACACCTATTTCAAGTACTTAATTCTGCAATTGTCAGCATAAGCTAGATCATATATTTGTTAAGCTTTGGAGTGGGAGGTTCTTGTAAGTATAACAAGAAGTTGAACCCTCACTTTAGATCACCTGAGCAGATCACCCTCCTTCTTCTAGGCCTTCAATGGTCTAGTCCTGACAGAAGCATTCCTCTCCAACTTCTTCTTTTCCCATTTTTGAGATTTCTCTCAATTGCAATGGGTAGAGGAAACTTCTCTTTCACCTTCTTTTATTCACCCAAATCCTCTTAATGCCTTTCTGCCTTATAGAGAGGTCCATCACACAGGTAAAAGGATCATTATTTTGATTTTTTCCTCCTCTTTCCATATTCCTCTTCTCATTTCTATAGCTCACTTTCTTGTGCCCAAGATTGTCATAGTTGTAGCATTCAACATGGCTTAAGATTGGGGCAGAGTAGTTTCTCTTTCTGACAACACTTTTTTCAAAACTCCTATCACAATCAACATGACTTCTCCTATCCTTTTTGTGCATTATTGGGTTGTTTCTACACAACACATCTTGTTTCCTTGCATGCCATATACAGTCTATGGCTTTATGTCGAAAATTATTGCAAGTAATACCCACAAAAAGGCTTATGTTGACAGAGGTTAGCTTTTCTTTGAAGGCTTTGTCATTGAGAAAGAAGGGTTCTATGTTGGCTCTTCATGTTCCTTCCATGACAACTTGCATTGTTATCTTGCACTCTTTCTTTTAGTTGCCTAGACCTCTTCTACTACACTACCAGCTGCTGATTCCTAGCCTTTTGTTGTTTTCTTTCCTTCCTTCATTTCTGCTACTTTCCATATTTCTGCTTTCCATGTTGCTACTGTTGTCCAACAACCTTTCTTTCTTTTTTGTTGTTGGAATCTTGAACTCCCTTTACATAGGAAGTTTCCTCATCAACCTTCATAATCTTGGAGATTGGTTTTTCCTTGAAACCCAAACCAACCATGATGAGTAGATATGCTTTCTTAACAAGACTCTCATCCAAGGCCTTTGTGCTCCCATCAAGCTTATGATGCTGAGAAAACTCTACTTTGACTTTTCTATGTCATGTTTCAATGAGACTACCTCATTTTGTAGTCTCCCATACTAAGCTTCATTCTAACCAAACTCATTGGTTAACTTTCCATTCAATTTGCTAGCCTCTTCTTATTGAGCATTTAGTTCAACCATTGTTCTTCTCAACTTACCATTCTTAAGCTTATAGATTTTCAATTTCTCTTCTCTCTTGCTATTTTCCTATGATAGGAACTTGATCTCCTTTAGATCCAAGATCAACCTTTCTCTAAAAAATATCCTTTCATCTAGATCATTTTCTTCACTATCAGAAGTGTTAGCTGAGTTACCACAAGGATCTAAAGACATCTCTATGTCCATGGAGTCTTCCACAGGTCTAAGGGTTATCCCTTCATCACTACCAGGGGTATTCTCGTTCCCTCCTATGGATGAAAACACTAGGAATCTCTCTTCTTTCTCTAAGGATTCCTCATTTTCTATTACTAATAAAGTGGGTCTATCTTCATTACAATTACTATATGGGTAACTATCTCTATCATTAAGTGATACACATGTACAACTATATAATGAAGGACCTATCTCTTGCCATTTATCACACAAAAATGGCTTACCTTATGAGCAGCATGATCTCCCTTCAAGGAATTCTTCATCATCAACCTGAGTATGATGACCAACAACTTCTGCATGTTCTGACTCATTGCTAAAGCAACAAGGCTCTTCATCCTTCTCTTGAGACACATGGCTATGTCCTTCATATAAACATTGTAGTCTCTCCAACACTTCCTTTACTAACTCACAATACCTTACTTTATCAGCATCCAACTTAGATAACCCTTTCATGATAATCTTTTGGGCTTCTTCATTATGCTCATTCTTTTCTTCATTCAATATGGAGAGCCACATATCAACATCTAAGGCCATTAAATAGGCTACCATTCTGACCTTCCAGAGTTCATAGTCTGATCCATTTAAAAATGGAACTACTTCTACTATTAGCCAAACTTGATTAGCCATTATTTCATTTTGATATACCCTCTAGTGATTAAGGTATTCATGAAGGAACTTTGGCTCTCATACCAATTTTTGGAAACAATGTTAATAATAAGAGGGTGGTGAATCCATATTAAGGCTAATTTGTAACTCTTTATGCCAATTAACTTTTCTTATTAAAAATTGGAAATCATCTACACAATCAATAGTAATATGAAATAAACATACAAGAACACACCATGAGAATCATACACATGAGACGCAAGGTTTTACGTGGAAACCCTTTCAAGAAAAAACAACACATATTATCGTTGTTATTGATGTAAAATAAGACCACCTACTTTATCACATCAATTTATTCTGTGAGCCACCACTCACAAGAAGCACCAACTCCATTTGATTGTTTTCTACCACCCACTATCAGGAAGCACCAACTCCCTCCTTTTCTAGACATCTGTCTCGCTTACTAGATGCACCATGTGAAGCACCAACCCCCAAGCCTTATCAATAAAAAACTAGAGATCAAAGCACCAACTTCCTTTATGTAGGCTCCAAACCACACTCAAATAGGATGGAATGTTCTATGTAATTGGCATCCACTCTGAAAGATCTCGGCTTTGTTCTCATCTCACTCTGCCCACTTTACAGCAATACACTAATCTTCTCAATAACAATCACTCACCATAACTCCTTGAAAAACTATAATGTTGTTGTCCCTCTGCATGATCTGCAACCACACGTTGTTTCATTCACAACACTCAACAACTCAACCAGGCCACAAAATCTTCTCTTCTCTCTTCTCTTCAATTACATATAGTTAGATCTTAGCCTTACACACCATAGAACTAGTTAACTCAACCTTATTTACACAGCACATGCACCTTTGGCCTTACTCACACAACAACACAACTTCTCTCGGGGTCTCTTACCTTTGCATAGGCACTTTTGGCCTTTCCCAGCAAAACTAGATTTCTTAGCCTTACATGGTAGCGCACACACACAAAGCCTTTTTTTTTACTTATCTCTCTTGCAAAAATGTTTCTTCACTAACTTGTTCATTTGACCTACAAGGTTTTGTGCCTCTGTTATCCACTAATCGATGTTGCCACTCCTACCATGTATTCACATTGCCTAAGTTTACTTCAGCATGAATTTTCCTTTCTAATGTTACATCTAACTTGGTCTCTGCCAATGCATTAAACATGCGCATAGCCACTTGATTGTCTTATCCATATTGAGAATTAATTATTAGTCCACTTACAAAATCCAACCACGCATAGTCCTCTCTGTGAACAACTCTACTATCTCTAAGGCTCTGCATGCTTAATCATGGTTTCACACATCTTGACTGTACTTCGGGATGGCTTCTTTGTGGACCATTATACTCATTTACTTTTCTTAGAGTTTTCTACAAATCCATCTGTCTCAATGAACCAACTCTGTCAATCTGCATTTTTCTTCAGTAGCCAGCCTATTCATCTACCTAACTCACTAAGACGTGCATCAGAGAACAAAGATGAATGTCTCACATCAAGGCAGACCCAACACTCTTTCTTGAAGATTGTGGTCCTTGCTACCTTGACCCTGTTAGCGTTCTGTAATTTCAAGGCTGAAGAAAAAACCACAGAGGCAACATCAAAACCACTTTCGAGTTTAGGATCTAGCCCTTCTAAACTTAGAGAGGGATCTCTCTGTGAGATTTATCTTTGTTTACTGGGAATTCCAGGCTAGTTATTCGGCTCAAATTTTGGTTTTGAAATTGGATTGGTTGGAACAGCAAGGGAAGGCAAATGGGAAATGGAGTGAGAAGAGCTTGGGGTGATCAATTTGCAGAAGTATCAAGCTTAAGCGAAATAGTGCAAGCTAGGCATACTATTGGATCCTTTAGATGTAAATGAAATGAAGTGGAAGAAGGGAAATAGATTCAATTGAAGCTAAAGAGAAATTAAGAATTATTTAACTTGATATTAGAGGGAAACATGTAGAATTAACAACAGCCAGAATAGGGTGCTCTAGGTAACGAATCCTATTTATCACAACTTCTGTTGATTAATTCAGAATAGAGAATACATAAGCATGATAGGTAGAGAAAATAAACAAATAATAGTAGATGCACTTCGCAAATAAATATGACACATGAATCCTGAAACAACTTGTCTTGTACTAATGCAAAAGGTCACTTGAACTTAGTGAACAACTTTACAATGAATGGTAGTCTTTCTCATTACAAATCCCAACATCTATTACTTCAAATGATGAAGTATTTATACAAATTCTAAACTAAAATATCTTAATAAAAACATCAAGATCTTTTTACAAATATCCTAAATTGTTTTACACAAATAGAAATGAAATGTAGGACATTCAGAACTAATGTATCTACTTGGCACTATCATTATGGATTTCTATTGACAAAGAAGAGAAATTTGAATTTGATTGCAATTCTTAGTTGATGAGATGGCTAATTGTCTTTGAACTTTTTCCTCCTGAAATCTTGAAAAATAGGGTCCAGTAATCCCTTTTTATATCTCAATATGAGATATCTTTCTCAAATGTGAGAGAGGTTATTGTATATAAATATGTTCGTTAGATAAAATTCTCTCAGTTTCCCAAAATTCAGCTCCAGTTCTTCCCAACATTCTCTGTAAAAAGGTGACTGAAACAGGACTTTGCACAGTTTGAAAAATAGGTTGTAAAGATGTCAATGTATTTCTAATTTTGTAATAGATGTGTAAAATATGAAGTAGGTTATTGTACTTTGGTTCTTAGGAACACAAACCGCCTCCATTTTCTCAAGATTCATCTCGTATTGGCCACAATATGTTCTGTTAAAGTATGACGAAACACGAAAATTTGGGAAAATATGTCTGCAAATATTCATCTGTATATACCAAACCATAATAGATGTTAGAAAACAAAGAGAGTTCTTTGTACATGAGGAAGTTGGAAGAAAAAACTCTTTCAGTTTCTAAAAATTTGAGCTCATTGTTTTGGAAACAATGTTTGAAGTCAATGTGGCATATAGGAAAACACATAGTTTCAATTGATCATGAGACAATGAATCATGTTGATGCGAGAAAGCTGTAATTGTTTAATCCCATCTGATAAAATCCTTTTTCGTCATTTCAACCTTATAATAAAATCAAAGTGTAGTACCAAGGCCTTTATTACAGTTCTATTTAATCACACTTAAATGATGTGATTAATTTAATCTAAACATACTTAATTATCCTCTAATGCTGCATTTCGTCTTGCAAGCATATCTTTTTTTTTTCTTAAGGTTTTGACCTTTTTTGGAAATAATTTACAATATGGAATATTATTTACAATATACAAAATATAATAATCATCAACTATAATCAAGCAATCCTATAAAAATTATAGGACCCTAACAGTGGCTCTAGCTAGGGATGGCACTTCCTAGTGAATTGTCAAGAACACCATAGAATAGTAGTCTAATCCATTGGGATTATCCAAAAACCTACAACCTGTTCTACCATAAAATCTCTGCTACTGAAAAACTCTCAAACTAAAATCAAAACCATTCTTCACACTGAAATTTGAAATATACACAGAACTGAACGTCGTATTGCAATCTGAAACTGAAACTAGAAAGAATTCTTTGAAAAACACAAATGCTCAAGGTACTGAGCTTATTTGCACTCTTCTACCTAGTTTAATTTGATAAAATTATTGCCATATCAAGTGATAACAAACATCCAGTGAAACCATTCAAGCAAATGGATACTTAACTAAAGTTTGCATTCTACTTCTTTTGGTGGAAAAGTAAATTCAAAATGATAACTCAACTTTTCCACTAATCCAATAGCTGCATTGATGAATGTTGAAAATTCTCCCTTCACCAATGAATGCAATGCATTGACCAAAGGATCATGGAAAACATGCAACATAAGATCTTCATCATGTAAATTTGGTTTGTCTTTAATCACTAAAGAAAACATTACTTGTTGAAAATGTTCTTGTGGATCAAGAGGATTAAGCTCTACTGGTTCTTCTTTCAGATAACAAGACTATTGTAAATTAACAAATGAATGTTCAACAATATGCTCAATTACATTTAATTGCTGATTAGTACAAGGAATTTGTTCTTTAATTTGATCTTTTTCTCTTGAGACAACCACAATGTTAATATGTTCATCCATGGTATCTGAAATATATTGTTGATTTTCGCTATTGTCCTCTCCTTGATTAGGTTCAGGCTACTATATTTCTTCCTTTACCTCTAGTCGATCAGTTTGTCGTGGTGCTGAAAGAATCATTTCCTGTGGGGAATCTTCATGAACATGTAGACAACTTACATCCTCGGTTTCTTCCTGAGGGGAACACAATTCAAGCAAGACTTCTGCTTTTTATTCATAATGTTGAAAAGGATTTCCATCTAAAGCCTCTAGTATTTCATCATTTGTGAATCGATCATCATCATAATAATCTTCTAGATATTGAATAAAACTTTCAAAATGATCACAACAGTTTTGAATCAGCAACAAATATGGATAATCCCCTCTGTATTTCTCACAAAAAATAGTATGAAAATGCTTTAATGAACATATACTAGCAGTAGGCAGATTTTCATACCAAGATCTAGCCTTTTCCTCCAAATTTTCCATGAAAAATTTCATAAGACAATCTTCATGAAATTTGATTTTAAGCTTATGTATGTGCATATGAAACCTCAATAAATGTATAGTAGCGTCATCTCCTTTTTTATCTTTAAACAATGGAGGATGCGTTAACCAATCAGTGTTGGGCATGGGAATTGGAAAACCTAGAATTCTTGATCTATCCATGGGAGCATACCTACGTTGTATAATTGAACTTGTTTTTAGAACCATCAATAATGAAATATAGTCACCATAAGTTCTTTACAGTTATGGATTCTTTGATCAGGGAGTCACCATGCAAACTTTGAGCTCTGAATTCTTGAAACATGGAGTCACCAGGTGAATAATTTAGCCTTCTTGTGCCTAGTCACTGTTAACCATCAACAATTAGATCTAGAACTTGATACACTTTTCTAAGGAAGATAAAATGTCCTTCCCCAGTATGGTTGCCACTGTGTTATCACTAATACAATATCCAATGGCTGAGGAAGGGTCCAACTAAGGTAACCACAGACCAACCTTTTGACTTTGTAGCTAACCTTACCAAGCTGGAGAGGGCTCTCTCCAAAGGATCATAGCCAGGAGGGCTGCATAGATTAGGGTTTTAGGCTAGATATAGTAGCTTAGGGTTTTTTTGATTTGATCTGGTTGGGGTAGTCACTCAATGAGTGAATTAGGTTAGAGAGTGGACTAGGTCAGGGAAAAAGAGAATCAGAATTGCAAATATATGATGGGGCAAGGTAGGCAAGTTACTTTAGCACTTTGTAGTATAGTGATAAAATGGTTTAGACTGGTGAGGTGCTAAAAAGAGCATGAAAACCATGAATTCTGTTTAAACTGAAGAAATGAAACAAATTATGATGATTTTCCTAAAACATAGAATCCAAGATGAATTCTTCTTATCACACCTTGAAAATCAAACATATTTAGAGTGAAATTAATCATGGAAGATACAAAACATTCACACACATGTAACTGAAGAAGAAACAATGTCAAAATACCATGCCATAGGAATCCCACCAAAATAGTAGCAACTCATCCAATATATTCCATGCTAAAGTCTGAAACACTAGTACAACATCCAATGGAGTCCCACCTTTGAAAAGAGTGAAGGGAAGATATAGACCTCAAAACAAACTCTTCCCAACATTAGGGGTCAAATCCATGAGAGGAGGATCAGTTCCACTAAAAAATAAACTTATAGCTAGAGTGTAGGGTGGTCAAAGTGACTCATCCCTCACTTTAGGAAACTGATTCATTACATCATAAAAGAAGCTTTTACATAATTTGTTTACCCTAGGTAGAAGTAAAAACATCATTATTACTTTTAAATCCATCAATTACATGGGTAAAAATATGATTTTTCAGGGTGAAACTAACAAAACAAAGAAAATTCACAAAATTAAGAAACTTAGGAAATTTATGTCATAGGCGTAGCGCCACTATCCTAAGTGCAGTTCCAACTTCAGCTCCACATTTGAGGGGGTCCTTAGTGTCCAAATTGAGTGCAGGATAGCTCATGGAAATCCCATCCTATATAGTTTGCATATGTACCCTTAGTTTCAAAAATGGCTAATTGTTTACCCTCCAAAGGTTGATTCTCCCAATACTAGTCAAAAGCGCAGCGCCAGCCTCCAAAACAGGGCAGAAACATGATTTTTTGGGTGTTTTGACCTTTTGACTGCCTAGTTGACCGAAAAAAACTTAGAAAAGTGGTTTTCATAACTGTATTTTTCCTTATGAATCTAATGGTGGTGGCCATTTTTCATTTTTATTTCCCTTGGAAAAGCAGAGTTCCTAACCCAGAAGCACAACGCCTGTGTTAAAAAAGGCAGCGACCACTACTCTAAGTGCATCGCCTCCCTCCTAAGCGAAATTCCAAATTCAGCTCCACTTTTCAGTGCCTTCCAAAATTCCAAATTGAGTTCATGATAGTTCTTTGGAAATATCTCTCTCTTGGCTACACAATGGACCTATCAAGCATTGAAAATGATCAAGTATAACCCCTCAAAAGTCAATTCTCCCAAGTCTAGTAAAAAAGTGTTGAATGGGGGTGAAAAACTAGAGTGTGGTCTTGTAGGAAACTTTTGGAGGCCTTATGCAACTCCAAATTGATCTCTTTATAGTGCATTGGAAATCTCTTCTAGTCTAGTTGTCCCTTGACTCGTAAACAAAAGTCATATAGGTAGTCCAGCTAGGAGAAACATTGAATTTCCCAAGGTCACTTCAGAAGTGAAGAAAACCACTTGTAGCACCTGTACGTTTTACATTTTTCCAAACAAATAACACCTGGGTAAAAAATGAAGGCAGTTTTTGTTACTTCGCATATTATTGACAAAATCCTCTCTCACTTTTGTAAAATTCATCTTTGTTTGATTGGAAACATACATTGAAGTGAAACTGGCTCTATGTGTGGCAAAATATTTTGTCCCTTGGAATGACTTTTGTGAAAAATTACGGAGACATGGTGATTATGAGTTGGAGTGGCTTAATACTTTCTAGTATGACCTCCTTTGTGCCTCCTCTGCTTATATATCTCTAATTCCATAAACTACCTTAGCTCAATGGGAGAAGAAATTGGGGTTTAGTGTAGGAAAAACACTAGATTTGGGAAATTTATAGAAATGAAGGGAAATAAAGGGGATATGGGGCTTCTAAATTCTTAGGAAAATTTTTAGAGTTAGGGATGGATGTTAGGAAGTACGGGGAATTGGAATTCCAAGGATTGAGTGAGTGGAAGGCGTCCAAAATGGAAAAACACAAACCTAGTCTAGAAAAGTGTCAAAAGTGTAGCAATAGGCTAGGGTTTGTAGAAAAATGATGATTTTGAGGGATAGGAGTGATGGGAAGTGTTTAGAAAATCATATTAAGAATAGGGGAAGGCATAAGAGCATCAAGATACAATTTTTGTTGATGATTTAACCATGGAGGTCATGAAACCAAGAAAAATGCCCTCAAAACCCCAAGAGAGGGAAATTAGAGGAATGGACATGGGAAAAGGTCAAGGGAGGTAGATGGAGTGTAGTTGCATGAGGTTTTTTTACTAGGGCTACCATATGTGAGTAAATGCTTGAATGGGGACCTAGGTGGAATGACAAAAATTTATGAGCGAGACCCTAATATGAATATGAAAAGAGGAGTTTTGATCACTAATGGCAGTATGAAAATACTGACACTAACATCAGCCTTATTGGGGATGGTAGGTCCTTGGAGGTTTCAAGAACACCATAGACCAAGTGCCTAACCATGTGGGCCAATATGGTAAAAAACGCAATAACAAATGAGCATAACTAAATGTTGCAAACTCAAATGACATAAACTTACTTGTGACAAACTGAAAACTATCTCAAATTACACTGAAAACTGAATTGTACCATCAATTTCAAACCCTACTAGAAATTGACACTGAAAACGATGCTCAGAATGTTGAGCTTATTTGTCACACCTTATCTACTCTAACTGATACATAAATGTTCTGATCAAGTGAAGTCAAATATCCAGTGTAACCAATCAAGTACATGACTACTTGATTGATGCTTGTATCCAGCTCCACTAGGCATAAAGAAAGATTCAGTATGTGGAAACTCAAAATGAAACTTGAGTTCAAAACCTGTGTTGGTGAACAAAACAATCTCCACCTTTTCTGATGCTTGCAAAAGACTGCCCAAGGGGTCTTGGAAATCATGAAGCATTACCTTTTTTGAATCAATAAAAGGAAGGAAGATGCTTTCAAATACAATGGCTGATTGTTCTTCTTCATTTGGGTTATCCTTCTTAAATGGAAATGGAGTAATGTCATCTTCCATACCATCCTGATTAGAGATAAGATTTATATGTTCTTGCAAATCTTCATTTGAGGTAACCAAATTAGCATAAACACAAATATCTACAAGTGACTTTGATGTACATCAGAAAAAGAATTGTCTAGGCTTTGAAAAAAGTCTATATCTTGATTATTTGAAGGTCGCTGAATGTGTTCGTGAAAATAAAGACTACAAACCTGTTGTACATTGTTTTTTCACCTCAATAGATAAATCATGATTCTCTAGAGTTTGTATACAAGCAAACTCAAAATTCTTATCTGCACATATTTCTTCCTGAATTAAAGGCTGGGAAGAGGAGAGGAATGAAGGGATGCTGGAAAGAACATCTTTATATATATCTTGATTGCTTGAATATTGGCAAGGTTGCTGCAACTTATCATCAACTTCGTATGATGGAATATCATTGTCATATTTTAAATAATTTTCCTCAAGTTCGTTGTCATCCAAGGTAGAATCTGTGATCTTCTCATGGTGGTGAAAAAGGTTTTCATTAAAAGCATCTAAGAGTTCATCATCCATAAACTCTTCATCACCATAAGCACTTTCCAGCTCTTGAATAAAATTCTCAAAGCAATCAGAACAATCCTCAATCAAAACCAAAGAAGGATAGGCTTCTCTGTACTTCTCAAAAGATACTGAGTGAAAATGTTTGAGAGAATAAATACAAGCAGGAGGCAAGCTTTCATACCAAAATTGTGCTCTTTCTTCTAATGTGACCATGAACATCTTCATTAAAAAATATTCATGAAAATTAATCCTTAGCTTACACAAATGCATATGAAATCTTATTAAATGAAGTGTAGCATCATCTCCTTTTTTAATCTTTAAACAATGGAAGATATGTTAACCAATCACTATTGGGCATGGGATTTGGAAAACTTGGAATTCTTGAGCTGTCCATAGGAGCATACTTGCATTGTATTCTTGAACTCATTTTTAAAACAATCAACAATGAAATGCAGTCACCATAATTTCTTTACAATTCAGGATTCTTTGATAAAGGAGTCACCATGCAAACCTTGAGCTCCAGATTCTTGAAACATGGAATCACCAGGTGAGTAATTCAGCCTTCTTGTGCTTGGTCACTGCTCACCATCAGCAATCATATTTGGAACTTGATACACTTTTTTGAGGAAGATAAAATGTCCTTACCCAGTATGGTCACCACTATGTTAGTGTTCCATAATTTCAAGACTGAAGAGAAAACCATGGAGGCAACATCAAAACTACTTTTGAGTTTAGGATCTAGCCCTCCTAAAATCAGAGAGGGATCTCTCTGTGAGATTTAGCTTTCTTTACTAGGAATTTTAGGCTAGTTATTGGGCTTAGAGTTTGGCTTTTGAATTGGTTTGGTTGGAATGAAAACGGAAGACCATTGGGCAATTGAGTCAGAAGACCTTGGGGTGATCAATTTGTAGAATTATTAAACTTAAGTGAAATAGGGCAACCTAGGCATACTATTGGATCTTTTAGATTTAAATGAAATGAAGTAGAAGAAGGGAAATAGATTCAATTGAAGCTAAAAATAAATTAAGAATTCTTTAACTTGATATCAGAGGGAAACATGTAGAATTAACAACAGCCAAAATAGGGCTCTCTAGGTAATGAATCCTATTTATCACAACTTCTGTTGATTAATTCAGACTAGATAATACATAAGCATGATAGATAGAGAGAATAAACAAAGAACAGTAGATGCACTTCACCAATAGATATGACACATGAATCCTGAAATAACTTGTCTTGTATTGCTGCAAAAGGCCACTTGAACTCAGTGAATAGCTTTACAATGAATTGTAGTCTTTCTCATTACAAATCTCAACATCTATTACTTCAAATGATGAAGTATTTATACAGATTCTAAACTAAAATATCTTGATAAGAATCTCAAGATCTTTTTAAAAATATCCTAAAATGTTTTACACAAATAGAAATGAAATGTAGGACATTCAAAACTAATGTATCTACTTGGCACTATCATTATGGAGTTCTATTGACAAATAAGAGAAATTCGAATTTGATTGCAACTCTTAGTTGATGAGGTGGCTAACTGTCTTTGAACATTTTCCTCCCGAAATCCTACAAAATAAGGTCCAGTCATACATTTGTATATCTCAATCCGAGATATATCTATATACAGTGAGAGTGGTTATTGTAGATAAATATGTTCTTGGGATAAACCTCCTCAGTTTCCCAAAACGTAGCTCAAGTTGTTCCTAATATTCTCCGCAAAAAGGTGACTAAAACAGGACTTTGCACAATCTAAAATATAGGCTACAAAGATGTAAATGTATCTCTCATTATGTAATAGATGTGTAACATATGAGGTAGGTTATTGGACCTTGGAGTCTTAGGAACACAAACCTCCTCTATTTTCTCAAGAGTCATCTCTTATTGGCCACAATATATTCTGCAAAAGTATGACTAAACAGGAAAATTTAGGAAAATATGTCTGCAAATCGTCATCTACATATCCCAAACCATAATATTTGTTAGAAAAATGAGAGAGGTTTTTTTACAAGAGGTTGTTGGAAGAAAAAACCTTTTTCATTTTATGAAAATTCGTTCTCATTGGTTTGGAAGCAATGTTTGAAGTCAATGTAGCATATAGGAAAAAGCATAGTTTCAACTAATCATTAGACATATGAATGATGTGAATGCAGGAAAGCTGCAACTGTTTAACCCCATGTGACAAAATCCCTTTTTTTAATTTTCAACCTTATAATAAAATCAAACTATAGTACCAAGGCCTTCATTACAGTTTTATTTAATCACATTTAAATGATGTGATTAATTTAATCTAAACATACTTAATTATCCTCTAATGCTGCATTTCATCTTGCGAGCATATTTTTTTTATTTTTCTTAAGGTTTTGACCTTTTTTGGAAATAATTTACAATACGGAATATTATTTACAACATCCAAAATACAATAATCATCAGCTATAATCAAGCAATCCTATAAGAAATATAGGACCCTAACAGACCAGGGATCTTTGATAGTCATCATTAATCTTGAGACCATATCCTATGCTTCTGCATTCAATATCATAGTTGTCAACCCTTGCACCTTTAACTCTCTATACTATCCTCTCAGATAAATTCTAGATGGTCACTCCATAGTGGTGCAATGTTCTGATACTCCTCAGTTCTGATATATTTTATATCCCAGAGCGTTTATTGTATCATATGACTAGGCCCATGATCATCGACTATATGCCATATTGGAGCCCCCTTTGTATCGTAGCTTCTACAAACTTCTGATTTCATCTTGGCTCCTTCTACTTAGTCCTAACTGCATTTATCAGCATAGGACCGCTCCCTATGACCGCCATTGTAGCACATAGCTTCAAACTCCTATCAGGGGCCAATATTTCTTTGTTGTTTCTATACATGCCTGGATCTATGGATTTACATGTCCAAGAGCCTACCCAATATAGGAATCCCACTTTATCTGAACTTATCCAAATGCCAACTGCTCTATATTTCCAATATCTTAATCCTATGATTGCTGAGCTATAACATGATGTCATCACTTCCACATGGTGACTCGTTATAGTTGACATGTGTCACCCATTTCTGGCCCATTAGACTATCCAATATGGTTAAATATTCCTACCATGTGTCATGTCGTACCGCCACATCGTGCTAGCATCAGCTACCACTATAGATTATCGAAGCCAATCATATGCTACCATGTGTCCTGCCAGAGGAGAGAGAAGAGGGCCTGCCAACCTTTGGTTTTGCAACAAAATCCTTCATTAATATTTATTGGCATTCCTCTACACTTTTTAATGCTGTTGGAAATTTATCGTTATCGCAACTTTTAAAGGATCCTCTCTTTAAGAAGTTCTAATACACTGATACCCGATATGCCAATGTTCCAATGTGCCAATCTCCAAGGTTTTGGTATCCTTCGTCCTCCGATACAACCTGCTCTGATGTCCGATATGCTCTCACCTCCATTGTTCTGATGTGTTGATATTCTCACCTCCGACATTCCAATCCCCGATGTTTTGGTATGCAGATCTCTGAAATTTCCAGTGCGTCAATACGCTGACCTCTAATATAGCCTTCTTCAGAGTTCTGATATTAGGTCTTGATGTGCTCAGACCTCCGATATATTAATGTGTCGATATGTTGACCTCTAATATTCTGATGTGTCGATCTGATGAGTTCCTACATTCCTGTATTTCATCCTCCTTAAGGCGTCAAGTTCCTTGACTTCGGCAAACCATATCTTTTGATCTAGGAGTCAATTTTTGGACTTCCACACACCATTGGAAAGATATTTAAGAAATAATTCCAATGAAATGGGTCTAATGTAGACTTTAGTCCCCTCTACTAGCTACATAAATTCTGCAAAATCTTGGCCACTATTTTTCTGCTTGACTGTCTTTCCAGTGCCTGAAATCCTGAACACTCATTCACCAAAGTGTTGATTTTATGGCTTCATCATTAAGCTTGTTATTGCGATGATTTTCTACAAAGCACTTCAACAACCATAGTATTCCATCCTGACCAACACAGTAGTCATCATTTTATGGCTTTTCCAATAAGCCCGCTACTATCATGATTCTCTACATGAAGCCTGCAGGTTATCATGGGATTCCATCTTGACCATCACCGTGATCATCATTTGTTGGCTTCTTCAGTAAGACCACTACTATGATGATTCTCTACATATCATTGTAGAAACCATGGGATTTCTCCTTGGCCATCACTTCGAACATCTTCTATGACAAGTATCCATGCTAGTCTTGTTTTCATCAATGTCAACACTTCTTCGAACAATTAGGCAATGCCAACTACCCAACACATATCCCTAGCATGATTTTTCACATCAATGCCAACACACTCATAGATATCTTCACTAGGCCACTAGCCATCTAGACAATGCCAACTATCCAACAAAAAGGAGAGATGTATTTCGTGTTGCTCATTGATGATTTCATTAGGGCTACTTGGATTGTTCTATTAAAATAAAAATCAGAAGAATTAAACCATTTCAATAAGTTTAAAGCTCAAGTAAAAAATGGTAAAGATTAAAAGATAAAATTATTAATATCAGACAAAGGGGGGGAGTACATGTCAAGAGAATTTTAGGGATTTTGTGAAGAGAACGACATTAGGAGGGAGTACTTAGTGGCTATAACTCCTCGGTAAAATGGAGTAGTAGAGAGGAAGAACTAAACAATCTAGGAAATGGCCAGAGGAATGTTAGATTAAGCAGAAGTGTCCCACAACTTCTAGGGAGAAGGAGCCCAAGCAACAGTGTATTTTTCAAACATAACTTAACTCAGGCCTAATAGTGATAAAACTCCCTATGAGTTATGGAAGGGAAGACTTGCATCATTTAAACGTCTCAAGGTATTTGGGAGCAAGTGCTTCATTAAAATGAATGAAAAGAAGCTTGGGAAGTTTGAGTCACATGCTGACAAAGGAACATTTCTCAAAGACTCTATTCAAATAAAAGGATATAAGTGTTACAACGAGCAGAAAAGAAAGATTGAGGATTTCATTGATGTAATACTAGATGAAGTAGGTGTACAACCTAAATCCTCTAAAAATAATATGCACTTAGATGATGAAGAAATCTCAGATTTTAGGTCCACTGATTTGAATGAAATAGATTTAGATAGTGAAGGAGAGGAAGAAATCATGTTGTCAAAGAAAAAGATGCCCTCTAGGTATGTACAGAAGGAGCATCCTGAGAGTCATATTCTTGGAGATCAAAGACAAGGTGTCCAGACCATAAGGAAACTTGTGGAAGTACAAGTTATGAAAATTTGGCTCCGTTATCATAGATAGAATGCAAGAACCTCTATCAAGTAAGTAAATACAAGTTTTGGGTGAAATATATGAGTGAAGAACTTGACTAGATTGAAAATAATGATACATGGGAAGTTATTCCAAGGCTAAGAGAGAAAAATGTTATTGGAACCAAATGGGTTTTCAAGAACAAACTGAACGAACAACGTCAAGTGATCAGGAACAAAGATCGATTGGTTTGCAAAAGGTATGCCAAAATAGAAGGGGTAGATTTTGAAGAAACATTTGCACCAGTAGCTCAATTGGAAGATATAAGGATATTTCTTGCTCTTTCCATCCATAAGAATATCAAGGTATATTAGATGGATGTAAATTATACATTTCTCAACGGAGATTTAGAAGAAGAAGTGTACATTAAGCAACCAGAAGGATTTCTACTCTCCAACAATAAAGGGATTGTATGCAAACAAAAGAAGGCTTTGTATGGATTAAAGCAGTCCCCCAGAGCTTGGTATGAAAAGCTGTATACGTATCTTCAACAACAAGGGTTTAAGAAAAGCACAATTGATAGTAACCTTTATGTAAAATCTGAAGGCAACCATCTACTAATAGTAGTTGTGTATGTGGATGATATAATATTTGGTAGCAATATGGAATAGCTAGGGCATAAATTTGCAAAATGTATGAAAATTGAGTTTGGAATGTCTATGATTGGAGAAATGTCCTTCTTTTTGGGTCTGCAAATTACTCAGTCTCCACAAGAATTGTTTATATCCCAATCGAAATATCTCAAGGAAACCGTCAAGAAATTTGGAATGGAAGATTGAAAACTAGTCAACACGCCCAGGACTACAGGTTGAAAATTATGCAAAGAAGATGGAACACTGCCAGTAAATCAGGCTAAATACATGTTAATTATTGGAAGCTTACTATATCTGATAGCTTCAAGGCCAGACATCATGCAAGTAGTGGAGATTGTGGCTATATTTCAGGTCTTTCCATGGGAGAGTCACATCATTGATGTCAAGTGAATCTTCAAATGTCTTCAAGGTACAATAGAGTATGGACTGTGGTATGCTAAGAGCGAAGATTTCAATTCGAAGGCCTACACAGATGCAAACTGGGCTGGAATTCTTGATGACAAGAAAAGTAGAGTTTAGGCTTCTGTGATCCATATCAAGTTTACAAAAAAAAATTCAGCGAAGATCACATGAGACATCATTTGTCGACACGTTTCGAACCAACCAGTGTGGTTCATCATCAGGACAAGTTGAAGAAACAGATCCAGCTTAGCAGTTTAAATAGACAGAGCAAAGCCCCCAACGGTTAAAAAGACTAACAACTACTTTTGACTAGGTACCTTAAAAATGCTACCCGGGGGACCAGTCCTTTAAATAAATTAATATTGTGATAAAAATATTAAAAATAATTAAAAATATATAATAGTTATGTTCAATTATTACCTAAAAATAATTCATGTTAAAAGTTAGTTAAAGACAAATAACTAAAAATCATATCTAAGGGGAAAAAATTACCCTAGAGGGGGACAGTCCCTCAAATAATAATAATAAATAATTAAAAATTATTTTTAAAATAAATAAACAATTATGTTCAATTAGTAAAAATAATTTATAAAAATAGTTAGTTAGAGATAAATAATTAAAAAATTATATCTAAGGGAAAAAATATTTCTCATAGAGGGACCAATCCCTTAGAATAAATAAAATAATTATGTGAAAACTTTTTTATTAATAAAACTTATATGATAATAGTTAGTAATGATAATAGTTAAATCAACATAGATAATCAAAATGATATTGAATTAAATTATATTAAAAATTATATTAAAATTAAAATATAATTAAAACTAAATTATATTAAAATTATATTAAAATTAAAATATAATTAAAATTATATTATTAAATTATATTAAAATTATGTTATAATAATTAAAATTATAATAATAGTATTGATACGAGTAATAATTATAATATTAGTAATGGTTATGGTAATAATATTAATAATATTAATATGGATATTAAGAATACTAATAATATTAATATTTATAATAAGAATATTAACAATAATAATAATCAATTTATTAATAAATATAATGGTAATAGATTCAGTAATAATAAGAATTCGCATAATAAGTTTTCATTTTTTAAGGCTAATACGTCTAGCTTGGAGAATAATAAGAATGAGGCTTATAATCAGTGCCTTCCTTCTCGTTCTAATAAGGTTTTAAATCTTTCCAGTTTTTCCTTTCCTCCTTCTGTTTTTAAAGTTTTAGGCAAAGGTTTAATTTTTTCCTTCGCTCCGAAGAGAATCCCAGTAGATGATATTATTTGTGACATCGAGTTTGGGATCAGAAATTTATCTGATAGGGTCAAGGACACCATCAGGCAAGATTGTGCGGTTTTCTTGAGAAAGGCTAAGCCCCCTAAGAGCAACCTTAGCAAGGAAGAATCTGTCGCTCTCAGATCCTTAAACCAGAACAAGGATATCATTGTTTTAAAGGCAGACAAGGGTGGTGCTGCCGTTATTCTTAACAAGGTTGATTACCATAGCAAGATGTTGGATCATCTTCATAATAGTGGTAGCTACAAAAAGCTTCCTAAGAATCCGTTAAAGAAGGTTGCTAAGAAGGTCACGCTTGCCATTAAATCCATTAGCTCATTGAGTTCCCTGCACCATAAACTCATTGAAAGCAACCCTATCGCGCCTAGAATATATGGTCTCCCCAAGATTCACAAGGATGGGGCTCCCTTGAGGTCCATTGTCAACACCATTGGTGGTCCTACCTACCTTCTTGCTAAGTTCCTTGCATTAAAGCTTAAGCCCTTGGTTGGTCGTACGGAGTCCTTCGTAAAGGATTCAGACTCCTACATTAAGGAGCTCAAGGACATTAAGCTTGACCCTGGGGACATTCTTGTTAGTTTTGATGTTGTTTCCCTCTTCACTTGCATCCCTATTAGTGAGGCCATGGAGGTGATCAACCGCATAACAGATCCTGACACTGCTAAGTTAGTTGAGATCTGTCTCACTTCTACGTTTTTTTGTTTTGAGGGAGAGTTCTTCGAGCAAACCTGCGGGGTTGCCATGGGCTCACCCCTTTCCCTTGTTGTTGCTAATCTTTTCATGGAATATTTTGAGTCCAAGGCTCTAAACTCTTCCAGGCTCCTGCCAAAGCTTTGGAGAAGATATGTGGATGACACCAATGTTATCTGGCCCCAAAGGCCAAGAGGAATTAGATCTATTCTTCAATCATCTCAATAATCAATCCTCTGCCATTAAGTTCACCATGGAGCAGGAGGTCGATGGTTGCCTTCCGTTCCTCGATATTCTTATTTCTAAGAATAGTGATGGTTCCCTCGGCCATCATGTTTTTCGGAAGAAAACGCATACTGAGCAGTATCTTCATGCCAATTCCCATCATTTCTCGGCTCAAAAGATGGGTGTTCTGAATACCCTGGCTACTCGGGCCCTAAGGATCTCGGATAAGGATAGTTTTGAGAAAGAAAAATCCCATCTCCTTGATGTCTTTGTTGAGAACGGTTATAGTAGATTCCTTGGTCAGAGGGCTTTCGTTAAAGCTTCGAAGAATTCGCTATCTCATCGAGAACCAAAGGAGCGAGTTCCTGGTGTCCTTCTTCCGTATGTTCAGGGGACTACTGATAAGATTGGTAGGATTTTCAAATCGTAGATGTTCCTGTGACCTTTAGGCCCCTGAACACCATTCGCATGTCCCTCAGATCAACGAAGGATCCTATCGACCCTAAAGATATGAAAGGTGTGTACTGGATCCCCTGTTCCTGTGGGACCCCCTACATTGGGGAAACTGGTCGGTCCATTAATCAGAGGATTAGTGAGCATGCAGCTAATCTTAAGCATAGGCGTACTAAGTCTTCCACTTTGGCTGAGCACGCCGAGAAAACCAATCATCATGTTTGTATTGAGGAAGCTAGTGTTATTGCTAAGGTTTCGCACTTCCATCATCGGAAATTTAGGGAGGCGCTTGAGATTGAAAAGAGGCCGAGTAATCTCAATAGAGATGATGGCTGGAAAATCAGTCGGTGTTGGGTCCCAGCACTCTCGACCTAGTCCTTGTTTTTTTTTTTTTTTTTTTTTTTTACGTATTTATTTATTATTATTCTGAATTATTTTATTATTATTATTATTATTATTATTATTATTATTATTATTATTATTATTATTATTATTATTATTTATTTATTTATGTATTTATTTAATTATTTTTAATTATTTATTTATTTATTTATTCTTTTATATATTTTTATATATTTTATTTTACTCATTTTAATGGTCCAGTTTTTAATTCCTTCTTATTTTTATTAATTTATTTGTAACTAAATATTATCACGAAGTATTTTTAATTACTAATTTAACTTAAAAATTTTAATTTTTGAATTAAATATTATCATTAAATCATGTTATTTTAGGGGGTTGGTCTCCCTAGGGTAATATAATTTTAATTATTATAACATAATTTTAATATAATTTAATAATATAATTTGATTTTAAATATAATTTTAATTATATTTTAATTTTAATATAATTTTTAATATAATTTAATTCAATATGATTTTGATTATTTGTGTTTATTTAACTATTATCATTACTAACTATTATCATATAAGTTTTATTAATAAAAAAGTTTTCACATAATTATTTTATTTATTCTAAGGGATTGGTCCCTCTATGAGAAATATTTTTTCCCTCAGATATAATTTTTTAATTATTTATCTCTAACTAACTATTTTTATAAATTATTTTTACTAATTGAACATAATTGTTTATTTATTTTAAAAATAATTTTTAATTATTTATTATTATTATTTGAGGGACTGTCCCCCTCTAGGGTAATTTTTTCCCCTTAGATATGATTTTTAGTTATTTGTCTTTAACTAACTTTTAACATGAATTATTTTTAGGTATTAATTGAACATAACTATTATATTTTTTTAATTATTTTTAATATTTTTATCACAATATTAATTTATTTAAAGGACTCGTCCCCCTGGTAGCATTTTTAAGGTACCTAGTCAAAAGTAGATGTTAGTCTTTTTAATCGTTGGGGGCTTTGCTCTGTCTATTTAAACTGCTAAGCTGGATCTGTTTCTTCAACTTCTCCTGACGATGAACCACACTGGTTGGTTCGAAACACGTCGACAAATGATGTCTCATGTGATCTTCGTCGAAAAAATTTTTGTAGACAAGAAAAGTACTTATGGTGCAACTTTCTTCCTTAGTGAATGCTTAGTATTGTGGTCAACAAGAAACAGGGCTCTATCTCTCTCTACACTGCTAAAGAAGAGTATAATTTTTATGCTACCTATTGTACATAGATTCTACAGATGAATAAAACCTTAGAAGATATAAAGGTAGAGTTGTTTGATCCCATACCAATAATGTGTGACAACACAAGTGCCATCAACATCTCTAAAAGTCTAGTCATATTCAAATACTAAGCATATTCCTATCAAGTATCATTTCTTGAGGAAACAGGTTGCAACCAACATTTTCAAACTTGAATATGTATTCACTAAAGAGAAACTCGTAGATATATTTACCACGCCACTGGAAAGGAAACCGTTTGAGTATCTCAGGCAGTAGATAGGACTTGTGAATCCTCCCTCCAAATGACTTCATTTTGGTAGGGGGTGGTAGCTACCCAACATGTGGAGCTCATGGGAGAGTAGGCTGCAATGGTTCAGGGGGAGTGCTTGTGAAGTATTCTTTGTCGCTGATGTCAAAGTGGGAGAATATTAGCATCAGATTAGACCGTGTCTAGCTCGAGGGGGAGCTTATGATGTTTCCATCAATTCCAAAGGGGGATATTGTTGGACATTTGATGGGGTATAGGTGGATATGAAAGTGTTGGCATTGATGTCAGACAAGGATCAGCACAATGATTGGGTGTTTGGAAGGAATCCCATGGTTGTTGAGGTGCTTTATAGACAATCATCATAGTAGAAGGATTACTGAAGAAGCCATAAAATGATGATTACAATGATGAGCCAGATGGAATTGCACTATACTTGTAAGCCTCTTATAGAGAATCATCGTAGTAGTAGGCTTACTGAAGAAGCCATAAAATGATCATCATGGTAGTTGGTGTTCAATTGGCCAAAGTGTTAATGGGAAGAGAAGTTTGCAGTTAACTTGCAAGCAGCAAAAGGACTGAAAGCCTATATTAGAATAATCTTTCTAATGATATCCGAAAGTCCAAAAATGGATTACTAGGTCAAAAGTTATGGCTTTCCATTGTTCAGGGACTTGAAGTCCTAAGAAGGCTGGGCTATCGGAGATCGGCACAATATATGAGATCGGAATGTCAACACATTGAATATCAGAGATTGATATGCTAGTGTATCAGCGTAATCAGTGATACTAGAAATCGAAGGTGCAGTGTATCAGAAGTTGGAGGAAATCAAAACCTGAAAGATCGTCGTATCAAAACCTTTTTAGGTGAGTAAAGTGAAAAAAGTAATGATCTTGGTAAGTGTCGATAAGCATTTAAAAGTGATAAGGAATACTAGAAGAAGTATAACAAAGGATTTCAATGCAAAACCAAGGTTGACAGGTCCTCTTCTCTCTCCTCTAGCCGGACACATGGCAACATATGATTAGTTGGGATAAGATATGGTGGCAATTGACGTCAGAATGATGTGGTAGTATGATAGGACACATGACAGGAATATTTAACCTTGTTGGGTATTCTAATCGGCCAGAATCAACTGACACATGTCACCACTAAAGAGTGACCACGTGGAGGGATGACATCATATCAAAATTTGGCAATGGGAGGATTGAAGCTGTCGAAACTCTATAACAGTTGGAGTGTTGAAAAGTTCTAATATAGAGGGCTTCCGATATTGGGCAAGGACATTGTCGTAAGATCTCAATGAACCAAGGGTGCAGAGCAGTTAAGAAGGGAGAATGGACCCGAATAGGAGTCTGAGGTCTTAGAACCTTAATGGTAAGTAGTAGGCCACAACTAGTGATCCTATGATGAGAAGCACTGTGAGGGCTAAGAAGAAGGATATTGATAATCATAAGATTAAAATATTAGAATACTGCACCATAGTGAATATTGTGATATGGAATCTCTCCGATAAGAAGTAAAAAGTTTTAAAGAGTCTATGGGCTAGAAACTGTGATATTGAATGAAGGCATAGAGGAGTTAGTAGTTAAAAAGGGCTAATCTTGTGAAAGACTCTGTAACAGGAAATTGTGGACAATAGTTGCAGCAGAGATGAATTCAAGTGCTTGAAGGAAGCAATTGACAACTTCGTGTGCACGAATGGTTTTTGTAAATGAGAACATAATGGTCACTTCTGTGGATAGTCAAGATTTGTAGAATGATAAATAAGCATGGGACTCTCAGAGGAGTGTGCAAGTCATCTAAGAATTAATTTTTCAGTAAATGAGCTCCATACAGTTAGACTACGAAGAACTAGGGGACTCTCTCGCTTTTGATCACGGTGACAATAAACTATCATAGGAAACAAGAGTGGTAAGTGAAGCCATCCATAAGTATAGATTGGAAGCTATGGGACAACGTGGAGAGACTACCTTGTGCAGAATGCCTCACTGGAACAAAATCATACCCAACAATGAAAAATATGGGGATGTGACCATATGTGTGTGTGATTAGTATTATGAGAATGTGTATCGAAGCAAAGAGGATGAAGCTCCTGAGTGGACACAATGTAATATTGTGGCAAGAGCAGCATGAGGAATTTTCGAAGAAGTGCAAGGGTATTACTGAAGTGGAGTCAATAAAGATCATTTCATAGTGAAGGTAGAGAATAGAGGAAGTGTTTTTGTGTGTAGTGAGAGGAGACCTGCTGCAAGTGAACACAGAAGGCAGAATGCATAAGTCAAATCTAAGAACAACCATTATTTGGTATTTTAATTTTTAAATTGTATGCCTTTGTTTTCAGTTTGAAAATTGTATGAAATAGTATAATAGTGGCAAGGGTAGGTTGGTGCTTGCAAACTAAAGGGGTTGGTTACTCTTGGAAAGTTGGTGCTTGCTAAATAAAGGGGGTCGGTTCCTCCTGCAAGTGGGTGCTCACAAATAAACATATGTAATTAAGTGGGTTCTTAATTTACATCATGAAAAAACAACAAATTTGTGGTTTTTTCCCTATGGGTTTCCATGTGAAAATCACAGTGCCTAATGTGTGCTGCTCATGTGATTGTTGCTTCAATACGTGTGTCTGAAATATTGTTGGTTCATTGTTTTGTGAATGAATGCTCACACAAGTTAAAGAACATAAGAAGATAATGTGAGCATAATAAACAAAATAAAAAAAGAGTTTCTTAATTACTAATTCACCACCCCCCCCCTTCTCATCAATTCCTTATTTCAACAATGAGTTGTCATATGCCACATCACTATTATGGGCCATGTTTATTGTAAATAAAATGTATTGTAAAGTGGAAGTCCAATGGACACACTTGAATATGAAGAGACATGTAAATTGAAAATTCAAATGAAGTTGAACACTTATGAGGTTATTCAAAGAGTCATAAGGGGTAGGCATCACCCCTTGGTTATATATATCCCCTCATTGTATGAGAAAATGAATTTTCACCTAGGCTCCTCCTATAAAGCATTAGAGAGATCAGTTAGTTCTTTGAGGAGAAAGGAGTGACTCCAGCGTCCCACTACTAGGGCTAGTGATGTAGAATGTAAATATGAGTCTTGGAACTTGCTTAATTACATAAGCCTTTACTAACCAACAAATTTTCACACATGACTTATGGATGTTTATGAGACTATTCTGTGAACATTTTTATTTCATGTTTGCTTTCACATGTACTAAGATAGTTGAAGTATTTTGGTTATTTTAGTGCTTACCTCATTGGGAATGTGTTTTAATGGTTTTCACTCGTGTCTCATCCTTGTGGACTATTCTATAGGATACTATACAAAAATTTCCTTGCTTATCCATTATAATGACTGTCGCATCTGCTGTGGAGTATTCTGCTGGATGGTAGAAAAATCTACTCTTGTTCATTGGTTTTAACAACTATCACGTCTATTGTGGACTATTCTTCTAGATGTTGGATGGGAATTTCCGGTTCATGTGTGTCTCTTCATGGGTGGTACAATTACCTCTCACTTAGAGGCTCACTTTTCTCCCCATTTCGGAGTAAAAGAACCTAGACACAGTTGTGTTTCACACTCACCAGGAACACTCACCTTGCTTTTCGAAGATACAATTGCATCACTCTCTTATGCTCACAACTATAGCTAGGGCAAATCTTTATGTATTTGGAAACCAGGCCTTCATACTAGATGGGACTCCTACACAAAACAGTGTGATGTCTGATTGGGACTTCATATCTGGGAGATCCCATGAATGTTGGCAGGTCAAGAACCATTAACATTTCTGGCACTAGAAGGAGGGAATCCAGTATTCTATGGTTCATTGTCTCATTGAACCCGCTAATCCATCTTTTCGTCAAGGCAGTAACATCCACTCCCTCTCCCCTAATCGTAACTCTAAAGTTGGTAACTTCTCACCGCCCAGGCCTGAATGTGAAATCCCATACCATCAAATTTGGGTTGTCTACCCCATCACCTGTCAATTTGTAAAATTTGTTGGACTCATTCCTCGAGTAATCACTCTTCCATATTCTCAAAAGAAGAACAAGAAAAACCCCACACGAGTGGTGGTATCCTTTGTTGATGAAGAAATTATCACAACTCTTGAAGAACTAGCATAAGATGTGGAAAGGGAAGAAGAACCTTTGATCTTTCAAGGAGGAGAAGGAGGTAACCCTTTACTCCCGGGTTCAAGTTTTGGTGGGGGAGGCAGAGAAAGGAAATGAAGAAGAAGAGGAGGAGGAACCATCAGATTCAAAAGATGAAGATGAAGACATCAGAGAAGAAGACATGGTAGAGAAGAATATGGATTTTTATGACCCAGGGCCCATTGGAACTTTCGAATGTTCTACATAAGATGATGAGACATGCGAAGAATCTCTTGATGAAATATGACCCTGATAAGTGAGTAAAGGATGAAGATCATTTAGACAAGTTTTACCTACACCTGTAAATAGTTGAGGTACGTTATGATGATGTTGCATGCAGACTTTTCCCATGTACCTCGGATGGTAAAGCAGTTCTATGGTACCACAACCTTCCTCCAAACTCCATCTAGAATTGGAGGGCATTCAAAAGAATATTTCTTGAGAAGTTTGTTGAAGATAAGACCCCTGTTGTGTTATTGAAGGAGTTGGGTAGTCTTAAGATGGGGTAGAAAGGAAAGGTTAAATACTTGAATCAAAGGTTAACTCACATCTTGAATAAGTTTTTGGATGAGACAAAACCTAATGAATCCACCACCATCAACTACCACACTTATGCCTTTCCAACCATTACTAAGCAGTTTGTAAAGCGAAGAATGAGACCAACGTTAATAGAAAAATATGAAGAGTCTATTGCTTTAGAGAAGGACCTGCTCGCTATTGGAGACATCACACATGATAAACCCACAAAGGACTCCAAAGGCACATGTAAGAGGTCTTAAACCTTTATGAGAAAGGATAAGGAGAAAGAACTGAACGATCTTGAAATCCTTACTCATCTAGTCAAGTTCTTGACCACCGGAATGGCTGAACTTAAACAAAGTGTTATGTAGTATTCTTCTTGAAGGTGTATGAAAGGAAACCACTTTAGACTGTGGATGAAAAACAACCCTGACAGTAAAAATGAATGTTAAATAGTGTGGATATGCAAGAAATGATAGAAACAAAACTTGCCAAGGTCGTGATTTATGCAATATAAATAGTTAAACAACAAAATGGAATAAGAAAATAAGCACAAGTAACTCCAATAATCCAATGGAAACCAAATATATAAAGAATATATTTTATTAAACGACACATGTGAAGGGAAAAAATAATGTTACCAGTCCCCCTCTATGGGATGGGTTTGTGGCTATCCCCAATGTCTTCAGCTTTGTTGAGTCTCTCTCCTCTATAATGTGTAAAACTGAGCAAACAAAATGTTTGAGCTCAATGAGAACTCAAATGGAAAAGAAAATGTTGTGCACCAATGGTAATAATCAAAGTTACAACAGTGAGTGAAATAATGAAAATGATCGAATGTGAAGAATGAATGTAAAACCCTTCTATTTATAACAAAATATTAGGTTATTGTTGAATAATGGGAAATAATAAAATATTATTAACCAAATTCTAGAATTAACTATTTGGAATATTTTATTATATTTGGTTAGAGGGAAAAGGTATTTAAACTTTTATTTAGAAATAATAAATAAATAAATGATTTATTTATCATCTCAAGAAATATGGTTAAGGAATAATAAACAAATAATGAATTATTTAAGCATTCCTACGGGATTTAGTCAAACTTGACAAGGAATAAAAACTAATTAGTAATTAATTAACTATTCATAGGGGAAAATAAGATAATTAGCGATTTATCTATTTATTTCTCATAACTGGGTGAAATATGATAAGGAACATTAGTTAAAGAAAGGTTTAATTAATTATTCCTAGAAGATAATTAAATAAATAGTGATTTATTTAATTATTATTCATGGGTTTAATTATAAATGACTTAACAAATGTGGTTTATTAAGTAATTTCTTATCGTCAAAGCAATTTTACTATGGTAAAATTGGCCCTACATGGTGTACTTCAATCCATCTAGTAAATTATCGCTACATGATTAATTTTTGGTGATAACATAAAGGAAAAGTGAGACTACCATGAGTAGTAACCCCCCAGGTTCATGTCTAGAAGGAATGCAACTTCCAGCAGTAGTAGCAATCAACTGGGAAAATCTGTGCAGAGTTCAATTGTGGTTTTGAACATTGAAAAAATTGGCACCGACTCATACTAAATGTTTCATAATGAACATCATTTAGAAAAGATGTGCCCACAGTGGAACCAAATCACAAGCATAATAGTTGCAGAATTTGTGGACACATTCGTGGTTGAGGATCAGGCTGAGCCCAATCAAGTGGAGGAAGAAGTTGCTACAACTGATGAATCTCCAAGAACTGGGCATGCAGTAAATATGTATCATTGTGTTCTTGCAGCCCAGAAAAGTATTGTCGATAAGGAACCTCTGAGTGATGTTCTGGCCTAGAAATAGAGTAACTAATACAACTTGAGATGTCAAGGGCCGACCAATGTGATTGAGGTGCGAAAACAGAAATTCAAAGAAATTTTGTTAAGAAAACTAAGTCCTCCAGCTAACTTAGTGCATAACACTTAAAGAAAATATGGGAAAATAGATCCATAAAAAAGTGTTTCTGCTAGCAGTAAATACAGAACCATTCCACCAGAAACCAAAAACCCAGTTCCACCCCCTGACACCTTAGTCAATCTACCCACTGTATATTACAATATTGTACAATATATGAAGATGTCTCATGCAAACATCTCCATGTTTGAACTTACAAACAACACGAGCCAGTGGGAAATTCTTCTACGAGCACTGGGACAAACTTCTACCAGTAATGCTACCTCTTCAGATAATGGATCTAGTAAGTCTCCTAAAGCTCTCGCATTTGTACTCAATGCACTACACCTAGAGGCAAACACACTCTACTTGTCATTCTTGTTAACGTTTGAAATCTTCAACTTCAATGTACACAATTGCTTGGTTGATTCCAGTGCATCGGTAAATTTCATGCCACTATCCATGGAAAAGAAGATTAATTCTCAATGGGACAGGATATATGCATAGATCATTCAACTGGAAAACACTTGTGTTCCAGCAATTGGTGAACTTAAGGATGTCATCATCTGGTTATTAGCTGACAAATCAGTTCATCAATGCATCAAAATTATAATTGTGGACATTCTTAAAGCGTACGAGGTATTATTGAGCAGAGACTAGTCAAAAGAGGTGTAAGGATACGTCGCCACAGACTGGTCACACTTATGGCTTCCGTACAGAGTCAGGAATAATCGAATGGGCACAATGAGCCATTGGCCTTCACAGGAACTTGTTTTTGGCAAATATTTTCTAGAGATGTAGTTGGGGTTCTATCCTATAGATCCATACCAATCCCACCAGGCACACAGTTGAACCTCCTTCCATGTTCAGCTGGCGATAAATAACTTTGTACAACTAGTAGTAGTAGCACTAGTGCAATAAGAAGTCCTTGTACATATTATATGTGGACAATGTACTTTGATGGATCCAAGACACAGGAGGGCTCTGGAGCTGGTTGTGTTTTAATAGATGCACTGCAGAGAAAACACTTAATCTCTAGTCACTTAGAATTTGAGTGCATGAACAAAACTGCAGAGTATGAAGCACTCATCTTGGGCTTACACAAAGCAATTGACCTCAATGTTGTTGTCCTGAAAGTGGTAGGTGACTCTAAAATCGTGGTATATTAGGTACGTAACACTATACATTATGTGTCACCTCATCTTAAGAGTTATAAACAAGAGGTATGGAAACTCATCTCTCACGTCCAAGCTTTTAATATTGTTTCAGTACCAAGAATGCATAACGCAGCTACAAATGCCTTAGAAAACGCAACTGCTAGGATGTTACCTTTAAGGGACAATTTTTAAGTTGAAATTTTGTATAAACCATCTGTCCCAGACAACATATTTAATTTACATTTTTTTTATGACAACCAACAGATACTTTACTTTATGTCAACATTGATGTATTCAAAGATGCAACGGTTGATGAGGACGAGCATGAGAAGAGACTGTAGGACACAACCTGCACAAGAAAGGTAAACCTCATCCCTAAGGGTGTGGTATCACTAGAAAAGTTGTATGATCTATAGAACCACTTCCGGGGACCTATGAATGCCAAGACCCACATTTCTATGTTGTCGCATGACAAAATCAATTTAGGAACTTAGAGAGATCTTAAATATGTTAATTGTTATACTTGTTGCACACGACAAGAGCGACAATCATTTATTTTCCTATTCAAGCAATACTGAGTGATGTCTTCATGTGGACATACGATTATCTCAAGACTATGACACGCGAATAACCCAGCATTTGATACCAATCAAGGAAGAGGTCAAGCCTTTTCAATAAAAATTAAGAAAAGTTCATCCAATTCTTGGGCCCCTCATATAGAAGGAATTAAGAAAATTGTTGGATGCTCAGATCATTTACAATGTGTGATATTCAATGTGGGTATCTAACTTAGTCCCTATGAGAAAGAAGTTCGGGGAGATATCCCTGTGCATAGAGTTCCACAATCTCAACCGCATTGTCCATGGAGCAGATATTGCAAATAGTATCTAGGGCCGAAATGTTCTCTTTTCTCGATGCTTTTCTGAGTTACAACTAGGTTATAGTAGCAGAGCTTGAAATATTAAAAACTACATTCCATACAAAGTGGGGCACATTCACATTTCGATGAATGTCATCTGCACTGGTCAATGTTGGTGAAACATTCCAACGTGTAATAGACATCCCCTTTCGCAGGCTTATTGGACAGAGCATTGTGGTCTACCTTAATGATGTGATAGTATTTTCAAAATAGAGGTCATACCACGTGCACCATTTGAAGAAGATTTTTTAGCGATGTTGAAAATATGGGATATCCTTGAATTGAAAGAAGAGTATCTTTGCAATGTCTGAGGGTAAGCTTATTTAACACATCATTGCTAAAAGTGGTATCAAGGTATATCCATACAGGGTTCATACCATCATGCAGATCCCCCACCCATTGAACAAAAAGGCCACGCAGTTTTTCATGTGGAATACTAACTTCCTTAGAAAGTTCTTCTCCAGCTATGCTCAAATTGTGAAACCAATACAGGAGATGATTAAGAAATATGCAACCTATGAATGGGATAAAAGGTAAAAGGAAGTGTTTTCTTGTATTAAGCAAGCTATAGGAGAAGCACCAATGCTATACAACCCAGAATTTAGCAAATAATTCTTTCTCTACACTTTCTCTTACAACGCCTCTCTTGTTGTTGTGCTCTCTAAGAAGGATGAGTTGAACAACGAACAACCTATCTCGTTCATGAGTGAAAGATTGTATGGACAATATCTCAACTACCCCATCATGGAAAAACATGATTATGCAGTGTACAAGGTGGTAAAACACTTCACACCCTATCTATTGAAAAACCATTGTATTATCTTTATTCCACACCCAACAGTCATATCACTACTTGTTCAATAAGAGCTTGGTGAAAGAAGGGAGAACTGGATGACCAGATTACACGAATATGATCTTGACATCAAACCAATTCACACCATCAATGGTCATTTTATTTGCAAGTTAGCAGCAGAAACGATAAACACAAAATAGGAGGAATAAGAGCTCACGGGATGGGAGCAAGAGATTGAAATGTACAATGTTGAGCGAGCCTCCCTCACCTTGGACAAACATGCTTGGTATGTTGATGTGCACCAATACCTTGATCATGGCACTATGTCCTCTTACTTCCCTATACAGAAGAATAGGGCACTCCAACTCAAAGCATTGTCATATCAATAGGTACATGGGGTATTGTTCAGGAAGTATCACAATGGGATATTGTTGAGGTTTCTGGAGGCACATGATTCAAACAAGCTTTTACGTGATCTCCATGACAAACTAGTCAGAGGACACTTCGCAGGAAACAATACAATGCACAAGGTCATGCAGGCTGCTTTTTACTAGCCAACATTATTCAAGGATGCTCATGCTTATTCCTGCAAGTGTGTGGTCTATCAGATGTGTGCCAATAGAAATCAGAAGTCGGCAGCCCCACTACAACCCATTACAGTAGAAGAACCTTTTCAACAGTGGGGCTTGGATATCATTCGGGAAATTTTCCCACTCATCGAAACAACACCGCTATATCCTAACTGCTTCATATTATTTTACTTGGTGGACAAAGGAAGTTCCACTGAAACAAGTGAATGATCAGGAAGTCATCATTATTTTGCAAAAAAATATCATCTACAGGTTTGGCATTCCTACATCACTTGTTTTTGAGAATGTAACATATTTTTCCTCGTTAAAGCTTTATGATTTTTCATTGGAAAATGGTATCATCTTCAAACATTCTACTAATTATTATCCACAAGGGAATGGTCTTGATGAATCCTTGAATAAGAACCTCATTCATATCATCAAAATTACCATATTCTATTAGCAACAAAACTGGCACTCTGCTTTGGTTAATGCCTTATGGGCTAATCGAGTCATGAATAATCCCTCTATGAATACCTCCCTTTACTTCTTGGTGTATGGAAAATAAGCCATCCTACTTGCCCACTCTCCAATTTTCACAAGAATCCCAAGGCAAGCCATGTCTTTTAGTTCAGTGTAGGATGGACACTTTGCACAATCTACTGGAAGAAAGGATGAAAGCAAAAGAAAAAATTACACTTCACCAGAGTCGTATCAAGACATGGTTTGATAAAAAGTCTATAGGGAAGAATAGATTTAGTGTGGGTGACTTAGTATTGAAGTGGGACAAAGCCCATGAGGACAAAGGAAGACATACTAAATTTCAGTCCCTATGGATTGGTCTTTACACATTCCACAAAAATCTTGGCCAACACACATATCTTCCTTAATAACTTGACGGGAAGATTAACTCTATCCTTGTCAATCGCCAAGACTTAAAATATTATTTTCAATGAAAATCGGGGGCTACACCCTGCACTATGTACATAGTCTTTTGTTATTCGTTGTTTATGTTTTTTTAGTTTTGTGTTTCTTTGTCATGTAAATAAGTGTTGTGCCCTACTACATTGTGGATTCCAAATATGTGTGTAGTTGATGTTCAAAGAGTCCTGTGACACTGCAACACTTGGCTATCCCATTTGTGTGTCTTCCTTGTGTTGGTTGTATCTTTTGGCTGATGAAGTTCTGACAGAAAATAAGATCCATCTGTAAGGAGTGATTTGGTCCAACCGTGAACCTATGTCTAATTGGGAAACCTCGTGCCTATACTTAGTTTTCTTCTTTGGTGTTTTCAAGATTATAAAAGTAGTAGAAATCAAGAAGAGGAAATCTAAACAAGAAAACCTAAATCAGGTTATTTATATGCTTCTCCAAAGGAACAACCTCTTCTTCTCTCAAGAACTCGTGATCCATCTTCCGCTAAAAAATAAATAAGTGTCGATGCATAGTTCTCTTTAAATTAATAAATAAAGGCTAAATAAGAGAAAGCCTTCCTGCGCAAAGAGGTGAAGAAAGTAACTCCATCATGGTATTGTCGAGGCTTGCTGGTAGTGGAGCAATGTTTGTGTTCCTGCGTGACTCCGCTGGGGTACTATCCAGGCCTGCTCGCATCAGAGCAACACCAGAGATGAAAAACTATACTCTGATGATCTGAAAATGGGGCACTAAAGGTTTCTTGTCAATCTTACAAGAACCTCTCCGGTTCTCCCACTTCCAATGCATAAATATTCCCAAGATATTATGACTAACCAATTGCGGAATTAATAATGCTTGAAAATAGTTGTATGATGGTGTTTGTTTTTAACTGTTCAAATGCCTTATGTTTTGTTGTTTATGCTGATATGTAAATACCTGTAACAGTAAAATAGTATAGAAAATAACCAACACATAAAACAACAATTTAATTAGGAGTTCACCCAAAAGTCTTGGGCTAAGTCTCCATGAGCTCCAGTCAACTCAACTATGCTCTCTAGGATTATGGCATAAGTTCTTTTTACAAGCTCCATGATCAACTCCACTGGTTTACACAAAACACAAAGGTCTTAGAACACCATATTATCCCTGGCTCTGAAGGTCTCAAGCTTTCTGGCTCTGGCTCTGGCTTTGGCTCTAGCTCTGGCTCTCGGCTCTAGTTCTGACTATGGCCCTAGCTTTGCCTTTCGTTCTGGGTCTCTGGCTCTGACTCTTGGCTCTGGCTCTTGGCTTTTGGCTCTGTGAGCTATCAGCAGTTCACTCGAACTCCAAGTGACTGTCTCAAAAAATTTCAGCTCTCTAGTTTTTCGCTCGACTTCCAAGCGACTCCAAAAACTCCCTCAGTTGCGTGCTCTTCCCACTACCTTGTCAATTGAGCTCTCTGGCTTTCTTGAGGCATCCTTCCAACTCTGTGGCTTCCCAAGTTGTTTCTCTATGTGTAATCAATCCTCTGCAGCTTCTTCTGCTCCTTGTCTCTTCGACTAGCCATCTAGCTTTGTGCCTCTGTGGCTCTCTCTGTGTTACAAATGCATCATTGTCTATAAAATTCCCGCTTGCAGCGTGGCAAAATTACCAGGGGCAGTTACAAAGGAATCAGGGCCTTCCTTCATGCGAAACACCGAAAATGGAACAAAATTCCGAAACATAGAGATTTATTGGAAATACACTATCGGGCATGAAATCTCGACTTCAAATTCTATGAAATTACCCCTATAAACCCTATCGGGTCTGACTTTCATTGGCATATCGCAATCGCATAGGCAAGAGGTCTAAAAACCTCAATACACGAGAATACATAGAAATCCTGCATTCTCAGATTTCAAATTTTATGAAATTAGATCTATAAATCCATTGGGTCCAGCCCTTATCGGCATATCGCTATCGCAATCGCATTGTCCTTAGCATTGGGGATCACCGATCACCAATTGCCGATCAAATCCTGACCATTGATCTGCTCCTTGATCGGACAATCGATATCTCATTGCATGTCACTATCACATCAGCCCTTTGTATTAGGGATCACCAATCTCCCAACCATGGATTAAATCCTGACTATTGATCCCTTTTCTTGATCCAACAGCTAAGATCGCATATCGCATTCGCTATGGCCCAACGGTTCTTCCATTATACAATGGAATACGCCGATGCTGATCCGCCAACTTCGATATCGCAATCGCTCCATTGCATCTCACATATCGCCTAGTCGCATGTTGTTATGCCTGGGGTCTCGATATTCAGCGAAGGCCTACCTCCAATGTGATAAGTTGGAGGTCACAGTCGGGGATTCCTTTTGCCCTTGCGTTAAGTCCTCCACTTAACCCTTCCAATGCGATTTTCCTTTATAAGGCATTTTATGCCATTTTTGGAAGAATTTGCCTCCTTTTCAAAGGAACAAAGGCAGGCTTCTTATTGCAATAACTTCATCATCCGAAGTTCATTTTAGCCCATTCAAGTTGCAGTGGGTTCAGAATGAAAAGGTCTCTGTAATGGGACTATTTCTAGGAGTATCCTTGGACTTTCATTTTCCTATGTGAGGAACACTTTAGACTTAGAAGTCTATCCAAGATCCATTTTGGATCACGCCTTCCCACTAAAAGAACTTTTGGTCCCCAAAAGTCTGATATACAGATCTAAATAGTAGATGAGAGTGCATCACCCTCTTCTTTCAGCATTCATACACTTGCGTGCATGGCTAGTGCCTCTGAACCAAAGCCATTGACCACTTTCCTTCCTGGATGTGCTGGTCCCCCTGGGACGAACTGTCTTCCTCCTTGCCTTCCTACAGAACTCTTGCTGTAGTTTTAACTTCTATACCTTGATCATTGCTCCAAGGTGGCTCAAAAAAATGTGAAGCTACATCTTCTCCACAAAATTTTCATTTGTACCTATTTGAAAAGCTACCAACAACAACTGTTAGCAACAACAGAAATACAAACAACAACTAGCTGGCTTAAATTCCTGCTTCAACAAAAGAAATAGATTTTTACATCTTGTGAACATCTCCATGTCTTTACATCTGCATACAAATGATGGACTGGATAACAAGCCCACAAAACACGCCTTTAAAAAAAGGGACCCTTCAAGTCAAGCATGTGGAAAAATACCATTAGGACTCTTTTTCAAAAGATGAAACACTTCATCATTATCTCCATATTGGATACCAAATCAACTTTTCTCAAGTCAATATTGCATTACATGCATGCCAAAGCAATCAACCCTTCAAGTTAACCACACACACATGTTTAAAAACAATGAAAACATCAACATCCCTGTGTTCATGTACATTAATCTTATGCATGCATTTCATCCTTCAATTTTCACTTAAGCACACTATACTTTCGAAGCTAAAATGAAATATAATGTTGTAGCAATAAAGTGAGTCTCCTACTCAACCATTTTCTATTCACCATCTTGGTAAAAACCTGCAACTTGCATTCCATCAACAAAGAAATGCAAACAAATGCCTTATATCAATAGGCATGCAATCTTCATTGGATAAGAACTCTAACCATTTCTTACCAATCCATTTCAAAGGTATTTCCCTTGTTTGCACATCAAAATCAACATGTGAATCATCCTGAAACACATCATCCATGGAAACTTCCTTTCCATTTCTGCCATCTTCTCTTTCCACCTTCTTCAAGTTTCGTGGAAGCATTATTGGATTCAGAGTCCAACACTTTGCAGCAAGATGTCCTTGCTTATGGTAGTAAGTGTAACACATGTGCATCCTCTTGATAGCATGATTTGCCTTGTCCAATGGACCTTTGGCTTCTTGCTTCCTTTCCTTCAAAATTTTCCTCTATGTGGCCATTCTCTTCCAACATCTAGAAACATTATGGTTATCCAAACCACAAAAGGAACATGCAATTTTTTTCCCATGCTTACATGGAAATTTATCATGATTTACATAATCAAAAGGAATATGGTTAGAACTAGATTTATACCTTTCCCTTTCACCTTTATTGCCTTCATGAGGAGGTGAATTGAATGAAGAAGTAGCTCCCTTTGGAATACCATCAACCTCTTCAAGGCTTTCAGAGTTTCCACAACTCTCCGGTTCAAGTGTCTGCTTCTGAACACCTCCATCCTGCAAATGATGTTTCAAGCTATTGCATTCCTCCTAAATACAATCTTCACACTTCTAAGATAGAAGACCTGAAATGAAACTCCTTCTTGGAACTGTTTCAATGGCCTTCATGGTAGCTTTGGAACTCTTTCCATAAGACTGTCCATAGCCAAGACCCAAATACTTAGGCCTTTCCTCAACCATTAGTGGCTCAACAATACCTTATGCATGTTTACCCAAGCCTTTTCCTTCATAGCCCATCTTGGACATTAGCTTGGAACCTATGCCTCTAGTATGATTTTCAAAAGAACCAACACAAGCATTCTTAAAAGAATTTGAAGAGAAACAGAAATTGTTTACCTCTTCTTCAAGAAAATACTTGACTAAGGCTTCTTTGGCAACAAAGAGCTATGTCTCCAACTCATGCATCCTTTTCATGTTCATATTTGCAATATGAAGTTGCCTCTCCATTTCCTGCAATTTGCTAGAAAGAAATTGCTTCTCTTCCTCCACGAAATTCAACTGCTCTCTAAGTATGCTGCTCTTCCTTCCATCCTCATACATTTCTCTCACCATATCCATCATGATGAACAAGTCTTGCTTCTTTTCTCCATCAAAGAATCTTGTGAAGAAAGAATAATTTGAGGACTCACTTGTAGAAGTTGTCATTTTGCCAATGAACAAAAGAACTTCAAACAAGATTAACAAAGAGCTTATTCAACAACCTTTTGCAACAAACCTCTTGTGCTTCCAGGATTTCCTTGAGGTCCTTTGCGATAAGAAGAATTCCTTCAGCCCTTCTTCCTTTTCGTCCTCTCCTGGACTGAGCTATCAATAACTTTCCCTTCACCTCTACAAACTCAAACAATAGTCAAACTGAAAATAAGCATACAATCAACCTCTGATTGTTTAAACACCTTTCAGACAAGCAATATTTGCTCTATCAATCAAGCATTCTGATATGATACCACTTGCTCTGGTATAATCAGCTTTGATATCACCTTCTTGAAGGTGGGGTTAATCAATCTCAAGCTCTGATACCACCTAATCTAAAAATGGGGCACTAAAGGCTTCTTGTCAAGCTTACAAGAACCTCTCCCACTTCCAAAGCTTAAATATTCCCAAGATATTATGACTAACAAATTGTGGAATTAATAATGCTTGAAAATAGGTGTATGCTAGTGTTTGTTTTTAACTGTTCAAATGCCTTAAGTTCTATTGTTTATGCTGATATGTAAATACATGTAACAGTAAAATAGTGCAGCGAATAACAAACACATAAGATAGTAATTTAATTAGGATTTCACCCAAAACTTTTGGCCTACATCTCCGTGAGCTCTAGTGAACTCAACTAGGCTCTTTGGGATTATGGCATAAGTTCTTTTTACAAGCTCCATGCTCAACTCCACTGGTTTACACCAAACACAATGGGCTTAGAACACCATCTTATCCTTAGCTTTGAAGCTCTTAGGCTTTCTGGTTCTGGCTCTGGCTCTGGCTCTGGCTCTAGCTCTGGCTTTGGCTCTAGCTCTAGCTCTGGCTCTCGGCTCTAGTTCTAGCTCTGGCTCTGGCTCTAGCTCTCTGTTTCTACCTCCTGGCTGTGGCTCTGGCTCTAGCTCTTTTTTCTTGGCTCTATGAGCTATTAGCAGTTGGATCGACCTCCAAACGATTGTCTTAGCAACTTTTAGCTCTCTGGTTTTTCGCTAGACCTCCAAGCAACTCCAAAAACTCCCTCAGCTACGTGTGCTTCTTGCTACCTCATCAATTGAGCTCTCTGGCTTTCTTGAGGAATCCTTCCGGCTCTGCGACTTCTTCTGCTCCTTGTCTCTTCAACTGGCCATCTGGCTCTATGGCTTTGTGGCTCTCTCTGCATTACAATTGCATCATTGTCTATAAAATGCCCGCTTGCAGCATGGCAGAATGATCACGGGAAGTTACAAAGGAATCGGGGCATTCCTTCAGGCGAAAACCCAAAAATGGAACAAAATTCCAATACACAAAGATTTACTGGAAATACACTATTGGGCATGAAATCCGAACTTCAAATTCTATGAAATTGCCCCTCTAAACCCTATCGGGTCTGCCTTTCATCGGCATATCGCAATCGCATAGGTGAGAGGTCTAAAAACCTCAATACATGAGAATACAAACAAATCCCGAATTCCCGGATTTCAAAATTTATGAAATCAAGTCTATAAACCCATCGGGTCTGGCCCTAATCGGCATATCGCTATCGCAATCGCATTGGCCCTGGCATTAGGGATCACCAATCACCGATCGCCGATCAAATCCTAACCGTTGATTTGCTCCTTGAGTGGATGGTCAATATCGCATCGGCCCTTTGTATCAGGGATTATCGATCTCCTGACCACCGATTAAATCCTGACCATTAATCCCTTTTCGCGATCTGATGGCTGAGCTCACATGTCACTATCAGCTTATCGCATTCACTACGGCCCAGGGGTTATACCTTTAGACCATGGCATACATCGACGCCGATCTGCCAACGTCGATATCACAATCGCTCCATCACATCTTGCATATCACCGTGTCGCATGTCGCTATGCCTGGGGTCCCGATATTGGGCGAAGGTCTACCTCTGATGTGATAAGTTGGAGGTCGCAGTCAGGGGTTCCTTCCACCCTTGCCTTAAGTCCTCTGCTTAACCCTTCCAATGCGATTTTCGTTTATAAGGCCTTTTATGCCATTTTTGGAAGAATTTGCCTCCTTTTCAAAGGAACAAAGGCAAGCATTTTATTGCGATAACTTCATCATTTGAAGTCCGTTTTAGCCCATTCAAGTTGCAGTAGGTTCAGAATGAAAATATATCTCCAATGGGACTATTTCCAGGAGTGTCCTTGGACTTTCATTTTCCTCTGTGAGGAACACTTTAGACTTAGAAGTCTATCCAAGATCCATTTTGGATCATCTGGAAATATTAATCTCGCGCGTTAAACTACCATTCCCAATTCAAAACGTTGTGATCATGTTAAATATTATGTTTTGTTCAACTGAGAAGGCACACAAGGGACCATTCCTACCCATGGGTTAAGTGGGGAAGCCAAAGTAATATGCACAATGAATCAGTACTCCCTCGAGGACCAAGGCCCTACACAGAAGAAAATAACGAGGACAAAGAAGCTAGAATTCAACCACTGTGCCACCAAGTGTTGTAGCAGATACAACACCCTCAAAAATATTAGCTTCCACTCAAATTCTAGAGCCTTCCTTGGTCTTCCCTTTGATTGTTGCAAACACTTAATTTCATTTCATGAGCTTTCCTAAAGTCCTTTGATCCCCTTTTTCTTGTTGGATCAGTTGTCGTATTTTGGCATGTGTTACACTAAAATTTGTCACCATGACTATTTGCAGTTAGTATGGCTCCATCAACTGTCATACTACCCTCCTTGGAAAGTCTTATATCTCTGTTCCTCATGTCAAACTCCAAGAAAGAGAGAAAGTCCTTAAAAAATCAATTAACTCTAGTTACGCAGTTTCTCTTAACCTTACCTGCGTTTACGCACTCCAAGTTCACAATACCTGCGTACTTGTACGCTCTGTCTATAAAGGGGTGGCTGCATACTCCTGTAAAGGTCAAAAGGCGCGAGTTTTACTTCAAAAAAGTTACTTGTGGTCGAATCTAGAGCATTCTAGAAGATGGTTTGACGTGTATTGAGTGCCTCCAGATGGTTCATGTATCCTTATGAAAGAGGAACTTATCCCATCAAGAGGGGAGCTATCCCATTCAAAGAGGGGCTTATCCCATTGATGGTGGACCTGATTAACTTCCTCCAAAGCATTATAAATATAGGCATTGGGCCAGAGGGAGGGGAGGCTGAAAGCTGAACATTCCTAAGGGTAGATGCTGCTAAAATTAGGACTCCCTTATAGAGCTTGAGAGGAGAGATTCCCATCCTTTGTTAGCTTCATTTGGAAGTGGGTGAGCTGATCAAAGTAAAGGAGAATTCTTGCTGGACCCTGGGAGGGACCTGCACAACACCAAGGCACTGGTTGTAATGGTTTCTTTTGTTTCCACTTAATACAATTAAGTTCATTTTTCTCAAAAATTTGTTATATATAATTTGTTTCATATACTCCTTGGTCTTTATGACGAATATGTTTTATTTTATGAGTTATTCAGGTGCTATGTAATCGTTTGCTTGTTAGTGAATGTAGGTTTCGAAGAGGAGGAGCTCATCTAGATCGGAGAGGCTGGACTGCTACAAACAACGTTGGACTAAAGGTATGTTATAAACACTTGATTGCTTGTATTCTAAATGCATATTTAGGGAAAGATAGTGCTTAATTGTCTTGTTTGTCACTAGAAAGCCTTAGCTTCTAGGGAGGTCGGTTTTGTCCACAAAATTGACTCTTTCCGCATGACAAAATGGCGACTCCACTGGGGAATCCATGGATTTGATTGATTTATTTTTTGATTGATACTTTGATTTGAGAAAAGTCGATTTCTTTCTGGTTTTTGGCTGATTGACTGTGAATTTGGGTGGAATAGCTTAGGGTTAAGTTAGATTTTATTTTTCTTGGTTTTTCTAGCAGTACGCACCCTCTGCGTTAAGCATAGTGCGTACTTGTATGCACTGCAGCTTTGTACACAGAGCGTACACGCACCTGTGCAAATAGGCTGCCTGCGTACCCTGTCAAAAGTTGAGAAAATTTCCATTTTTTCCTTTTTGCCTCTTAGATTTTGTTTATAATTTGTTTTTTCTACTCAGATCCACTGGTTACCTGTCAGAAGTCTTCATCTAAGCTTGTTTCATTAGTATCAAGGGTTTTAGTGAAATTCATAGAAGTTCTAGCCCTAGGGTTTGATTTTTGCATTGGTCCTGTAGTGACTTTGGTTTTAGAAGTTGTAAAACCTTAGATCTCCCTCGTCTTTTCAGTCTTCTTAGGAGTCGGACCTTTCATAAAATCCACCTGTGTGAGAAACCTACCTTTGTGTTGTCTCTTTGCGGAATTTCGAGAAAGCTTGTTGGTTAAAGCTGTGAATTTCATTCTTAAGAAAAAGAACAAAAGATTGCGATTTTTGTTTTCGACTGGTTTATGATTCTGCGTGAACTAGTCCTTGGTTGAATTGTAACTGAGTAAAACATCCTGGAATTATATTTTGTAGGCTTTTGCCTCATTAGATTTGCTTTTAGGTAAATTTCTCTTAGATTTGCTTTTAGGTAAAATTGATTTGATTGTTATAGATTTTTTAAATTTGATTTTTGTTAAATAGTTTTACATGCTTTGTTAATATAGGAAAAAATACAAAAAATCTCTTTTGAAGAAAAGTTTGTTTTAGTAGCATTTGAAGTCTTTGAAAAGAGAAAGGAATTTTCGTGAAATAATTAGTGGTCATGTGTCGTATGCTTTGGAAAAGATAAATAGATTGTTTCTTTGATTTTCGTTGCCAAGAAAGTTGTCTTTATATCAATTTTGCATTCTCCAACTCTCTTAGCTAGGGAACTCATTGAAAAGGAAAACTAGTTTAAATCATCCTAGGTGCATCTTTTTAGTGGATTTGAGTCGATTCTACACACCATCAGTTTCATCTCCACTACCATTTTTCCTAAAGAAAAGCCATAAAAATTAACGCTTAAAGTAAAATTAACTTAGTAACTTTTTATTTACTAGGGCTCTGAAACACCAATATAGATCAGGTTAGTGTCTTGGAGTAGGAGAGTAATTAACTCTCCAAGACAGCAAAACCAAACAAGTAGCTCATCTTGTGGTAGGATAAATCCAGCTGTTACATTTATGCTCTGGGAAAGCTCCTCTTAAAGGAGAAGCACGAGATCGTGTCCGAACCAGTGAGGGGATCAATCCTCCTTCATTGGGAACGACGCTAGATACGCACGTACTACAAACGGTAAACCTCGGATTATTGTCGAGGAGCCTGGAGTCACTTCTCGGTAAACCTTGGATTATTGTCAAGGAGCCGGAAAGGGGATTGAGCTTGATACTCTGCCCTTGCGTGCTATCGGATCGTAGACTGTTCCCCCAGGTGTATTTGTTGCTGTTGGTGACCTTAGTGACCATTATCTTTAGGATTCTACCCAAGGTGACGGTGCACGGAAGATCCCACTGTACCTGGAGCAGACGTCGGCTAGACTCACTTGGATTTTCCGGGGGGTTCACTTCACTCGAGACGGTTAAAGTGGAGGAACTTGTGTTGGTCTATTCATTAAGCAGGTTGCCAGGGTAACTGTTCCACCCGCCACTTCTGTACTGAATTCGGCGATGTTGGACTTCATCACCAACTAGTGTTTTCAGTCTGGAAGGCTACTGTTTGTGTATGGTTTGACGCCCTAGATTCTTTAGGCGTGTGATTCGAATTTGTTTGGTTCTTTAGAGACTTTAGGCAGTTTGCTTTGAGATTTTACTTTGTTTGCGTGTGCAGTAGTTAAAAGTTTTTAACTGTGGCTGAATTACCGAGACAGTCTCGTAGACTTCGGGGCCAGTCTCCTGAGATTGTAACAATGGCTGATTTGTTGAGGAAGTCCCGTAGACTTCGGGGCCAACCTCTTGAAGATGTCCTGGGTCATTACAAAGGTTTGAAAGTCCTTGTAACTCCTAGTGGCAGTAAAGTAGTTTCACCTGAAGAAGGAGAGTCTTCGTTGGTAGTTCATCCTGATTACCAAAGACTAGAAACAGGTTATAATCCTGAAGCTATTGCAGTTTCCGAGCTTGCTGGTAGTTTTTCATCTACTAGTGATATAGGCGAAGAACCTGAGATATCTGAACCTGTTACTCCAACTTCTAGTGCTCCTGATTCACCTAGGGTAGAAAGAGTCATCACCGAAAATCTTCCTTCTGGTTTGATAGCTATTGAAGAACTTGCTCTAGAAGAAGAAATAGGCGTCCCTATCCCTGAAGATCAACCTACTATTGATCTAAGGGAGCGTGAATCCATTTTTTACAGTCCACCTAGAAGTACTACTTGGTATCTTTCGTTAACTAATTATTTGGACAACTCAGGGTCAAGTTTTTCTCCACCTCGTACTCCTTATCCACCCGGAGGTATTTATACTCTTGTAAATATGTCTGGTCAGTCATCCATGTTTACTCAATCGCCTGAACCTTTTTTGTACGGCGGTCCTTCTGTTCCCTCTGGGTATCAGTCACTTTCTGGTACTTTTGCAGGAGCATCTCCTCAACCCATTGAACATGGGTTATTAACTGGAAACAATGGTAATAAACCGTTGGGTGTAGGAGACATTTACATGATGTCAGGTTTAATTCCCAGTTCTCAACCTCAAGGTGGCCAGTTACCGCCTGGGGGGCAGCCTCAATTAACTCCTGGGGGACAACCTCAAGGTACACAAATTGCATCTGGGGGGCAACCTCAAGGACAGTATATACCCATGGTGCAATACATTCCTCAAGGTCAACCCCAGCCTCAATATGTACCCCAAGGTCAACCTCAGTATCAATTTTTACCTCAAGGTCAACCCCAGTATCAGTACTTACCTCAAGGGTATCTACCCCAAGGTCAGTACTCGAGTCAAGGTTATCAACCACCCCAAGGTTAATCTTATGTTCAAGGTACGGGAAATGTACCTTTCAATTATCAATCCTACCCTCAATCCGGTTATGGATCTCAATATCCTCAACCTGTCATGGGTCAATACCCCGGAATGAACATAGTGTGGGATCCATCGCAAGTTCAACAGGTATTGCAGCCAGGTGTACAGTTGTCATCTCAAGCTGGACAACCCTTAGTTTCTGGTTCACCCCAGCAACCAGTCCAGTCTAATGTTCAAACTTCTGTACCTTCGGTAGTTTCTCAGTCTGGACCTATTGCACCTAGTACTCCATCTCAAACGACTGCTACAACTACCGCAACATCTGTTCAATCTAACACACTTACTTCTGGAGTATCGACAGCTCTGGTTTCTACTGTCTCTGTAACTACTCCTCAGACATCTTTACCATTGTATGGATCCACAATTCAAACTACGGTTCAGATGCCTGTAGGACAACCTGGTTTAAGTACGGTTGTCACTAGTCAACCACAATTCACTTATCAACCGTACCAGGGACAGTACCAATACGGGCTTGCTGTCCAGCAGACAGTTTACCAGTATCAACCGTATCCTGGGTACACTTATCAACAACCACAACAACCCCAGTACGGTCCGGTTAATCCTGGCTTTCCCGGAGGATACAATATCCCGAACGCGATTCCTATTCCAAGTTATCCTGGATATCCTCCTCCTGGGACTCATCTTGTGACCCAGAGCTTTAGGGATCCTAATCGGCAGTTACTGTTTATCGCAACTTTGGATTTACCTGACTTGTCGCGCCTAACGAACGATCCAATAAATTATCTTCCGTTTTGGCCGCCAATGCCAAATAAGTTGCCCAGTGACATACCCAAGTTCGAAGGTAAGTCTAGAGAGGACTCGTCGAATCATGTGATGACTTACCACCTCTGGTGTGCCTCTAATTCCATCTCGGATGATTCGAACCGCTTACGTCTTTTCCAGCGTGCTCTTATTGGTCTCGCAGCCAAGTGGTATATTGAGTTACCATGGGCCTCTTTTTATAATTTTAGCCAGTTAGCTACCTTGTTCTTAACTCATTTTCAGTTGCCGGTCAGATATGATAATGGCACAGAGTTACTAACTTCATTAAAACAATCGACGTCCACTTATATTTCCGATCATATTCATGAATGGAGACGTCGAAGGCAGTTAGTGAAAGTTTTTATCCTGGACCAAATCTTAGCTGAATGGTTTGTTAAATCATTGTTACCGAAGATTACTGAAGACGTAGCTAAGGCCGGAGTAGTTACTGAGGAGCAAGTGATTGCTCAAGCGCAGTAACTTGACTTAGTTTACACTCAGTCAGGTACGTTACACGAAAAGATCCCAGATCTTCCTAAGTCAAATCAAATCGCTGCTGCTCCTTCGGGGTCTCATGCCGCTGATGGCATGATTGGTACGGTGAATACGAAAAGCAAGAAGAAGTCTTCAAAGAATTCTTTACCTATTATAACCTTACCAGACTCCCTGACAAGAGAATATTCTGCTAAAGTTTCCGCTGATATTCACGCTGTAGAGTCATCTACGGCTAAATCAAAATCTGGTGGGAAAAAGGAAGGTAAGAAGAAGAATAAAGCAAACAAAACTCCAAAGGAGAAAACTGAAAAGTCGGAAACCAATGACGAAAAGCGCAAACCTTGATATCCTTGTCTTATTTGTGAAGAGGATCATTTTACAAGAGATTGCCCTCATCGGGCCGAGGTTGTGAAAATCGTCAAGGGTTCCCCAACTCCTGCTGTTTTGAAAGATCCATTTCCAAAGCAGGAGAGTAAGGTGATAGGTTCTTCCTCGAGTGCCAGTGAAGAACCCATATTGATGATGTCTCATGTAAGGATTGCGACTCGATCACAAGATTATGGTAGTAAGAGTCCTGTTGATGGCAAAGAAGCAGAATCTTCTCGTTCTAATCCATCAACCTCAGCTCCCGGTTCCGATCCACTACAGATCGAGAAGCCTAACCCGGACTTAGTAATCAAACCGCCCGCCAAGGGTGTACTTCGAAGGTCTGCTTTCAATCCACATGCGAGAGCGGCCCAGAATTACAGCATTGTTGAGGATTTAGCTGTTTCACCCTCAGCAATGGCGGCTTTGGAAGTGCTGCAATCATGCCCAACACAACGCAAGTTACTTTTTTCAGATATAGGAGCTGTTGATGTTCAGGACCCAAACCTAATAATCTTTGATCTAGAAAATAGTACACCACGTTTACCTCATCAAATGGCTTTCCAGATCCCAGTGATAGTAAAAAACAGACCTATTCATCGGACTGTAATTGATGAGGGAGCTTCCACGTGTATTATGTCGATACAGTGCTGGAGATCGCTTGGTTCTCCTTCACTAAATCAATCCCCGACAATTCTTAAGGCCTTTGATGGCCGTGGGTTTCATCCGTTTGGCATTCTACAGGGTTTGCCTATAGGGGTTGACGGAAAAACCGTTAGTCTGGATGTGGAGGTGGTTGATGCCCCTCTAGACTACAACCTTCTCTTGGGTCGAAGTTGGTCTTACGCTATGACAGGGGTCGTTTCATCGGTCTTCAGAGTAATAAAGTTTCCACATAATGGCAAGATTGTAACAATAGACCAGCTGGCTTATTTTTCATCCGACCCAGCCTCTTCAGAGAGTATCCAGCATGTCGGTAAAACGACTATCCCTTATAAGGATGTTGGAGTAAGATTAGTTAAAGATGCCGGTTTATTGGGAACTTTTCCTTTTGCTCCAATCAAAACCCTGTCTTCATTTGCATCTATTCATATGATTACTTCAAACACCATTGTTTATGACGATCCTTGGATCGTCCCTTCTGAATCTGAGATAGACTCATTTGGTGATGCTATGCCTTTGAGTCCATATGAAATTGCCTATGAATCCGTGCAGTCTTTTACTGACCCGCGTTCAACCAAAATCGACCAAATGAATGTGGTCCGTGAGGAATCACTTTTCGCGTCAACCTCGGAGTTAATAGCGTTTCCCGAAGTTGTGTCATATGACGAGAAACTTCGTGAAGTCCTGTGTGTAGACGATTTACCATGGGAAGATCTCCATCACAGATCTTCGTTTTTACCTGAGGATGATCGTTTTGAAAATGATTTCTCATTAATCTTTACAGGTGAATATGTCAAAGAAGCTCAGAGTCCAATGAAACATCCTGATTCAGAGCTGAATTTGGGAAACATTTCTCGCACTATTCCCATTAACATTTCAGTCAAGCCCGGAATTGTTGAGTACATTCATATAGGTGCCTCATGTTCAGATGACGAAATTCAGACATACAAGGCCCTATTTCAAGAATTCCGCGACGTGTTTGCCTGGTCCTATGAGGAAATGCCAGGAATTGATCCTGTGATTGTTGTCCATGAGATCAAGACTTACCCAGACGCTAAACCCGTCCGGCAACGTTTGCGTCAGATTCACCCACGAAACGCGGCTGCCATTAAAGCAGAAGTTGAAAAGCTGTTGAAATCAGGTTTCATTTATCCGATCCCGTTAACGGATTGGGTATCAAATATTGTTCCGGTTAACAAAAAACAGGGAACAATAAGAATATGTATCGACTATAGGGATATCAATCGAGCTTGTCCCAAGGACAACTACCCAACACCCTATATCGATCAAATAATTGATGATTGTGCCGGCAGTGAAATATTTTCCTTTATGGATGGTTTTTCCGGTTACAATCAAATCAATATTCTACCTGCTGATCAACCAAAAACGGCTTTCATTTGCCCATGGGGGACATTTGCTTATTGGAAATTACCTTTTGGGCTTAAGAACGCCGGAGCCACTTTTCAAAGGGCGATGTCTTATGCGTTTGATGACATCAAACACATTGTACAACCGTATGTCGATGATTTTCCCGCTCACTCCTTACATCGAGTTGATCACCTTGTCCATTTACGAGCAATTTTCATGAGGTGTAGGCATTATCGTATTCAGTTGAACCCACTCAAATGTGTCTTCTGTATAGAAGTGGGACGATTGCTGGGATTTGTAGTTTCAAAAGCTGGCATTCGCGTCGATCCCTCAAAGGTAGAAGCTATCATCAAATTGCCTCCTCCTTCGAGTCTTCGCCAACTGCAAAGTTTGCAGGGGAAAGCAAACTTTTTACGCCGATTCATTCCTAACTACGCCAAGATTACAAAGGGTTTTACCCAGTTGTTGAAACAGAATTCTCAATTCTCTTGGGATGAGATAGCTCAGAAATCTTTTGATGCACTCAAGCACACGTTGACCTATGCACCATTGCTGCATCCTCCCAACTACAACCAGGATTACTTTTTGTACCTCGCCGCTGCTCATTCCACCATTGGAATGGTCTTAGTACAGGAAGACGAATTCGAAATGGAACATGTGATATATTACCTTAGTCGGACCTTAAATCCAACTGAGCTCAAACATTCACATGTGGAGAAATTGGCGTTGGCAGCCGTTCAAGCTGTCCAACGTTTTCGTCACTACATCCTACTCCATAAAACTATAGTCATTTCGGATTGCAACCCTATGATCTACATTTTGACTAAACAATTGCTAGGGGGAAAGTACTCTAAATGGATCGTTATCCTGCAAGTGTTCGACTTGGAGTTTGAGAAATCTAAGTCTAAGAAATCCTTAGTTTTTGCAGAGTTAATGTGTGACTTCCCGCGTGCTGACACAGAAACTGTGGCAGAGGAGACCATTGTGGACGAATCTTTGTTTCTCATCAGCACTTTAGATCCGTGGTATGGGGATATCATCGTCTATCTCCAGACCCAATCCTTTCAGCCTGAAGTTTCAAAGTCGGAAAGTCGGAAAATTCGCTTCCAGTCCCAACAGTACAAAATTATTGGAGATACTCTTTATCGCCGTGGGGCGGACTTGGTTTTTTGCCATTGTTTAACTCACGAGGAAGCTGAAAGGGTTCTGAATGACTGTCACTCTGGAGCATGTGGCGGTCATATGTCTGGGTATGCCACAGCCCGAAAGATATTGCGCGCTGGCTACTTCTGGCCGTCCTTGTTTAAAGACTGTATTACTGCGGTCCCGAAATGCCACAACTGTTAAGTGTTTGATCACAAGATGCGCGCTCCACCTGCTCCTCTCCACCCTATAATTGTCGTTGGTCCTTTTGCCAAATTGGGTATCGATTTTATTACATGTAACCCTCACTCGGCCGGGGGGGCATGCGTATATCATCCTTGCAGTAGATTATTTTAGTAGGTGGGCCGAGGCAATGCCTACATTCGAGGCAGACGGCAAAACAGCTGCAATTTTCATATTCAATCACATTATTGCTAGGTTTGGTGTCCCACAATAGATAATCACTGACCATGGGCGCCATTTTCGAAACGTTATGATGACAGAACTTACAGACCAGCTTGGTTTGCGTCACGATAGCTCAACTCCTTATTACCCACAAGCGAATGGTCTGGTTGAGTCCATCAACAAAGTTTTAGTTATCATGATCCGACGAATCATTGGTATTCACCGGTCAAATTGGCACAACATGTTATTTTCCGCGCTTTGGGCGTACCGAACCTCAGTGAAAACATCAACAGTGTTCACTCCTTTCCAACTAGTTTATGGTTTGGAAGTTGTGCTGCCCATTGAATGCGAAATCCCGTCACTTCAAATGGCTGTCGAATTACTTCCAGCTACTTCCGAAGAGGAGAAGCATTTATTATACTCAGCTCAATTAGATGAGACTCGACGTGATGCTGCATTGGCAATCGAGACTCACGCAAAATGTATGAAAGCTCAGTATGATCGAAATGTGACTCCTCGAAATTTTTCGGAAGGAGACCTAGTGCTATTATATGATCAAGCTAACGATAAATTAGGTGCTGGAAAATTCGTTGCTATGTGGCATGGGCCCTACATTGTCAAGCGAAAGCTAGCAAAAGGGGCCTATGAGCTGGTAGATTTTGATGGGGACTCTTTGGGTAAACCCAGAAATGGACTTTACCTAAAGAGGTATTATGCTTAAATGATGGGTATGGAGATTTTAGTTAAGTTAGGTTTTTCTTTCTAGCTGGTGTGTTTGTTAGTTTAGACAGTGTGCTTAGCTTAGAAAGTGTGTTTTTCGTCATTATTCTGCTTATCTTGGTTCTACGCTTGACGTTTGCAGATGTCGATGCCTCTCCAAACATACATTGGATTTGCTGATGGTGCTTGTCGTAGTACATGGAATATCTCTTCCGCAGCTTGGGTTATCTATTCGCCCTCTGACGAGTTAATTTCTATGCATGGGGTAAGCCTCGGTCAAAAAACAAACAACATTGCAGAATACAGTGCAGTGATTGAATTATTGCCTGAATCTATTTCATCTGGGATTCGGAGTTTGATAGTGAGGTTAGATTCTGAACTCGTTGTATTACAGCTTAATAGAGTATATGCCATTAGAAGTCCAGTTTTATTAAGATTATTTTTGAGAGTGCGTCTCTTGGAACGTGAATTTGATTACATTGAATATCAACATATTCCGAGGTCTTTAAATACATTAGCAGATGCAATTTCTTCTCGAATGTTAGATAGACATTTGCAATAATCATACATGTAAATTTAAAAACATTTCATCACACATGTTTAACAAGATAAGCCAGTAATAATGATATATATAGATAGGAGTGTGTCAAAAAATACATCGTCTTCGATCATAGGTTGAAAAACACCTTATGATCGGCAAAAATGATAAGTACAAAAAACCAAAATGTCACATGTGTCTACAAAAATGACCATCCAATCACTGGTGATGCTCTCTATACGACAACACTGCACGAGCCACCCTACACAAGAACCTCCTAAAAGGTCCTGGGACTGCGACTACATAGCGCTGAAGCCTGATAGGAATATCATCTATAGTAGTCTCTGGTATGTCTACTGTAAGACGCTCTAGGTCTTGTTCTAACTCAGCTAGGGTCTCTATGGCCTCGTCCCGTGGGGCCGATGCCGCTGCAACTGGTAGTCTCCTCTCGAAAGGCTGGAGATTGGCTGGATGATGTGGGCCTACATCTGCATTTTGAAGATTGTTACTGTCAGTTTTGAGACGATATAAAAAACAAAAAAAAATAGATAATTTAAAAACTTGTGAAAAATGAAGTACCTGTGTCATCCCATTGTTCTCCCAGTGGAAGAACCATGTCAGGATCTCCACGAAAATCAACTCCGGCATAAGGAACATACTATATAGAAAAGATCTGGTCCTCCAACCAGTGAAGATACTCCGGAGTAAATCGGACAACCTCCGTGCCCTCGTCAGGATGACGGGCCATAACCGCAACCCATCGCATCAACTTAGGCTCTCGGGGAGGCCAAACCTCAACAGTGAGCTGCTGTGGGATCAGCATCGGAACCCTCTCTAGGGCAAAACTCACAACTAAAGGCCCATAACCAAAAGTCTTTAGCTACCCATTTTTTGTCCTAGTCAGTTGGCCCTTTAAATTGGCCAACACAGCATCACACTAGTTGAAAATGGTGTCCTGATAGCAATCAATCGCCATCCGCATCTGGGATCCAGTGGCAATGTGCAAAGCAGCAGCCCCGCAAAGTCTGGTAACTGTAAAAGCAATCACCATAACTTCAGGTCGGGATATAGTTTTGATCTCTATCCCCTTCTCCTGAGACTAAGTGTTACACCACTCTTGTCGGAGACTAGCGATGGATTGGCCACCTGGCCTAGTCCCGAACAGAGTCAAGTGTTCGCCTCTCTTGGGAAAACCAGTGAGGAAATAAATAGCTTAGGGCTTTATATCGAGTTGGTGCCCTCCAATGTAAAAGCATTGGTCCTGGACGTTCCATCTCTCTACCAGCCACTCTAGAAAGCGCACCTGGGCCCTCATGCCAGGTATGGCCCAGTATTTGTAAAGGCTGCATGCCTTCAAAGCATCAATGGATGGTTGATGATTAATGGCGGCCAAATCAACATCTTCGTGCTCTCTCTCGCACCAATCAAGCATGGTGGGCAATCTACACACCAAAAAACATCTGTTAGATTCAATGAAATAAAAAAAAATTGGTCCTTTTTGAAGAAATTGGGGTTTGAAAACTCGTTTTGCGGGTTACGCACCCTGCCTTTAGGAACAGGGCATGGGTACGCAGGTTCCCTTAAGGCAAGGTGCGTACGCCCGGCATTTTCCCAACTGAGAAAATGTCGGGGTACGTGGGTCACCAGTGGAGCACCTGCGTACCTCGAAAGGCGGACCTTGAAACCCCAAAGCTTCCAAAAAATGAAACTAGGGCCTAGAAACAAATTCTAAACGGATGGAAATGAAGAAGAGGATGTTGTAGAATACCTGATGAGACAACGTTCGATTTCGACGGTCAGATTCTCCGCAATGTCCACGGGAAATTTCTTGCCAAAAGCCCTTTTTCTCTCCTCAACAGTAAAATGGTAAAAATGAATTGGTAAAAGCCCATTTTATAGGTTTTTTGGGTAAATAAATGGTAAATTTGTTTATTTTTCACCATGAAAAGGTATTTTTCAAAGTATTTTTATCTATCTTTAAACAGGTATGAGTAATGTGTTGGTTTTTGTGCAGGATAAAAGGATTTTCAGGGAAAATTGTCATTTTTTACAAACAAAAACATCAGAGTCATCTTTAAGCCCTTTTCTGACTCCTAAAACATGAAAAGACTGCCGAGCGTTTCTTTTACACTCGTTAAAATGGAATTAAAAGACGGTCCCCTTATAGCCCTTTTCTAACCATAAAAACAGGAAAAGGTTTCTGGATTTTTGTCGTTTCAAATTCGATATTGGAAATAAAATGACGTGTCCTTGATCGCTTTTTACTTTTCAGGTCAAAGACACTAATTATGAAAGTACTCCTTGGTCGTAAAAGATCAAGCAGTTCTCTCAAGTATTATTTTATACTTTTTCGGGCTTGGGAGACACAAATTTACGAAAAAGTTCAACCCTAGAGTCTTCTTAAGTTTTTCAGACTCTCTAAAATTGAAAAACGCCGAGTTTCTCCTATACTGGACTCATTAAAATTTCACAGTAAAGGACCTGTTCGATTACAAATAGGAGTGGACCACTCCTTCTTAGGGTTCACATCTAAACTAAGTTGGACTCATCCGAAGGATGAGCTTATAATCAAGCATATGTTATCCTCCTCAAGCTTGTAAAAAATAAAGAGGTACTTGCCAGAAATGGTGGGGGAAAAGAGAGAAAAATGAGCCTATTTGTTATCCTTTGTCTCAGAAGAAACCTTATCACCACTCTTGAACACGACACTTTTCGTTCACCTGGGTTGGGAAATCCTTTGCCTAATAGTTGATCAAACCACATTGAAAATCTTCAGCCGGTTCCGGGTATTAACTTTGGGTCAATTGTCACCAAGCCATTTATCGTGTCGTTATGTGTTCAAGAGGTCACTGCAAATAAACCATTCATCTGCAAAATACCTGGCATCCGTCTCGCCCATCCCTGAGTCAGTCCTTACAGCTACATTTCTTCAACTTGATTTATGATTTCGTGTTGTGGGCTTGCCTGCAACGGGTCGCTTTCTATCGACATCAGCACATTATCTAGAAAGATGACCTAGAAATCGTCAGTACCTTGAAATCTGCATGCATCAATGGCAGGTTTCTCGCCTTTGACGACGGTTTACATCATTGACTTTCGATCGAAGGATTCCGTGAAATGTTCGACATCAACACATTCATTCACATCTCATGGATTGTACTGGGTACTTTGAGAACCATTGACATCACTAGTGGTCTCTCTCACACTTGTTAACAGTTTACATCATCGACTGGTAATCAAGTGGTTTCTACCATGTTCGACATCAACTCATTCATTCGCATGGATAGAATCGTACCATTTCGGGAAGTAGAAATGAAGACCCTGGATCTAGTTTCCACCATCCAGGATGCGAGGAGTTTTGTATTCATTATACAGTAGACTAATCATAAACAGATGGCTGCGTCCATACTGTGTCTACATGAGTCTATGATTATGATGTACTGCGAAATCATTCCTATATCAGAGCAGTAGTTAGTTTGTTAGTTAATTTTTTCAATCTGAGTGTTGGAATGCCTACCTCAGTGATGATATGATCTTACATATGTATTTTTTGTTGAATATTCGCAGGTTCCGACTCGGCTCTCCACAAGATAATCCTTGAAATGATAAAGCACTTCACCCTTCCTAGATGATATGAAACCCTAATCTACTACAGGCTTCGCACTTTAAGGGGCAATCTGTTACACTAAAATTTGTCACCATGACTATTTGCAGTTAGTATGGCTCCATCAACTGTCATACTATCCTCCTTGGCAAGTCTTATACCTCTGCTCCTCATGTCAAACTCCAAGAAAGAGAGAAAGTCCTTAAAAAATCAATTAACTCTGGTTACGCAGTTTCTCTTAACCTTACCTGCATGTACGCACTCCAAGTTCACAATACCTGCGTACTTGTACGCTCTGTCTGTAAAGGGGTGGGTGCATACTCCTGTAAAGGTCAAAAGGCGTGAGTTTTACTTCAAAAAAGTTACTTGTGGTTGAATCTAGAGCATTCTAGAAGATGGTTTGACGTGTATTGAGCGCCTCCAGATGGTTCATGTATCCCTATGAAAGAGGAACTTATCCCATCAAGAGGGGAGCTATCCCATTCAAAGAGGGGCTTATCCCATTGATGGTGGACCTGATTAACTTCCTCCAAAGCATTATAAATATAGGCATTGGGCCAGAGGGAGGGGAGGTTGAAAGCTGAACATTCCTAAGGGTAGATGCTGCTGAAATTAGGACTCCCTTATAGAGCTTGAGAGGAGAGATTCCCATCCTTTCTTAGCTTCATTTGGAAGTGGGTGAGCTGATCAAAGTAAAGGAGAATTCTTGCTGGACCCTGGGAGGGACCTGCACAACACCAAGGCACTGGTTGTAATGGTTTCTTTTGTTTCCACTTAACACAATTAAGTTCACTTTTCTCAACAAGTTGTTATATATAATTTGTTTCATATACTCCTTGGTCTTTATGATGAATATGTTTTATTTTATGAGTTATTCAGGTGCTATGTAATCGTTTGCTTGTTAGTGAATGTAGGTTTCGAAGAGAAGGAGGAGCTCATCTAGATCGGAGAGGCTGGACTGCTACAAACAGCGTTGGACTAAAGGTATGTTATAAACACCTGATTGCTTGTATTCTAAATGCATATTTAGGGAAAGATAGTGCTTAATTGTCTTGTTTGTCACTAGAAAGCCTTAGCTTCTAGGGAGGTCGGTTTTGTCCGCAAAATTGACTCTTTCCGCATGACAGCATGTGTGACTGATATTTCATGTTTGCGGACCTTTTATGGTGGTTGAAAATGTTTTTCTTTGCGTATACGAGTTTCCCTAGTTATGTAAGCACCTGTCACACTCATACACAAAGTCTTGAGCACTATCGAACAAGTTTCGTCATGGTCATCCTAAAGTCTATCACAAGTGTCGCACTTGTCGCTTCTTGTAACGAGACAGTCACACAGAGGGAATTTCTTTCTCATTGCTATAGTGGTCTATGTTTTCACATCGTCTAAGTATGTTAAGTGTGTGACCATAAGTTCAACTTCATCACAAGTGTATATCCCTCCTGCACTTAGGAACTTTTGTAAAAATATTCCCAATTGGGTAACCCAGCTGCACTAGACCCTGATTGAACTAAGCAATGTGTAGTCTCAACCCTCATTTTTGTGACCTTTCTTCTTGGAACTGCGCAGTGCATAGTCACTATTCACACGGATAGTTTCATTATGCAATTCTAGAGCCCAGCAATCTCCCTTAACCTCTAGAATTGCGTAGTAGTTCCTCCCAGTGTGACTTGAATTGCGCACTTCGCACTTCCATTCCTCAATCTCTTCTCCTTGTCTGCTGGAACCCCACAATGCATAAAGACTCTAGCCTCACATGGTCTTCAGAATTGCGTAGAGGTGCCTCCCAGTGCCCTCTCTCAACCAGAGTTCACTGATCTCTAGAATTGCACATATTTTTCCTCCAGTTCTATCCACTGCCCAGTCCTCCTTGCCTCTAAACACTTTATAGATCTCCCTCCTAGGGTCCCATCCTAGATCAGCCATTATCTGCCTAAACTGCACAATTCTAAATCTCATGGCCACTGCGCAATTTTTCTCCCCTAGTAGGGACTATGATCAAAAGTTCCTCAGTCAAGCCTGAGCTGTGCTTTGCGCAGTCTCATTAATAAACTCCTTTCCCTATCACCTAGAATTGCACAATGAGCAATTACTAGACCCTCTCTCAGCCTGTCATCAGTCCTGAGCTCAGTTCTGGATAAAAATGCATCATCTTAGATTATGGAGTTTTCGGATTGGTGTCATCTTGTCATGAGTGAATTACAGGAATAGGTACACTATCCATTCATGGTGATATGATGAAGAAGGAGAATAAAGAGGAAACATGCCTAAAGACTCACTTGTATTCGAATGGATGAATGAACCTATAAAGAGAAAGAAAAAGGAACACAAGTTTGAAACCATATTCCTAGACCGAAGAGCATTGAAGACCCGATATCATCAAGCTATGTGGAGGAGAAAAGGAAGAACATCCAAGAACACATCTATCACTCAACATGAATAGCGGCTTGGCATTTCCACATCATCAAGCGAGTCCATCTCAATAGTGTCATTTCAAGTCATCTCATGAGTTTTTGTCATATGCCACATCACGATTGTGGGCCATTTTTATTGTAAATCAAATGTATTTTAAAGTGGAAGTCCAATGGACATAGTTGAATATGAAGAGTCATGTAAGTTGAAAAGTCAAAGGAAGTTGAATAGCCATGAGGGTAGTCAAAGAGTCACAAGGGGTAGGAATCACCCCTTGGTTATATATACCCCCTTATTTTATGTTGAAATGACTTTTCCCCTTGCCTCCTCTTGCAAATTATTAGAGAGATCAGTTAGTTGTTTGAGGAGCAAGGAATGGCTCCAATGTCCCACTACTGGGGCTAGTGATGTACAATGTAAATACGTGTCTTGTAACTTTTTCTTAATTACAGAAGACTTTTCAGGGCAACACATTTTCATGCATGACTTATGGATGTTTGTAAGACTATTCGTGAAAATTTGTATTTCATGTTTTCTTTCACATGTACTAAGATAGTTGAACTATTTTGGTCATTTTAGTGCTTTCCTTGTTGGGAATGTGATGTAATGGTTGTCAATGTTGTCTCATCCTTCTGGAGTATTCCTGTTATGAAACCAGCTCACAAAAAGATAGAAAAGAGAGATCCATGCCTTAGAATTCAGCCTCTTCGAGGGGGCAACCTCCTTTACATTACATAAATGAACAATTCTTGGATGATACAAATGAAAAAACCTCCTTTCTATATATAGGAGTCTAAGGAGTCACAATATAATCCAGCCGACCTAACAATAATAATATAAAGCCACAAAAATAACAATAGAGGGATTCTATGGGGCACAGAAATAACAATATGGGGGGTAATAGGGGCACAACAATATAAATAGGGGGTATAACTACAATAGTAATGTGGTAATCACTAGTATTATAGGGACACAACATGCCCCTCTCCTTCAAAAGAGTGTTGTCCTCAACGCTTGAGCAGTTCTGGATACTTCTGCATAAAATTCTCATCCTCCCATGTGGAATCTTCAGCGGATAAGTTCTTCCACTTGATAAGATACTCTGAAATTGATCGATTTCGTAGCTTTCGAGTTCTTGTTTCTGTGATTGCTTCCGGTTACAATATAATTTTTCCTTCCTCGTCAAGTTCTGGCAATATTGTTTGAATTGGGAGCTTGTCACCTATAACCTTCTTTAAACATGAAACATGGAAAACTGGGTGCAATCGAGAAGCTGCAGGAAGCTCCAATTTGTATGCCATAGTACCAATCTTTTCCAACACCTTGTACGGACCATAATACTTTGGTGATAATTTATTATCCTTCTTAGCTTGCTTTAGGGACATTTGCTTATATGGTTGTAGCCGTAGGAATACCCAATCACCTACATCAAAACTTCTTTCACTGCGATGTTGATCTGCCTGTTGTTTCATTCTATTTTGTGCCAACACGAGGTTATCCTTTAAGAGTTGGAGGACTTGTTGTTGATGTTCGATGTGATGTTCCACTGCCTGAACCTTAGAATTTTCTCTTAAATATGATGTGATGGATGGTGGTTGATACCCATAAAGTGCCATAAATGGGGTCATTTTTGTTGCTGTATGGAAGGAAGTGTTATACCACCATTCAGCCAGAGGCAACCATTTGACCCATTGTGTCTGTTTATCAGATACAAAGCAACGAAGATATCCTTCCAAACATTTGTTTACTATCTCAGTTTGCCCATCAGATTGAGGATGATAAGATGAGCTATGAGCTAACTGAGTACCAAGACAAGAAAATAATTCTGTCCAAAAATTTCCAGTGAAAATGGGATCTCTGTCACTTACAATAATCTTTGGGTTTCCATGTAGCTTTTGAACTGTTTCCATAAATGCAGTAGAAACTGTACTGGCTTTAAATGGATGTGATAATGCACAAAAGTGTGCATACTTGGTAAGTCTGTCAACTACCACCATGATGACACTCTTTCCCTCAGACTTGGGTAAACCTGTGATAAAATCCATTGAAACCTCCTCCCAACGTTGGCTTGGAATGGATAAAGGTTGTAATAGACCTGGTGTCTTAATTGTTTCAACTTTATTTTGCTGGCAAACCAAACATTCCGCCACAAACTTTTGAATATCTGATTTAAGGCCATCCCAAAAAAATTCCTTCTTAACCCTGTGGTAAGTTTTTAAAAATCCTGAGTGCCCTCCTAAGGGAGAAGTGTGCAATTCCATAAGAATCTTTTGTTTTAGCTGGGAATTCTTACAGAGGTATAAGCGATCTTTGTACCATAACGAATCATTTTGCCAGCTAAATGTATCAGAAGTACTGGAATCTTGTTGTAGCTTTCGAATAAGTGCCCACACTTCTTCGTCATTCTTCCATTCCTCCCTTGCTTCGTTTATCCAATCTGGTTGGATAATAGAAATGGCACACAACAATGCTTCCACATCCTCATCCTTTCTTGAGAGTGCATCTGCCACCACATTTTGCTTCCCTTTTTTGTAGATGATTTCAAAGTCATAACCCAACATCTTTGTGACCCACTTTTGTTGCTCTTCAGAGGATAATCTTTGTTCTAAAAAGTATTTAAGGCTATCATGATCCGTTTTTACCTTGAAGTGTCTTCCCATTAGGTAGGGTCGCCATTTCTTAAGTGCATGGAGTATTGCCAACATTTCCTTCTCATAAATAGCTTTGTTTAAAAACTTTCCCTTGATTGGACGACTTTCAAAAGCAATGGGTCTTTCATCTTGCATTAGAACAACACCAATTCCATTTCCTGAAGCATCACATTCCACAATAAAGGTTTTTGTGAAGTCCGGTGTAGCTAAGACCGGTGCTTGGCACATTGCCTCTTTAAGATGTTCAAAGGCCTTTGTTGCTTCCGAAGTCCATGAAAATGAATCTTTCTTCAATAATGTTGTTAGAGGTGCTGCTATTCTCCCATAATTCTTAACAAACTTGCGATAATACCCTGTCAACCCAAGAAATCCTCGCAGATGCTTTATGGATGTGGGGATTTTCCATTCCTTAATGGCTTTAATTTTGCTAGGGTCTACCTTAACTCCTTCATGAGATACAATATGACCCAAATATTCCACCTCCTGGACTCCAAAGAAACATTTGGATCTTTTTGCATATAATTGTTTCTCCTCCAATAGTTGTAGCACCCTGTCAACATGTTCAACATGATCCTTCCAAGACTTGTTGTAGATTAGTATATCATCAAAAAATACTAACACAAATTTTCTAAGGAATGGTTTGAAAATTGAATTCATCAAACCTTGAAATGTTGAAGGTGCATTGGTAAGGCCAAAAGGCATGACCAAAAATTCATAATGACCCTCATGAGTTCTAAATGCTGTTTTCGGAATGTCTTCAATCTTCATTCTGATTTGATGATATCCCGAACGAAGATCCAACTTGGTGAAGTAAATTGATCCATGCAATTCATCCAGTAATTCATCAATAACAGGAATGGGGAACTTATCTTTAATAGTGAGCTTGTTGAGCTCCCTATAATCTGGACACATGCGCCATGATCCATCCTTCTTGTGCACCAATACTACTGGAGCTGAGAAAGAACTTTGACTCGGTTGAATTATACCAGCCTCTAGCATTTCTGCAACCATACGTTCAATTTCACTTTTTTGGACATATGGATATCTGTACGGCCTGATGTTTGGAGGAACACTTCCTGGAATCAGATGAATAGCATGATCATGATCACGCATAGGTGGGAGACCTTTGGGAGTCTCAAATACCTTGGAATGATTGTCCAGGACTTTTTGGAGATCTGGAGAAATAGATGATTCCAATGTGGAAACATCTAGCGAACATAATTGTGCAATTACACCTCTTTGCTCCTTTTTTAGAAGCTTTGTCATGCCATTAGAGCTGATTATCTTTCCTGGTTTCCCTGCAATACCCCTTAATTCAACTTCCTTTCCTTCCACAGAAAATTTCATGAAAAGTTCTTGAAAATTAAAAGCTATTGTACCCAAGGATTGTAGCCATTGGACTCCTAGTACAACATCAGCACCTCCCATTGGAATGGAAAGCATTGGGCTAGTCAATACATATTCTCCCATGGATAGCTTGATATTATGGCACTTTCCAGAACAATTTATTGTTCCTCCATTTGCAATCATCACTTGACACTCTGGTGCTGGATATAGGAAGCAATTCAATTCTTTTGCTACCCTACAATGAATAAAATTGTGGGTGCTTCCTGAATCAATCAACACTATTACCTTTTTCTTCTTGATTTGTCCTTCTATCTTGATGGTTTGAGGAGTGGTAATTCCCGCCAATGCATTACAAGATATGGTCGGATTTATTTGTTCTTCATCTAGGCTTTGTTCCTGGAATATATCCTCTTCTTTTGACCTTTCTTGCTCCTTTTCTTCTTCCTCTTCACAATCTATGTAGAATAATTTCTTCTCAGCACACTTATGACCTTTTGTGTATTTGCTATCACAATTGTAACAAAGCCCTTTTGCTCTTTTTTCTTCCAATTGTTGTGGTGTCAACCTTGTAGGTTGTGGAAGACTATGGGCAACAACACTTTCGTCTTTATAGTTGTGAGTGGTATGCTTCCTAGTTGCCATAATTTTGCTTTCCATTTTTCTTGCTAACCTGAATGCCTTCTCTAATGAATCAGGTTCCCAAAGGCGCACATCATGTTGGATATTATCCTTTAAAGACCCTATGAACACATCAATCCTATGCTCCTCTGGAATATCTTTTACCCTTATGTTCAATTTTTGGAACTCCTCAATGTGCTCCATTATTGAACCCTTTTGTTTGAGACTTATCAATTGGCTAAAAAAAGTGTTGCTTTTTGTATCCTCATAATGTGCTATCAATTCTTCCGTAAAAATTGCCCAAGTGATAAATTGTTTACGAGAACAAAGCCATTGATACCATACAAACTGATTTGGTTCCAAATATAAAGTTGCCATACGTACCTTTTGTGTGTTTTGCACATTATTGAGATCGAAGAATTGCTCCATCTGTAATATCCATGTGGCGGGATCCTTGCCATCAAACTTCCTCATATCGATTTTTGGAACATGGTGAGTCTTCGATCCAACATTAGAGTCTATGGAATCATGATTAACATTTCTTTTGTTCTCATCATGAGTTTCCTTTACTACCTTTTCACCATTAGTGACCCTTTCTTGTAGCAACTTCTTCAATTCATCCATCTTATCATCCATGCCATCAATTTTAGCATCCATGCCATTTACCTTAGCTTCCATGCCATCCATCTTAGCTTCCATGCCCTTTATCTTAGATTCCACGCCATTTACCTTAGATTCCACGCCATTTATCTTAGATTCCACGCCACTTATCTTAGCTTCTGTTAGCTTTTGTGAGCGTGACATTTGTTGCACTTGTTCTTGTAATTTTGATATATCATGTAGCATTTCTTCCTCTTCTTCATGAGTCATGCTAGAGCTTTCAGGTTCCTTACTAGGTGTTTGCATTTTCTTTCCTCGGGGCATCAGTTACCGATAATAATGCTTTACTATGCCCTTTGAATTCCGTTAAACCAAGCTTACATAAAAATTAAAAAAAACTACACACCTTTTTTCACTTTATAGAAGCCTGATATTGAATCTGATGTATCTCTGTAATTTCGGATCATCCAATTCTGAAATTGCTACCTGTAGTAGCCTTCTGCGTCCTCTTTCCAATGCCACAAGTCTGAGCCAAATTGGATTCTCCAAGGAAGAGTTATGTGAAATCTCCCACAGTGACTTGCTTTTAGACTGGTTCAGTAGAGCGAACTTGTACGACGTGCCACGATTCACTGTTTCAACCTTTGAATCTGAAACACACATACAAAAAACTACAGTCCATCCTCTTTCTGTACCTTCTTACAAAATTTCAATCCGATCCCCAGAGAGAAAGTTATGACAATTTTCCCCAGGTCACCTGTTTTGAATGTAATTCAGGAGTCTGCAAAAAGACCAACTTCCTCAGATCATATCTCTGCAAATATCACGCGAAAAGCTCTGAAATTCGGACCCAAGGTTCAACACAATTTCTTCTCAAATGGGTTTTTTTGCGACTTCTGAAACGTCACAGAAAAAAAGTTATAGCGAAAATGCCATGATGACCTGTTTGGAGCAGCGAAACCCTAGAATCCAAAGCTCTGATACCAAATGTTATGAAACCAGCTCACAAAAAGATAGAAAAGAGAGATCCACGCCTTAGAATTTAGCCTCTTCGAGGGGGCAACCTCATTTACATTACATAAATGAACAATTCTTGGATGATACAAATGACAAAACCTCCTTTCTATATATAGGAGTCTAAGGAGTCACAATATAATCCAGTCGACCTAACAATAATAATATAAAGCCACAAAAATAACAATAGAGGGATTCTATGGGGCACAGAAATAACAATATGGGGGTAATAGGGGCACAACAATATAAATAGGGGGTATAACTACAATAGTAATGGGGTAATCACTAGTATTATAGGGACCCAACAATTCCACTAGCTACTACATAGACCTTTCCTTATTGGTTATACTTACCATCACATCCATTGTGGAATATTTCATTAGATGGTAGATGGATCTTCTCTTATTCATTGGTTTTAATGACTATCGTCTCCTTTATGGAATATTCCGCTGGATGTTGGATATGCATTTCTAGTTCATGTGTGTCTCCTCCTAGGTGTTACTATTACCTCTCACTTAGAGGCTCATTTTCCCCCCCTTTTGTAGTAGGATAACCTATACATAGTTTCATTTCACACTGACCAGACACACCTACCTTGGTTTTTGAAGATACCATTGGATCACTCACTTGTGCTGACAGCTAGAGCCAAGGAAAATATTTACGTATTTGGAAATCAGGACTTCATACTAGATGGGACTCTTACACCAAAGGGTGTGAGCTTTGATTGGGACTTTATATCGAGGAGATCCCTTTAATTTTGGTGGGTCCAGCACTGTCAATAAAGCCTCACAGAAAAAAATAGTTACAATGAAAATTTTGAATTGAGTTGTTTGTCACAGAATTTAGGAGCCTTTAGAAACCATAAATTCGATCATATCCCAAAAATATAGCTAACCAAGACCTTAAAATTGATCTAAATATTGCTCAATATGTGTTCTCAATATTCTCCACGTTTCACTATCTAAAACCTCCTAGAAAAATAGTTATAGTTAAATTTCCATGATGACCTATTTAAAATAGAAAAACCCTAAGATCAAGAGCTCTAATATCAAATGTTATGATGCATGTGCCCTAAAAATTATAATAAACCAATAATCATAGTCCATTTGAAGGTGGAAACCTCATTATACAAAGAGGACATATTTGATGATCTTAAGACTAGGTTTCCTTAGTATATATATTGTAGACAAATGATACAATTATAATAAAATGGGATAATGGGGGTTTCTATCCTACATAACAATATAACAATATAAATGTAATAAATCAATATACAAGTCTTGATAAGGGGTTTTTGGGTTAATATGGGGTTTATATAGGGCTTATCATCATGCCTATGGATTTTTTTTGCATCTTACTAGGGAGACCATGGAAATATGATAGGAGAACTATTCATGATGGAAGGAGAAACACGCACACTTTTGAAAAGGACAGCTACAAACATGTGTTAGTGCCCCTAGAAGTTGAGTCAAAGATGAATCAGGTCCAAGCGTGTTGATGATTAGGGACAAATAAATTTTTCAAGAAGACAAGAAAGAAGAAGAGGCACAATTTTCTTTGAATGGTAAACCTAGGGTTTTCCAAGTTATAATCACAAATTTGAATGAATTACATACTAAAATTAAAATGCTACTATATGAGTTTTCTAACATCATTGTTGATGATTTAACAAATTCTTTACCACTTATAAGGAGCATCATTCACCACATAGATCTGATTCTAGGTGTAAATTTAACAAATAAAGTAGCCTACAAGATGACACCCGAGCAAAGTGAGGAATGTATGAATTAGTTTCAGCATCTATTGAACAAAGGATTGATCAGAGAGCATATGAGCCCTTATGTTGTACCTACATTTTTTATTACAAAGAAGAATGGAGGCTAGAGAATGTGTACATATTTTAGAGAAATAAATAAGATAATGTTAAGGTATATATTTCCTTCACGCCGTATGGATGATCTAATGGATTTCTTGAGTGGTGCAAATTATTTTTCAAAATTAGATCGCAAAAGTGGAAACCACTAGATTAGGATAATAGAGGAAGATGAATGGATGACTTCCTTCAAAACCAATTATTATTTATATGAGTGAATATTTATTCCTTTTGTCTTGAACAATTCCCCTTGTATGTTCATGAGACTCATGAATGAATTCCTTAATGATTTTCTTGTGAAAATTGTAATTGAATACATGGATGACATTCTTATGTTTAGTAAAACTAGGTAAAAACATTTGAGGTTCTTGAAGTTTGTTTTGAAGAGGTTGTAGTAGGAGAAATTCTCAATGTGCCTAAAAAAATGTTCGTTCATAAAAACAAAATAGGTGAGAGCTATTAAACAATGGCCTACCTCGAGGAATATTCATAAGGTAAAAAAATTTCATGGGTTAGCTATATTTTATAGAAATTTTATTAGATCAGCAATATATGCACACCTATTGTTCAAACCATTAAAAAGAAACCATTTAAATGGACCATTGTTGCTAATGGAGCATTTTAGTTATTGAAAAAGAAGATAACACAACAACTAATTTTAGTTCTGCCTGATTTTCGAAAACCTTTCCAATTCAGGTGTGATGAAAGCATAATGTCCATTGATGTTATTCTCAATCAAGAGGATAAGTGTGTTTCTTATTTCACCAACAAATGAATGGAATCAAATATAAATATTCCACATATGAAAAATAAATTTATGGAGTGATACAAGACCTCAAATATGTTGAAATTTTATTTGCAAGCTAGAATTTCTAAACATGATAATTACGTATAACTAATATTATTTTTTCATTTTCTTCATTCAATTATCTCATCAAGAGATTATACATTTAATGATACAAGAAAGTAGAGATCATACTACACAAGAGACAAGAGACACCAAAAATTAGGCTAGAGGTCAGGGAAAAACCCACAAGGGGAAAACCCAGAAATCCTTTCCTTATAGAATCTTTGTCAAAAAATAAATCCAAGTCACATCTAACTTGACCAATAGACCAATTTTCCCAGTCGCAAGTCATCCCTCCATTAGATAATAATTGTCAGTAGTAGATCCACAAAGTCTCTACAATAAGGCTACAAGATGTCCTCTAAGTATGCTACAGAACTCACATTATGCCACATAGGTCAGCCTCTCTTCACAAAAAAATAAACCTCAGGATATCATCCCCTTATATTAGATCTATAATACTTAGGGTCTTTGCCCTTTTACTAAAATATCTATGCCTCCATCTTTTCCTTTGACTCAAGAATCCTTCTATTGTCAAAAACCAAATCATTAAGATCATTCGTGCTTCTTAATCAATCAATATCAAATTATGAGGTCTTCTTCAAGCATGAGGTCCTCTAAAAAATCAAGGGTAACTCTTCTAGCTTAGATAAACATCATATCATGATCCTCTCCCCCTTACCGGGAGAAGCTTCTTGCCCCCATTTTTCCATCTAGGACATGTTATATCTTGACTTCTCAATAAATGCATAATTCAAACTACTTGGTCCTCCTGTATCCAGGAACACCCTCTCACTTTACTATACTCTTCCAATTCTTTTACTTGTTAAATCCTAGGCAACCCTTATCATTAACCTGCAAATTTTATAAGAAGGTTATGGAAGAACAAATACAATTAACTAAAGAATATAGAGAAGAGACTATTTAAAGATGAAGATAACATTGATAGTACTAATGAAAGAAAGGAGATGTAGAGTACTAATATTTTGAGAAAAAAATAGGCTCCCTTAATTTTTTACTTCTTGTAATTATCACCACCCTTTTCCTCACATGAACATGATGTCATTTCCTCTCATTCTCAAATGCTAGGGCTTCTTCTTTCAACAGAAATGATAGTCCTAGGGTTTTGTCCCTAAGGATTTTTTAGTTCATACTTTTTCTATGGTTTACAAACCCTAAATGATCCAGTATCAAAATTCTTCAAGACCTCTCATCCTTCAAAGTTTCTAAATACTATAAGTATACTAACATGTTAGCTACAAATCTTAGAAATGCCATTTATATGCCTATTATACTTGAGATGGATCTCATTGATGTTTTCATCATTGATTGTATAACTTTGATTATAGCACAAAACCTAGCCTCCTTCTAAATGTGATTCCTTCAATAATTGATCTAGAAATGTAAATGAAGAGGTTTTTTAAGAGCATACATATTAGGTTTGAAGAATTGAGGAGACAATGGATGCAATAGAAATTTGAAATGGTCTTACAATATAAATTTATGCCTAGATTTTATGGTCTTACTATATGTACCTCGTGAGGGTGTGAAGAACATTCTTTCAACCTTACATGTCCTCTAATTCTTCCTTTCAGTGCCAGTTTAAAATTTCTTCAAGCTTATTCAAAGAGATATGGGTTAGGTTTTTACGTTGTAGGTTTTACTCATAGATAAAGAGGTTTGAAGTAGCCTTGTTCCATAAAAGTATATTAACTTGGACTTGTTTCAAGCTTGTCAATGTTGTAAACCACTCAATTGATACTTCTAATCTAGATCCACATTGAAGATATACTTCAAACATCACTTGGATTGGTCATGTCATAAGTATGAATCCTTCAGGGACTCCTGTAACAAAATATTTTGGATACTTCAACTAGAGAGAGTTAAAACTTTGGGTCAAGCTTCAGATAGTTTTGATGCCTTCAAAATTAAAACACTATCCTTGTTTCATGGAGATATATTAGAATTCTTTAACTCGCATGATTTCACAAATATTTAGCCTCAGATTTCAAGACATTTCACAGTGATAAAGAGATTGGGTTCATATATTCTTATATAATGATTATTCTCATGTTGTTTTTTATTAACACCTAATGTAATTCCTTTATAGTATAGTAGGTCTCATTCTTTTAGTGACAGACTCCAAATTTCATCTCCTTCTTGTAGCATTATTCACTCAGATCACTACAAAATAGTGTAATTAGTGTATATATCATTTGAATCACGTAGTACAGACCTTCAAGATTTCCAACTCGCAACCCTTGTTAGATCCCTTTCCAGACTTTGGCCCACTCTAGAATTCAGTCACTTTTAAGAATATCCATTCACTATCCACAAAGATGTTTGAATCTCTAATTAGCATCCAAATAAGCCTTTTTGTCTTCCAATAGCAATAGAATAGGACCTTGTTCTTTCTCCTACAAAAGATATATCTTGTTCCCTCTCCTACAGAAGAGATATCTCGGTCCTTCTCCTACAACAGAGATATTCTTGTCCTTTTCATTATGTAGAAAAAATGTAATTGTAGGCATGTTTTCAACTTCTTCTCCAATAAAAGCTCATGTGACCAGTCACAAAAAGGTCTTCTCACAAAACTAGATTTTTCAACAAGTGATCAAGCCTCCATAAGCTTGGGAGTAGACAAAATCATACCTTTGTTTCAAGCTACTCTTTAATTCCTACCTCTAATACCATGTTGAAATTCGATTTGCAAGCTAGATTTTCTAAACATGATAATTACATCAGATTGATATATATGTTTACCTATTTCATTCTCTTCATTGAATTATGTTACCAAGCAATTATGTGTTTAATTATACAAGAAATTAGAGATCATAGTGCACAAGAGACAAGAAACACCAAAAATAGGCTAGAGGCCAAGGAAAAACCCACAAGCAGAAAACCCAACAAACCTTTCCTCTTAAATCTTTGTCAACAAAATTCCAAGTCACATCTAACCTGACCAGTAGACCACTTTTCCAAGTGCCAAGTTATCCCTCCATTAAATAATAGTTGTCATTACTCTGTCCAAAAATCTCTACAATAAGGTTACAAGAAGTCCTCTAAGTATGCTACATAACTCGCACTATGCGACATAGATCAAACTCTTTTCACAGAAAAATCAATCTCAGGATCTTGACCCCTTATCTTATATCTCTTCCTTAGGGTCTCGACCCTTTGTCTCATATATCTATGCTTCAGACCTGTGCATTGGACCTCAGAACCTTCACACAACATTCAACGTCGCATATATCCTACTTGCTATTACAAAGGTAATCTATTTGTTACCTCAAAGGTCTCAAATGCATCGTCTCAGACATCACGTACTTGTCGCTAAAGGGAACATATACTTGTTTCCACATTGATTTTATACTTTTTGCCAAAGAGATTATATACTTGTTGCCTTAAAGATTATATATTTACTACCTCAAGAGATACGGATTGTCGTTGCCTCATATTAGATCAGAAATTGTGTTTGTTGGAGACAAATTGGCTCTATTTATAATTTTTCATTCATGTGAAAGGGAGCATCCCTTGGCCAGACACGCTTGTCTTCTGGAGGGTCGACTTGGTAAAATTCAAGTCACTATAATATGTTTATTTTAAATTCATTTTTTCCTTCTTTTAAATGCCCAAACGGGACATGGTATAGATAAATTTTCTTTTGACTCTAGCATGAAGAACATTATTAACAAAGTATAATAAATACATCAATGATAAAACACATTTATGAAGATTGAACCTAGTTATAACTTCAACAACAAAGAGGCATTGTTTCATGCCTAGGGAGTTTATTTTATATACTAACAAGGATGCTTTATAGTTTGTACCTAGGAAGGAGAAGGTAAACCAAAATCATTCCAAGTGGGTTCAATCCATACAAAGTTTTACTTTTTTTTTTAAACATGTTAGTGGGAATGCTAATAAGGTTGTTGATGCTTTGAGTAGGGCATGCCTGATTTTGCTAGAATTTCAAGTGGGCACTTTGCAATTTGAACATGTCAAAGAAATGCACTTGGAGGATCTAGAATTTAGAGAAGCTTATGAAGCATGAAAAAATCAGTGTTGAGCAACATAACTCCTTGGATCAAGTATATGATTCAGGGGAGCCAATTGTTTAAGGGAAGCCAATTGTGCATTTTGAATTGTTCAATGAGAGACAATCTACTGAGAGAAAAATATAGTTGAGGTTCAGATTGCTACTCTGCCCATGGTAAAACATATGCTCAACCAAGATATTTTTATTTCTCGTGAAGAATGAGTATGATTTGATGTTAATATGTTCGTGCATAAGTGTAAAATTTGCTAATATGCCAAAGATAAGCATCATAATGTTGTTCTATATCAACCACTACCCATACCACGTAGACCATAACATACCATTAGTATGGATTTTGATCTAGGCTTGCCCAAGACATAAAGAGAAAATGATATATAGTTTTTGTAGTGGTGGACATATTCTAAAAAACCGAACACTTTATACCATGTTCAAAAACTAATGATGTCACACACATTGCAAATTTATTTTTTAGATAAATAGTGAGACTGCATGGGAAATTTTGGAGGACTTTGTGGAAGAAGCTTAGGATAAACCTTTCATATAGTTCAACCTATAATCCTTAAACAAATGGGTAAACTGAATTGTTAAACATGAGCTTGGGGAACTTGCAAAGATGCTTGGCAAATGAACATAGGAAACAATGGGATCAAGTTCTTCCCTATGCTTAATTTTCCTACAACGATTAGGCTAAAAAAAGCATAAGAAAAATCCCATTGAAAATTGTATATGGCATGCACCTAAGAGACATCCCAGAGCACCTAGGAAAAGAGGAAATTCGAAGTGTTAACGCAGACGAATTTGCTACAGCGATGCAAAATCTACATGAACAAGTTTAGTGACAACTTCAGGAAAACATCTAGAAGTACCAGAAAAGGGAAGACCTGAGAAAAGGGATAACAATTTTGAAGTGAGAGACTTGGTTTTGGACACTTAAGAAAAGAAGGATTTCAAAAAATTGGAGTACAATAAGCTAAAACCGAAGAAAATTGGGCCCTGTAAAATATTGAGTAAGTTCTCAACTAATGATGTGAAATTGAGTTACCCCCGATATAGGGATCCCTCCCATCTTTAATGTGGTAGATCTATACCTCCACAAAGCACCTGAGGACAAGAAGGAAGATGAGCAAGATATGATCTAGTGGAAGAACCAATTCCCAACAACCCAAAAGTGCGAATGGAAAAGATCCTTGATCAAAGAGTTTCTATGATAACTAGGAATAAAGACTATTATGAGTACTTGGTCAAATGGAAGGGTATTCCAGTTGAAGATGTAGTTTAGATGACCAATATAGAAATCGAGAAACATTATAAATTAGTTGCAAACCTCATGGACAGAAGTCCATGAATTTTTTTTTGTTATGAAGGAGTCTTATGTAGGTGCATCCTAGTAAAATTTTATTTTTCCCATGAGGAAAAACTCTTTTTCGATATTTGCTAGCAAATACCTACTTTTTTTATGCTTATGTGTTGGTTTATATGAAAACTATAATTAGTCGCTTAAAGGACTTCTAGAAAATGCACTCATGTAACTCCAGGAGAGGTGTTGCTAACAAGAAACCTCTCATTTCTGTTATTAAATATTTCTTCTCTTTCATTTAAAATAAAGTAAATTGTAGGCCTTGCAAAAATGTGAGTGAGAGCATGGAAAAACAGTTTGGGGGTGTCAACTAAAATATGTAAATTCTCTATTAATGGAATCAATGCTGATATCTTTGGCTATAAATGCCAGTTCTCTTTTGTAGTTTCATATATCAACAATGAACAAGAGTGATTACTGCATTTTTTTTGTTTGATTGCACTTGAATCATTGTTAAAGAACTGTGTGAATAATGGGGTTAATTATCTTCTCCCCCTTGCTTCCAATACAAGCAAGAGGAATTAAGCAACTTAGAATCTTAAGTCAGTAATCGAGAGTTGAAATAAAAAAAAAGGGATTGGTGATTGCACTGATAAAAGTCAAAGTTCAAAACTGCGAGGTTGGAGGTCAAGGATAATTGGCATAGATGAAAAGGCCAAGGGAAGCTTGGGTGAAGTGAGAATGTTTGGCATGAACATGTTTTGAACAATCCCATTAGAACTATGAGGGTGTAATCCCCCCTCCGTAGTGAAGTTAGGGTCAGGCCCTCCTCCACCCCCTCTCACCCCCCTCGCCCCTCCCTCACCCCCCAAGCCCCCCACAATTCACATCGATCGTCAATTTGTAGAGTTGATCGAGGTTTTCGAAGACTGGGCCCACATAAATAAATGGTGTGAGTAGTCATCGACTGAGGGTTAAGTGATGTTAACGAGGGGAGCATTGGAAAGGGCTTGGAGTGTTAGAATTTGGTTTAGGGAATAACCCACGAGTTGTGGGCGAGTCTTAGAAGATTTAAGCACCCAAGGGAATAAACATAAAGAAAGGCCCAACAAACATATTCCATTGCATCGTCAACCATGATCAAATATGAACAACTATAATAACCATAGTCAATCATATTCTATCATAGTCAACTATGGTTAAATTTGGACAACCATGTTCATTTATAATTAACTATATATTGACCATAATAAAGCTTCCTCAACCATAAATTGGATATATTTAATTATAGACAACCATGACTTATTAATCCTCTTCATAGAACTAATCCAATTACATTTATCATCATTTTCTACCTTCCATATATTTCTCACAATCATTAAAAGATAAAAATAATGCCATCGGTCAACCACTTGATTTAATATGGTTGTACTCATAAAAAAAACCAAATTATGTAGGTTATAATTGCTATTCAGAATTAACTCTATATATATAATATGACACCGAAGTTGAAGCCAACCGTCCATTACTTTATATATTATTTTTCTATCTTGTATTAAGGTTGAGGCAAAAGTTGTCACATTGCTCATCCACGCTCCGTGCTTGCACGTGCAGAACCAGAATTCAGTGATCTTCCACCACTCACGCGTAACATGTTCAATCGATAGATGAAAAATAAAGTGTCCACTTTACTGGGGCCAGAAACTGCGAAACTTAGTAAGCTTCATTGTATCGGAGGAAAGTATAAAGCGAATATTATTAACATTAAACATAATGTCATCATTTAAAAATATCAATTCATTAAAAAAATTAACATTCATGCATGGCAGGCCACATATTTGTACATTGCATGGATCATGTAACACTGGGCGATATAAATCTAAGTCAAACTGTTTGTGTGGCAGTGAAAAGTATAAGCAATGACACAAACAGCGCGATAATATTCGTTATATGTATTGTCTACGCACGTGGTGCAGGTTGAAATTCCTAGTTTGTGTTTATATATTTTTAGAGTGTGATTTTTTGGATTTTTGGGTGTTTAAATTTGGTGGAAAAATTGAAGTGAAATTTTGATTTGTATTATTTCAATTAGGTTTTTTATTGTATATGGATTCAGCACTTTGAAAAATTTCTAAAACACTTCTATTGCCCAAAATTACCCATCCAAAAAATTCCTACCAAATTTTAAAGAAATTAAACAGAAAAAACCTATCACATAAAAACTACTCCTTCCTTCCCAGCCAAACTCATGAATCCTTGATCCCCTGAGCGATGAAGCCCATATATTTCCCACCTCTCATCGCTCATATATTTACCACCTCGGTCAGCGTAGTATTGCTATCGTTCTATGTTTGTGTTGCGTTATAAGCGCTATTACATGTATCCCGTTTAAAAAAAATTCATTTATTTTTGGTAACCATCCATCTTAACACATTAACCAATTTTTCCATAGATGTGATCATTTTTCCATAAGAAAAATTTACAAGAGTGCATATACATTTTTCATATTTTTAGATGCTGTTTAGAATATTTTGGTATCAAGACAAACTTCAAATACATGCTTGGGCCATCGTCATATTTTTATGACCAGCGAAAATAGAATTGTAAGAAAAACATTTTTGCGCTGTGCTTTTGATTGATTGTATCTGCCAAAATGCTGTATATGACAATAAAAAACATAAATCGTCAACATCTGAAAAGGCTTGCTGACAGTGCACCTGCGTGACAATCTGAAAACAAATTTTCAAGATGAGTGGTTATAAGTGGATGACGATTTGGCCATGCTTCACCCTGTCAATGAAATCAGAGATCACAAAAGTCCTACATGCATTTATATTGGACACTCTCTACTGTAGTGGTTAGTTGTCCAAGTATATGTCTGAATAATAGGAAATCAAATGAGATGACTTGTTCCCAATAGTGATGGTCATAATTTAGTCAAAATATAATTATGATATTTGTTGTTAAACTAGCAGTGAAGATTTTATGGCTGTTAATTCTGAATGCAGAGTGACTCATCACTCTTATTCAAGGAAAATCACACCACCTGGAATAGCCAGCTGGTGATTCGTAAGGGTGTAAGCTTGGGCAGTTAACATGTTTTCTTACCTCAAGAAAAAAGAACTCTTAGCCAAAGCAAAAACAGTTTTAGGACATAATATATATATATATATATATAAATATAATTTTTAAATGGATAAATTATTTTATTTTAATATATATATATATATTCTAGCTAAAATGGATTAAATCCACTAATATGTATTTTTTATTTAAATAAAAAGATTTTAGTTTGAGTAATTTTCTTTGAAATTTTATGACATTTATGAAATTGTTGTATGTGGTGTAACAATGGTGTATATAAAAGTAATTTTTTATATATAATATTTTTTTTTCCACATATATTTAAATTTGTACCTTCTATTTACATAAGATAAACAAAAAATACTTTGTTATATGTTGTTAGCATTCTTTTATGCATTGGCCTATGTTAGATTTTTTTACTACAAAGAGAGTGTAAGTGATATTGTTTAGAAAAAAAATTTGGTACAAATTTTTTTAGCTACTAGAGGGCTCATATATGCTCCCTTATTAGATTACAAAAATTCTCTCTCACGGGAGGAATGATTATCTTACTCACAATTTTTATATTCCTTGTTACGTATAGATATAGTTCAAGATCATAATCCTTTACAATTTCTCCAAATTTTCATATATTTCTTGAAGGCTTGTTGTAGTTTTTTGCCTTTAAGTAGATTTTTTCTTTTTTCCCTTAAGAGTAAGATAAATATTCTCCTCTTCTACGCCATCGCTCTTGGAATTACATATTATCTCCTCTTGATGGAAATCATTCCACATAGATGCTCACGGGCCACTATCCCAACAATGAAGGGATCCCACTCCTTGCAAAAAACCACTCATGGCTAATCTAATCAGCTACTCATTTGAGATGGTTTCTCCCATGACTCATCTCTTACTTGAGTGATCTTGGTGAGGTATGAGGATATAGTGTTAGTTTTTGTCATCTTTGTTTGTCTTAGCTTTTCGTGCAACACCATCATCCTGTTCTCATTAGTGCACTAGAAAATTTTAATCAAGGCTTACCAAATCTCAATGGCATATGTCTTCCCCGAAACATGAGGAAGAAGGTGGTATTTGATAGGATCTAGAAGAAGCCTCTTGGCCTTAACATTCTTTTTGTTAAAACTAGCCAATTGTATTGGATCAGTAGGCATTGCCATTATATTCCCAACAATGTCCCATAGCTCAAACTCCTAAAGCAAAAATAAGACCTCTCCTTCCATGGGCTAAAAGTATCTACCCCATTCATCTTATTCTCTATTGGACATTGGATAAACCAGTGCTCCCTGCATGTTTCACAACATGAGCTTAACTGCCTCTCATGGATCCATTATCTGTGGCAATGTGTATGTTTACTAACACCCACGGGTTTTGGTGTAACGACAATTGTGATTCCAACAAGTGGTATCAGAGCCAAAAGTATTGAGTTAAAATCATACTTGGATCACGTTAGGGGGGGAGATTGTTGGGCATTGGATAAACCATTACTCCTCACATGTTTCAAAACATGTGTTTAATCACCTCTCATGGATCTGTTAACTCTGGCGATACGTCCATTTACTAACACCTCCAAGTTTTGGTGTAACAAAAATAGTTATTCCAACATCCTCCACCCTCAACCATTTTCCATTAACATGCCCAACTGACCAACATGAACGTTTTGCTTCTCTTTTTCTACTATGTCAAAATATGTTAACTATCCCTCAGAGTGCCAACTCTAATACCATATTTAAAAACCACCTACAACATGATTTTCCATTGTAGGAATTTTTTCAAGCACTTGGTCAAAGTGTGATTTTTGTCTCCAATAAAAAATTTCCCAAATACTTCATTTAAGCTTAAAAACACACAGTATGATTTTTACCAGAAAAACTACAAATGTTTAATATCTAATCTTTAGCAGTAGAAATAAAAAGTAAGCATCACACGTTTGACATAGAATTTTTTTGCAATGTCGCTAGGAAAAGCATGAAAGGAAAACAAGTGAAAAGAGGAATTTAATATTGAGCTCATGAAGAAATTTCTAAGTTTACAACAGGTGAAATTTCCACCAATACAGAGCTATAGTTATCTTGTAAAGCATGCCAAGCCATCCTTGAATTTATTGCTACTAATCCTAACTAGATTCTCATGTTATATGAACAAGACTTGTTTTTGTATGACCTGCAATAAATGTGGCTAAACCTACCTTGAAATTTGTGCAATAAAAACCTCATTTTTCATGCCTAGATCCGCCCAGAATCTTATGCCTCAAGCTCTTTAAAATTCATTCCTTAGCTCCATAACTTCCCCCCTTGCACTAGGTCCCTTGAAGCTTGCATTCATCTATAACTTAGAAAACTCCTTTTCCTTTGCCTCTTATTATGTGCTTGTCCACTACCTCAAAATTCATCCTGGAAAATCATTCGCTTCTTCCACCTATGATTGTGTTCCCTCCTTCTCGTCCCAATTTCTATAATACTCTTACTCTTGCTAAACTTCTCTCTTGGATCTATGTCTCCTCTCCTACAAATATCATAAAGAATAGTGTGCCCCTCCACTCTCCCTTTTTCCTTTTATTTCTCATCAATGACTAAAATCCCTAACCATAGATCTCAATATCTGATATTTAATATAGCCATCTCAAGATCAACATTTATGACTTACTTTCACATTAGGGCCACTTAAATAACCTAGGTGACCCAACTTTATGAAGTCACACTCACTTTATAGAAAATCACTTTTTAGCCATCAATTAAAATAGGCACACTTCTGAACTTTATAAGGTAAAGTGCCTAAAGAGTGAAATATGCTTGATCACTTATGTATGCTAGGAACTACTAATGTATAAGTACCTCTTGAGATTAAAAAACTAACAAAGTATGCCCTCATTAACCCAAATTCTTAGATTTCCTTGAGTAGCTCCATTAAAAAATTCCTAGGGTAGGTCTTTTAAAATTTCTAAGTGAACATAATCCTTTGAGGTTGTTGTAGATGTGGATTCGATATATGAGCCTAATGTGGCTAGACTATTAATTTCCACCATGATAGATGTTGATTATTTTCTTCCAAATAGAATTACATTTATTTCTAGCCATAGTACCTAACAAACAACATGGTCAAGAGATTTTTTGTGGGCCATTTCTATTTTTGATGCCCAATGTTTTAAGTAGTGATCAACAATTTCCCCTTCCCATGGAAACTAGATGTTTTCTTAACTATATAGATCTATGAAAACTCTTCCCGCACAAGAGTAGCTTAAGAAGAGGTGAGCAACTATAACCACTTCATTGCAACACAGAGAACATGTAGTTGGATAATGTAAGGGCCTTCTCTTGAGATTGCCCCATGTCGAAGCTTTGTTTTGTACTATGAGCCACAAAATGTTTTGTTTTCAATAAGTAGTTAAATGTCAAGAATTTTTGCCCCCGTCAAGGTGGCTCTCCACGATCAATCTCTTGTGATAGAGTTGAATAGCTAAATTTTGGGGCATATGAGTCGATTGGACTAGGGTACCACATGAGTGGTTTGACAGTGTAATTAGTGAGATCTTGTTGTAGCTACTGCAACACCCTCCATAATTTTGGCCTGCAGCCAAATTCCATAACCTTCCTTGGTTCCCCACTAATGGTTCCAAACACTCGAGCTCATTCCATGACCTCTTGTAGATTCTTTTACACCCTTTGCTTGTCCAACCAATGGTCTTCTTTTGGCATGTTGATTGCTTTGTCATGCTTGGAGTATTGTTATAGAAATTTTGAAGGTTGTCCTTTGTGTACATGAGTTGTCTTCGCTCTGTGAACATTGGTCACACTCACACACAAAGTTGTAAGTGATGTCGCGCAAGTGTCGTCACGGTCATTCAAAGGTATATATCAAGTGTCGCACTTGTCACTCTCAACCTTAAGAGAGTCTCACTGAACACCTGTTTGTCTTGTTGGTTTGTAGTGTCCCGTCATCGAGTCATCCTAAGTGTCTTATCACAATGTCACGTCTATACAAGTTCACTTGCTCTCATACTTAGCCATTTTCCATAAAAATTATGCGACCAGAAAAACCCCTTCAACCGAACCTCAATTGAGATGCACTGTGTAGTCTAAGCTCTCAGTGACCCTCCTATGCTAACCAAAATTGTGTAGTGCTTGAGGTTGTCCTCTAACGGAGCTAAACTATGCAATCCTAGAAGTGGGCAGGCTATCTATCGCCTACAATTGTGTAGAATTTGTCTCCAAGTCCAATCCAATTTGCACTTCTCACAAGATCAGTTATCAAGCCACCCTCTCGTCAACCAGAAATCTACACTGCATTGTGACCCAAGGCTACACTACTCTCGAGAGTTGCACAGACATGCCAAGTTGCCTACCTTGCACTGCTTGCAGAAACTGGACAGCCATGCTGAGTCAAGCCACCTACTGACTTACTCTGCTCTTCTCCTGAAAATTGCGCAGTTATGATTGGTACGCTTTTTTTTGCCTCACTCTGCACTATTTCCGAAAACTACACAATGTTACCTGTCTCGCATTATCTCTCATAAATGAATAGTTATGACCAGTGGCTTGCCACAACTCGACATGCCCTGCTCTGGAAAATTCACAGAATTTCCTTCTAGTGCCCCTTGCTGCCCCACTCTATCTCCATCCAAGAAATTGCACAAATCGCCAGCTAGACCCCGAGTGACCCACTTAGTCTTCATCTTGAAAATTATGCAGAACTGTCTAGCAGTTCCCCCCGACACCCTGCCTTGTCTTCCTCCTAGGAATTATGTGGTTTTTCCCAGCTCGGTTCCACCTTGCAGTAATCACTGTTGTCCTTGATTGTACAGTTTTTCCTCCTAATGACCTCTATGCAATTTTTCCCGACAGTACTCTACAACCCCTCATCCTGACCTGAGTTGTGCTTTGCATAGTTTCAGTGTCTTGTCCTTCCTCCTTGTCACTTGGATCCAAAACCAAAATCAATGCATCATGCTAGACTAGGATATTTTTGGATTTGATGTCGTCTTGTCATGAGTGAATTGTAGGAAAGGGTACATTGATGGACCATGGCGTGACGATGAATGGGATGAAGAAGGAGTGCGCGCTAGAAGAATTTCTCGCAACTGAATGAATGTACAAATCACATCGAGCAGCAAGCGAAAAGGATACATGCACTGAACCATAAAGCAAAGACCAATGCCATCGAAGACCTTGCAACACTTTACGATGCAAAGGTGAAGACACAACACACCAAGAGCACATCCATGAATCAGCATCATAAAAGCTTGACATTAACACCATAGCATGCTAGTACATGTCAATAGTGTCATGTCGAGTTGTGTCATGAGTTTTATCAACCACATCACTACTGTGGGCCATACTTATTATCATCAAATGGAGTTTAATGTGAAAGTCCAAGAGACGCACATATGAAGTTAAACAATCATGTCAGTTGAGAATTGATAACAAGTTTAATAGTCTTGAGGGAAATCCAATAGTCAGAAGGGTCAAGCATCACCCTTGGCTATATATACCCCCTCATTATATGAGCAAAGGACTTTTCACCTTGGCTACTCCCACATAGCGTTGAGAGTCTGTGGTTTGTTCTTTGAGGAGCAAGGAGTGGCTCCAATGTCCCACTACTAGGGCTAGTGATGTATGGTTTACAAATGTGTCTTGGAACTTTTTCTTAATTCAGAAGCCTCTCTTGGGCCAACACATTTTCACAGATGTTTTGTATCCATTTGTAAGACTATTCTTTACACGTTTGTAATGCATGTTTTCTTAACCTCTACTAAGATAGATGAACTACTTTGGTTATTTTAGTACTTGCATTGTTGAAGATGTGTTGTATTGTTTATCGTTGTTGTCTCATTTGTGTGGACTACTCTGCAGGACATTAGATAGACCATTCTTGTTTTCTTGGTTATAATGACGTAACCACTGTGTGGACTACTCTGCTAGATAGTGTACATGTTTTTCATTGCACTTTGGTTTTAATGACTACTACATCCATTATGGACTATTCCGTTGGATGTTGGACAGACCCTTGTTATTTTCGCATGTGTCTCTCCCTAGGTGGTACTATTACCTCTCATCTAGAGGCTCACTTTTACCCTCTCCCTTACAATAAGAGAACCTAGAAACAAAGTTACATTACGCACTCACCAGGCATACTCACCACGCTTTCTTGAAGTTACAAGAATAACACTCTCATGTGTTGAACAACAATAGCTAAGGAAAATCTTTATGATAATGGCAACCAGGCCATTGTACCAGATGGGACTCTTACACCAATCAATGTAAGGTCTAGTTGGGACTTCATACTGGGGAGATCCCCTGAATGTTGGCAGGTCCAACGCCATCAACATTTATAGCACTAGAAGGAGTGCCACTAGTAGTTTATGGTTGAATGTCCACTCAACCCCACTTATATATCATCTAGTCAAGGTGTTAACATGAACTCCCTCCCTCCCACGTGCAACTTTGAAGTTGATTACTCCACACCTCTTAGACCTAAACAATAAATTTCATATCATCACATCTGTGATGTTCGTCCCATCACCCTCCAGTTTGCTAAAGCTATTGGATTGATTTCAGGAGTAGACACTCTGACCTCTTCACAGAGGGAGCAAAAAACTACACCTACAGGAGTGGTAGTCTCGTATTTTGAAGAAGTAATCCTCACAACTCTTGAAGAAGCTGGAAAACGTTTTTGAGAATGAAGAGGAACCTCTTGTTTTCTTAGAAGGAGAAGATGATAACAACTTACTCCTGGTCTCAGGCTTCGGTGGAGGCAACGTAGGGGAAGGCAGTGGAGGAAGCGGAGGTGGAAATGAACCAACAGATTCAAAGGTTGAACAATTAGATTCAGAAAAATAGGAGGAGGATGAAGAAGAGGACAATATGGTTAATAAAAATCTGGAATGGATGACACAAGGCCCATTAACACTCTTGGGTGTCTTGCAAAAGATGCCAAGACACACAGAGAAATGTTTAACAAAGTATGACCCTAACAGAGCTGTGAAGGCTGAAGATCATCTAGACACATTCTACCTACATTTGCAGACAGTCGAGGTATGTTTTGCTGATGTTGCATGTATATTGTTTCAATGTACCTTCGATGGTAGAGTAGTTGTATGGTACGATAGCCTTCCTGTCAAATCCATTCAGAACTAGGGGGTGTTCTAGAGAATTTTCCTTGAGAAGTTTGTTGAGGACAAAACCCCAGCCATGTTGTTAAAAGAATTGGGTAGTCTCAAGATGGAGTAGAAAGAGAAAGTGAAATATTTTAACTAGAGGTTTAATCATAAGTTGAACAAGTTCACTGCAGAAACAAAACCTCATGACTCCATCACAGTTGACTACTACACGTCAACACTTCCAACTAGCATTGTGCAGTTCGTCAAGTAAGCTACGAAACCAAACTTTTGCAAAAATTTCCACTAGACAATTGATGTGGAGAAAGACCTGCGTACTATTGGATTCATTGTAGATGATGAACTAACTAAGCACTCCAAATACATGGGCATGTAAAATTGAAAACCTTACTCCTCTCATCAAGTCCTTGACAACCGAAGTGTCCAAACTCAAGCAACAGATGACTGAGACAACTATGAGAAGTAGACCTCCCAGATTCACACATAAGATGAATGTAACATCAGGCCGCAGTAGTATCCACATGGCTAAATCTGTGCAGAGCTCTAACATTGTGCTCCACCTAGACGAGATTGCAACAAATCACTTATGCTCAGTCCACGAAGACTGACATTCAAAAAAGACTTGTCGAGAATGGAACTGAGTGATGAGCACCATGGCTACAAGGATGACTAATCATTTTAATGCCAGTGAGCAGGTTCAGCCTGAGGATGAAGATGAAGAGGAAGTTGTTGCATCTGATGAAGCCCTAATTGTTGGGCATGTTATCAACATGTATCAATCTCTTAGTGTTTCCCATAAGACAACCACCAAGAAGGAGCATTCGAGTGAATGTCCAGCCCCAAAGCAGAACAATCGATACAGTTTGTGGAGACAAGGGGCCCCCAATAATTTTTAGATACCGCGAGAAAAATTAAGACAACATCTGCTCAAAATAGTGGATCCGCCGGTCATCTCAACACATAAAACACAAGGCAAGTCGGGGAAGACATCCACAAAGATAAAAGCAGCCCACCGACCAGCACGAACACAAGTCTACCCCTAGACTACTAGGTGAGTCTCCCATCTCTAGATTACAACATTGATGAAGATATGAAAAATACCTGTGCGAACATCTCTCTTTATGAGTTAACCAATCTCACGGGTCAGCGAGATACTCTTTTGTGCATATTGCGGAAAACCTCCACCGACAATGTTTCCTCTTCTAGCAAGGGACCAAGCAAGTCTCCCAGATCACTCGCATCTCTTCTCAACGTGCTTTGCATGGAAGAAGTGAACTCGTTCTGCCCACCATTTTTGTGATCACTTGAAATATTTAGCTTCAATGTCCACAATTTTTTGGTTGATTCCGGTGCATCAATCAATCTCATTCCACTCTTTATTTTCAAATAGATCAATGTGCAATGGAGCAATACAACTACATAGATCATCCAACTTGACCGAGCATGTGTGGAATCCATTGGTGAAATCCGGGATGTGATAATTCGATTATCATTTGACAGATGAGTTCATCAATTCATTAATGTTGTGATTGTGGACATCTTGGAAACATATGGTTTATTACTCAGCAGAGATTCATCCAAAAAGTTGCAAGGATACTTTGTTACAAAATAGTCACACATATGGATTCTTTACATGGTAAGAAATAACCAGATTTGGGTGTTGTCAGAGAGATATATGAAACATACCGTTACTCCGTTGGATGGTCAAAATCAACCGTTGTCTTTTGTAGAACTTATGTTCGACAATTTCTTTCTCGTAATGCTATTGGGGTCTAATCTTACATAGTCAATCCCCACCCAACCAAACATACATTTGGGTCTCCTTCCTTGCCCAACTAACAGAAATGAAACATGTACAGTACATTGTAACAGTAGTACCAGTAGTGTTAGTAGTACTAGCATTGCAAGCGGTCCTTGTACAAATGAATTGTGGACCTTGTATTTCGACGGATCCAAAAAAAAGGATGGCTCTGGAGTCGTGTAAGTTTTGATAGACCCAAGGCAAAGGAAACACTTAGTCTCAATCTGCTTGGAGTTCGATTGCATGAACAATACCGTCGAATATGAAGCACTCATTTTTGGATTACAAAAAGCCATCATCCTCAACGTTGCTATCCTGAAAGTGGTAGGTAATTCATAAATCGTGGTACGTCAAGTACGTAACACCATACACTATGTTTCACCTCATCTTAAGAATCACCAACAAGAGGTATGATGACTTATCTCTAACTTCCAAGCTTTCAATATCATCTTTGTACAAAGAATGCGTAATGCAGTTGTAGATGCCTTGGAAAATGCAACTGCTAGGATGACACCACTTAGGGATAGGTTTTATGTTGAAATCGTGTATAAGACATCTATCCCTGACAACATCATTGATTCATGTGTTTTCGATGATGATGAAAAGATACTACATTTCATGGCCAATGCTAACATGTTCAAGGATGCAGTGATAGATGAAGACACACATGAGAAGCCTCTGCAAGACACAGCTAATGACAGTAAAGGAAGCCTCATCCCCAAGGGTGTGGCTTCACTCGAGAAGCTATATGACTTTCATAATCACTTCCGGGGACCCAGGAACACTAAAACCCACAGCTCTACATTGATGCATGAATATATTAATCTGGGAACAGAGAAAGATCTGAAGTTCGTGAATCTCGATACATGTTGCACACTGGAAGAGTAGTAAGCCTTTTTCCACCTATTCATATAGTACCATGATGTATTCACTTGGACATACGATGATCTAAAAACATATGACATGAAAATAATTCAACACATCATCCCAATCAAAGAAGGGGCGAAACTGTTTCAGCAGAATCTTAGGAAAGTACATCCATCACTAGAGCTCCTCATCCAGAAAGAGTTGAATAACCTATTGGATGCTCAGATGATTTACAAGGTTCATCATTCTACATGGGTTTCAAACTTAGTTCCTATTAGAAAGAAATCTGGGGAGATCTATCTGTGATTTGATTTCCGAAATATGAATTGCCTCGAAGAAAGACAATTACCCCGTGTTGTCCATGGAGCACATCTCGTAGACAGTATCTGGAGTGGAAATGTTTTCCCTAGTAGATAGTTTTTTGGGATATAACCAGGTTCTGGTAGCAGAACCTGATAGACCAAAAACATCTTTCTGTACCAAGTGGGGTACGTTCGCTTATCGAAGAACGCCATTTGGGCTGGTAAACTCATGCATAAATTTTCAACACGCTATGGACATCACCTTCCATGGGCTCATCAGACATAGCGTCGTGGTCTACCTTGATGATGTAACAATTTTTTCTAGAAAATGATCAGACCACCTGTGCCATCTCAAGAAGATATTTGAGTAATGTTTCAAATACGGGATATTTATAAATCCCAAGAAGAGCGTCCTTCAGGTGTCTGAAGGGAACCTCCTTGGGCACATCATTGCAAAGAGCAGGATTAAGGTAGATCCAGACAAATTTCAGACCATCACATAGATTCCTCATCCCCTTGACAAGAAAGCCATGCAGTCCTTCTTGGGGAAGATCAACTTCCTCTTGAAGTTCATCTCAAATTACACGCAGATTGTCAAACTCATACAAGACATGATCAAGAACGATGCAACTTACAACTGGTGGAAGAAGGAAAAATACACATTTTCCCATATTAAGCAAGTAATCATACAACCCAGATTTCAAAAAAAAATTCTTACTTTACACATTCACTTCTGACACTTCACTCACTATAGTGCTCACTCGGAAGGATGAGCTCAACAATGAACTTCCCATCTCCTTCATGAGCTCGAGCTTGCAGGGACCCGAGATCAACTATCGTGCCATGGATAAGTACGAATATGCATTATACAAGATGGTGAAACGTTTTAGACCCTACCTACTGAATAATCATTGCATAGTCTTTACATCGCACCCAATAGTCAGATCACTGCTTGTGGAACAAGAGCTAGGTGAAAGGCTAGCGAACTAGATGACAAGACTGCAAGAGTATGATCTTGATATCAAGCTTGTTCACACCATCAAGGGTCATGGTCTTTGTAGACTTGCAGCGAAATAAGTTCACATGCAAGAGGAAGAAGAAGAGCTCGCTGGTTGGGATCAAGAAATTGACATGTTCAATGTAGAGCGAGCACCACCCACTTCGCACATTAACTCTTGGTATGAACAAGTGCGCCAGTACCTTGAGCACGGAACCATGTCCTCTAACTTTTCTACGTGACAAAAGAGGGCACTCAACCATGTCCTTATCTTACAAGTTGGTGCACGGAGTGCTTTAGAGAAAGCACCACAATGGAATTTTACTGAGGTGCCTGGAAGCACAACATTCAAAGAGAGTGTTATGTGATCTGCATGATGGATTAGTTGGGGGTCACTTCACGGGTAACACAACAACGCAAAAAGTCATGAGAGATGGTTTCTACTAGCCCACATTGTTGGAAATAATACTGAGAGGGAGGGGTGAATCAGTATTATCAAGTTCTTTTAATAAATCTTCCTTATTTATACTTTGAATTATTTTTGCATGTCAGTACCATAAAATAATGAGCATGAACAAGAAAAACAGATAGTCACACCAAAGAACACCAGATATAAGGTGGAAACCCAATGTGGGTGAAAACCACCTGCTGCAATATGTCTATATCTTCTTTCAAATTAGAAACTCCTTTTACAATGGTTTTGTACTGGTGCAGTCCTTTACTAGTACGCAGGCTGCAACCTGCAGAGAGCTACAACTCTCTCGTTTTCCAGTCTCTCCTGGGAGGAAGCTACAACCTCCTACTTCTTTTCTTTCAAGGACCACTTTTCATAAATTTTCAAACTGGATCCATAAACATCAAGAGATCATCAAGTACAAGTAAATCACCCAGTCAACTGCAGTAACCAGATCAATAGTAACAGTAAACTAAACCCAGAACACCTTATCAACAGAGAAAAGTCAGTCAAATAAATGCCTTAATACAGGTCCGCAGTTTTCCTTTATCTGGCATGCGTTGCTACGCACTTCACCTTCTGCACCTCTGCGTATCCCCGCAGAGAGCCTTGAACTGCACTGCGTATCCACACACTGTTCCTTTAAATGCGCCGCGTACCTTCACTGTACCCCCGCACCCACTGCTTCTATCGCGCCGCGTACTTTCACTGTGCCTCCGCAGTTACTGCTTCTATCGCGCCGCGTACTTTCACTGTGTCTCCGCACCTGCGGCTTCTGTCGCACAGCGTACCTCCGCGCTTCTCCTTTCTCTTCACTGCAAACCACCGCACCTGGACTTCTGTCGCGCTGTGTACCCACGCACTGCGCCTTCTTCTGCTCTGCGTACCCACGCACTTGCACTGTTAATCACCTGCGAACCTCTGATTAGGGTCAAATTGGTAGTCCACCAGTGTGCCACAGAAAGTTAGATGCCCAGATCTGATCATGCACCCGAGAGATCACACTTCACAGATTCACTTTCAACTTCACTTTTATATAGATCAAGCTTTTAAAACGATAACCCAATATTTCAGATCTTAAGATATTCAATTTGCAAAAGATACATTAGCCAAGTGATCTCCTTCCCTATTTATAGTCAAGCCCTTATTCACACCATGGGACAAAACCATCAATAACCAATACAAGGGATCCAAACCGGGGCTAAATTTGATCCTATACCACGGGCCAAAACCATAGAATCAAGAACGGCGGGCTAAATACGACGGGCCAAACATAAGTAACCCCACGTGAGCGCGCTTCTCTGCCTTGAAGTGAGTGAACTGGGGGTCCGCACCTCATGAACGGGTAACCTGCGGGTATGTACGCACTTTATCTATGATATTCCTGCGGGTCCGCAGCTTTTGTACGGTGTACCAGCATACCTCTTATTTTCCATCATATTTTGAGAGCCTGAACAGAGCATTGCCACTTAAGAGAGTTGTCATCAAGTACAACACCTGTAACATAGAGCCATACCAGAATCATAATGCCAACACACATTGTTCAAATATGCACACGCTTATGCCCGTAAGTGTCGGGTCTGTCAACGATGCACCAATAGAACTCGAGTGTCAGCAACCCCACTGCAGCCTATTGTAGTCGACGAACCATTCCAACAATGGGGCTTGGATGTCATTGGGGAGGTTTTCCCAAATTCATCAAAGGAACACTACTACGTCCTGACTACTACAGATTACTTCACACATTGGACAGAAGTAGTTCTGCTCAAACAGGTGAATGACCAGGAAGTCATCAACTTCCTTAAGAAGAAAATCATTTTAAGGTTTGGCATTCTTGTAGAACTTGTTTTTGACAATGCAACTTACTTTTCTTCATTGAAAGTTTATTATTTTTCATTGTAATATGGTATTGTTCTAAAGCATTCAGGTAACTACTACTGTCAGGGAAATGGTCTTGCTGAATCTACAAACAAAAATCTTATCTGCATCATAAAAAATACCATTTACTTTGAAAACAAAACTCGCATTCCACTCCGGTGAATGCTCTTTCAGCTGACTAAGTTACACCCAAACCGTCTTTGAAAACATCTCCATACTTCCTCGTATATGAAAAATAAGTCATCCTCCTACCAAATATCTACTTATGTGCTCTTGAGTTATCCCAAGAATCCCAAGGCAAGTCATGTCTATTGGTTCAACATAGGATGGACACATTACACAAGTTACAGGAAGAATGAATGAAAGAAAAAAAAAATTCACTCCACCAGAACCATATCAAGAGATGGCTCAATAGAAAGTCTAGAGGAAACACCAACTTCGTTGTGGGTGACTTAGTCTTGAAGTGGGATAAACCCTGTGAAGACAAAGGAAAACAAATGAAGTTTGAGTCCTTATGGATTGGTCCTTTCACGTTCCATGAAAAACTTGGCCAACACATGTTTCATTTGCAATCACTTGACATGAGGATTGACAATCTTCCTGTCAGTGGCCAAGATTTAAAATGTTATTTTCAATGATCTCGGGTCGTGTCCCGCACTATGTACATAACATGTTTATTTCTTGTTCTATTTTTTTCTTTGTTGTCAATGCTTCGTTTTTCTTTACTTTGTTTTGATGTCTTGCCATTTTGTTTTGTAAATAAGTGTTGTCCTGCACTGTGTTTTGTCTTTTGAATAAGTATGTGGCTGAAGTTCATGAGCCGTGTACACTGCAATGCTTGGCCAATCTTGTGTCTATCTTCTCTGTGCTTGGTTGTAACTTTTGGCTGATGAATTCTAGATGGAAAATATGATCCATCTGTAAGGGAAGATCTGGTCAAAACAATGAACCTATGTCCAAACTGAGAAGCACCATGCTTGTGCTCAATCTTATACTCAATGTGTTCAAGCTTATCCAACTAGTAGAAACGAAGAAGGGGAAAAATATAAACGAACAAACCTAAATCAAAGGTCTTACATGCTTCTCTGAAGGAAAAACCTCTTCTGCTCTCAATAAGTCGGGATCCATCTTCCACCCCAAAATAAATATGTTCTTATGCACAGTCATCTTTGAAAAGAAAATACAAAGGTGAAATAAGAGAAAGGCTTCCTGCGCAAAGATGTGTAGCAGGAAACTCCATCGAGGTACTGACCAGGTTCGCTGGCAGTGGAGAAATTCTTGTGTTGCTGCGTGACTCTGTTAAGGTATTGTCCAGGCCTACTGGCTGTAGATCAATACCATAGATGAAAACTTATACTATGAAAATCTTAAGCTCGCGAGCCAAGATACCCTTCCCAATTTTGAAACACTGTGATCTTGCTGAATGTTTTGTTGTGTTCGACTGAGTTGGTGAACATTGTCTGTTCATGGGGTAAGTGGTGAAGCCAAAGTAACCTGCACAACGAATCAATACTCTCCGAAAGTACAAGACCCTGCACTGTAAATGAACCAAAACAAAGAAGCTGGTATTGAACCAGTGTGTTGCCAAGTGTTGTAGTGACTCCAATGCCCTCCAAAATTTTGGCATACATCCAAATTTTAGAGCCTTCCTTGGTTTTTCCACTAATTGTTCCAAACACTTAAGCTCGTTCCACGAGTTATTGTAGCATCTTTTACACCCTTTGCGCGTATGAGAAATCGTCGTATTTTAGCATGTTGATTTCTTTCTCATGTTTGCGGTCTTGTTATGGAAATTTTGAAGGTTGATCTTTGTGTACATGAATTATCTTCGCTCTATGAACATCAATCATACCCACACAGAAATTTGTAAGCGTTGTCATGCAAGTGTCATCATGGGCGTTCAAAGGTCTATCTCAAGTGTTGCACTTGTCGCTGTCAATCTTAATACAGTCTCACTAGGCACCTGTTTGTCTTGTTGGTTTGTGGTGTCCTATCGTCGAGTCATGCTAAGTGTATGATAATAATAGCACATCTATACAAGCTCACTCGCTCTCAAACTTAGCCATTTTTCCTGAAAATCATTCGACTAGACAAACTCCTTCAACTAGACCCCGACTGAGTTGCACTGCCCAGTCTCAACTCTCATTGACCTAGCTTTGCTACCTAGAATTGCACAGTGCTTGAGGCTATCCTCTGGGGCAGCTGCATTGTACAATCCTAGAAGTGGGTAGGATATCTGTCTCCCAGAATTAGGCATGAAGTTGTCTCCAAACCTGATCCAATCTGCACTTCCCCCAAGATTAGTTATCAAGCCTCCCTCTGGTTGACTGAAAATCTGCACTGCACTATGATCCAGAGCTGCACTACTCTCCAGAATTGTGTAAACATGCCCAGTTGCCTGCCTTGCACTACCTGCAGAAACTGCACAACCATGCTGAGTCAGGCCTCCTGCTGGCTTACTCTGCTCTGCTCTTGAAAATTGTGCAGTTCTAACTGGTACACTTTCTACTGCCCCTCTCTACACTGTTTCCAGAAACTGCGCAGTTCTGCATGTCCCACACTATCTCTCAAAAATTCCCAGTTATGACCAACAGCTTCCTGCAGCCTGACATGCCCTACTTTGGAAAATTACGCAGACTTTCCTGCGAGTGCCCCTTGCTGCCCCACTCTATCTCCCTTTGAGAAAGTGCGCAGATCCCCAGTCAGAACTCGAGTTACCCACTCATTCCTCGTCCTAAAAATTGTGCAGAACTGTCCAATAGCTCCCTCGGTCACCCTGTCTTGTCTTCCTCAAAGGAATTGCACAGTTCTGCTGAGCTGGGTTCCACCTTGTAGTTGTCCTTGCTATCCCTGATTGCACAATTTTACCTCTGAGTGACCTCTACACAGTTTTTCCCGATACTACTCTGGATCCCCTCATCCTAGCATGAGTTGTTCTTTGTGCGGTTTCAGTGTCTTGTCCTCCATCTCGGTCACCTAGATCCGAAAGAAAAAATAATGCATCATGATAGACTAAGGGATTTTTGGATTTGATGTCGTCCTGTCATGAGTGAATTGCAAGAACAGGTACATTGATGGAACATGGCGCGATGATGACCGAGATGAAGAAGGATTTTATATTAGCAGACTTGCTCGTAGCTAAATGAACGTACAAAACACATCGACGAAGAAGTGAAAGGCATACATGCACTGAACCATCAAGCAAAGACCAAGACCATCGAAGACCCCACAACACTTTGCCATGTGACGGTGAAGACACAACACACCAAGAGCACGTCCATGACTGAACAACATAGCAGCTTGACATGGACACCATACTCAGCGAGTACATGTCAGCAATGTCATGTCGAGCTGTGTCATGAGTTGTCTCGTCCACACCACGACTATGGGCCATACTTGTTGTAATCAAATGTAATGTAATGTGAAAGTCCAAGAGACGCACATATGAAGTTGAAGAGTCACGTCAGTTGAAAAGTCATAGGAAGTTGAACAGTCATGAGAGAAGTCCAAGAGTCACAAGGGTAAAGCATCACCCTTGGCTATCTATACCCCCTCATTGTATGAGAAATGGACTTTTCACCTTGACTCCTCCCACATATCCTTGAGAGTCTGTAGTTTGTTCTTTGAGGAGCGAGGAGTGGCTCCAATGTTGCACTACTAGGGCTAGTGATGTATGGTGTACAAATGTGTCTTAGAAGTTTTGCTTAATTCTGAAGCCTGTCTCAGGCTAGCACGTTTTCACGCATGTTTTGTATCTGTTTGTAAGACTATTCTTTAAATTTTGTAATGCATGCTTGCTTAACCTGTACTAAGATAGTTGAAATACTTTGGTTATTTTAGTACTTACATTGTTGAAGATGTGTTGTATTGTTTATCACTGTTGTCTCGTTTGTGTGGACTACTCTGCAGGATATTAGACAAACCATTCTTGTTTTCTTGGTTATAATGACCATCACCTCCGTGTGGACTACTCCACTGGACGGTGTACGTGTTTTTCCTTGCATTTTTGTTTTAACGATTGTCGCATCCGTTGTGGACTATTTTGCTAGATGCTGGACAGACCCTTGTTGTTTTCGTGTGTGTCTCTCCCAGGGCGGTTCTACTACCTCTCATGTAGAGGCTCACTTTTACCCTCTCCCTTACAATAAGAGAACCCGAACACAAACTTACATTACGCACTCACCAGGCATACTCACCTCGCTTTCTTGAAGTTCCAAGCATAACACAACCATTTTCTGAACAACAAGAGCTTAGTAAGGAAAATCTCTAAGATAATGGCAACAAGGCCATCGTACCGGATAGGACTCCTATACCAAACGGTGTCAGGTCTAATTTGGACTTCATACCAGGGAGATCCCCTGAATGTTGGTAGGTCCAACACCATCAACAGATCTTTATGGATTTTATGTATTGGTTCCACATTGTAGCCACCTCACTTTCCTAAAGGAGGTGCTGTGAAGAGAACCATTCCTTCCTTTCATTAGAGTGGGTGCTTTATTCTACCTTATTTAAGGTATAGTACCATACATCATTGCAATAAGTAACAACGAGGTCAACTAGATGATCCCACTGTTGGCTACCAATCCAAGAACTTTGTTAGCATTTCCAACTTAGATAATTACGCACAATAGGGAAGGATTTTATGGTTCCTTTCGATATAATTGATAAGTTTTGAACCAAATTTTGAGGATATCTAATCCAATGTATCAAAGAGAGTTGAATAACGTATTTTTGATGCATTATATATGACCAAAGATCTTCCCCTTATATGAATTTCCATTTACATTGAGCCACCAAGGCTTTTCCCAACAAGGGGATATTTTTTAGGATCCATACCCCTTATGAAGCTAGTAAATTTATAAACTTTCAAACTACATGGGAGAATGCTCTCATTTCATTTTTTGGGACCATAATCGGTGAAATGTCATTTTTTTTATTTTATATATCATGCCAATTGGTATCTAAGTCATACAATCCTAGTCAATTGGAGTGCTCTATTACCACTTTGCAAAGAACTAGCCTAGCATCTATGACAACCATATCTTTATCCACATTAAAAATCTTTTTTCTATCATTTCCACTAACTAGGATCAATAAGTTTTCTTGTAGTTGCTAGGTTTTAGGGAGAACACTAGGTATTTTAGGCCATTATATATCTCTTGAAGTGGAGAACAAAAGATATCAACTACTGTCTTTATTTCCTTAGTTGACATTCTTGATCCAAGAATGAAGGATTTCCCTAAATTTATAACCATTCCAGTGGCTTAAGAGAAGAGATATAGAATGTCTCTTAGAGACTAATGTTTCCTCCCAACACCATCTGAAATAAATAGCATGTCTTCTATGAACAGGAGATAAGTCAGAAATAATTTTGGTGAGACAATTATACCTATGAACATTCCTTTTTGTACCATACCAATATAACCCTTCTTGGACCTTCTACTACCATAAGAAACATGAGTAGGGAGACAAGGAGTCCCTAATGAACTCCCTTGTCTCCTTTAAAAGATAGGTAGGAAACCCCATTTTTTAGAATTGAAAATATGGATGTGCTTAAACAATTCATCACCCAAGTTACAAATGAATAAGACAAATGTAGGTGGATTAGAATCAAATAAATATATAAACAATTGGACCTGTCAAAGGCTTTAGAGAGGTCCACTTTGGATAGAAAAAAAAAAATATAATCTTCAAGTGAATGGAGTATAGACCTTCTTGTGCTAATCCAATTACTTCATGAATCTACCTTCCTTCGAAGAATCCAAATTGTCTAGGAGATATGTTCTCAGAGAGAACATCTTTGAGCCTTTGAGAAATGGTATTGGGTATTATTTTGAAGATAGTGTTGCATAAGGATATAAGTTGGATCTGATTAAAAGAATCAACATTGTCCACATTTGGAATCAGGTAATGAATGTAGAGTTGAAAGCTACCAATATTTATTTAGTGGTTCTGGAATATTTGACAATAGCGAGAAGGTCATCCCCATGGAATTCCAGGAAATCGATGTTGAATTCAATAGTGAGTACATATGGTCTTAGTCTCTTCCCCTTCTAAAAACTATGTTAAAATTTCTCGAATGTAAGCTTGGTAACTTGTGCCATAAGTAAACGATTTCCTTTGTGATCAATTAAACAAGGAAACAAACGAGCAAGCTATACATTTTCTTAAAAGACTAGCAAAAACAATGTTTGGGAATGAAGTTATTATCATGTTATCAGAGTTCATGATCCCCCAAATCATGTTGATGACCTTCCTATATTATTTTACATATGCTGGAAGCACTTAGATTTTTTATCTTATGTTTTTAGTGATCCTATTGGATCGTTATATTGTTTGGCCCCATCTTGATGCCTCATAAGACCATTTTTATTAGCAAACCCCAACTTAACAGATTAAAATCTAAAAACTTCTTCAAATTTTTTGAGACATCAACGTAATCCAATTACAACATAGTCATAATTGTCATAATTATAATAATACTAAATTTATATAATATAATCATGATTTCTATTAGGAGTTAGTTGTATAGGTATAGAATGAGACTACGTATACAAAATGACGTTGAGGCCAACAATCCATTACTTTATATATTATCTTTCTATCTCATTTTAAATTTAAGGCCAAAGTTGTCACTTTGCACATTGAAGCTCCGTGCTTGCACATGCACAAGCAGAATCGAGTACTCTTGCACCAACTACTCGCAGGATGTGCACCCAATATAGGAAATATTAAATTTTCACTTTCAAGGGCAACTTTATTGGCGCCACAAACTTCTAACCTTGAGTATAGCGAATCTTATTATTATCTTAAATATAATGTCACATCAATCTATAAGGAAATTTAACTTTCTTGGATGGAGGGGCCCATATTTGTATCTTTCATGGATCATGTAACACTTGGCTAAATGAATGTAAATAAAATTGTTTGTGCGGCACTGAAAAGTCGAAGCAATGATAGCAATGAAAAGTATTGTTTACTCTTGTAGTACATGTGGTACCGACCTCGAAACCCTGGCCTATGTCTATAGATTCTTGCCTTCCCAAGCGAACCCATGAATCCTTCATCCTCCCGAGTCACGAAACCCATGTATTTCCTACCTTGGTCAGCATAGTATTGCTGTCGTTCCATGTTCGTGTTGCACTGTAAGTTGTAATTGACACTCGTTGAAGTTGGGGATCGCGCCCTCTTGGCTCGATCTTCTCAACCTTTCTTCTCCATATTCGAATCTCCGTTCATTCCGATCATATAAGAGCTGGAGTTTATTTAATTCCTATACTCATTTCGGAACATTGTTCACATTCAAGCCTTAAAGAGTCAGAATTTTTGTGTATGTAGATCATATAAGCATTAGAGAGGATTTAGGCAAAGAGATCAGAGTTTGAAACCGAAGGTGTTTGTAATGGGTTTTCTATGTGCATTTGAAGTAGCGGATTTTCATAAAGTGTCATCGGTCATGGGACTCCTTGCAGGCTACTACAGTCTCGCTATTCCGAGACTGCTGTTTTGCTTAACATTCATGTTATCTTATATAAAATTCATGTTATCTTATATAAAGAGTGCCATGTGCTGGGCTCTTCATTGCGTTGGGGTAGCCGACTCTGGAGAACCCGACAGCTCTTCCACGCAATACTTTCCTGACGTGAACTCGTCTTCCCGCGTTTCTCCCGTCTCTGCCGATACGATTAGAGACAACTTGCCTCTAATTACATTCGGAAAGTTTGCAGAGAGATTCTGTGAGTCGATGGGGGATGATCCCGTGTGTACTGTTTGTTTGTGTTCCTTCGAGGAAGATGAGGATATCAGAGAATTGGGTAATTGCCATCATATATTTCACAGGAATTGTCTCGATAAGTGGGTTGATCACCGTCAGACGACCTGCCCACTCTGCAGATCGTCTCTTATGCCCGAGAAAATACCAGAAACAGATATGAATAATTCGTGGGTGGTTGATCGGATTGCTTATATCTTCGCTGAAGATTTAGTAATTTCATAGAAGAGATATTGCAGGAAACATGATGGCGGAGAGAATTCTCGTGGTAAGCACCGATTCGGGTGTGATGTATTTCTAAAACCAGATAGATGTTAATCACCGATAGAATACTTTGGTCGCAGAGGCGGTCTTGTTTTATTGGCGAATCGAATGAACAAAAGCTTTTCTCTATCGTTATCAAATTATTGAAGCTAGTCGATATCAGCGCAGTTAGATATATGGCTATATTTTAAAATTTTCAATTCCTCTTCTTTTTCATTTAATTTGAAGTAATAATGTCTGTTTAACATTACTATGGCCGGATAGGCGATCTTGTTTTCTTCACGAATATTGTGTAGAAATGCATGTCTCATACTACCATAATCACCGATAAAGCTGTGAGGTCTGAGCGCTCTTACATGCAGGGCCTTTTAATTTTTCTTTCTTTTATTTTTGGTAACCATCTATCTTAACATATTACGTTGATATTTTAGTTGACCCATTTTATTATATGGTTGGCTTAGTTTATATTAGTATAAATGGTTGTAATAAATATTACAAATTTTTCATAAGAAAATTCCTGAGAGTGAATGTAGATTTTTCAGATTTTGACACGCCGTCTAGAATTTATTATCAATGTTTTGTTAGAAAAGACACAACTTTAAATACTTGGTTTGGCGATCTTGATATTTTTATAAACAGTAAAAATAGAATGGGAAGAAAAAACAGTTATGTGCTGTGCCATTGATTGATTATATCGAAAACAATGCTGCATATGACAGAAAAAAACTTAAGTTGTAAAAAATGTCAATATCCGAAAAAAACTTGCTAAGAGTGCACCTGCGTGGCAATCTGAAAACAATTTGTAATTAGTAGTGGTTATAAGTAGATTATCACTTGGTGATGCTCCACCGTGTCAATGAGATCAGAGACCAGAAAAGGCCCGTGCAGGTACTTCCTTAGATATTGTGTATTGTAGTGTTTAGTTTGCGAGCTGTGTCTGTATAATAGCAAGTCAAATGAGATGAGGGGTTCCTAACAGTGATTGTGATCATTTGTGTTAATCTATTTTTATTTTATATTTTTTTAATGAATTTTTTATTATTTTAAAATAGAATTATTTATCTATTATTTATATATATATATATATATATATATATTGTTTATAGAGTGATTTAATTGAAGTTATTTATAAATCTTTACTAATCAAAGTATCTTAGTTTTAGCAGGAACACTTGATTTCTTTACATTTAAGAAATTGTTATACAGTGATATGGGGTTTAACGGTAAGTTTCGCTGGGTGAAACCTACGAGATGAGGGTTCAAATCTCATTGAGTATATATATGACCTGTTGTGTCTTGGCTAGAAGAGTAGGCAACCGTTGAGGCATAAGTTTCTTGCTATTGTGCGGCTTGCAGGCTATTGCACCTAGCCTAGGTTTATAGTGGCAGCCAATTAGATTTGATCTTGGGTCTGTTCAAGATAACGCTCATTGAGTATATATATGACATGTTGTATCTCGGCTAAAAGAGTAGGCGACCGTTGAGGCATAAGTTTCCTACTATTGTGCGGCTTGCAGGCTATTGCACCTAGCCTAGGTTTATAGTGGCAGCCAGTTAGATTTGATCTTGGGTCTGTTCAAGATAACACTCATTGAGTATATATATGACCTGTTGTGTCTTGGCTAGAAGAGTAGGCAGCCGTTGAGGCATAAGTTTCCTGCTATTGTGCGGCTTGCAGGCTCTTGCACCTAGCCTAGGTTTATAGTGGCAGCCAGTTAGATTTGATCTTGGGTCTGTTCAAGATAACGCTCATTGAGTATATATATGACCTGTTGTGTCTAGGCTAGAAGAGTAGGCGACCCTTGAGGCATAAGTTTCCTGCCATTATGTGGCTTGCAGGCTATTGCACCTAGCCTAGGTTTATATTGGCAGCTAGTTAGATTTGATCTTGGGTCTGTTCAAGATAACGCTCATTGAGTATATATATGACCTGTTGTGTCTTGGCTAGAAGAGTAGGCGACCGTTGAGGCATAAGTTTCCTGCTATTGTGCGGCTTGCAGGCTATTACGCCTAGCCTAGGTTTATAGTGGCAGCCAGTTAGATTTGATCTTGGGTCTGTTCAAGATAACGCTCATTGAGTATATATATGACCTGTTGTCTTTGGGGCATAAGTTTCCTGCTATTGTGCGGCTTGCAGGCTATTGCACCTAGCCTAGGTTTATAGTGGCAGCTAGTTAGATTTGATCTTGGGTCTGTTCAAGATAACGCTCATTGAGTATATATATGACCTGTTGTGTCTTGGCTAGAAGAGTAGGCGACCGTTGAGGCATAAGTTTCCCGCTATTGTGCGGCTTGCAGGCTATTGCACATAGCCTAGGTTTATAGTGGCAGCCAGTTAGATTTGATCTTGGGTCTGTTCAAGATAACTTTGACCTGTTGTGTCTTGGCTAGAAGAGTAGGCGACCGTTGAGGCATAAGTTTCCTGCTATTGTGCGGCTTGCAGGCTATTGCACCTAGCCTAGGTTTATAGTGGCAGCCAGTTAGATTTGATCCTGGGTCTGTTCAAGATAACTCTCACCAGTTACTGATTATCCTAGATTTAAAAAAAAAAAAACAAAAACAAAAAACATTTAAGAAATTGTTATTTTTGTTATAGGAGTATTGTATATAAACATATTTTTATATAATAATTATGAAATTTAATATAAATTTATTTTTTTATATGCATTGATATTAATATTATTTAATAACGTAAGGTAATTTTATGTAATCAATAAATATATAATCTATTTTTCCACGAAAATAATTACTTTCTATTTATATAAGATGAAGAAAAGTTGCATTGGTATATGTTGTTTGTATTCTTTTGGCCATTGGCCTCTATTTGATCTTTCTGCTGCAAAAAGAGTGTAAGTGATAGTGTTCACAATAAAGTTTCACAAAAAAAGTTTCCAACAACTAAAGGGTTCATATATGCTTGTCTTATTATTTTACAAAAAAATGCTATCACTAAATCATTGCTTATCTTATTTACAAGTCTTATATTCCTCATTAGGTATAGAAAAAGTTCAAGATCAACATCTCTTACACTTCTACCAAACTTTCATGTATTTGGTAAAGGCCTATTTCAGTTTTGGCCCTTCATTATCCCATATTGCTCTAGATCTTAGTGTGCTCCAAAAACGTTGTTACAAAATGATATAAAGCTAGAAAAAGACTTCACATGGTAAGATAAAGAAATGCCACACAAAATCACACTAACTAATATTGAAAATGCAGAAGGAAAATCCTAATTTAACTTTGCCTTAATTAAATTAGGAAAATTTCAATTTAAATTTAACCAGAATACTTGGAGGTAGATTGCTAATTTGTAGCAATTTATTTCAGTTAATTTGAGTTATTGTCAGTGTAACTCGTTCTCACTCTTAATAGAACTAGTGGAGGTTTAGTCAATGGCATGCAACTTTTTTCACACTAACTGATCATCGAGTTAACGGATCAACCAACATAAATTAACTCATGCATGCAAAGAATTCAAGTTACCTAGTTGAGATTGGAGCTCAAGGGTAGTGTACTATCAGATGTAGAATTTTCCAAGTTGTACAGGTGGTGCATGCAATCAAAGAAGGGCCTAAAGGAATTTCACAATTGTCAATGAGTAGTTTCCATAATTAATACGGGGCTAATTCCTTATCAAACAATGCAAGGAAATAGGAGCTCAACAAGAAGGAAAATTGGCTAAGTATTGGCCATAGTTAGTCTATGAGGAAGTGAGATAGATTATACTAATGCAAGGGTTGCTCAGGCTTCAGTAAACATTATATTTCTTCTATATTGTTTGCTTAATGCAATACATATAGTAAGGTGTTTTGAGTAGTTTCTTTCCCCTAGATAAATCTCTATGTATGTGTGTTGAATCTTTATCCTTGTTAATGATTTTTGTTGTCAATCATGATTTTATTGTCACGGATGAGTAGAGTAGCTTCAAGTCTTATGATCTAGTAAATTTCATCGGCAGTTTTGAATCTACACATTACATTTCTACATGATCTCAGAGCAAGAACCAGAGTAGAGAAGAGAATTCAAAGTTGTCTTTGCATGAGGATCGAATTTGTAAGAAAAATTATTTAGGGCTCGTAGGATGGCTTTCTATGGACTGAGACTTGAGTATGCCCCTAAGGGTAGATCGAATTATGTCGCTTGGAAGGACATGATGGAGGCAGTGTTGGAAGGTCATGGGCTGAAGGAGTTCATAGATAATGATATCCCGAAGCCTCCAACATTTGATTCTCAATATCTAGAAAAATGGAAGAAGTGCGTAGCAAAGGCGAGGGGGATCATATTGGAGGGAGTTCAAGACCATATTGTCTCGAATCTCCACAAGAAAGAGATTCCATATTTAATGTGGTAGACATTGGCAGATTTGTTTTAGAATAGTAATGACCACAAGAAGTTGGCACTAAAGGAAAAGCTTCAGAATATCAAGATGCAAAAGGGCGACACCATACAATAGTACCTGAGTAGGTTTACACCTCGTCATGATGAACTTGGTTGAGTTGGTCTTACTATAGCATAGGATGATTTGGTGAGCCTAGCCCTTCTAGGCATTCTCAAGAGTTGAAACAACTACCAAGATTTAATGAACGAGAGGGAGAATCTACCAAATTGGGAATGCCTTTGGTCTAATTTGGTACAGGAGAAGATAAGGAGGAGAACCAAAGGCGAGAACTCATCCAAGGCTGAGAATGAGGAGAATTGTTTTGTTGTCACTCACTTCTTTATAAAGGTATTAGTTTCCAAGAGTGAAGAAAAGTAGTGAAGGTTGAAGCCATTTCCCAAGCCATAGGAGCTAGTAGAGCTTAATCGGACCCTCTCCATTGTGTAGTTCTCAGAAGGAGATTTTCAATAGTATATGGAAGTCTAAAAATGGACCTTTGGATCATAAGATATGGCATATTGAAGTTTCCCATGGAAAGCCAGAAGACAAGGAGGAAAGGACCAAATGGAAAGGAAAATCACACATCGCAGGACCATGAACCAATCGGAATTGAAAATTCACTATTGGCAAGTCCAGGCAGAGTTGTTTATCACATATCGAAGGTCAGGGGTAGTTTCGCATCCCGCAATCCCACATCCCACAGGTCCCACATATCGTATCCTACAATATCGCTATATCACAGTCCCACGATCCTGCATCCCGCAACATCGCAGTCCCACACACTCCAAAACCTTGTGTTATAGCCGATTTGTGATATAATGTTAAATCGTTAGGGATCGCTGAAAAGGCTTAAAAAAGGAAAGAAGCCCCTGTACAGGAGCCTGACGGCCTAACACCCCATGACTCAGCACTTTGTCACAACCCATAGTCATATGAAGGAAATAGCAGAATGGGGCTACACCAAAAGGGGCCTAAGAAGAAATTAGAATGTGTCTGTTTCGTAGTATTTGAGTGATAAAGTCCCACACCTAAAGGACTTCTTGTTACATCATAAATGCATCCCCAGGCAGACCAAGAGTATGACACAAAGATTTTGAAGACAGATGGGTTGGAAGCTCCAGCTTTGAATAAGAGTATGGTGTGGTGGTGTACGAGTATGGGGGGCTCGAGAGGGCTTAATGATTGAGCATGGGCCTCCACTCAACTTTAGAGAAAGAACTAATCACGTAGTTAAGTTATAATGGATGAAAATTGGCTGAGCAGGGGAGGGACGCACATGACAAATACATGGATTGATTAGAGGTCATTCATAGGAACATTAGAAGGGACACTTCCTCCATCATCCTCCAATTTTCTTTTTAGTTCTGTAATTTCCATTTATTTCCAAGAAGGGATCAAATCCTAATTGTAATTGTTTTAGGAAACAATGCATTACATAAGCCGAGACAGCTCCTTGTGACATATGTACATCAGAAAAATTGCAATACATGGTAGAGCCATGAGAGTTATTGATTAGAAACCATCTACCTATGAATGAGGACATGATGCAGTGATACAGTGAGGACGGTGTAAAATTTAAGGGGTGAGTATGTAACACCCCTCCCTTGTGTACTACATTATTGTAAACCTAAGCTAAGTCAAATATAGGTGTGATATCCTCCTTTGTGTGTTAAATGTTGTAAACCTAAGCTGAGGAAAGCTAGGGTTGATACCCTCCCTTGTGGGTTAACCTATTCAAACCTAAGCTGAGTAAAGCTAGGTGATATGTAATATGAAAAGAAAATTTGTTTTTAAATAAATGAATAAAATATATCAATTGGAGGGTGGAGCACCAAGAGAGAGGAGATGCATGCCGAATCCCATGAGGAAAGGGATAGAGATAAATCTTTCATGATAAGCTTCTAGATGTGATTCTAGATAAGATTGGATGGATTGGATATCCATTTGATGGATGGGAGATAAAGATCCATCGACCATAAAAGATTTGTAGGAGATAAAGGAAAGATTTTATGTGGGAAAGCATCATGGGAGATAAAGACGAGCTTTTCTGGATAAGACCTAGGAAAATGGAAATATCCATAAAGCCGGACACTGCTAATGGTAACTAAATCATGAAAGAGGGTATTAAATACCTAGTGCATTGATCAAATGATGACAGTTGATCCTTGGCAATATCTTCGGCTCGAGGGGAATCAGAGGTCATTCATTGCTGAGTGGTAGTGCTCCTCCCTCCAAGTAATATTTAGCTGGTGTCATTTGCATGGAATGGTTGTATGTTGACTCTTACACTCTCTGTTACTGTTCTAATTTTCTTGTGAGGAGTTCCCTTAGTTCTGAGAATATTTGAATGAATTACCCATGCTTTGATATTAATATATTTAATGACATGTCCCTCTATTTTGGTGAGATTTACTTGCATGATATGTGTTTCATGTTTAATCCTTACTTGATAAGATGTTAAATCATACGAGTCATTTATATGGATTGCTTAATTTTCTTGCTTATGGAAATGATGGATGGAATAATGCATGTGACCCACATGTGATTACATATCGATGTCAAGGTTATTATGATCACATTTACATTTGACAAGGAGGCATAGTATTCTTGGTATTACACAAAGGTTCACGCACGTGGAACAATTATGTAGGAATGTCTCTCATAGATTTTTCGATGATTCAACACTATCTATGTCATGCGTAAGGAAGCTTGATACTCTAGCATGCTGCATAAAGAACTGAGGAAGCCATGTCGGATACAGGTATTAGGATTTTTAATCATATTTCCTTCAACATTTATTCCAATTATGATGATATAGGGATATCAAATAGTTCTAATAACTCTATGCTATAAGTTAACCCTTGTCATAGTCGTGTCTTAATGACCAGGGGATGATCTAAAGAGTCTTGTAATCACTGTATGTGTAATGATTGATTTAATACACTTGTGATGGCCACTAAAAACTCAGTTGTAAATGAAGAAATATTTAATCGAATGGAGTCTAAGGGAGAAATTTCTGGGTAGGCTAAGGAGGTTCGTTGCAGGCGTAAAGGAGAAGAACCTTAGTAACAGGCTAGAGAAGTAACCTTGTTTCATGCACATAACAAAGATCATGCATATGATGAGTTTCCAGCATATATAAATAAGGTGAATAGTTATTCAAGTTAGCTAAACAAATAATATGGCAACGTTCATAGAAAAAATTGAACACTTAGAAGGAAATGTAATTAATTAATTGAGAGCATGATAAAAAAAAGAATATTCATTCAAGATAACAAACCAGAGAGAAAGATGCACTCTTATTGCTAGTTTTCAAATATAGCCGAAACATATATTTATTCAAGATCACAAACCAGTGAGCAAGATGCACTCTCATTGCGAGTATTCAACAAATAGGAACATAGGACAATTATATAAATACAAACATAGATCAAGATGCTACTGTAACATTCGACAACTGTAGTTCTCCCTTAGTAGATATTGTCATAGTGACTTCCATATCAAATGGGGCATGCAAAAATACTACCCATAGTAAGAAAAAGAGAAAACCCTTGAATAAGGGTTCAAACTCTGATAGAAAATCTAAGTCAAGTATATATATATATATGAGAATCTATAAAGCACCTAGCTCGTTAGCCCCTTTAAAATTTCAAAAACCTTTCCAAAAGTAACGAATTTGCATATCATTAGAAAACTCTGAGTTTTCCTAGTCCCTCAGTTGTGATAGGAAAATACTGGAAGGGAGGAATTGTGAAAGGGAAACTAACCTAGAAGTAACGAGCACCGATCAATCCATGTTGAGCCAAGGAAACGATAGAACACGGTTAAGCGAATGGTGCTAATGTACTTGCAACAATTAATACCATAGAGAACAACAAAAATATTTAATAGGCACATCTTCACTCAAAATAAATAGTGAATAGAAACCCAATGTATGACAGGATGAGGAAATGAAAAATTAACTATGTATTGGTCACAAAAAGAGGCTTCATTCCTATAGATGAATCCTTCACATCAAAACCACCAAAAAAAATGTTTTGGGAAAATGAACTCACAAATTGCGTAAATAAGCTAGCCACAATTATAAGGGTGGGAATTTTTACATGTAATACCAGTTGTAAGATCGAGGGTGAGTACCTGCTGGTCTTTGGAACTCCACGTTGGACATGTAGCAATTCTCGCCTCTATTCCTATGCAAAAAGGAAATGAGAACCATGTTGAAGACAAAATGGTGTACATATGAGCATGGAACTACAAAGAGCAAGGAAGAAAATTACTTGGGTAAATGACACCTGCACAAAGGACCTCCGTTGTTTCCAACCATAATTTTGACACTAGTATTAAAGGAAAATGTAGAATAGGAGTGACAAGTTGAAACACCTTAATGCTATAAAAACCATAAACCATGGTAAAAACCTCGACTTAGACATGGATACTCTACAATGGAAAACGATGACAGTAGAAGCATGTGCTGGTGGTAGCACGACCACAACTCATTATTGTGGAGCCCTAATCTCTCGTGGTAGAACAACAAACCAAATGAATGGAGTGCGGAAAGGCAAAGGACTAAGTTATTAAAGGATGGTTCTACTCCCTTCACGTGTATAAAGAGATTTGGGTAGTTAGTTTTCCATAATCTCAACCATCGTGAGGGTGTGGAACAGCTGTGGCATAGAGCAAGAGTTAAACCATAGCAGGAGTTAAACATGGTACAAATATAGTTATTAACTATAAAATAATTGTTACACATATAGGCTTTTACTGTGAAGCAAGTGTGTGGCATACAGTTTTATTAACTTGAATGCAGTTTTTTGCATATAATGGGATGAAACACATATTTACATCCGACTCATTATAAAAAAACTTAATTACATAGGGCTAGACCAACATTAAGCGGAACATTCCTCACCAAAGTTTAGACGAGTGTTAGGCAGAGGAATGATTTATTTCAATTGCAAGTCAAACAAAATGTGGACAACCACAACCATGTGTAGATACAAATATATTCATACAATTTACAAAAAAAATAAGGGTTGTACCTTAGTTGCATTATATTTTAGGGAATACACCATATATAGTAATTACCATTTTGGCATGGATTATAATGGAGTCTTATTGTAAGCTAGGTCACTGACAATGTATAGTATTTTTTAATTCTCTTACAAATATCATCAATTATTTTACTTTTCACTCTTCCAAGCTCAAAAGTCTTACAATAGATATTATCCCCATAAGAGAAATTTCACCATCAATAGATTGATGCGAATAAAACCAACTTCTATGTGGACACGTATGATGAAAATAACCAAAATAGAGCAACTAATTTTCATAGTATTGAGGAACATTACAAATAATAAACAAAAGTTTATCAATCATACACAAACTTGATTCAACTAGATTTGTCTCATTTTTATAGTCTTCCTTGGATTCTTGTCACTTCTGATAGTCCTTCTTAAGAGTCCCCCATATGTTACAATACCAATATTTAAGTTTTCTCTTCTTTCCTTTTGACTTTGATCTAAATGTACCTCTTGAACTCTCTCCTTTTTCTTTGGACTAACCTCTAGTCATCATTGTTTTTGTTCTAGATGTTTGAATACTGTATTTTTCCCTCACCTCCTTATGGAACAATGTACAACTTGTACTAAATCTAATGATAGTGAAAAAATGATCCCACAGCTTTGGCAATGAAAAAAGCAATGTAACTTCCTTACCTTTTTCATCGAGTTTAACATCCATAATTTTTCAACTATCATATGAGAGTATTAAATGCATTCTCATGATCCAAAATTTTCATACCTTCTTTTATTTTTAGACTTTACAACATCTTCTGAAGTAGATCCCATTTGTCAAAGGAATTTATCATATAAAGGATTTTTGTCTTGCCTAATAATTCTATTATACTTACTTTCATGATATTTCTAAACAAGAAATCATCTACAAGACATAATGGAATCGAGCTAATAGTTCTTACATCCATCTCTTTCCACTCTTCATTGGTCATATTTGTAAGTTTATTTTTCCTCTGTCTAATGCCTTACGTAATAGTACACGCTGTACTAACAAATCTTGCATTTTAGGTTTTAATATTCAAAGTATCATTTACCATTAAAATTATCCCCTAAAATTGAGCATTTTCCATCTTTTTCTTTATTCTTTGCACATTGACTCTAAATTCAAATAATTTCTTTCGTTTCTTTTTCTTTTCTTTTTTTAATGTTAATTTGGAAATTTTGGGATTAAAAAATATATATACTTCCACCAATTAAACAATATATCCTATGAACAACACTTGACTTTTTAAAAATTTAGATGTACGCTAAATAAAAATATATACATTTCCATAATTTTTTAATAGAAACTCCATGAAATCTTCTTTTAAATATACTTTACCACAAAGTCTTTCTTCAACCTTAGCGAGATATACTACGAATTTGAGTGACTCGAATGAGTTACTCCTCCATGAATGGTCAGGTTAATCCACCTCCATGGGCCTCTTTTTAGTAGTTGGGGTTTTGTCTCTACTTTTGTACTCAATTATGTGATTTTCTTCTCCATGAAATCCCCACTTCATCATCGCTCCAACACGTGTGATGAAACCATTGTTCACTACTCTTCTATTGCCATAGGTTTGTGGGATCCTTATCATAATAACACTGTTTATAACTTGCCCCACTTCAACATGAATCCAACAAATGTGATGTGAGCATTGGTCACTACTCATCTATTGCCACAAGTTTGTGGGCTCCTTGTCATGATAACCCACATTCCTGAATTTCACCAACCCTTGTGGCTTTTGAGGATCTGAATCTCTCTTTCACAATGGGTAGGATATAATGAACCTGACATGTCTCATAACTTCTTCTTCACATTATTAACTAATTTTTTTTTTTCAATTCTCTATTTATATCCTTAGCAAGGCTAGGCTATGACTCCTTTAATTGTATTTTTTCATAATTGTTCCCCTTCACCTTGGCTCCTCAAAATAATGAAGAAGGTTGGTTTCCATGATTCTTATGCCACTTGTTGATATTTGCAAGGCTCCAAAATAATTTAAACAAATAAAAAACAATAAAAAGATTGAGAATAACAAACAACACAAATTTAATGTGATAAAAACATCCATGAATAAAGTAAAGCATTTTATTATCTAAAATAAAAAATTAGAATACAAACTTACAAGCCACTTCACCCTAACTACTTCACCCATCTCATGAACTACTTCAAAAAAAATAACTATTTTCATAATGTTATATTCATTACACTAACTATCACCTATTTAGTAAATCAATACCATTAACCTTAACGATCAAAAAAATTATTTAAATAATTATGATATTTACATTTTCTTTTATTTAATAATTTTTTATTTTTTTACCTATAAAATAATTTATTTTTTTTGTTAACCTATAATATGACAAAATGTGTGGTATTGCTACATTGAATATTAAACCTACAAAATAATATCACATGAAAATATGGTGTATTGATAAAAAAAACATAAGTTATCGAAAATAATCATTAGTGCTATCTTTCACCTATCACTCAAGCTGCAAGGACAAAATCCAATGATAGACAATATTATAATTGTCTTTTCCTTATTATTATTAAAGGAATATAATTTTATAACTATTCACCTGATGCCAGAAAACACTTGCTTTTTCATTTATTTTTCTCTCATAATAATATAGTTCCAAAGTCGTCACTTTGCACATTGATGCTCCGTGCTTTCACATGCACACGCAGAATTGAGTACTCTTCAACTAAACACGTGTAAGATGCTCAACTACTGCGGCAAATATTTAATTTCTACTTTAAGGGCAACTTCTCGTCTTTGGCCCACACACTCCCAATCTTGTTAAGTTCCATTGTATACGAGGAAAATATAAGGAGGACCCTTTTTTCTTTAAACCTTCATGCAATGTATATCTTAATCAGCAATTAAAAAAATAAAAAAGATTTCTGGGACGATGGGCCAATATGTGGTACCAGCATGGGTTATGTAACACTTGGCAACTGAATGTAAATGAAGCTCTTGATGTGGCACGATAAAGGAAGAAGCAATGATCACTACAGGTGGTAATATAGCTCTGACGAAAGGTATCGTCTACGCAAGTGGGGCATGCTTTCCCCACGTCCAAACCCCTGGTTTACGCTTATAACTTCATGCCTTTCTAACTGAATTCATGAATTCCTGATCCTCCCATGTCATCGATGCTGTATGTTGCCTCCCTTGGTTAGTGTTGCATGTCATCGATGCTGTATGTTGCCTCCCTCGGTTAGTGTAGCGGTGCAGCGTTCTCCTGTTTTTGTTGCATCAGAAGCTCTAACAGACATAGATTGAGGTTGGGGATTCGCTGGCTTGCGCCTCCTGGGCTTCATCTCTACATTCTTCTTCTGCACATTGAAGTCTGAGCTCATGCTGGATTTTATGAATTCCGACACTTTTCACGGAAGTTTGTTTACATTCCAGCCTTATACACTGAGACTTGCTGTCTACATACATCATATAAGCATTGGAGAGGCCAATTAGGTCAAGATATTAGAGTTTGAAACCCTAAGGTTTTTGTATTGGGTTTTCTTGAGCATTCGAAGTGGCGGATTTTCTTAAAGTTTTTTCAGTGATGGGATTCCCTACATGCTACTGTGGTCTCGCTATCCCGATACTGTTGTTTCACTTAGAATCGCAGTATCTTATGTAAATATTGTGATCAGTTGGGCTTTTCATTTTGTTAGGGCAGCCGACTCCGGAGAAGCCTACATCTCTTCCTGGCAACACTTCCCTGACATAAACTCCTCTTCTGTTCCTTCGGTGTCTGCTGACATGATTAGAGACAACCTGCCCCTCGTTACGTTCGGGATGTTTGCAGAAAGATTCTGTCAGTCGATGGGGGATGCTCCCGTGTGTACCGTCTGTTTGAGTTCATTTGAGGAAGACGACGAGGTGAGAGAATTGCGTAATTGCCATCATATATTTCACAGGAATTGTCTCGATAAGTGGGTTGATCACCGTCAGACGACCTGCCCAGTCTGCAGATCTTCTCTTATGCCCAAGGCAATACCAGTAACAGCGCTGAATGATTCGTGGGTTCTCGATTGGATCATTTATATCTTTGCTGAAGATTTATCTATTTCCTCGTAGCAGAGATATTACAATAAAATTATTGACAGAATTTCGAAGGTAAATACGATTTGGGTCGTTGTATTTGTAGAGGGGGATAAAATCTAATCAGTGATGGATTATTATGGTCGCCGGGGCGGTCTTGTTCCTTTACCCAATTAGAGTGGCGAAAACATCTTCCCCGTCTCATGGAACAGGATATTTTAGGTTGCATCGCTCTCTAACTTTAAATTTAAATTACTGTAATTTTACGAAACACATAAATATCCACAATTATATATATATATATATATGATTTTAAGATTGGATTTTGTATTTTAAGGTCCATGTGATGTATAGATTTTGTAAATAACGTTGGTGATGCATCATTCTATATAAGAAAATTAACGAATGCAGTTTGTTTTTTAGATTGAAGAAAAACATAAATATATATATATATATATATATATATATATATATATATATATATATATATATATATATATATATATATATATATGATTTTAAGATTGGATTTTGTATTTTAAGGAGATTGAAGAAAAACATAAATATATATATATATGATTTTAAGATTGGATTTTGTATTTTAAGGTCCATGTGATGTATAGATTTTGTAAATAACGTTGGTGATGCATCATTCTATATAAGAAAATTAACGAATGCAGTTTGTTTTTTAGATTGAAGAAAAACATAAAGATAAATTGTGTATTTTGTGTTTTGGAATTTTGGTGTTTGAAGTAGATTTACAATAATCTGAATGGGATAATTGTATGATAATTGTAATATATATTTGGATAGTTTATTTAAAATATGTAATGTATGGTAAAATTGTATGATAATTGTAATGTATATTGGGATAGTTTATTTAAAATATGTAATGTATATTTGCATAGCTTATTCAAAGTTAATATTTATTATTTATTGATTTTTAATTTGGTAAATTAGAAAATTTATTAGTTGAATTTAATCTTATTTTTAATAATTCAAAATAACAAAGCTAAAAACACAATCTCATTTCAATACATTATAAAATATAATGATATTATAAATTTTAATAAAAATTAATATGATAAGATTAAATAAATTGACACTACATTATAAAATATAATGATATTATAAATTTTAATAAAAATTAATAGGATAAGCTTAAATAAATTGACAAGCTGAAGTTCAAGAGCTTTTCCCTATTAAATTAGTTTTATTTTTATTTTTCTCGGAGATAAAGTTAACCTCAAGGGACACACGGATTGAGTAGTTACATATCTCTTTATAAACAAAGAGACTTAGTAGTTACATATGTGGTTATAAATAAATATATGAAAAATATGTATATATTTTTATAAATAAAGAGATTATATTAAATTAGTTTAAACTTATGTATATTAATTTCAAGTATAGATAGGGATTATATTTTTGGAGTGTTAGAATTTTTTAAGTGTAAAATTTGAAGAAAAATTTTGTAATGAGAAATTTGATTTTTCATTTTATATATATTTTTAGAGATTTGATGGTTCTCTCCCCTTTATAGATCTAGATTAAGATGGATCTATACTAGCTCATTTTATATATGTGTTCATCTATCATGTGTCAACTCTGTGGTGATCATAGAAATAATTACAACTCCTTTATTTGAGCAACACACTAATAAAATGTTAAATGTCCATAACATAGAATTTTCATTATAAAGAAATTACAATTGTTTTAAACATAATTTTTTTTGTCAACTCCATGGTGATCATAGAAAGAATTACAACTTTGTTTTGAGCATGTGACATTAATAAAATGTTAATCTGATAAAATGTTAAATGTCCATATCATAGTGTTTTCATTATCAAAGAAATTACAAATGTTTTAACCATAATATTTTGTTTTCAACTAGTTAACATTGATATATTTTATTCAATATGAACATTAAAATATTTTATTTATGTTCTCGTTGTCCATATTGAAATGTTTTTATTTTGTTGTTAATATATTTTTAAAAATATGGATCTTCTATTTATTTATCTATATTGCTAATAATAAAATAGTTTACTTCATATTTATATTAAAATAGTTAATCTAAAATTTATTTATGATTTACATTTTTTTTAATTTGTTTCTTATCTGATAGTAATTGAACCAATTACATATCTCTCTTATTAAAAATTATTTGAAATTTCTATAATTGATTATTTTTATCTATATTAAGTTATTTAAAAAACTATTTAAAAATTATTTTACTAAAATATAAATGCATATAAAGTTTGATATTCAAATATTTTGAATAAAATTAACATATAATATTTTTAAAAATAAAACAATCAGCATTTTCATGTTATTTGAAAATAAAAATATAATATTTTATTATGCTACTTACACATTGACATATTTTACCTATGATTGAGAGTGAATATGATCTCTCTCTCTCTCTCTCTCTCTCTCTCTCTCTCTCTATATATATATATATATATATATATATACCGGACTCAATACTAACACTAAAATGAAGATGATGGACTCATTACTTACTTGACAAATAGAAAGATGAACTCCGGGCTAATTCTCTCACCGAGAGACATGAACCACGACCACTCCTCAAGTCTTTATTTTCGCCTTATACTCTCTAAGGTCTTTTGAGAATTATAGAACTGTCCTCAGACACGCGGCCGAGCAAGCTACTATATTAAATCAAGCAAAATGTACATACCATGTTTTCAATAAGAGGGCTCGTTCTGAACGATTCTCCTTCTTTGTTAAAAACACTTATTTATAGGCCAGAGAAGTCTCTTTGGATGTAAAATCTGGATTTCAAACCTAAAATAAGCACCTAGAATGGTTGGGGGTCTTGTCGGGAATCGTACATGCACAGTGTCCACTAAATATTTCTTTTACAAAAGTAAATATTCTTATGTACAATTTTATTCACTATCACTGTAGTCACAGACGCACGGATTGCAAGTCTTATCGGCATCTTCCAACTATTGTCTTTCTAGAGCCTCTAGAATATATTCGATATCCATTTCCTCTACAATGTGGTCTAGCTAAGCATCTTAGTACCATGGTGGTGCTCGATAAACCTCTTTAGTTTTGGATGATTGTCCGGTTTCGATCTTTTTCTATTTACCCATATTGGTGTGTCTTTCTTTTTTGCATAGGGCATCTGCATGTGCTAGGTTGTCTACTTTGAAACTTTGAATCCAACTTTTATCAGCATTTAGACGTTTGACATGATTGGTAGGTAATTTTATTCCAGCAAGATCAGAGAAATCAATTTCTTTATCAATTGAGTGTTTTATCCATTGCATACATTGCATATTTATGTCTTTTCCTCTAAGACATTGATTATCAAACATGACATGGCTGTAGCTTCCTGAGGTTAATGTTAAGCAGATCAAACATAACGTATCATCATCCAAATTTCTTGAAAAAATTATTAAAGTGATTAAGGATTTGACATTGATAATTAATCTCATTGTTTTATCTTATCTAATTATTCATTTTGCATCTTGGATAATTGTTTTTTTGTGAGATAATGCTTTTTCTGGAAAGCTTCGAAACCATTCTGAAACATCTTGGATAAATTTTTTATTGTAAACAAGTCTGAAGGCTCTTGCGAATATTCCTATGTTTTCCTGTAATTGATCAAATGGGTTGAATGATAGATCATCTGTTAAACCAATGGTTTCCCACGATGTAGATGTCATCCTTAAATATTTCAAAGATCTTTCAATGTTTTGAGATATTTGTATCTCTCTTTTTTGTACATCTTCCATCCTTTTTTATCCAGTTAGCATGAGGTTCCAGAATATTAAACATGGGAAAGTTGTCATTTGTTGCATAGTCTTGTACCCAACTTTAATGGAAAGCCAGATTTAATTCTTCCCAAATATTTGGGATTATTAATGATCTAAGCCATTTTGCTAATTCTTCTTGGATAGAAATATTTTCTTGATCTACAAATTTGGCTGAATTATATATCCTCATACCAAAATCTACACATTCGACTAACTTATAATAGTTGATGATTTTTAGAACATGTATCATTTGTGGTGTCCATGTGATAGACCAAAAACTTGTGAGTGATCTGAAAAAGATTTTTACCTTCATCCCTACATAGGGGTAAATTTTGCAGAGTTCGTCGATGATTCCTAGTTGAGTACTGATGTTCTTTGTTTTATAACCTCTGATTTTCTTAATCCATTCATTTCTTCTCATTCTCATTCCTACCAGCCTTTTTATTTCATCTGTAAGCTATGGTATTTGTTGTTCTAAAAGTTGAAGCCTTTGTGCTAATTTTGTTTGGTTATCTTCTATTTCCGACATTTCAAAAAGAGAATTTGATTGAGTTCAAAATCCGAATGTCAACATGTTGTTCATTTCTCTTGTTAACACATCTGCTAACCAATTTGAGTTTCCTGGTATCCATTGAACTTCAAATTCATACTGTTGGAACCAAATTTTCCAGGATAGTAATTTGCCTCTAGCAATTTGCCGTCCATTTTTTGCATTTAAGAAAAATTAAAATTCTTCCAATCTGTTCTGATTATAAAGTTGACGAGTGCAAGGTATAATTCAAATTTCTGGATTCCATTGAATATAGCCAAGGTTTCTTTTTCTACTGTGAAATAATTCTTCTGATTAGGAGAAGAATCACCTGATGTATATGCATAGATTTGTTCTTGTTGATTTTCTCCTTTTTCAAGCAATATTGCTCCCCAGTATGCATCTGATACATTTGTTTGAAGAATTAATTGTCATGTCCCTCGAGGTTTAAGTTTTGGTAGGATCTGTGCTTCCTTTTCAATCTGTTGTACTGATTTGGTCGCTAAACTTCTCCATCCTCCATTCAAGTGTTTTCTAATAGCTTCTATTTTTTTCAGATAATTTAGGAATATATTTATGTACAAGATTCAAAATTCCCAAAAATCTTTGGATTTGATTTTTGTCTTGTAATTCATTTGGGAAACTAGTTATCTCCTGTACAATGTCAGGCTGCATCTAAATTTTTCCATTAATGACGATTATTCCTAGATACTCAATAGTTTCTTTGAACAATTATATTTTTCGATCTTGTAACACAATCCCATGTGCTTCTACTTCTTTTATGAATATATACAAATGGTAAATGTGTTCTTCAATATTTTCACTATCAATTAATATGTCATAAATATATACAATTATGAAGTTATACCTACTAAAGACGTTGTTCATTCATCGTTGAAAGAAAGAAGGCGCATTTTTTAGACCAAATGGAACTGCATTCCATTGAAAAAAACTAGTTGGGTAAGTGAAAGTTGTTTTGTGTCGATCCTCTGGTTTAATCTATATTTGATAATATCTGCTCTTCATATCAAATTTTGAGAAGATTTTTGACTTTTGTATCTTCTGCATTATAACCTCTTGCCTTGGTAGTGGATATTTGAAGTCCTTTTTGATTTCATTAAGTGGTTTATAATTAATCACCATTCTGTCTTTTCCCCTTACCACTTCTACATGATTTCTTACAATGAAAGTTGAGCACGAAAATTGAGATGTAGATTCTTCAATTAAATTTAGTTTAAGAAGTTCCTTTACTTGAGCTTTCATTTCTTGTTGATCTTGAGGTGTGCATGGGATAACACCTCCTTGCACTCCGTTATCATGGAGTGTTTCAGTGTCCTGCATTGGACTTGTTTTATCCCAAAATTCTTGGGGATCACTGGAACATAATTTGAGTAATTTTCTTTGAATTTCCTTTTGTTTGTCTAATCAATTTTCTTCTCTGATAGCTTTATTAAGATGATTTTGTTTTTCTTTTGCCTCATGTGTTTGCAATACCTCTTGCCAATCATTGTTGTCTTTTTTCTGGTTTTCTCATCTTTTTTTTTTTTGTTTGTTTTTTTATTTTTTTACATTTGATTCCTGCTAAAGAAATTCAATTTACATAGACTACCTTTTTTTATGTTGCAGATGATTTTATCTTTGGCTACTGTCATTGGGAGGACTGATGTTATAAAGGGCATGCAAAGTATTAGACTACTGGACTGATCATAATATTGCATCGTTGATGTTTTCATAATGCTGCCCCCTATCCTCATAGGTATATTATCTACATAATGGGTGAGAGTTACATTACCTCCAATGATTTCTAAATTGATTATGTTCCTTAAGGGTTTCCGTGAAGATTTGCAGAAACTTGGCTTGCCTAAATTTTTTGATCCTCCTGAATCAATGAAGGCATCCACTTCAACCCAATCTTTTCTTGAATGAATTTCAACTGTTATGTATGATAAATCATTTTCCTTGACTATTTTCTTCATTAGGTTCATTTCAACTTCTAAGTCATAGTGTTTGTAGAGTAACCAATGTTCTTGGGAACTGGACAAAAACTTTGAGTCTTTGAATATATGTCGCTTATTTTTATTTTTCCTTTGATTGTTGCTAGTTCTATAGCTTTCTCCACTTCCTTTAATTCTTCTAATATTTCGTATGTTTCACTGAATTTTGTTTGGCTTTTCTCGCTCATGGTTTCTGATTCTGACTCTATCTCACAATCTGATCCAATACAAATATTCATTTTCTGACTTGTATCTAGACATTCTTCTTCTACTGTATCTTGCATTTTAGATATAATATATACATCAAAGCATTCATCCTCACTATTTACAACAGACCAATTATCTACAGATTCCTCTATTTCCATATATTTTTTTAATTTTGATGAAGTATTTTTAGGACATTTAGTAGAAAAGTGTCCTTTTTTCTTACAGATAAAACAACATCCATCTTTGACTGGATCGTTTCTTCTTTTTACGTATCTGTATTTTGGAAATGGTTTTCTTGGATTTGCTACCTGTTTTATCCTGCATTTCCCAAAGTGTCTTTTCTTATTATTTGTTATTTTCATCAGAATCCATGGGAGTATTTCTTTACAACATTCTTGTGATGGTTTGGTAGCAAATTCTTGAGGATTTCTCTGCTAGCAAAGATACTTCAGGTTTTGTTTACAATGACTTATGAGATCTACCCAATATATAGCTTGCAACTTTCTATCCCTTTCTTCTAGATATTTCATTACTAAGTCACCTATGTTGTCTTGGAGTTTTGATAGAAATGTGACTTTAGTCATTAAATCATTTCTTAGCTCTGTTGTTATTACCAGCCCAAAATATTCTTTGGAGAACTCTTCTAATCTTTTGGCATCTTCTAATTCCATATGGGCTAGATTCGGCATTGCCTATTTCCTAGAGTCCTCTGGTTCTATACAAATCTGACTCCTGAGTAATTGCTCAAAAACTTCCAATCCTGCCTTTATGACCTCTTCCCTTTCTTCTTGTGGTGGTGTTCTCAAATGTGTAGACTATTCCAGTCATTCTTTTTTCTGCCAAATTAAACATTACAACATTATCTAATTTGGATGTTATTTGCATTTGCCATAAAGCACCAATTCATACCCGAATCAAATCTTTTGGGTTATTTGTATCATCTAAATCTAAAATATAGCCATTACTATTTGACACCATTAGATCTTCTTCTACTTTTGGATACTTTGGCACAAAATGGAAAACATGTGCTTTGTTTAGACTGGGCCTGATAAAGCTTGGAAATTTCTTCCCTGCATCTTCTAGTTTCAAATCACCTTTTTTATATTCAAAGAATGTTTGTTGCTTTGTACTTAACCCTTCTCCATGAGAAAAAGATAAAACTTCTGTTCGATTGGGTTCAGCAACAGATTGAGAACTTGTAGCTTCAGAATCTTCTTTATGGGATTGCCATGTACCTATATTTTCAAATCTGTTAGATTCTGTCTTTTTCTTCTTCTTTTTTAAGTTCTCGTTTCTTCCTTCGCTCATATTTTTCTTGTTTATCTAAAGTTTGATTATCGTGGATTAAATTTATATTCTGCAGAATTTGTTCTGCTTGACACATCAAATCATCTATGGCTACTTCTGCATGATTACACCAATTGGAAAGATGATTTGAAAGTTGATAAGATTCTTCTAAATATTTCGGGGATGTCGTTGCATGTTCTATCAGTGGAGCACAGTCTACCCTTGTAGCTAGCTGATGTGATTTACTGTCACTTGTTGTGCAGTATTTGGTCTTAGGTGGCCATTTTCCACCTTTGTGAAACCTTCTATTCTGAAACTACCATTCCTTTACTGTGGCCATTGAAGATGAACTAGTATTCCTCAAGGCTTTCTGATTTATAGAGTCTTTTAATGACTTGTAGCCTTTTGGTAATGATTTTTCTTGAAATATGATCCCTTTAAACCTCAATGCTTTAGCCATTAAAGGCGTTTCTTCGGGAATAATTAGGCGGATGCTATTTTCAAATCTGTTTGAGCTACCAGTGCAGGGTCCATTAGACCTTTTTGTTTCTAACAGGTTTTGTGGGATATCTATGGATAACTTTGGTGGTCGAAATGTAGGTCTTTCTATCTGATCTAAATGTGAAGGAACAATTTGAATCTTTCCTTCAGAAGAAATTATCCTTTGCGGATGTTTTTATTTCTTTAGTTATTTATTTATAGCTTGATACTCAAAGTACTAATTTTCTAGTAATCCTATTTCATATGTCACCCCTTCGGCATCTGCGGTCGCTAAGCCTATAGTGACACAGTCTTTAAGTATGGTCTATTTCATTTTTGGGTGAGATATATTTGTTAGCTGGAAAGAAGCTTGCATTATTATTGATAAGTATTCAAAATCAGGTAACATTCTTAGATGTTGTACTCCCACCATTAACTTCCATGCATCTTTTAGATGTTTATCTGATAAGATCATGGTGTAGTTTGGATAAATAGTACCATACTGACATCCTGCAATCAGGTTTCCTGTTATGGACCCAATTCTAGCCTTCTCATAATCTAGATGTCTAGAGTCGAATAGCTCTGCTAAGACTGGAGCATTTATTACATTCCTGAATAATGGAACTAAACCCAGTCTTATTCCTCCAAAATGTGTATAGGCATATTTTTTGGCTTTTACATATTCTTTAAATTTTTCTAGCTCCTTATCTTGAGATAGTTTTAACCCAATAATTTGGGTTGCTTCTCCAGAGATGTCTATTTTTAACTCAAATTCTTTGAGAATGATTTTCTTTGTAAGTACAGACATAGTAGTATCTTTATAGAACTAGGAGCTTGTGAGCTCAGGGGGTTTCCACTTGGATGTGTCTATTAAAGGTTGTTATTCTATATCATATTCAACTTCTTTACTACTCACTTCATCTATACTGGACTCAGTACTTAAACCAAAATGAAGATACTGGACTCAGTAATTACTTGAAAAATAGAAAGACGAACTCCAGGATGTTGGACTCAGTACTTACTTGAAAAATAGAAAGACGAACTCCGGGATGCTGGAATTAGTACTTACACCAAAATGAAGATGCTGGACTCAGTACTTACTTGAAAAATAGAAATATGAACTTCGAGCTAATTATCTCACTAAGAGACGTGAATCATGACCACTCCTCAGATCTTGTTTTTTGCCTTATACTCTCCAAGGTCTTTTGAGAATTATAGAACTATCCTCATACACACGGCCCAACAGGCTTCTATATTAAATCAAGAAAAATGTACATACCATGTGAATAACAACATAAGAGGGCTCATTCTAAACAATGCTCCTTCTTTGTTAAAAACACTTATTTCTAGACCAGAGAAGTCTCTTCGGATCTGAAATCCAGATTTCAAACCTAAACTAAGAATCTAGAATGATTGAGGGTCTTGCTAGGAATTGTACCCACACAGTGTCTACTCAATATTTATTTTACAAAAGTAAATATTCTTATGTACAATTTTATTCATTATCAGTCTAGTCACAGACGCACGGATCCATTCCATAGTCGTTGCAAGTCTTATTAGAATCTTTGGCCTTTTGTATTTCTAGAGCCTCTAGAATATATTCGATATCGATTTCCTCTAGAATAGGGTTTGGCTGAGCATATTCGTACCATCACGGTGCTAGATCAACCTCTTTAGTTTTGGATGATTGTCTGATTTCGATCTTTTTTTATTTAGCCATCATGTCGTCTCTTTCTTTTTTGCATAGCGCATCTGCATGTGCTAAGATGTCTACTTTGAAACTTTGAATCTAACTTTTACCAACGTTTAGATGTTTGACATGATTGAAAGGTAGTTCTATTCCAGCAAGATCAGAGAAGTCGATTTCATTATCAATTCAGTGTTTTATCCATTACATACATTACATATTTATGTCTTCTCCTCTAAGCCATTGATTATCAAACATGACATGGCTACAACTTCCTGAGGTTAACATCAAGCAAATCAAACATAATGTGTCATCATTCCAATTTCCTGAACAAATTATTAAAGTGATTAAGGATTTGAAATTGATAATTAATCAGATTGTTCTATGCTTTCAAATTATTCATTTTGTTTCTTGGATAATTTCTTTTTTGCGATATAATTCTTTTCCTGGAAAGGTTCAAATCCATTCTGAAACATCTTGGATTAATTTGTTATTGTAAACCAGTGTGAAGGCTCTTGATGATGATACTACTTTTTCCCATAATTGATCAAATGTGTTGAATGATATATCATCCGTTAAAGCAATGGTTTCCCAAAGTGTATAACTCATCCACAAATATTTCAGAGATCTTTCAATGTTTTGAGATATTCGTATCTCTCAATTCTTTGTACACCTGAGGTTCCACAATATTAAACATGGGAGAGCTGTCATCTATTGCATCATCTTCCCCCAGCTTTGATGAAAAGCCTGATTTAATTCTTCGCAAATATTTTGGATTCTTAATGATCTAAGCCATTTTACTAATTCTTCTTGGACAAGAATATTTTCTTGATCTAAAAATTTTCCTGAATTATATATCCCCATTCCAAAATCTACATATTCCACTAACTAATAATAGTTGATGATTTTTAGAACCTGTATCATTTGTGGTTTCCATGTGATAGACCACTAACATGTGAGTGGTTTGAATAATATTCTTACCTTCATCCCTTCAAAGGGGTAAATTTTGCAGAGTTCGTCCCTGATTACTAGTTGAGTACCGATTTTCATTGTTTTGTAGCCTCTGATTTTGTTAATCCATTCATTTCTTCTCATTCTCATTCCTAACAGCCTTTTTATTTCATCTGTAAGTCATGGTATTTGTTGTTCTAAAATTTGAAGCCTTTGTGCTAATTTTATTTGGCTATCTTCTCTTCCCGGCATTTCATAAATAGAATTTGATTGAGTTCGAAATCCAAATCTGAACATCTTGTTCATTTCTCTTGTTAACACATCTGCTAACTAATTTGAGTTTCATGGTATCCATTGAACTTCAAATTCATACTGTTCGAACCAAATTTGCCAGGATAGTAATCTGCCTCTAGCCATTTGCCATCCAATTTTTGCATTTAAGAAAAATTGAAAATTCTTGCAATCTGTTATGGTTATAAATTTGATGGGTGCAAGGTATAATTCAAATTTCTAGATTCCAACACACTAATAAAATTTTAAATGTCCATAACATAGAATTTTCATTATAAAGAAATTACAATTGTTTTAAACATAATTTTTTTTGTCAACTCCATGGTGATCATAGAAAGAATTACAACTTTGTTTTGAGCATGACATGAATAAAATGTCAATCTGATAAAATGTTAAATGTCGATATCATAGTGTTTTCATTATAAAAGAAATTACAAATGGTTTAACCATAATTTTTTTTTCAACTAGTTAACATTGCTAGATTTTATTCCATAGGAATTGAAATATATTAAAAGAAATTACAAATGTTTTAACCATAATATTTTGTTTTCAACTAGTTAACATTGATATATTTTATTCAATATAAAAATTAAAATATTTTATTTATGTTTTCGTTGTCCATATGGAAATGTTTTTATTTTGTTGTTAATTTATTTTTAAAAATATGGATCTTCTATTTATTTATCTATATTGCTAATATTAAAATAGTTTACTTCATATTTATATTAAAATAGTTAATCTAAAATTTATTTATGATTTACATTTTTTTTAACTTGTTTCTTATCTAATAGTAATTGAACCAATTAGATATCTCTCTTATTAAAAATTATTTGAAATTTCTATAATTGATTATTTTTATCTATATATTAAGTTATTATAAAAAACTGTTTAAAAGTTATTTTATTAAAATATAAATGCATATAAAGTTTGATATTCAAATATTTTGCTTAAAACTAACATATAATATTTTTAAAAATAAAACAATGAGCATTTTCATGTTATTTGAAAATAAAAATATAATATTTTATTATGCTACTTACACATTGAAATATTTTACCTATGATTGAGAGTGAATTATATATATATATATATATATATATATATATATATATATATATATATATATATATATATATATATATACTGGACTCAATACTAACACTAAAAAGAAGATGATGGACTCATTACTTACTAGACAAATAGAAAGATGAACTCTGGGCTAATTCTCTCACAGAGAGACACGAACCACGACCACTCCTCAAGTCTTTATTTTCGCCTTATACTCTCTAAGGTCTTTTGAGAATTATAGAACTGTCCTCAGACAGGCGTCCGAGCACGCTACTATATTAAATCAAGCAAAATGTACATACAATGTGTTTAATAACAACATAAGAGGGCTCATTTTGAACGATTCTCCTTCTTTGTTAAAAACACTTATTTATAGGCCAGAGAAGTCTCTTCGGATCTAAAATCCAGATTTCAAACCTAAACTAAGCACCTAGAATGGTTGAGGGTCTTGTCGGGAATCCTACATGCACAGTGTCTACTAAATATTTCCTTTACAAAAGTAAATATTCTAATGTACAATTTTATTCACTGTGGCTGTAGTCACAGACGCACGAATCCATTCCACAGTCATTGCAAGTCTTATCGGTATCTTCCAACTATTGTCTTTCTAGAGCCTCTAGAATATATTCAATATCCATTTCCTTTAGAATGGGGTCTAGCTAAGCATCTTAGTACCATGGTGGTGCTGGATCAACCTCTTTAGTTTTGGATGATTGTCTGGTTTCGATCTTTTTTTATTTAGGTTTTCTACTTCGAAACTCTGAATCCAACTTTTATGAGCATTTAAACGTTTGACATGATTGGTAGGTAATTTTATTCCAGCAAGATCAGAGAAATCAATTTCTTTATCAATTGAGTGTTTTACCCATTGCATACATTGCATATTTATGTCTTTTCCTCTAAGCCATTGATTATCAAACATGACATGGCTGTAGCTTCCTGAGGTTAACATCAAGCAGATCAAACATAACGTATCATCATCCAAATTTCTTGAAAAAATTATTAAAGTGATTAAGGATTTGACATTGATAATTAATCTCATTGTTCTATCTTTTCCAATTATTCATTTTGCATCTTGGATAATTGTTTTTTTGTGAGATAATGCTTTTTCTGGAAAGGTTCGAAACCATTCTGAAACATCTTGGATAAATTTTTTATTGTAAACAAGTCTGAAGGCTGTTGCGGATATTCCTACTCTTTCCTGTAATTGATCAAATGAGTTGAATGATAGATCATCTGTTAAACTAATGGTTTCCCACGATGTAGATGTCATCCTTAAATATTTCAAAGATCTTTCAATGTTTTGAGATATTTGTATCTCTCTCTTTTTTGTACATCTTCCATCCTTTTTTATCCAGTCAGCATGAAGTTCTAGAATATTAAACATGGGAAAGTTGTCATCTGTTGCATAGTCTTGTCCCCAACTTTGATGGAAAACCAGATATAATTCTTCCCAAATACTTGGGATTATTAATGATCTAAGCCATTTTGCTAATTCTTCTTGGATAGGAATATTTTCTTGATCTAAAAATTTGGCTGAATTATATATCCTCATACCAAAATCTACACATTCGACTAACTTATAATAGTTGATGATTTTTAGAACCTGTATCATTTGTGGTGTCCATGTGATAGACCACAAACTTGTGAGTGATCTGAATAAGATTTTTACCTTCATCCCTACATAGGGGTAAATTTTGCAGAGTTCGTCCATGATTCCTAGTTGAGTACTGATGTTCTTTGTTTTATAACCTCTGATTTTGTTAATCCATTCATTTCTTCTCATTCGCATTCCTACCAGCCTTTTTATTTCATCTGTAAGCTATGGTATTTGTTGTTCTAAAAGTTGGAGCCTTTGTGCTAATTTTTTTTGGTTATCTTCTATTTTGGACATTTCAAAAAGGGAATTTGATTGAGCTCAAAATCCGAATGTCAACATGTTGTTCATTTCTCTTGTTAACACATCTGCTAACCAATTTGAGTTTCCTGGTATCCATTGAACTTCAAATTCATACTGTTGGAACCAAATTTGCCAGGATAATAATCCGCCTCTAGCAATTTGCCATCCAATTTTTGCATTTAAGAAAAAATGAAAATTCTTGCAATCTGTTCTGATTATAAATTTGACGAGTGTAAGGTATAATTCAAATTTTTGGATTCCATTGAATATAGCCAATGTTTCTTTTTCTGCTGTGAAATAATTCTTCTGATTAGGAGAAAAATCACCTGATGTATATGCGTAGATTTGTTCTTGTTGATTTTCTCCTTTTTCAAGCAATATTGCTCCCCAGTATGCATCTGATACATTTGTCTGAAGAATTAATTGTCATGTCCCTTGAGGTTTAAGTTTTGGTAGGATCTGTGCTTCCTTTTCAATTTGTTGTACTGATTTGGTCGATAAACTTCTCCATCCTCCATTCAAGTGTTTTCTAATAGCTTCTGTTCTTTTCAGATAATTTAGGAATATCAGATAATTTAGGAATATATTTATGTACATAATTCAAAATTCCCAAAAATCTTTGGATTTTATTTTTGTCTTGTAATTCATCTGGGAAACTAGTTATCTCCTGTATAATGTGAGGCTGCATTTGAATTTGTTCATTAATGACGATTATTCCTAGAAACTCAATAGTTTCTTTGAACAATTCTATTTTTTGATCTAATAACACAATCCCATGTGCTTCTACTTCTTTTATGAATATATACAGATGGTGAATGTGTTCTTCAATATTTTCACTATGAATTAATATGTCATAAATATATACAATTATGAAGTTATACCTACTAAAGACGTTGTTCATTCATCGTTGAAAGAAAGCAGGTGCATTTTTTAGACCAAATGGACCTACATTCCATTGAAAAAAACTGGTTGGGCAAGTGAAAGTTGTTTTGTGTTGATCCTCTGGTTTAATCTGTATTTGATAATATCTGCTCTTCATATCAAATTTTGAGAAGATTTTTTACTTCTGTATCTTCTGCATTATGACCTCTTTCCTTGGTAGTGGATATTTGAAGTCCTTTGTGATTTCATTAAGTGGTTTATAATTAATCACCATTCTGGCTTTTCCCCTTACCACTTCTACATGATTTCTAACGATGAAAGTTGAGCACGAACATTGAGATGTAGATTCTTGAGTTAAATTTAGTTTAAGAAGTTCCTTTACTTGAGCTTTCATTTCTTGTTGATCTTGAGGTGTGCATGGGATAACACCTCCTTGCACTCTGTTATCATGGAGTGTTTCAATGTCCTGCATTGGACTTATTTTATCCAAAAATTCTTGGGGATCATTGGAACAGAATTTGAGTAATTTTCTTTGAATTTCCTTTTGTTTGTCTAACCAATTTTCTTCTTTGATAGCATTATTAAGATGATGTTGTTTTTCTTTTGCCTCACGTGTTTGCAATACTTCTTGCCAATCATTGTTGTCTTTTTCTGGTTTTCTCATCATTTTTTGTTGGTTTTTTTATTTTTTTACATTTGATTCCTGCTAAAGAAATTCAATTTACATAGACAACCTTTTTTTTTATGTTGCAGATGATTTTATCTTTGGCTATTGTTATTGGGAGGACTGATGTTATAAAGGGCATGCCAAGTATTTAGACTACTGGACTGATCATAATATTGGATCGTAGATGTTTTCATAATGCTGCCCCCTATCTTCATAGGTATATTATCTACATAATGGGTGAGAGTTACATTACCTCCAAAGATTTCTAATTGATTATGTTCCTTAAGGGTTTCCATGAAGATTTGCAGAGACTTGGCTTGCCTAAATTTTTTGATCCTCCTGAATCGATGAAGGCATCTACTTCAACCCAATCTTTTCCTGAATGAATTTCAACTGTTATGTATGATAAATTATTTTCCCTGACTATTTTCTTCATTAGGTTCATTTCAGCTTCTAAGTCATAGTGTTTGTAGAGTAACCAATGTTCTTGGGAACCGGACAAAAACTTTGAGCGTTTGAATATATGTCGCTTATTTTTATTTTTCCTTTGATTGTTTCTAGTTCTGTAGCTTTCTCCTCTTCCTCTAATTCTTCTGATATTTTGTCTGTTTCACTGAATTTTGTTTGGCTTTTCTCGCTCATGGTTTCTGATTTTGACTCTATCTGACTTGTATCTTGACATTCTTCTTCTACTATATCTTCCATTTTAGATATAATATATACATTAGAGCATTCATCCTCACTATTTACAACAGACCAATTATCTACAGATTCCTCCATTTCCATATATTTTTTTAATTTTGATGAAGTATTTTTAGGAAATTTAGTAGAAAAGTGTCCTTTTTTCTTACAGATAAAACAACATCCATCTTTGACTGGATCATTTCTTCTTTTTATGTATCTGTATTTTGGAAATGGTTTTCTTGGATTTTCTACCTGTTTTATCCTGTATTTCCCAAAGTGTCTTTTCTTATGATTTGTTATTTTCATCAGAATCCATGGGAGTATTTCTTTACAACATTCTTGTGATGGTTTGGTAGCACATTCTTGAGGATTTTTCTACCAGCAAAGATATTTCAGGTTTTGTTTACAATGACTTATGAGATCTACCCAATATATAGCTTGCAACTTTCTATCCCTTTCTTCTAGATCTTTCATTACTAAGTCACCTATGTTGTCTGGGAGATTTTATAGAAATGTGACTTTAGTCATTAAATCATTGCTTAGCTCTGTTGTTATTACCATCCCAAAATATTCTTTGGAGAACTCTTCTAATCTTTTGGCATCTTCTAATTCCATACGGGCTAGATCCAGCATTGCATATTTCCTAGAGTCCTCTGGTTCTATACAAATCTGACTCCTGAGTAATTGCTCAGAAACTTCCAATCTTGCCTTTATGACCTCTTCCCTTTCTTCTTATGGTGGTGTTCTCACAATGTGTAGACTATTCCAGTCATTATTTTTTTTGCCAAATTAAAGATTACAACATTATTTAATTTGGATGTTATTTGCATTTGCCATAAAGCACCAATCCATACCCTAATCAAATCTTTTGGGTTATTTGTATCATCTAAATCTAAAATATAGCCATTACTATTTGACACCATTAGATCTTCTTCTACTTTTGGATACTTTGGGACAAAATGGAAAACATGTGCTTTATTTAGACTGAGCCTGATAAAGCTTGGAAATCTCTTGCTTGCATCTTCTAGTTTCAAATCACCTTTTCTAAATTCAAAGAATGTTTGTTGCTTTGTACTTAACCCTTCTCCATCAAAAAAAGATAAAACTTCTGCTCGATTGGGTTCAGCAACAGATTGAGAACTTGTAGCTTCAGAATCTTCTTTATGGGATTGCCATGTACCTATATTTTCAAATCTGTTAGATTCTGTCTTTTTCTGCTTCCTTTTTAAGTTCTCGTTTCTTCCCTCGCTCATATTTTGCTTGTTTATCTAAAGTTTGATTATCGTGGATTAAATTTATATTCTGCAGAATTTGTTCTGCTTGACACCTCAAATCATCTATGGCTACTTCTGTATGATTACACCAATTAGAAAGATGATTTGAAAGTTGATAAGATTCTTCTGAATATTTCGGGAATGTCGTTGCATGTTCTATCAGTCGAGTACAATCTACCCTTGTAGCTAGCTGATGTGATTTACTGTCACTCGTTGTGCAGTATTTGGTCTTAGGTGGCCATTTTCCACCTTTGTGAAACCTTCTATTCTGAAATTGCCATTCATTTACTATGGCTATTGAAGATGAACTAGTATTCCTCAAGGCTTTCTAATTTATAGAGTCTTTTAATGACTTGTAGCCTTTTGGTAATGATTGTTCTTGAAATATGATCCCTTTAAACCCGAATGCTTTAGCCATAAAAGGCTTTTCTTCGGGAATTATTAGGCGGCTGCTATTTTCAGATCTGTTTGAACTACTACTACAGGGTCCATTAGACCTTTCTGTGTCTAACAGGTTTTGTGGGATATCTATGGATAACTTGGGTGGTCGAAATGTAGGTCTTTCTATCTGATCTAAATGTGAAGGAACAATTTGAATCTTTCCTTCAAATGAAATTATCCTTTGCGGATGTTTTTATTTCTTTAATTATTTATTTACAGCTTGATACTCAAAGTACTAATTTTCTGGTAATCCTATTTCATATGTCACCCCTTGGGAATCTTCGATCGCTAAGCCTATAGTGACACAGTCCTTAAGTATGGTCTGTTTCATTTTTGGGTGAGATGTATTTGTTAGCTCGAAAGAAGCTTGCATTAGTATTGATAAATATTCAAACTCTGGTAACATTCTTAGATGTTTTACTCCCACCATTAACTTCCATCCATCTTTTAGATGTTTATTTGATAAGCTCATGGTGTAGTTTGGATAAATAGTACCATACTGACATCCTGCAATCAGGTTTCCTGTTATGGACCCAATTCTAGCCTGCTCATAATCTAGATGTCTAGAGTCGAATAGCTCTGCTAAGACTGGAGCATTTATTACATTCCTGAATAATGGAACTAAACCAAGTCTTATTCCTCCAAAATGTGTATAAGCATATTTTTTGGCTTTTACATATTCTTTAAATTTTTCTAGCTCATTACCTTGAGATAGTTTTAACCCAACAATTTGGGTTGCTTCTCCAGAGATGTGGATTTTTAATTAAAATTCTTTAAGAATGCTTTTCTTTGTAAGTACAAACATAGTAGTATCTTTATAGACCTGGGAGCTTGTGAGATCATGGGGGTTCCACTTGGATGTGTCTATTAAAGGTTGTTCTTCTATATCATATTCAACTTCTTTAGTACTCACTTCATCTATACTGGACTCAGTACTTACACCAAAATGAATATACTGGACTCAGTACTTACTTGACAAATAAAAAGACGAACTCCAGGATGTTGGACTCAGTACTTACACCAAAATGAAGATGTCGGACCCAGTACTTACTTGACAAATGGAAAGACAAACTCCCGGATGCTGGACTTAGTACTTACACCAAAATGACGATGTTGGACTCAGTACTTACTTGACAAATAGAAAGATGAACTTCGAGCTAATTCTCTCACTGAGAGACGTGAATCATGACCACTCCTCAGATCTTCATTTTTGCCTTATACTCTCCAAGGTCTTTTGAGAATTATAGAACTATCCTCATACACACAGCCCAGCAGGCTTCTATATTAAATCAAGAAAAATGTACATACCATGTGAATAACAACATAAGAGGGCTCATTCTGAACAATGCTCCTTCTTTGTTAAAAACACTTATTTCTAGACCAGAGAAGTCTCTTCAAATCTGAAATCCAGATTTCAAACCTAAACTAAGAATCTAGAATGATTGAGGATCTTGCCAGGAATCGTACCCACACAGTGTCTACTCAATATTTCTTTTACAAAAGTAAATATTCTTATGTAAATTTTATTCATTGTGAGTGTAGTCACAAACTCACGGATCCATTCCATAGTCATTGCAAGTCTTATTAGAATCTTTCACCTTTTGTCTTTCTAGAGCCTCTAGAATATATTCGATATCCATTTCCTCTAGAATAAGGTTCGGCTGAGCATATTCATACCATCACGGTGCTAGATCAACCTCTTTAGTTTTGGATGATTGTCCGATTTCGATCTTTTTTTATTTACCCATCATGTCGTATCTTTCTTTTTTGCATAGCGCATTTGCATGTGCTAAGATGTCTACTTTGAAACTTTGAATCTAACTTTTACCAATGTTTAGATGTTTGACATGATTGACAGGTAGTTCTATTCCAGCAAGATCGGAGAAATCGATTTCTTTATCAATTCAGTGTTTTATCCATTGCATACATTACATATTTATTTCTTCTCCTCTAAGCCATTGATTATCAAACATGACATGGCTACAACTTCCTGAGGTTAACATCAAGAAAATCAAACATAATGTGTCATCATTCCAATTTCCTGAAAAAATTATTAAAGTGATTAAGGATTTGAAATTGATAATTAATCGGATTGTTCTATCTTTTCAAATTATTCGTTTTGTTTCTTGGATAATTTCTTTTTTGCGATATAATTATTTTTCTGGAAAGGTTCAAATCCATTCTGAAACATCTTGGATTAATTTTTTATTGTAAACCAGTCTGAAGGCTCTTGCTGATGTTACTACTTTTTCCCATAATTGATCAAATGGGTTGAATGATAGATCATCCGTTAAACCAATGGTTTCCCATGGTGTATATGTCATCCACAAATATTTCAGATATCTTTCAATGTTTTGAGATATTCGTATCTCTCAGTTCTTTGTACATCTGAGGTTCCACAATATTAAACATGGGAGAGCTGTCATCTATTGCATCATCTTCCCCCCAGCTTTGATGAAAAGCTTGATTTAATTCTTCCCAAATATTTGGGATTCTTAATGATCTAAGCCATTTTACTAATTATTCTTGGATAGGAATATTTCTTGATCCAAAAATTTTCCTGAATTATATATCCCCATTCCAAAATCTACATATTCCACTAACTAATAATAGTTTATGATTTTTAGAACCTATATCATTTGTGGTTTCCATGTTATAGACCACAAACTTGTGAGTGGTCTGAATAATATTCTTACCTTCATCCCTTCATAGGGGTAAATTTTGCAGAGTTCGTCCCTGATTACTAGTTGAGTACCGATGTTCTTTGTTTTATAACCTCTGATTTTTTAAATCCATTCATTTCTTCTCATTCTCATTCCTAACAACCTTTTTATTTCATCTGTAAGTTGTGGTATTTGTTGTTCTAAAATTTGAAGCCTTTGTGCTAATTTTATTTGGATATCTTCTCTTCCTGGCATTTCAAAAATAGAATTTGACTGAGTTCGAAATCCAAATCTGAACATCTTGTTCATTTCTCTTGTTAACACATCTGCTAGCTAATTTGAGTTTCTTGGTATCCATTGAACTTCAAATTCATACTGTTCGAACCAACTTTTCCAGGATAGTGATCTGCCTCTAGCCATTTGCCATCCAATTTTTGCATTTAAGAAACATTGAAAATTCTTGCAATCTATTATGATTATAAATTTGATGGGTGCAAGGTATAATTCAAATTTCTAGATTCCATTGAATATAGCCAAGGTTTCTTTCTCTATTGTGAAATAATTCTTCCGACTAGGAGAAAACTCACCTTATTTATATGCATAGATTTGTTCTTCTTGATTTTCTCCTTTTTCAAGCAATACTTCTCCCCAGTATTCATCTGATGCATCTATCTGAAGAATTAGTTGTCCTGTCCCTGGAGGTCTAACTTTTGGCAGGCTTTGTGCTTCCTTTTTATCTGTTGTATTGATTTGGTCGCTAAATTGCTCCATCCTCCATTCAAGTGTTTTCTAATAGCTTCTATTTCTTTAGATAATTTTGGAATATATTTATGTACATAATTCAAAATTCCCAAAAATCTTTGGATTTGATTTTTGTCTTGTAATTCATCTGGGAAACAAGTTATCTTCTATACAATGTCGGGCTACATCTAAATTTATCCATTGATGATGATTCTTCCTAGAAACTCAATAGTTTCTTTAAACAATTCTATTTTTTGATCTGATAACACAATCCCATGTGCTTATACTTCTTTTATGACTATATACAGATGGTGAATGTGTTCTCCAATATTTTCACTATGAATTAATATGTCATCAATATATACAATTATGAATTCATACCTAATAAAGATGTTGTCCATTCATCATTGAAATAAGGCAGGTGCTTTTTTTAGACCAAATGGAACTACATTACGTTGGAAAAAACTAGCCAGGCAAGTGAAAGTTGTTTTGTGTTGATCCTTTTGTTTAATCTGTATTTGATAATATCCACTCTTCATATCAAATTTTTAGAAGATTTTTGAGTTTTGTATCTTCTGAATTATGACCTCTTTCCTTGGTAGTGGATATTTGAAGTCCTTTGCGATTGCATTAGGTGGTTTATAATCAATCACCATTATGGGTTTTCCCCTTACCACTTTTGCATGATTTCTATCAATGAAAGTTGAGCATGAATATCGAGATGTAGATTATTCAATTAAATTTAGTTTAAGAAGTTCCTTTACCTAAGCTTTCATTTCTTCTTCATCTTAAGGTTTGCATGGAATAACACCTCCTTGCACTCTGTTATCATGGAGTGTTTCAATGTCCTGCATTGGACTTGTTTTATCCCAAAATTCATGGGGATCACTGGAACCGAATTTGAGTAATTTTCTTTGAATTTCCTTTTGTTTGTCTGACCAATTTTATTCTCTGATATCTTTATTAAGATGATGTTGTTTTTTGTTTGCCTCATATGTTTGCAATACTTCTTTCCAATCATTTCTATCCTTTTCTGGTTTTCTCATCTTTTGTTTTTTGTTGGTTTTTTTATTTTTTACATCTGATTCTGCTAAATAAATTCTATTTACATAGGCTGCCTTTTTTTTATGTTGCAGATGATTTTATCTTTGGCTATTGTAATTGGGAGGACTGATGTTATAAAGGGCATGTGAAGTATTAGACTACTGGACTGATCATAATACTGGATCGCTGATATTATGATAATGCTCCACCCTATATTCATATGTACATTATCTACATAATGGGTCAGAGTTACATTACCTCCAATGGTTTATGAATTGATTATGTTCCTTAAGGGTTTCAATGAAGATTTAAACAAACTTAGCCTGGCCAAATTGTTTGATCCTCCTGATATGATGAAGGAATCTACTTCAACCCAATCTTTTCTTGATTGAATTTTTACTGTTATGTACAATAGATCATTTTCCCTGACTATTTTCTTCATTAGGTTCATTTCAGCTTCTAAGTCATACTGTTGGGAGAAATCTGTGTTGGTAGAGTAACCAATGTTCTTGGGAACTGGACAAAAACTTGGAGCCTTTGAATATATGTCACTTATTTTTCCTTTTCCTTTGATTGTTGCTAGTTCTGCAGCTTTCTCCTCTTCCTCTGATTCTTCTGATATGTCATATGTTTCACCGATTTCTGTTCTACTGTGATCGCTAATGGTTTCTGATTCTAACTTTATCTCGCAATCTGATCCTGTACAAATATTCATTTTCTGACTTGTATCTAGACCTTCTTCTACCATATCTTTCATTTCAGATAGAATATATACATTAGAGCATTCATCCTCACTATTTACAATATACCGATTATCTACAAATTCATCCATTTCCATATATTCTTTTAATTTTGATGAAGTATTTTTAGAACATTTAGCAGCAAATTGTCTTTTTTTCTTCAAGATAAAACAACATCCATCTTTGTATGGAGCATCTCTTCTTTTTATGTATCGGTATTTTGGGAATGGTTTTCTTGGATTTTCTACCTGTTTTATCATGTATTTCCCAAAGTGTCTTTTCTTATGATTTTTTCTTTTCATCGGAGTCCATGGGAGTATTTCTTTACAACATTCTTGTGATGGTTTGGTAGAATTTTCTTGAGCATTTTTCCGCCAGCAAAGATATTCCAGTTTTTTTTTACAATTATTTATGAGATCTACCCAATATATAGCTTGCATCTTTCTATCCCTTTCTTCTAGATCTTTCATTACTAAGTCACCTATGTTGTGTGCGAGTTTTGACAGAAAAGTGACTTTAGTCATTAAATCTTTTCTTAGCTCTCTTGTTATTACCAACCTCAAATATTCTTTGCAAAACTCTTCTAATCTTTTGGCATCTTTTAATTCCATATGGCCCAGATCCACCATTGCCTCTTTCTTAGAGTCCTCTGGTTCTATACAGAACTGAGTCCTAAGTAATTGCTCAAAAAGTTCTAATCTTGCCTTTATGACCTGTTCCTTTCTTCTTGTGGTGGTGTTCTCCACCATGTGTAGACTATTCTAGCCATTCTTTTTTCTGCCAAACTAAGGATTGCATCATTATCTAATTTGGTTGTTATTTGCATTTGCCATAAAACACCAATCCATACCCTGATCGAATATTCTGGGTTATTTGTATGATATAAATGTAAAATATAACCATTTCTATTTGACGCCATTAGATATTCTTCTACTTTTGGATACTTTGGAATAGAATGGAAAACATGTGCTTTGTTTAGACTGGGCCTGATAAAGCTTGGAAATTTCTTGGCTGCATCTTCTAGTTTCAAATCACCTTTTTTAAATTCAAAGAATGTTTGTTGCTTTCTACTTAACCCTTCTCCCTCAGAAAAAGATAATACTTCTATTTGACTGGGTTCACCAACAGATTGAGAACTTGTAGCTTCATAATCTTCTTTATGGGATTGCCATGTACCTAGATTTTCAAATCTATTAGATTCTAACTTTCTCTTCTTCTTTTTTTAACTTCTCATTTCCTCCTTCGCTCATCTTTTGATTGTTTATCTAGAGTTTGATTATCATGGACTAACTTTAGATTTTGCAGAATTTTTTCTGCTTGACACCACAAATCATCTATGGCCACTTCTGCATGATTACACCAATAGAAAGATGATTTTGAAGTTGATAAGATTCTTCTAAATCTTTCAGGGATGTCGCTGCATGTTCTATCAGTGGAGGATAGTCTGCCCTTGTAGCTGGCTGATGTGATTTACTGTCACTGGTTGTGCAGTATTTTGTCTTAGGTGGCCATTTTCCACCATTGTGAAACCTTCTATTCTGAAACTTCCATTCCTCTACTTGGGGTATTGTAGATGAACAGTATTCCTAAAGTTTTTTTTATTTATAGGGTCTTTTAATGACCTTTAGCCTTTTGGTAATGATTGTTCTTGAAATATGATCCCTCTAAACTTGAATGCTTTAGCCATAAAAGGCTTTTCTTCATGAATAATTAAACAACTACTACTTTCAGATCTATTTGACCTACTGTTTTTGGGTCTGCTAGACCTTTCCGTGTCTACCAGGTTTTGTGGGATATTTATAGATAACCTGGGTGGTTGAAATATAGGTCTTGCTATCTGATCTAAATTTGAAGGAACAATTTGAATCTTTCCTTCAGATAAAATTATCCATTGTGGATATTTTTCTTTCTTTAATTCTTAATTCATAGCTTGATACTCAAAGTACCAATTTTTCGGTAATCCTACTTCTTCATATGTCACCCCTGGTTATCTGTGGTCGCTAAGCCTGTAGTGACACAGTCTTTAAGTATGGGTTGTTTCATTTTTGGGTGAGATATATTTGTTAGCTGGAAAGAAGCTTGCATTATTATTGACAAATATTCACACTCTAGTAACATTCTTAGATGTTATACTCCCACCATTAACTTCCATGCATCATTTTAGATGTTTTTCTGATAAGCTCATGGTGTAGTTTGGATAAATAGTACCATAGTGAGATCCTGCAATCAGGTTGCCTGTTATGGACCCAATTCTAGCCTACTCATAATCTAGATGTCTAGAGTCGAATAGCTTTGGTAAGACAGGAGCATTTATTGAATTCCTGGATAATGAAACTAAACCAAGTCTTATTCCTCCAAAATGCATATAGGCATATTTTTTGGCTTTTACATATTCTTTAAATTTTTCTAGCTCCTTATCTTGATATAGTTTTAACTAAACAATATGGGTTGCTTCTCTAGAGATGCATATTTTTAATTCAACTTCTTTAAGAATGATTTTCTTTGTAAGTGTAGACATAGTAGTATCTTTATAAACCTGGGAGATTTTGAGCTCCGGGGGGTTCCACTTGGATGGGTCTATTAAAGGTTGTTCCTCTATATCATATTCGGCTTCTGTACTACTCACTTCATCTATATGGGTTCTATTAACCAATGAAAATGATTTCATCATTATGTCCATGTTAATCAGTAAGCAGAAACATAACGAGGCTCTGATACCAAAAATGAAGATGATGGACACAGTACTTATATATATATATATATATATATATATATATATATATATATATACATATATATATATATATACATATATATATATATATATACATATATATATATATATATATATATATATATATATATATATATATATGTATATATATATATATATATACATATATATATATATATATATATATATGTATATATATATCTCTATACATATATATATATATATATGTATATATACATATATATATATATGTATATATATATATATATATATATGTATATATATATATATATATATATATATATATATATGTATATATATGTATGTGTATATATATATATATATATATATATATATATATATGTATGTGTATATATATATATATATATATGTATATATATATATATATATATATGTGTGTGTGTGTGTGTGTGTGTGTGTGTGTGTATGTATATATATATACACTATTGTTCTGTCATTTCTCTCTTACTCGTTAAATTTTTTTGGAGTATGAGTTACACTTGCTCGTAGACATCTACCAAAATAGTTTATATTGGGGTGTAATATAAATACTATTTTTAATTAAAATTAAGTAATAAATACATTTATTTATTTTTTTCACTATACTATTCATTTCAAAAGGGACAAAGAGACATGTGTGAACTATGACATAGAAAACATTATACAACTCTCTCACATTGGGTTGTAACATAGAAAAAATTACACAAGTCCCTCACATTGTGTTGTAAAATGCACCTATAGTTGCACTAATAGAGAAACCTATACATACATAAATATTTAACATGAACTTGAAATAGAAATAATAATTAAAAATTTATATGTTAGAGAAGTAAATAAAATGTAGTGAAATAAAAAAAAAAAAAAAAAATTATATCATTTATATTTATAATAAGTTAAAATTAAACCGTATATATTCGTATTTACTGTCTTTACAAATGTCTTCTATAATATACTCATTGTGACATGAATTGTGGCATATCAACATTTCCCAACTAATTGAATTTCATCCAACTGATATGCGTGTGTGGGGTTTATCTTTAATCCGGAGATAAGTTGAAATCCATTAAATGATATGTTAACTTCATGTCAAATATTTTTTTTTCATTAGGGCCTTATTTTAGATGAGCCTTGAATCACAAAGAGAGAGAGAGAGAGAGAGAGAGAGAGAGAGAGAGAGAGATTTGAACCTTGAACACTATTCATTTTTTAACAACAATCAAAGCCTTCATCATCCCACTTATGGGAATTGAGCTTGGGTGCATAGTATCTCATTCATTCCTCCTAACTGCGTGAGATAAACCCTACAATATAATATTGTGAGAAAAATTATTTCAAATTTTAAGATACTTAAAATCTATCTTAGTTGTGATGAGAATAGTAGAAAAAATAATTGCCCCCACATTTCTATCTTTGAATAGAGATTCTATAAATTTAATTTCATTATCAATAATTATTAGACTTATGGTAGAGATTTAACATTCACATAATATTCTACAATATTATTAGTAGTACTCATACATCAAATGTTGATATTTTTATCTTAAAAGTAGTCATGTCATTTCTACCCTCTCACATAAATTTATTAATTAAACAAATTATCATATGAACAAGAGTTATGTTTTTTAAATCATATGGGTTAAGTAAGCCATGTTGTAACCTACATTATTGTAAAAAATCCTATTTATAGGTTAATGATTTTCATGCTAAAGTAGAGTTGAATCTCCATGATTAATAATCTTTTCCCATGTTTATAAACACACATAAGTACACCCATGTAGTCTTTTTATAATAATAAAATAATAATTTCAAACAAAGTACTAATTTAGTTAATTTTTATTATTTCAATTTTTATTTTGACAATGTGTGATGTATTATGAGGTAATTGTTTTGATGTCTTGTGATATTTTAATTTTATATATTGCAACATTATATATATGATTTCACATTATTAATACTTTTTTATTTATAATATTTTTGGCATTTTCTTTTGCAATTCTATTATTTATGATTACGTAGAGAGGGACATTCTACATAGTAGTATGAGGGAGATGTGTCATTCCTTTAGTCCTAAAATTAGAATTAACAAATGTTGTTTTTAAAATAATAATAATATATTCACTAAATAAAAGAAAAAGTTGAATATGTTGATGTTGTAACTAGTATAGATCTTGATAATCTAATGTAAAACAATCGTTGATGTATTTATTATATTCATTATTATAATTTTATTTTTTTAAAGAATGTTATTCATGCTTATAGTGCCAAAAGAGTCAAAAATAATTTATTATGAGTAAAACAAAATTGTATTTTAGTGAAGCCCATTTAGACTTTTGTAAGAGAATAATTTGAATTTCATTTTTGAGTCAATAAGTCCACAAAGCGTTGAGTCAGCCCTCTATGGAACACGTCAGTATGGGCCCTAAGAGCCACCTATTTGACCATCCTAGACAACTATATATAAGAGTTAGTCCAACTGATTTATGACATCATCCATTCACACAATAAAAAGTACACCTAAATAATACGAAGTAGAACAAGGAGCATAATTCAAAATAGAGATAAAGCCTCTTGTTGAAATTTTTTTTTGATGTGGACAAGATTTTTTACATGCCAAATTTCAAGAGTTGACCCAATTTAAATTGTTTGACCATTATTGACTTTGACATTAGAGGTGACTTGGAGGAGGGTTTGACTTGGAATTTTTTATGGAAGTTTTGGTCTTGGTCTGGGTCTTTGATATCTCATTTTGATATAATTATATAATAGAAGGATTGATCGATTTTCTGCTTGTGGGGTTTTGCCCTGGGTTGGAGACTAATTTTCTATATATTGTTTTTTTTTGTTTCTTTGAATACTAAATATTTGTATAATTTCTTGATGGAGAACGCTTAAGAAGTAACAAGAAGGCATTAAAAATTCACAATTAATTATCAAGGTAGAGAAATCAAGCCTAACCTCACTACATTTGATTTCTCAACATGATTTCAGGGCTAGAAAATATTTGTCGAATAGTGGCATCTAAAGATCTGTGTTATCTCAAATGAAGCCACCTATGTGATTCAAAGGTCCTTCCAGTCGATGTATTTATGAATTTGGTACCAAATTATCTTGTGATTCACAAAATAATTCTCTTGTGATTCAGGAAAGAAGTTTGAAGCTATGTAATAATATGCTCCTAGACTAAATCCTTTGGTGACTTGAACAAATTTCTGCAACATTGACCAAACCTTATGGTGACTTGACACATATCCAAGTTCCATAATAAGAATATGTTGCCTAGATTGGAGTTTAAGATAGTGGTCCAAAATCTATATCTAATGTATGTCACAGAGGTCTGAAAGAAAGACAACATTCTATCTCCATACATATAGATGAATTTACCAAGACCAAATTCTAAAGATGAAAACTTGGAGAATCATGTATGAGATCAAGAGAGAGCATAGGCCACCTATTAGGTAATCCCTACTATCTAAATAAAAGGCCAAATATTTTCTTAAGTTTATACGAATTTCACTTGGTATGCAATTTCTCTACAACAATGTAACATAAAAGGTCTCTAAGACACTATGGAATGTGAAACCACTTTGGATCTATGGTATGTGAATTTTTTTTGAAATAGTGGCACTATAATATGTGGTTTTCCTGAAAAACCTTTCTATGTCATCTTGTGGGAAAGTATGGACAAGGATTGATGTAAACAATTGTTCGTGAAGATTCAATTTGGGAGTGCATACCTGTGGATTTATGACTCTGCAACATGGATCAAATCCTATGGCAATTATTTGAGATTCATGCGAACCACCTATTACAATATATATTAGGATATATGTTAAGATCAGATATTGGAGGGATTACATGAGCCAAAGAACTATAATGTAAGGAAATACGAAGTTTTTGCTATATCATGCCCCATCATTGTTCAAAGTCACATTCAAATTTGTGACCATTTTGAGCATCTTTGTGATAGATTTGTAGAAAGCATCCAAATTTTATGAAAGTTTGAGCAAGATTGGTGGCATTATGGTGAACATGTTTTCCTTGATGGAAACATACTTGATAAATATGTCAACATTGTGATAACAAGATGTTTATAACGAGTGATACAGATGCCATAACTAGTATGAACAGAGAGAGGATAGTTCAGTGATAGATGGATGGTAGAGACAAAGCTTGAGAAAGAATATGTGAGTCCGTAATAAGGCCGTGTATATACGTAGGTATTGAGAAGAAAAATCACTTCCATAATCCGCACCATGGTAATTTAAATACCAAGGGTCTTTACCATGGTATTAGCCCATAGTAATGGGTGCGTCAATGATTTTTTGATCTTATAAATGACTACTTACGACATAACCAAGGCATTTACCTAAGGTATTAACTAAGGAAAATACTATATAAAGAGATGTATATGAAGGTGTTGGGTGTGCAAATATTGGGTTGTCCATGAATGGTTTGATTATAAATAGGTGTGCACCAACGAGCAAGGCGAAGACTCAGGGCGAAGACTCAGATCTGAAAGATCTAAAATATGTTGACATATATGCTCGATTGATTTACTTGTTGCAAATGTCTAAGAAGATAATATTGATGAAACTATGATACTGTGATCTAAATGATTTATTCAGAAGCTTGTAGTAATGATAGTAAAGGTTGCAAAAAATGAAATTGTTCTTGCAATGAAAGTTTTATAGATTTTTACACAGGTCTGTTTGGGAATAGTCACACACATATGTGAATTCGTCTCTATAGGGTTGTGTATATTTCTTGCAAAATAATTTATGCAGATATGTATCTAGGTGTTGTGAATTATAAGCACGTACATATGTAGATCAGCTGCAGGGAAGTTTGTATAAATTCCAATATTTGTAGTATGACTTGTTGATGATATTTGATTATTTCTACTTTATTTGCTATTGTATGTGTATGATGTCTCTATCATGGTAATCTGTCTTTGAAAATATTTTTTGGGCTGAGTTGGCTATGAATGTTGATTAGTGATAATGCTACAATATGATGATCTATGTTTGACTCATTCATTTATGATTGGTTCAAGTGATTTCTAACTGATAAATGATTTATATATGGTTCAGTTATTGATGATTCAATATTCAATATTTTGAGATCTGTACACAAGTATTATATATGGGAAACACATACATACGCGAGTCTTATGCAGTACAGTCATGTACAAAATTTGATATTTGTTATCTCTAGTTAGGTTTTGCATTCAACGGCTTGATACTTCATAATTTCAATTGATTCATAGTGTGATAATATCTGAGATTTAGTGCTTCAATTTTCCTGGGTTTATGATTAATATAGGTCCAGTTTGAAAATTTGATTAAAGGTGTCCTAGAAGTTGTGTGATGATTATTTGACAAGTGGATGTAGTCTGAAATATTTTGAAAGGTGGTCCACAAGAAGATAAAGGTTGCAGCCTTCAGAAAGGGGGTAGGATCTCTCTTCTGGTACGAGTTGGTAAACGAGATCAGGGGGTTGAAGCTCCCTTCTAGTAGATTCTAGAGAATGAAATAAGATTGTAGCGTTTTGCAGGTAGGTTCATGTGTACTAACAAGAGACTGCATCATTAAAAATGTAATATTTTTCTTTATATCATAAGAAAGAAGACAGAGAGAACAACAATGGAATTTTTTTCCCACATTGGGTTTCCACCTAAAAATCCTGGTGTTCTATGTGTGTTTGGTCTGATTTCTTTATGTTCTTTTACTACATATTGAAAATTAACTAATCTACTGATGCATTGATTAAGAATAATCATTTGATAAAACAGATAAAAAAATCAATAAAATGGACATACACATGTTTTCTAAAAATATTAAAATCAAAAAATTGAGTTTAAAATAATAAGTCACCCCCCAGTATTTGTCCAGCAATTAGGATCAGTGTGGGTCCCTCAGAAGAAGCTTGATTTCTTAAAGGGAGATCCATTAAGATGAGAAATCAAGAGGAAGTATCTTCGATCTAGCCACCCTTATTTAATGGAACTAACTTGGTTTTCTCGAAAGTCAGAATGAGAGCATATTTGCAGTCGCTTTGGGCTGATGTTTGGGAAATCGCTGAAGGATGCTATGAGTACCCATCCTCCATACCCACAGATGATGCAGGGAAGAAACAATATGAGACCAATGCAAAGGCATTCAATGCTCTCATAGAAAGCTTGGCAAAATTAGAATTTTTTAAAATTATGCAGCGGAAGACTGCAAAGACTATATGGGACAATATTATCCATAGTTATGAAGGTGAAATTAGCCCTAAACTTCAAACATTTAGAGTTCAATACGAGACTCTCAAAATACATAATGATGAAATTATTGCAAGTTTTTTCCTTATGGTAGATGAGATTTTTATGATCAAAATTTAAACAGGAATGAAACACCACATATATAACCATAAACACATATATGTAGCAAAAATAAAACCGCATTTCATTAATATCAAAGAATTGAAATATGCTTACATACGTAATGTAAATAAACTAGCTCGGGCGATGGTAGGTTATCTCTGAGAAGAGATGTGGTGGCTACATGCCTCTAAACGATGTTAAAATGAGGCTTGAAGGCTTAATTATTATTGAGAAACAATGGAAAACCCCAAACATCCAAAAACCTAACCCTAGGAGATCAAACCCCAAACTATGGGCCCCGTTGGGGTAAATTGGTACATCAACTTCCGAGGGTCGTAACTTTGGCGTACGATCTTTGTTTACTGCACGCAATACCTCGTTAGAAAGATCTATCCAAGGACTAAAACTATTAACAATGTATATGAGTTCAAAATTCATATTCATCACCGATGATTTTCCAAAAAAAAACATCGTTTAGGGCCTCAAAATGGCTCTGAAATATGAGGACCTGAAAAACTACCAAACATAGTAAACTTTGCTACAATTAAGGAAATTGAAAAACTGAAAGAAACAATGGTGTGGATCTAAGTGGAATAGGCAGGTGGTCACCAATATCCAACTCGATCATTCCTCCCCGATTAGGAAGCATTGGTCCTCATTATGTTTAGCTCCTCCATGAGATGAGGAAACTTCTACTAAACGTGGTCCCTGATGAGCCACTTGCCCTAGTGAAGGAGTTGTCCAACACTAACAACTCGATATAATGGATCCTTTGCTGTCAAGTGTTCTTGATCTGTCAGTCCATGATCTGATCAGTTGTGGCTTGTTCCATGTAATCTGGGTTTAACTTTGTTGGTGTGAGTTGTTTTGCAATGTCGGACATGTCCAAAAATGGTGGAAATAAGGGTCAAAGGCAGTGCACATTGAACACTCGGTGAAGACGAAGGAATGGTGGAATAATAGACTCGAAGCCATTATTCCCTACTTCCTTGGTGATGGTATATGTCCCATGTCGGAGTAGGAAAAGCTTGCGGTGGGGCCCAGTGGGGCGCTCCTTCTACAAATGTAGCCAAAATTTGTTGCCCACTTCAACTTGTGTGGCACTGGATGCTGAACATGCTGCCACTTGTACTTAACATTGGCTATGTCCAATATGTGATGGACCTGTTGGTGGATGTGTTGAATGTGCTCAATGAATTTGTTCTCCTTGTCAGCTTCAGATTGGACATGAGTTGAATCTTCCTGAGCAGCTGAAAATGGTATGGCCACATCAATGGGACATAGCGGCTAGAACCCCAAACCCACCTGAAAAGGTTTATGGCCAGTCAAGCTATGGAGAGCTTGGTTATAGCTATGATGGACATAGGGGACACTCTCATCCCATGTGCATGGATGCTTTGAGTTGTACATGTGAAAAATGTGTATGATCATACTGTTGATGACCTCTTTTTGGCCATCAATTTGGGCATGGAAATTTGTGGACTTAGTGAGCTTGGTGTCTAGCATCAACCAAAGATTGGACAAAAATGTACTAAGGACACTTCCATCCCTATGTAAGATGATAGACTGTGGGATCCCAAAGTGTACCCACACTCATTCAAAGAAGATTTTAGCAGTGGATTTTGCTGTGATATTCGTCTTTCATACCGCCATAATGGCCATCTTTGAGAATCTGTCGACGACCACAAAAACACATTCATTTCCATGCTTAGTAGATGGAAGGGCCGACATGTAACCCATGGAGATTGATTCCCAAGGTCGACTAGGGGTAGTAAACATAGTATAAATGCCTTGCTTCTTGATGGTCAGTTTGGAAATGGTGTAGAAAGTGTAGGATTTGATGTACTTCCTGAAATCCCATAAAATATTTTTCCAATACAAATATTTCTGCAGTACTTCCAATGTTATCTCGACTCCAAAGTTCCTAGTGACCCGACTCTAGTGCGCTTCCCAAATCATCTTCGCACACTAGCTTGAAGGAACAAATAGTTGTCCCAGGTGGCATAACAATGCATCTTGGAAGTGAAAATATATAACTTACTAACACTCCAAGAGTGTCTAGTATGTATGGCCAAATTCTGGGTCACTTTTGTAGAGAATTGGACAATCAGAAGTCTTGTTCCCACAAGAGTTGAGCACGCTGGTTAACACCATGATCGGTGGTCAGTTGAGGCAGTCTGCAACATTATTGGTGTTGCCCTTCTTCTACTTGATATTCAAATGGAACTATTGCAAGTATGTGGACCACTTCTGATGGAGATGATTCTACAACTTCCCTTGTCTCTATATGAACTGTAGGGGTTGGTGGTCTGTGTGGATGACTATTTTCTTGACCAAAATGTAATTCTTCCATTGTTGGAAGGCCTACATAATGGAATACATCTCTTTATCATATGTGGGATACTTCCTGACTATGTCTGAAAGTGTCTCACTGTGATATGCCACTGGATTCCCCTATTGAATAAGGTCTGCCTCAATATCATAGCCAGAGGCACCTGTCTCGATCTCAAATGGTTGTTGCAAATCTCGTAATGTGAGTAGTAGTGCAGAGTAGAGGTATTTCAACTTTGCGAACACCTTTTGTTGATATTCAGACAAAAATAATTTTTCTTTTGCTCATCCCTTGGTGACTTGACTGAAGGGCCAAGTGATATGAGAGAACCCCAACACGAACCTACGATAGAAATTGGCGAGACAGAGAAAGTTGCGGAGCTCTGCCAGATTGGTTGGGGTTGGCCAATCCTGAATGACTTGGATATTGGTTGGATTCACATGCACCCCTCGTTCATCAATAATGTATCCCAGATAATGAACCTAGGTCATGCCAAAAGTTCATTTCTCAACATTGGCACACTACTTGTGTTGTCAAATTGTTTGGGGAACCTATCAGATGTGGTGCAGGTTCTCTTCCCAACTCTGGCTGAAGATCAGGATGGCATTCAAGTATACCAATAAAAATTAGTTGGTGAATGGTAGCCAGATGTCATGCATCAGCCTCATGAAGGTTGCAGGAGCATTTGTCAACCCGAAAGGCACAACCAACTATTTGAGAAGGCCCTTCTTGGCTTTGAAGGTAGTCTTCCACACATCGAAGGGTTTTGATTCATATCTACTGATGTCCGGACTTCAAGTTGATCTTATTGAAATATTTTTCCCACTGGAGTTGGTCCAAAAGGTCATCAATCCATGGGATCGGGTACCTATTCTTGATAGTGATCTTGTTCAGTGCCTGATAGTCAATACAAAGTCTCAAAGTCCCATCCTTCTTCTGTAGCAACATGATCGAGCTCCCATAGGGTGGTGAACTTGGCTGGATGTGACCTCTTTGCAATAGCTCATAAATCTAACTCTTGATTTCATTGTTCTCTAGAACAAAGCATTGATATATTAGTCAATTGGGCAATGACTCACCTGGGGTTAGATCGATGGAGTGCTTGAACTAAAAGTGTAGAGGCACCCCTATGGGGGAGGTTAAGATGTCCTTTTTCTCCTCCACGATCTTGTCCATCTGTTGTTTTCATGCGGAGGGTCCCTATCTGGAGGTCATGGCCACCATCTTCTTCTTTCCGTCAGGGCATATCATTAGGAAAATAGATTTATCTCTTTTCAAAATGAGCTTAATCCATTATTTTGCAGTAACCAAAGAGATGGGGTAGGCGGTGCTACCTCTGATATCTTGTACAACATGTTGCTTCCACAAGTATGGTTGGCCTAATAATACATCACAAACATCAAGAGGAGAAACATCACATAATACCTTATCCGTGAAGGTCTTGATGTTGTATGGAAGGTGACACTGCTGGATGACATGCATATACCATCCTTGGTGAAGCCACCCGATGGTGTACAGTTGTGGATGTGATCTGGTCGGTAAGCCCAACCACTTCATGACCTCTGCTAAAATGAGATTTTGTTGGCTTCTGCGGATGACAATGAACTATAGCGGGGAACCCTTTACCTACATCTTGGAGTGGAATAGGCGCTCCTCGTCCTATGGATCTTCAAGTTCCTCCTTTTGGATCTTCGTGGTGGGAACGGTGATATTAGGCTCCGCATTGATAATGTACTTCCCTTTTCCATTCCCCTTGTCAGGCTATGACTCAGAGTTGGATCATGCATCTGATTCAAAATCCTTCACCTCGACCACCAATGATTGCTTTGCCCCACACTCACTTGTGTTATGAGTGGAGCATGGAAATCACACTACTTTCCCGTGACCTTCTTCAGCATTACGGTGTTGTTATTTTCTTACATCTTTGGCAGGATGTCCTAGGCTGCCCCACCTTGGCTTTGTCCTTTGTTTTGCAGTTTGGTGGAAGCTTTCCCTTGCTTCAGATTCAGAGATCCAAAGACTCGCTTTTTCTTTTTAAGCTTCTGCTTGATCTTGAGAGCCTATTAATACATTGTGCCAAGCGAGGATATGTCCAGGAACTTGATCTCACCCTGGATATACCTAGGCAGGCAACCGTACTACTTGAGTATGAAATGTTTCTCAGAATCCTTGATACCCAACTTCGTGCGAAGGGTATGAAAAACATTGGTAAACTATGGCACATCTTGGTCTGTTCACTACCACAGTGTGGTCCACTTTATGTGTTCATCCTCATAGCTCCCGACAAGGTAGTACTACTCCTTGATGGCATTCTGGAATGAATTCCATGTGGGTGTGGCTGAAAACAGTGAGATTGTACTTTCATCCTTCTGCTCATAGTAGGTTTCCCACTACTCATTGGCATGGGGGGTTGTTACACAACATTTTGTTACTATCCCTGTACTCCCAGTCTACGATCCTAGAGGACCTTTGCAATGTACCTGACATGCTTTCCCATCATGAAGAAACTCTGACTATGTCCCTCTTCATGAGTAGCGTAATTCCCCTATCCATTGTTTCCCAAGAATATTCTATCTATCCTAGATTACAAGACCGGTGCTACTAACCAGTTTTCTCCTCATGCCGATTTACAGAGGTTAAAACTAACTCTCACACCAATTAGATCGATTGAGCCCTTTTCTAGTCACGCTGATCCTTTTTTGAAGTTTTTTTAAATAAAGACTCAAAGCTTCCATATCTAGAATCCTCATAACATAAGTTTGCTAGATGGTTGGGTTGGATAGAGCTCGAAAATAAGTTTGGGATCCTTTCCCCTCTTAGGATGGAATAACCTCAAGAGATAAGACCTTCTCCCATGATGAGGGGAACCATCTCCCATCCATCCAATCTATATAAGCCTGTCTTTTTCCCAAGCAAAAGCTAGTTGGATTTTTGGAGCAAGTGTGAATAACCAGCAAGTCATTTATAGCTTATAGCTTTCTAGTGTTTGTTTGAGTGAGAATAGTGTGATTTTGGTTTTGTTTGAGACTAGAGGGAAAGAGGCCTCAAACTTCCATTTTTTGGGGCTATCCATGAAGTGATAGAAGAAGTGCGGGAACCCAGATACGTTGGAGGAGACCGACAACTATCAATTGAGTTTCTACATGAAGTGTCATTTTACATCAATATGGCTTAATTTTCCTTGACCTATTATGTAGGTTGAATACAATATTGCATGTTGTCATGTTTGTTGTTATTGTTGTTTGCTTGTTTCAGGTATTCGAAGGAAGGAAATGAAAGATAGCTGGAGTGAGGAAGCAGGATAATAACCAAGCGGAATAGCATTCTAAGATGTAGGCCCTCTTAATTGATTCTAGCTTACTAAGATTTTGCATAGATTATTTGTTTGTGGATATACCTGCTCTCTTGGGCTAGAGGAATTGTTTGTGTCCACACTTAGAATTTACTTGCACCATAAATTGGCAACCATACTAGGGAGCCAATCCTTCTGTTTGATTGATTTTCAATTTATGGTTTTCAGTGAACTTTTCTAGTATCACCATTTCCCTTTAGTGTTCTCTGCTTTTCTTGGTTTACTTCTCTGAGCCTGAAATTTACAATGGCAAGTCTGGTCTTAGCCTTTGAATTTTTTTTATTTTTTTTTGTGAATCATCAGTCAATGCATTTATTTTTCTGACAGTCGTGCCGATCAGCACGAGTTTCTCAAAAACAGTCATGCAGACCCCCTTTTGGCGCATGTTGTCAGTTAGGCAATCGTGTCGATTCTTATAAGTTAAGATCATGGTTTACCCTAGATCATAGCGAGTGTGTCTTTCCCTTTTAATTTTTGTCTCTCAGCTCATTTTGACTATGTTGTCCCTAGTTGGAAATCTCTTTTAGCTTGGTTTGTATGATTGGTTAATTTTGATTTGCTTCACTTGGTTTCTTGACTTCTTGGATGGTGTATAACCCCAAGGAATCTAGGTCATCACCCATTCACTCGTTTGCCTTCTCAGAAAGTCCAGTCCATAATCAAATTTTATCCTTGCATTTCGTTTGATTAGTCCTTTCATTGCTTCGATTTCCATTTAATAAGTTTGAAAAGTTTCATTTAGTGTTTGAGTGTCTCTTTTCGGGCACAAATCACATTGCCCATCTTGTTTTTGGTTCAATATTTTCTTCATTAGTTTTGAAAGGAATTCTCTTTTATGCTCACTTGTGATTAATTTTATTACGAATGTTTCATTGAAGTGTGAAGTGTTTTTGAAAGATTCATTACATCATTTCAATGAAAAATACATAATTCTAGTTTGTTGCATAAATATGTTACATTAGTTAGCATCATTGAAGGCTAGAGTTGCATTATCACTTACATTGCAAAAGAAATGAGCTCTCTTTATTAGTGAAAGGGCTACTTGAAGTGAATTTGATAAGAAAGTTAGGAATTGGGCGGAGTTTTTCATCATTTTTGTTTTCAAAATGTGAAATAGTGAAAAAATCATTTTTCTTTCCATTGCTTGTTTTGTTGCATTTGAGCGTGATCTCTACTCTCATTAGTGTAGACGATTCATCAAATTGAAAGGGTCCTATCTCATTTAGCTGCATATAGGTGTTTTTGAGTCACATCGATAAGGCCTGAAAACCAAGACATAATTTCAAGATAAACTCTAAAATGTACTCAATTAACCTAAGGCACAATTGAAATCTAATGATCACATCTTAGAAGGTCTAGGCTAGAGACATGTTCTGACATCTTAAAACCTAATAGTTGTCATTCAATTTGGCACTAGACAACACTAGTACGGACTTGTGCTACCCATACCATCGAGTATATAAAGGGATAGCCCACTTGGTTGCAATACTTTATCCATATGAAGCTGAGTCTGATGCCTTATAAACGTGATACACTAAACACAACATTCGGGGAAATTGGCTACCCGTACTTCTCGGTTCACTGGGGGGTATTCTGTAGTTCATGGTTACCTGGTAATCCTTTTTACCTAGATCATCCTGAGTAGTAATTTTGATCTTTTTGACTCCCTAAATATAAAATATCACCCAAGCTCTTTTCATTTCAAGCTCGTTTCAAACCAAAAATGATAGAGTCACCTTTTCTTCTTTCTTGACTCTTAAAACATGAAAGAGCACCAGTTTGTTTTTGTGTCTTAAAAAATTGTTGCCCACGACCTTATAACATCCATGTTAATCTTTTTTAGACAACATCGTGAGTATACTTTTAATTACATTTTAAAGCCCTTGCAATTGATCTCTCTTTTTGGTTGTTTGAGACAAGATCATCATGGTTGAACCAACTAGTTCTCCTAGTTCCACTTCCTCTCTTCTCTCTGAAAGATTGTTTAAGGAGCCCTTTCCTGAATTGCCATAGTTGCTTGAGGACCAGGGTGTTGATCTTGGAATTTTTTTGAGTATTCAACCTTTGTCATCTCGTCCTAACCCTTTAGATATTGGGTCACTTTTTGACATTGGCACAGAATATCTGGATAACCCTATCCAGACACCCGAGAGTCCACTGACTTCTGAAGGTTAGCTTGGACTGGTTGCTTATCCTCTGAATCCTTTGTTCAATCCTGTTGTGATATCACCACAACATCTGTACATTCTATACGATCAGCCGAGTATTCCTTTGGAATTATCCCCTCGAACATCTTCTATAGTCCATCATCGTCTACTTTCACCCATGGAATGAGAAGGCGAAATCCTAGTCTCCTCTCCGGGTAACTTGGAGGTTTCCACTCTGCGCACACTTGAGGAGAAGGAATATCCTTTCCATCTTGAAGGTTTCACTTACATAGGAAGCATTCTGACTAGTGTTCATCCTAGGTTACCACATAATTACGTGACTTTAACTCAGTTGGTTTCAGGCACGACTATTGCCTCATCATTGTATCACAACCCTACTTGGGTGTCTGGCTCTATGTCTACCACAAGTCCATTCATTCAGAACACGACCACCCAACATATGGTGATTTCTGTAGTCACTTCAGTCCCTGTGTAACCCACCATTCCCAATCCTCTTGTTTCATTGGTCCAGGTGACTCGTCTAGTTCAACCAACAATCTCGAGTCATGTCCCTGTCAATTCTTCGATCCCTCCTATAAGTGGATAGTTTATTACACCACCTGATGGTTAGAGTCCGAATGTTTCTATGATGTTTGGCACAACCAATGTCAGTGGCTCACAACCTCACATGGTTGGGATGAACAAACCCTCTTCGGGTGCCATTTCTAATCCTGCTAGTCCTGCTGGATCAAGTAATGTCCAATACCAACAACCTAATGTTGGTCTGTCTAGGTCAAGTCACGTCCAATACCAGCAGCCCAATATGGCTCAATATCAGTACCAACCTCCTTATGTTCCATATGGTTCACAAGCGATGGCTAATCCATCATACATACCTCAGCCTCGACCATGTGCCTAGCCTAGTCCATCCGTTGTGCCTAGTGGCTATGGCCAGATACAGTTCAGGAACTTTCAAGCTGTCATTCCACGAACTGTACAAGTAGCTTTGCAGCAGTAAGGAAAACTCCTACAGCATCAAGGGCAACCTTCATTGCAGCAAGGGCCATACATGCAGCAGCAAGGCTAGATCATGCTGCAGCAAGGGCAAATGCAACAACCATAGGGGCAACCCTCGGAATAGTTACAGTAAACAATGCAGCCACAGATGCAATATGCACCATAATACACCCAACCTATGCCTTCGCAAGGTCAACTTCTGCAGCTACAGGGACAACCTTTACAGTCACAAGGTCAACCCTTGCAGCCATAAGGTCAACATGGGTAATAGCAACCCTTATACTCATATCAACAGGTTAAACCCTTTCAAGGGCAAGTCCAAGTTCAAGTCCTATAGTAGCAAGTGTAAAATCGTTATGTCCGAGGCTAAGAGGTTCAACCTCTTTTTGTCAAAGGAAAGCATGTCCAAAATCCTTATTTCCAAGTACAGCAAGTGCAGAATCCTTACATCCAAGGGAAGCAGGTCCAATACACATTTGTCCAAGGGTAGCAGGTGCAAAACCCTTATGCTCAGGGACTTCAAGTGCAAAATCCATATGTCCAAGGCCAGTAGGCTCAAAAACCTTTTAACCAATATGTTGCTTATCAGCAGCATCTCACTGGATAGTTTCAAGGCTTTCAAGGTCAGAATCCTCTGTATGGGCAAGGTAACCTATAATGGGGGAAAAATCAAATGACTTATGGACAAAACCCTCCACTTTGGGGACAAAATCCTTATCAGTAGGGATGGGTCCCTCTAGTTGGACCCCCTTATTGACCTCAAATACCTTTTAATACCCAATTTCCATTCTTAGCTACGCTGGAATTTATAGATGTGTCTCGACTCAGGAATGATTTGATTCCTCATTCCCCATACTGGCCTCTTGTTCCATCCAAGAGTCTGAGCGATTGTCCAAAGTTTTAAGGAAAAGAAAAAGAGGACCCTCAAGCTCATGTGATGACATATCACCTCTGGTGCTCCCTGAATTCCCATGTTGATGATTCCATTCTTCTTCATCTTTTCCAACGAAATCTTACAGGAGCTGCGACCAAGTGGTATTGATCCAAAATGGATCCATTTACCCTCTACGTCTTCAAAAATCCTCTAAAAGATCAAAATTATTGCATAATCAAACCTTCACAAAACAACATAAAATGCTATCGAGAGCCAAAAACACAAGGAAAACGTTGAAAAAAAAAGTAGCATAGGCTTGAATAGTGAATGCATAGTAGCCGTCAGATCTAGCCGATCAACGGTCTAGATATGATCGGTGAATTGCAATCAACAGTGGAAATCAAGGGATATCAGTGGAGACTAAACAAATGTTGCGATAGCGATCAGCGGGGTCAAAGATGACCCTAAATCAAGCGCACAGATCGACAGCCCATGTTGCACCGCAAGATCGCTATCGAAAAATACAAAGAGCACTTACAACGACTTGGGGCATGAGTGATATGTGATTGTGATTAATCGCATCGTGATACCGCAATCGAAGAAACATAATGGAGCAGGGCTTATAAACATGTATATTTGCGATGTGATTAGCCGGAACCGATGGATATATAAACATTATTGCATAATATTTGAGATCTGCCAAAAGGCATTTCTTAATGTATTTTCGCATATTTCGTTATTAAAGAAATAGTGTCGATGCGATAAAACCCAGACCCGAAGGGATTTGGGAATGAAAATACATAATATTTGACCCCCATACAAAAGGCCCACCTGAAGTGAACCATGGTCGTTGGATCGGGATCTCCTATATCAACGGTGGAGATGTGATATCGCTACAAATGCAGACTCGATAGGGGAATAGGGCGCAATTCTGAAGATTTGAAGTCTGGATGAACAATGGTTTTGGCAGATTTTCAGAGTTTGAATGCATTTCTCTGTGGTGACAAAAAGAAGTTGTTTCAGGGATTTCGAAGGCTCGATGCACTCATCCATTGCAGGATAGGTGGCCACCTCCCCTTAATGCATTATGCAATGATTGTTTAACACTAGAAGAGGGATTCGAGCAGACAGAGGCTGGGAGACAGAAAGCCGAGAAGCAGAAATGAACAGGCAAAGGAGTTTGGCTTTAAATCCATGGAAAACGTAAGACAGAGACAGGCAATGCCGAGGTAGAGTAAAGACAGAGACAGAGAGTGACTAAGAGAGCCTTTGTACTCAGAGAGGCTTGAGGGGTTCAAGAAAACTCTTGTGGTTGTATCTGCTGTGTATTGAGTCTCAAATTGGTTTCATATTGTTGTAAAACTTTGTCTGAAGACATAATAGAGAGGTCACCAATAAAGGTTGGACCAGGAGATGGAGCCCAGGAGTATTGGGTGAACTCCTTATTATATTTGTTGTGTTTATGTGTGTTGTATATTATGCTTCTTTACTGCTTCATGGTTTGTGTATTTCTCAATCTTATCGCTCCACTGCATAAAATAAAATAGAAAAATCCATGCATATGAGTTTGTAATACCTTATTAATTGTCTTAGATCATCGTCATCAAATCAAGTGGTATCAGAGCTTTAGGTTGCTAAGGTTAGACAAGCTTGTGTTGGATTGGTAAATGATAACTAGGTCAAAGCTCAAATTAGGAGAAGGAGAATTGGTTGAAGCTAACCCAAAAATAAGAAGAGTCTATCCTAGGAGGAAAATGCTAGAAGAAAGTCCCTTGGAATCAGACTCTCAGTTCATGGACAGTTTCATGACCATGAGAGCCATGGTAGAAGAGATGTATCGAGAATTTAAGAAAGGTCGAAGTGAAGATTCTTCAACCTCCAAACAATACAAAGGAATGAAGGAACATCTTATAGATGGCCATTCTGAAGGCAAAGGGAAAGGAAACGAGACTCTCTATCAACACCTCCTTCTAGCCCTTTGATTAAATTAGATGTAAAATTTGATTTGCCAATATATGATGGAGAATTAAATGTAGAAATGCTAGATAACTAGAATAGATAGATTGATGTGTATTGCAGGGTGCAGAACATTGATTCAGAGAAGAGTAAAATTCAGCTGGCTAGCCTTTGCCTTGGAGGACCTGCCCTAATATGGTGGGAAGGCAAGACCCAAGCTGATTTGAAGAAACATGGTAAAATTCATTCTACCTAGAGTGAATTTGTTTCTGCCATTAAAAAATAGTTCTATCCACTAGCTTATATGCAGCAAGCCATGATGAGTTGGAAAACCCTTCACCAATTAAAGGGGAAAAGTGTACAAAGCTACACCCAAGAATTTCGAAAAAGAGCTTTAATTCTAGGCATTTCTCTAGACTCACCTAAAACTTTGACGAAGTATATAGGTGGTCTACACAGCTATTTGAGGCACACCATTCTCATGTTTAACCCTACTAGCATAGATGAAGTATCTGTTCAAGCTACACATCTAGAGGCTAGAGGCAAGAATGTGAACCCAGAGATTGGGGGATCATCAAAGCCCACTGCAAGCAAGAATAAGGAAAAGAGGAAGAAGAAATGGAAAGAGAGGAAGAAAATGTTGTACAAAAGGACAAACCTTCATGCACTCACTTCAAGAAGGGTGGACACGATGATGAACATTGCTGGTCTTTGCATCCAAAGCTGAAATACAAGAAGTTCGATGGCAAGAAGAAGAAGGTTGTTGCTGCTATTCAGAAAGATTTGGGGTCAGACTCAGGTGATGAAACAACAATCACAGCTACAGGTAAAAAAGGTAAAAATTCTGAAGCATCTACTAGTAATTCTACAGAAACTATTGATAATGAAGAAAATGAGAGGAAAAGACATGAGCATTTTCATATTAGAGTTATTTCCAAGCATCAAAAGATTGATACTTTATTGATAGTGGTTCAGAAGTAAACTTGATTTCTGAAGCAATTGTAAAGAGGTTAGGACTACTAACCACAGCTCACAAGAAGCCATATCCATTAGGTTGGGTATGTGATAAAGCAAAGCTACAAGTGACTAAACAACGTAAACTTAGATTTGCATTTGGGTCAACATTTGTAGATGAGCTTGATTAGACATAGTTCCTTCGATATATGTGGTATTGTTTTAGGAAGTCCTTACTTGTATGATAGAAAATACATTTTCTATAGAGCTGAAAATAAGTATGAACTCACAAAATATGGGATATAATATATTGTAAGAGCTCATCATCTCAAAAATAACTACACTCTCATTAACTCAGGGTAGATGAAAAGAATTGTGAATTCATGCAAGAAATTTTTACTAATGGTTGTAAAGGAAAATACCCTTGATAAAACCAATGTATTTGAGGGTTGTGATGCTAAACAGAAAGCTGATTTAGAAAAATTTGTTTCAGAATATGATATCTTATTTCAAGAACCAAAAGGTCTGCCACCGAAAAGGGAAATTGTACATGATATTCATTTCCAGCAAGATGCTCCATTGCCTAACATCAAAATGTACAACTTATCTGCTTTAGAGAATACAGAAATCAAGAAGCAGGTACAGGAGTTGCTCGAGAAAGGGTTCATAAGACCAAGCACATCACCATGCAGATCTCCAATCATGTTGGTGAGAAAGAAAGATGGTTCATGGAGGATGTGCATTGATTACAGAGCACTGAATAAAGTAATGATCAGTAATTGTTATCCCCTTCCTCGCATTGATGATCTATTAGATCAGCTGAAAAAAGCTGTTTAATTTTCCAAGTTGGACTTGCGTAGTGGTTACCATCCGGTCAAGGTAGCATAGCAAGATGCATGGAAGACTTCTTTCAAAACAAGGCAAGGGCTGTATGAATTGCTAGTTATGGCTTTTGGCTTAACTAATGTTCTTGCCACTTTCATGAGAGCAATGAACGATGTACTCAGGCCTTTTATTGATGATTTTGTAATTTTATATTTAGATGACATTCGTTTTTTCAGTAAAAAATGGGAAGAACATTTGAAGCATGTAAAGCAGACTCTAGATGTTTTGAAAAAAGAAAATCTCTATGTGAAGTTATCAAAATGTGGATTTGGCAAAACATCTTTGAATCATTTGGGTCATATTGTAGGGAGTGGTGAATTGAAGATAGATCCCACTAAGGTTGAATTCATTGTAAACTGGACTAAACCCAAATTTGCTACAGAAGTTAGAAGCTTCCTAGGAGCAACACAGCATTGGAGAAAGTTTATTGCTAACGTTTCCTTAATTGCAGCTCCCTTACATGCTTTGACAGGATTGAACAAGGTGTTTTAGTGGGGAGGAAAATAGTAGAAAGCCTTTGACACATTGAAAGAAAAAATTAGTACAACACCAGTACTAGCATTGCCAGATCTTCAAAGACTATTTCAGATTGAAACATATGCCAGTGACTATGCCATGGGAGCATTGTTGATGCAACATGGTAAACCCATATGCTACCATTCTGAGACATTTAATTCTACAGTAGTTAATTACCTCACATATGATAAAGAATTGTATGTATTATTACAGAGTGTAAAAAAGTGAAAACATTACTTAATGGGAAAAGAAACAATCATCCATACTGATCATCAACCACTTCAGTATTTGCACTCACAAACTAAATTGCAGCAATCAAGACATTATAGGTGGATGGGTTTCCTACAACAGTTTCATCTAGTCATCAGATATAAGAGAGGCATACACAATAAATTTGCAAATCTATTTTCCAGACGAATTATAAATGCATCTACTATACTTAAGCATAAGTCAGTAATGCATGAAACCTACAATGAACAGTATGCTCAAGATATAGATTTTAAAGATGTATATGCAACTTTATGTCATGGAAAACAACTAGAAGAGTTGGATTACTATGTTAAGGAATAACTCTTGTATCATTTGGGAAAGCTATCCATTCCACAAACTAAAAGAGTTAACATAATCCGGGAAGCACATACTTCTCTAATATCAGGTCACTTTGGTGCAAGTAAAATAGTTGCACAGCTACAAAGATTCTGTTATTGGCCAAAAATGCATGAAACAATTTCTAGATATGTTAAAGGGTGTACCATGTGTGCTAAAATCAAGCCCAGCAATGGAAAACTAGGCTTGTACACCCCACTTCTAGTTCCTTCCCGTCCTTGGGAAAGTGTTCCCATGGACTTTGTTGGGGGATTACCAAAATCTAGAAAAGGTCATGACTATTTATATGTTATTGTGGACAGGTTCAGTAAAATGTGTATTTTAATACCTTGTAACAAACAGATTACAGATGAACAAACAACGAAGTTGTTCTTTTAGCATGTCTAGGTGTATTTTGGGTTACCCACTTCCATAGTATCTGATCAAGATTCCCAGTTTGTTGGGAAGTTTTGGTCAAGTCTGTGGGAATTGATGGAAACCAGACTGAAGAAGAGCACAACCTTTCATCCACAAACAGATGCCCAAATAGAGGTGGTCAACAGGATAGTGATCCAGTTGCTCACGGGTTATTGCAGCAAGCATCCCAAGCTTTGGGATGAACATTTATGTTATGTACAACATGCTTACAATAGGGCTAAGCATTCTTCTACACAAAGATATCCTTTTGAGACTTGTTTTGGTTTTATACCAAAGTCTCCCTTGGATTTTGTCTTTGAAAAAGACATAGCGATTGATGGACATATCAATGTGGACAAAGCAACCAAGTTCATTGAACAGATCCAAGAAATTCACCAGGTAGTGCAAGAACAGTTGGAAAGGAGCTAAGCCAGGTACAAGGCAAGGCATGATAAGCATCGGATGGAGCATAGCTTCCAAGTTGGTGATCAAGTCTGGCTATATATCAGCAAGGACAAAATGCAAGGTGAGGGAAAGAAGTTGAAGACAATAAGGTATGGGCCTTTCAAGATACTTGAGCAAATTTGTGAGTATGCCTTCTGCCTTGATTTGCCAACTTACATGCACATCTATTTAGTCGTTAATGTTGAGAACTTGAGATTGTTTGAACATTCTTTGGTTGAAGATCCCGAAGAGAAAATTCAGTTGCCTTTTATTAATGATCTGTTGCCTGAATATCTCAATGAGTTGCAGGAAGACATAGTTCTGGATAGGAAGGTGAGAACTACACGCAGAGGGGATGTTGAGCACCTAAGAATTGGACTCAAAGGTTCGAAACCTAGCAGTGCAAAATGGATAGAGATTGGGCAAGTGAGGAAGCTATATCCTCACTTGAGCGATGCTTGAAACAAACTTTTGGTAGTCCAAAAACCTTTTTCAGTGGGAAGGCGTGATCGAAAATGGATCCATTTACCCTCTAAGTTTTCAAAAATCCTCTAAAAGATCAAAAGTATCGCATAATCAAACCTTGACAAAAGAGTGAAGAAAACGTTGAAAAAGAGAATAGTGGAGGTGTGAACAATGAATTCACAGTAGCCATCAAATTTGGCCAATCAATGGTCCAGATCTGATCGGTGAATCGCAATCGCCAGTGGCAATCAGAAGATATCGGTGGAGACTATACAAATGTTGCGACAACAATCTGCGGTGTCAACAAGGACCATCAACCAAATGCGCAGATCGATGGCCCATGTTGCACAACAGAATTGCTATCAAAAAATACAAAGAGCGCTTATAACAGCCTGGGGCATGAACGATATGCGATTGTGATTAATCGCATCACGATATCACAATTAGAGAAACACAATGGAGTGGGGCTTATACACATGTATATGTGCGATGCAATTAGCCGGACTCGATGGATATATAAACAATATTGCATAAGATTTCAGATTTGCTGAAAGGAATTTCTTAATGTATTTTCATATATTTTGTTATTAAACGAAATACAAAGAAACAACGCCGATGCGATAAAACCTGAACCCGAAGGGGTTTGGGAATGAAAATAAACAATATTTGAAATCCGTCATAAGCCATTTTTCTGGTATTTTCACCGTTTTAATGTATTTTCAATACAAAGGAAATCACGATATAAGCAGGATTTCGAGCGGGCAAAAAATGGAAAGCGGTTTTGATCGGGCTCCACCCGAAACCATACATCAATGGCTACGTGTCTAGGGTGAGGAGAGAGGAAACCACCCTCATCGGGTAGTTAACCCCCATACAAAAGGACCGCCCGAAATAAACCATGGCCATTGGATCTAGATCTCCCAGATCAACGATGGTGATGTGATATTGCTACAAAGGCAGACCTGATAGGAGAATAGGGTGCAATTTTGAAGATTTGATGTCCGGATGAACAGTGATTTTGGCCGATTTTCACAGTTTGAATGCATTTCTCTGTGGTAACAGAAAGCGGCCATTTCAGGGATTTCGAAGGCCAAATGCACTCATCCATTACAAGATAGGTGGCCACCTCCCTGTAATGCATTATGAAATCATTATTTAACGCTAAAAGAGGGATTCGAGCAGACAGAGGTTGAGAGACAAAAAGCAAAGAAGCGGAAATGAACAGGCATAGAAGTTTGTCTTTAAAGCCATGGAAAATAGAAGACAGAGGTAGGCAGTGCCGAGACATAGTAAAGACAGAGACAGAGAGTGACGAAGAGAGTCTGTGTACTCAAAGAGGATTGAGGGGTTCAAGCAAACTCTTGTTGTTGTATATGTTGTGTATTATGTCTCAAATTGAGCTCATACTATTGTAAAACTTTGCTTGAAGACATAATAGAGAGGTCACCATTGAAGGCTAGACCAGGAGATGTAGCCCAGGAGTATTGGGTGAACTCCTTATTAAATTTGTTGTGTTTATGTGTGTCGTATATTATGCTTCTTTACCACTTCATGGTCTGTGTATTTTGAAATCTTATCGATCCATTGCATAAAATAACATAGAAAAATCCATGCACATGAGTCTGTAATACCTTCTTAATTGTCTTAGATCATCATCATCAGATCAGGTATATCGAGCTCCCCCAAAATACCTATCATGACTTTGGCACTCTTGCCATGGCCTTTCTCACACATTTCCAGTTTCCAGTTCGCTATGAAACTGGAACCCATATGTTAACGTCACTCAAGAAAGATACAACGAATCACATCTCCTATCATATCCATGAATGGAGACGTAGGCACCATCTAATTAAGTTTGAAATTTTTGATCAATTGTTGACTGAGTGGTTCACTAGATCATTTGTCAACAAAGTTGTTGAGGACATTGCTATGGGTGGATGCGACGCTGAGGAAGAAGCCATCGCGCGTGCCCAGTATCTAGACCTTGTCGATTCATAGTTTGTCATGTTATATGATGTGTTACCTAATGTGCCTAGACCATCATCCTATCTGATGACATCTAAGTCTCCCACTACCCCTCCTGTTGATTGAGTAATTTGTTCAATGACTCAGACCCCTGCAAAATATTCTTCCAAATAGAAGTCGGTCTCTAATACTACTACCAGTGGCTCCTCTCCCAATGCATCTGGCCCTGGTAAAACCTCGAAGGTTCATGCTGTCCATTCTACCATAGTGGATAAACCATTTAAAGGTAAGAAGAAAGGCAAAGGAAAGGGTAACGCTGATGCCCCAAAACAGGTTCCTCCTAAACCATCTATTGGTGATGCTTCCCAATGGAAACCTATGTATCCATGCCTCATTTGTGAGGAGGATCACTTTACTAAGGATTGTCCCAGATGGTCTGAAGTTAGTCGTTTGATCAAAGGGACCCCAGTTTTCTTGAAAGAGCCTTTTCCATCCTAACAGGCTCAAATGGTAGACCATCCTCAGTCATATGCTTCCTCAGGTTCACAAGTGTTCATGATGAGTACCCCGATCAATGTGGCTACCAGGTCAAAGGATTATCAAAATCCTTCCCCGTCAGTAGGGAAACAGAAAGAGGTACCCCTTCTTCTTCTACACCATCCGGTTCTAGTACTCTCCATATAGAGTGACATAATCCTAGTTCTGCCATTCGACGACCTTCTCAAGGTGTCCTTCGAAATTCCTCATATAATCAAAATGCTCGAGCCACTCAACTTCACTCAAGTGCCATCAGCTACATCCTCTCTCGAGGTCCTTCAAAGTTGTCCTTCTCAGCAGAAATCGTTATTGTCAGCTATTGGGCTATTGATCCAACTGACTCTAATCTCATCTTCTTTGACCTGGAAAGCCATGTTTTGCATTTACCTCATCAAATTTCCTTTCTCATTCAGGTAATCATAAATGAGAAAACCATTCATAGGACCTTCATCGATGAAAGTTCTTCTACCTGCATCATGTTTGTCGCTTGTTGGAAGGAAATTGGTTCTCCTACTTTGAACGAGTCCCCTAACACTCTGGAAGATTTGACAGGCACTATTCGCAACCATTCGGTGTCCTTCCCAACCTTACCATTACCTTGGAGGGTAAGATGGTACATGTTGAGGTATAGATCGTTGAGGTTAATGTTAACTACAATCATCTACTCGGATGGAGCTGGACCCATGCCATGCATGTTGTAGTTTCCTCGCTCTTTTTAATGATTAGTTTTCCCCATCAAGGTAATATAATCACAGTCGACCAACTATCCTTCTTTGCCTCTTCCTCCTTGGATGGCAATGTTCCATATGTCAAGCACACCGGTGCTACTTATGAGAGTGTGGGTGCAGGACTTTTTAAAGATCCTACCTTGATGGGCATATTTCTGCTCCCACCTCCTCATGTTGCCTCTGTCAACATGATTTCAGTCAAGTCTGATCGTTGGGTCATTCCTTTGCCAAATATTGTTGATACATTGGGTGAGGTTATGCCGTTAAGGCCCACTGAAATTGATTATGTGGAAATTGTTTCAGCCTCACCTTCAGTATCCTCTAATCATCCTATTTCAAGAACACCTCTTGATGCATATTCTCAATCATCGTGGCTTTGTTCTTCAGAATCCCCCAATCGCTTAGCCAAGACTTTTCTTTCTGATGAAATTATCATGGAAGTAATATCTCTAGAGGAAGTACCTTGGAACAACACTCATCATCGTTCCTCGCTCTTGCCTAGCCCGATGGTCATGTCTATTTGTCTCGAGGAGTTCTCTTCTCACCTCCTTTCCCTACCACTTCAGACACTGATCATGACTCACAAATTTTGGTTGGAAGGGAACTGGGTAACATTACCCAAATGATGCTAATTGATATTTCTATCAAACTTGGTGTCATTGAAAATGTCCATATCGGGGTAACTTGTTCGCCATAAGAGATCAAGATCTATACCCATCTATTCCAAGAATTCTGGGATGTTTTTGCGTGGTCATATGAAGAAGTTCCTGGCATTGACCCAAGTGTAGTCGTGCATGAGATCCCAACTTATCCTCATGCAGAACTCGTTCGCCAATGGCTTCATCCACTGCACCCTAGAAAAGTGGTTGTCATTAAGGGTGAAGTTGAAAAACTTCTGAAAGCTAGATTTATTTATCCGATCCATCTTACAGATTGGGTGTTGATCTGGAAATGAGGTCTAAGACAATTAATAAGGTATTACAGACTCATGTGCATCAATATGCCTACATTACTTTGTGCAATGGATCAATAAGATTGTGAAATACATAGACAATGAAGGCTGCATTAAAGAAGTATATTAGACAACACACATAAACACAAAAAATTTAATAAGGAGTTCACCCAACACTCCTAGGCTACATCTCTGGTCCACCCTTTAGTGGTGACCTCTCTATTATGTCTTCAAAAAAGAATTTTACAATAATGAGCTCAATTTCAGCTTCACACAACAGATACAAAACAATAAGTCTTTACTTGGATCACTCAAGTCTCTTCTGAGTACATAGACTCTCCTCACTGACTCTCTGTCTCTGTTGTTCTATATCAACACTGCCTGTACTACTGCTTGCCTCTGTCTGCTATCTTTTGTGGCTTTAAAACCAATATGCGCTGCTTGTTCGTTTCTTCTTCTCGGCTTTCTATCTCCCGACCTCTATCCGCTCGAATCCCCCTTCTGAGCATTAATAATCACTGCATAACGTCTTTAGGGCAGGTGGCCACCTATTCTGCAATGGATGATTGCATCGGGCCTTTGAAATCATTGAAACAACCATTCTCTATTTACACAGAGAAATGCATTTAACCACAGGAAAAACTACCAAAACACTCTTCATTCGGACTTCAAATATTCATAAATGCATCCTATTCTCCTACCGGGTCTGCCTATAAGTCACTATTTCATCTCCACCATTGATTTGGGAGATCCAGATCCAACAACTGTGGTCGATTTCGGGTGTCCCTTCCGTACAGAGGTTAATTGCCCGATGAGGGTGGTTTTCTCTATCCTCAGCCTGGACATGTGGCAGCCAATGTATGGGCTTGGGCGGAGCGAGGCCCAAACCACTTACTGCTTTGCTCTTCCCGAAATCCCACTTGTTTCATGGATTTCCTTTACATTCTAAAAATACATTAAAACACTGAAAAATCGCGTAAAAATGGCTTTGGGCCGATTTGAAATATTATTCATTTTCATTCCCCAGCCCTTTTGGGTGCACTTTTCATCGCATCGACGCTCCCCTTGTATTTCATTTAATAAACGAAATACATGAAAATATATTAAAATTCTAGTTGACGGATCTCAAATCTTATGAAATAGCGTTTATATTCCCATCGGGTCCAGGTAATTTCATCGCATATATATATGTGCATACAACCCTGCTCCATTGTGTTTCCCAATTGCGATATCGCAATGCGATTGATCACAATCGCATATCACATCAAATCGGAGAACAGTTGGTCGAGAAGTTAGCGGCACATCAGGAGAAGATCAAGGAAGCTTTTGACAGAAAGACAAAATCAGATAATTTTCAGGTCGGAGACTTAGTCTTGAAGTGGGATGCACTGAAAGAGAAGAAGGGTAACCATGGGAAGTTTTATGCTTTCTGGACAGGGCCTTTCATTACTTCTCAGATCCAAGGGAACAACACTTCCATACTGCAAAGTATGGGAGGAGAAGCAGTTTTTGATGGCCTAGTTAATGGGCGTTTTCTGAAAATTTATGTGGTTTAAGGTCTTTTGGCCTTAAAATTGTAAATATGTTGATTTATCAGTTTTAGTGTAAGATCAGTTAGACTCCATGCCCAATGGAACACTAGGAAATTTTGTTATTTTGTTTTCACAAGGAAGGTATTGATCTGCGAGTTTTTGACACCTCACAGGGAGGATCTCATCCCCAGAAGGAGCCAGTGTTAGCTCTGCTACAGGTTGTTGATGTTAGAGGAGCAGAAATAAGCTTGAACCTTGGTTCTATTCAAAGAAGTCTTGCACTGGATGTCCTCACCCTTCTCCATTTCCCCGTCCATTTCCCTCTTATCTTCTTTACATATGCTTTTTCGGTTTAAAAAATCATATAAAAACCTTTGCTCTTGAGCCCGCGCACTAAGACCTAAAGCCCCATACAACTGTAACCACATGACCCCACGCCTTCACGCGTCCTATCCCCGTCACATCCGATGAAAACATGTGCAATTAAACCCTGCCGTCTGATCACCTACCGCACGATTCGATGGCATCCGCTCCTCCCGCGCCTACAAGTCCCCCGCGCGATAACTTGCGATCAAAAGCAGTTTCATCCCGCCTCGTCTGCCACGCATCGCCCAATGATAGGTATGGCACACCATGGTACGTTTACCACTTTCCCCTCGACAGCGGTGCGATAAATACTGCTTACCACCCATCCGCCCATCCCCACTGATTAACCCCCGCATATCTCCTCCGCCCGATGGCCGTCGGATCTGTCTGCCCAAGATCCAACGGCTCACGATTGTCCGCTCCCGCTTCCACCCGATACCTCCCCACCGAGCAATCTCTGCCACCCATCCGTTTGATCCAACAGCCGATGTCCCTCCTCTGCCTTGCTCGTAGATCCGCCATGAAGTCCACTCACCTCAAACCGTTCCATACTCCTGAAAGGATGAAGGTAGCCAGTATTTGGTACTCTGCGTAGTTACTCCTCAGCAACTGCATTCAAGAGGCAATATGGCTGAGAAAGGAAGGTACAAAAGTCAAGCAGGTAAATTTATTCAATGGCTATGGGATTGCATCCCATATAACAGTCCACCTGCCTGAGAAGTACAGCAGAGCATCCACAGAATATCAATTTTGTTCACTACAGCAAGCAATTGCACTCAAAAGTTCTGCCAAGTAGTTAAAGCGGTTGGTGGTCCATCATGACCCCTCCATGCATAGAACAACAGAACATTTTTGTAATGAAACTCTATATATACCCAAAAAACAGATGTAATCAGGGTTGATGGTTGTTTTTTTGATGTAAGGTTCAACTTCTGGAGACTGTAACTGCTTTGATACTTGCAGCATCTCATCGGCACTTTCAGCTAATACAAGCTTCTTTTGTTTTTAATTGCTCACTTTCCACCTCTTTTCTATTCTAGGTTGTGCTTGATTTGCATTTGTCTTGAACTCTTGATGTGTAGCATTGGAGGAGTTTTCATCCTACCTCTGTGTTATAGTCTTGCATGTATCAGTGAATGTATTGATCAAGTTTCTATTCACTTAGTGACAGAGAGTTGTCATCCTGTCTGTGCACTAGGGAATTAGATTTGCAGACCTTTTACTAGTTGCAGCCAGCCATCACATGGTCCTGTGCATCTGCTGGTGTGGTCAGTATTCTCCATATTCACCCAATCCTTAAACTGTGAGTAATTGGTGGTCTAAAGCCTTGTAGTTTGGGGGTGTTCACGCATGTCTAGAGTCAAGCAAAGTAGGAGTGGTTATCTGGCTTGAATATGCATCATTCCTTCCATTCATCCATTTCCAACATTAAGTTGAGTTTGTGATGTCCCGAGCATCTCCGAGATACAACCTACGAGAGTTTCTTAGGGTGATAATAGGCCCATACCTTATTGGCTTCAACTTCTTTCCTTCACCTTGCATTCTATCTTTATTGATGTACAACCAGACTTTATCACCAACTTGGAAGCTATGCTCAATTCGATGCTTATCATGCCTTGCCATGTATTTGGCTTGGCTCTTTCCAGCTGCTCCTACACTGTCTGGTGAATTTCTTGGATCTATTCAATGAACTTGGTTTCTTTGTCCACATCATTGTGTCCATCAACTGCTATGTCTTTTCTAAAGAAAAATCCAAGGGAGACCTTGGTTTGAAACCAAAACAAGTCTCAAAAGGAGATCTTTGTGTAGAAGAATGTTTAGCACAGTTGTAAGCATGTTGCACATAACACAAATGTTCATCCCAAAGCTTGGGATGCTTGTTGCAATAGCCCTTGAGCAACTGGATCACTCTCCTGTTGACTACCTTTGTTTGGCCAACTGTTTGTAAATGAAAGGCTGTGCTCTTCTTCAGTCTGGTGTCCATCAATTCCCACAGACTTGACCAAAACTTCCCAACAAATCAGAAATCTTGATCAGATACTATGGAAGTGGGTAACCCAAAATGCACCTAGACACGTTGAAAGAAAAACTTCGCTGTTTGTTCAGCTCTAATCTGTTTGTTACAAGGTATTAAAATACACATTTTGCTGAACCTTTTCTAGATCTTGGCAATCCCCCAACAAATTCCATGGAAACACTTTCCCAGGGATGAGAAGGAACTGGTAGTGGAGTGTACAAGCCTAATTTTCTATTGTTGGGCTTGCTTTTGGCACACAGGGTACACCCTTTAATATATCTAGTAACTGTTTCATTCATTTTTGGCTAATAACAAAATATTTTCCACTGTGCGACTGTTTTACTTACACCAAAATAACTTGTTATTATAGAAGTGTGTGCTTCTCTGATTATGTTAACTCTTTTAGTTTGAGGAATGCATAACTTTCCCAAATGATACAAGAGTTGGTTCTTAACATGATAATCCAATTCTTCTACTTGTTTTCCATGACTTAAAGTTGCATATACATCTTTAAAATCTATATCTTGAGCATATTGTTCAATGTAGCTTTCATGCAATACTGAGTTATGCTTAAGTATAGTATATGCATTTATAATTGGTCTGGACCACATATCTTCAACTTTATTGTGTATGCCTTTCTTGTATCTGATGACAAGATGAAACTGTTGTAAAAATCTGATTCACCTATAGTATCTTGATTGCTGCAATTTAGTTTGTGAGTGCAAATATTGAAGTGGTTGATGATCAATGTGTATAATTGTTTCTTTCCCCAATAGGTAATGTTTCCACTTTTTCACTCTTTGTAATAATGCATATAATTCTTTACCACATGTGGGATAATTAACTATTGCAGAATTAAATGTCTCAAAATGATAACATATGGGTTTACTGTGTTGCATCAACAGTTCTCCCATGGCATAGTCACTGGCATATGTTTCAATCTCAAATGGTCTTTAAAGATCTGGCAATGCTAGTATTGTTGTTGTACTAATATTTTCTTTCAAAGTTGTCGAAGGCTTTCTGCTATTTTCCTCCCCACTGAAACATCCTGTTCAATCCTGTCAAAGCATGTAAGGGAGCTGCAATCAAGGAAAAGTTAGTAATAAACTTTCTCCAATATTGTGTTGCCCCTACGAAGGTCCTAAATTCTTTGGGTTTAGGCCAGTTCACAATGACTTCGACCTTAGAGGGATCTATCTTCAATTCACCAAACCTTACTATACGACCCAAATAATTCAAAGATGTTTTGCCAAATTCACATTTTGATAACTTAACATAGAGATTTTCCTTTTTCAAAACATCTAGAGTCTGCTTTACATGCTTCAAATGTTTTTCCGATGTTTTACTGAAAACAAGAATGTCATCTAAATATACAATTACAAAATCATCAATAAAAGGCCCGAGTACATCATTCATATCTCTCATGAAGGTGGCAGGAGCATTAGTTAAGCCAAGAGGCATAACTAGCCATTCATACACCCCTTGCTTTGTTTTGAAAGCAGTCTTCCATGCATCTTGCTCTGCTACTCTAACCTGATGATAGCCACTATGCAAGTCCAACTTGGAAAAGTAAATAGCTTCTTTCACCTAATCCAATAGATCATCAATGCAAGGAAGGGGATAACGATTCTTGATCGTTATTTTATTCAACGCTCTGTAATCAATGCACATCCTCCACGAACCATCTTTCTTCATCACCAACATGATTGGAGATCTGCATGGTGATGTGCTTGGTCTTATGAACCCTTTCTCGAGTAGCTGTTGTACCTGCTTCTTGATCTCCGCATTCTCTAAAGCGAACAACCTATACATTCCAATGTTAGGCAATGGAGCATCTTGCTGCAAATGAATATCATGTACAATTTCCCTTTTGGGTGGCAGACCTTTAGGTTCTTGAAATAGAATATCATATTCTGAAACAAATTTTTTTAAATCAACTTTCTGTTTACCATCACAACCCTCAAATACATTGGTTTTATCAGGTTTCTTTTCCTCTACAACCATCAGTAAAAATTGCTTACATGAATTTACAATTCTTTTCATCTACCCTGAGTTTATGAGACTATAATTATTCTTAAGTTTATGAGCTCTTACAATATATTCTATTCCATGTTTAACGAGTTCATACTTATTTTCAGCTCTATAGAAAATTGATTTTCTATTATACAAGTAAGGACTTCATAAAACAATACCACATATATCCAAGGGAATTACATCTAACTGAACCTCATCTACAAATGCTGACCCAATGGAAAATCTATGTTTACATTGTCTAGACACTTGTAGCTTTGCTTTATCACATACCCAACCTAATGGATATGGCTTCTTATGAGGTGTGGTTATTAATCCCAACTTATTTATAATTGCTTCAGAAATCAAGTTTACTTGTGAGCCATTATCAAATAAAGTATCAACCTTTTGATGCTTGGAAATAACTCTAATATGAGAAAGCTAATGTCTTTTCCTCTCATTTTCTTCACTATCAATAGTCTGTGCAGAATTACTAGTAGATGCTTCAGAATTTTTACCTTTTATACCTGTAGATGTGATTGTTGTTTCATCACCTGGGTCTGACCCCAAATCCTTCTGAATAGCAACAACAACCTTCTTCTTGCCATCAAACTCCTTGGGTTTTGGCTCTGGATGTAAAGACCATCAATGTTCATCGTCATGTCCATCCTTCTTGTAGTGAGTGCACGAAGGTTTGTCTTTCGGTACAACATTTACCTTCCTCTCTTTCCATTTTTGCTTTCTCTTTTCCTTGTTCTTGCTTGCAGTGGGTTTTGATGATCCCCCAATCTCTGGGTTCACATTCTTGCCTCTAGCCTCTAGATGTGTAGCCTAAACAAATACCTCATCGATGCTAGTAGAGTTAAACATGAGAATGGTGTGCCTCAAATAGCTATGCAGACCACCTATATACTTCAACAAAGTTTCAGGTGAGTCTAAAGAAATGCCTAAAATTAAAGCTCCTTCTCTAAATTCCTAGGTATAGCTTTGTACACTTTGCCCCTTTAATTGGCAAAGATTTTTCCAACTCATCATGGCTTGCTGCATACAAGCTAGTGGATAGAACTATTTTTTAATGGTATAAACAAATTCACTCCAGGTAGAAAGAATTTTACCATGCTTCTTCAAATCAGCTTGGGTCCTTCCTTCCCACAACACTAGGGCAGTTCCTCCAAGGTGAAGGTTGGCCAACTGAATCTTTCTCCTTTCTGAATCAATATTCTGCACTCTGCAATACACATTAGTCTGTCTAATCCAGTTATCTATCTTTTCTGCATTTAATTCTCCATCATATATTGGCAAATCAAATTTTAGATCTAATTTAATCAAAGCGCTAGAAGGAGGTGTTGATAGAGAACGCTCTTTTCCTTTCCCTTTGCCTTCTGAATGGCTATCTAGAAGAAGTTTCTTCATTCCTTTGTCTTGTTTGGAGGTTGAAGTATCTTCACTTCGACCTTTCTTAAATTCTCGATACATCTCCTCTACCATGGCTCTTATGGTCATGAAACTGTCCATGAACTGAGAGCCTAATTCCAAGGGAGTTTCTTCTGCCATTTTCCTCTTAGGATAGACTCTTCCTATTTCTAGGTTAGTCTCAACCAATTCTCCTTCTCCTGATTTGCGCTTTGACCTAGTTAGAATTCAACAATCCAGCACAAGCTTGTCTAACCTTAGAAACCTAAAGCTCTAATACCACTTGATCTGGAAATTAGATCTAAAACAATTAGTAAGGTATTACAGACTCATGTGCATGGATATGCCTATGTTACTTTGTGTAATGGATCGATAATATTGTGAAATACATAGACAATGAAGCAGTAAAGAAGCATAATAGACAACACACATAAACACAACAAATTTAATAAGGAATTCACCCAACACTCCTGGGCTACATCTCCTAGTCCAGCCTTTAGTGGTGACCTCTCTATTATGTCTTCAAAATGGAGTTTTACAACAGTGAGCTCAATTTGAGCTTCAAACAACAAATACAAAACAATAAGGCTTTACGTAGATCCCCCAAGTCTCTTCTGAGTACACAGACTCTCCTCACTCACTCTCTATCTCTGTTGCTTTGTCTCAGCACTACCTGTACTAATGCTTGCCTCTATCTGCTGTCTTTTGTGGCTTTAAAACCAATCTACACTACATGTTCATTTCCTCTTCTCGGCTTTCTGTCTCCCAGCCTCTGTCTGCTAGAATCCCCCTTCTGAGCGTTAATAATCACTGCATAACATCTTTAGGGGAGGTGGCCACCTGTTCCACAATGGAAGAGTGCATCGGGCCTTTGAAATCCTTGAAACGACCATTCTCTATTTAAAGAGAGAAATGCGTTCAAACATAGGAAAAACCACCAAAACATTGTTCATCCAGACTTCAAATATTCATAAATGCATCCTATTCTGCTATCGGGTCCTCCTATAAGTCACTATCGCATCTGCACCGTTCATCTGCAATATCCAGATCCAATGGCTGTGGTCCATTTCGGGCGTCCCTTCCATACGGAGGTTAATCCGCCCGATGAGGGTGGTTTTCTCTCTCCTTGGCCTGGACACATGGTAGCTAATGTATGGGTTCCGGCGGAGCCTGGCCCAAATCACTTACCACTTTGTTCCTCCCAAAATCCCACTTGTTTTGTGGATTTCATTTACATTTGGAAAATACGTTAAAACACTGAAAAGTCTCGTAAAAAATGGCTTTGGGTGGATTTGAAATATTATTCATTTTCATTCCCCAACCCTTTCAAGTCCACTTTTCATCGCATCGGCGCTCCCCTTGTATTTCGTTTAATAAACTAAATACATGAAAGTACACTAAAAATTCCATTTGACAGATCTCAAATCTTATGAAATAACATTTATATTCCCATCAGGTCCAGCTAATCACATCGCATATATATATACATGTGCATATAGCCCCGCTCCATTGTGTTTGTCGATTGCGATATCGCGATGCGATTGATCGCAATTGCATATCATGATAACCTCGAGCCGTTTGGTGAGTGCTCTATTCGTATTTGCCGATTGTGCTTCTGCGATGCAATGTGGGCTATCGATCTATGCGCTTGATCGACGGTCCTCATTGACTCTGCCGATCGCCATCGCCCATTTTATGTGGTGTGCTCCGATTTCCTCCGCCTGTCACCGTCGATTTCTGATTTGCCGATTGGATCTGGACCATTGATCAACTAGATCCAACAACTCCTGTGCATTCACTATTTAAGCCTCCAATAAGCCTGTTTTGCATGGTTTCTTGGTGTTTTTGCCTCCCGATAGTGTAATCTGACATTTCCATGGGTTTTCCTTATGCGATAATTTTGATCTTTTAAGCGATTTTGGAAGACTTAGAGGTTTCTCTGGGTCCATTTAGATCAGGTGTCGAATATTGTAGTGGTCACAAAGAAGTAAGGCACTATTCATGTTTGCATTGATTACTGTGACCTCAATCATGCATGCCCTAAATATAACTACCCTACTCCCTTCATTGACTAGATCATTGACGAATATGTTGAGAGTGAATTCTTTTCTTTCATGGATAGTTTTTCTGGCTACAACCAGATAAACATTGCACCAACTGATCAAGATAAGACAACCTTCATCGGTTTGTGGGGCACTTTTGAATACAAAAATCTCCCTTTTGGCCTTAAGAATGTTGGGGACACATTCTGGAGAGCGTTGTCTTATGCATTCCATGACATTTGAATCAGGATTTAACCTTACTTTGATGATCTCAACTCATTCTCGTAACCGCCATGATCACCCTGATCATCTCTGGCAATTTTTTCTTCACTGTGGGCACTACAACATCTGGCTGAATTTGCATAAATGTGTCTTCAGCTTCAAATCCGTATGACTCCTTGGATTTATCATTTCGAAGGAAGGAATTTGCCTTGATCCTCTTAAAGTCGAGGCCATAGTTAATTTACCCTCTCCATCTTCATTGCATCAACTGCACAGTCTGCAGGGAAAAGAAAATTTCCTCCCTCATTTCGTACCAAACTATGCTGAGGTAGCTATAGGGGCACTCGGTTGCTCAAGCAAGGAACCCTGTTTGTCTGGGATGAGGTTGCTCAAAATTATTTTAATGACCTAAAGACCTTCCTCATCAATGATCCTCTGCTACATCCCCCAAACTATCATCACGATTACTTCCTTTATCTAGCTACAACCTCTAGTACTATTGCCATGGTGCTTGTACAGGATGATGACGAAGGAAATCAACATGTTATTTACTACCTCAGTCGCAATCTCCTTGACACCGAGACGTGTTATGCTCATGTCGAGAAGTTGGCTTTGGCTGTCGTATAGGCTGTTCAACGCTTTCGGTAGTACATTCTCCTTCGCACTACCACTGTGACTTCAGAATTCAACCCCATGACCTACATCCTAACTCATCAGTCTCTTGGGGGGAAATATCCAAAATGGATTGTTATCCTCCAAGAATTTGATTTGGTGTTTACTACTACCAAACCTAAGAAGTCACTGGTCTTTACTGACTTGATTTGCTCCCTTCCCTCCGCTTCTCCCCCTGCTGGTGCCGATGAGCAACTCTCGGGCAAGACTCTTTTCTTAGTTATCACTCTCAACCCCTAGTACAGTAATATCATTGTATATCTCCAAACATCCACCTTCCGGTCTGCGTTGACCACGGATGATCGCCGATGCATTCGACATCAATCTCAACCTTATCGTATCATTGGAGATAACTTATACCGCGTTGGTGTCAATTCAATTCTTTGTCACTGTCTCACTCTCGACAAGGCTGAGAGAGTCTTGAATGACTCATTCTGGCACATGTGGCGGTCACCTGTCTAAATATGCTACTGCTCAAAAAATCCTTTGTGTTAGTTATTTTTGGCCCTCTATCTTCAAGGATTTCATCCTTGTCATTCGCAAGTGCCATGAGTGCCAAATTTATCAGTGTACGATGTATGCCCCATCCACTCACCTACACTCCATTATTACCATCGGTCCCTTTTCCAAATGGGGCATCAACTATATGACCTGTAACCCTCGTTTGGCAGGGGGCATGGGTATATTATTGTTGTTGTGGACTATTCCACCAAATGGGCTGAAGCGATGCCTACATAATTTGCGGACGATAAAGCAACAACTCAATTTCTATTTAATCACATTCTTTCCACATTTGGAGTGCCTCAAGGCATTGTCACCAACCATGGTTCCCATTTTCAAGATTACATCATGGTTGAGCTTACCTCTACGTTGGGCTTGCACCACAATGGCTCAACCTCGTATTACCCTCAAGCCAATGGCCAAGTTGAAGCTCTGAACAAAGTCCTAGTCACGATGCTTTAGTACACCATTAGGATGCACAAGTCAAATTGGCATCTCATGCATTCTCCATCTCTATGGGCTTACCAAACCTTGACCAAGGACGCAACTGGATTCACGCCATTCGAGCTAGTATATGGTCTCGAAGAGACTTTACCGATTGAGTGCAAAATTCCATCCCTCAAGCTGGATGTCGAACTTCTCCCCGAGACCTCACCCCAGGAAGAGTGTACCTTGTACATAGAATGTCTTTATGAGACTCTTCGTCTTTCCTCTTTGGTTATCGAAGCACATAAAGAGTAGGTCAAATCCCACTTTGATCAGTGTGTCTCTCCTCAAGCCTTTTCTGAGGGAAATTTGGTTCTTCTATATGATCAAGCTAATGATAAGCTGGGGTAGGCAAGTTTGAACCCATGTGTCATGGGCCCTACATTGTTAAACATGTATTACAAAAACGGGCCTATGAGCTCATTCACTATTAGGGAAATCCCTTAGACAAGCCCCACAATGGGCTTTATCTCAAAAAGTACTATGCTTATGCCATCTTGCATGGTTACTTTTGTACAATAGTGTGTCATTAATTTTTTTACAGTGTGGTTTGCTATGTTACTTTGCAAGTAGCTTCCCTACTTATTATGTTTTTTCCTGCTTTGCAGATGTTGATGTCTCCTCACATCGCTGATGGTGCTCGACGTAGTACCCAGAATCTATCATCCGCAGCATGGGCCATTTATGACCCCCATGGTGAGTTGATATATCTTCAAGGTTTATGTCTAGGTCGAACAACTAATAAAAACGTTGAGTATAGCACAATTATTGAATTATTGTTAGAAGATATTGCTCTTGGCATCTGGGAATTAGTTTTCAACCTTGATTCACAACTTGTTGTTCTTCAAGTTAATGGGCAATATTCCATCAGAAACCCTCAGATATTGAGAATGTATCCAAGTATTCGTCTTCTAGAGAGAAATTTGATTACATTACATGTCATCATATTCCTCGATAGATGAATACATTAACCGATGCATTAGCTAATTATTTGCTTGATAGACATTTGCAAAACATGTAACAACTCAAAAACAAAAACAAAAACATTTGTACCATAGTAAGCAAGGAAGTATAACACACAGACACACACACACACGTATATGTGTGTGTGTTTTTGTGTGTGTGTGTGCTAATAATGTTTTTCATACATCAAAACCTATTCAAAATACATCCATGGCTTGCAGGTCATATACATCTGTGACTCGCATGCCTCAAAAATATGGAATGATAGACATATGCACTAAACAACATGATGCTCATGATAGCATTTAACTGCTCGAAAAACACGATTCAGTAGTCGACGAATATGATCTGACACCACCACCGTATGCCTTTGGTGTTGGCGTGGGACATCACCTATCCGAGCATACTCTGGGATCCCATGGGTCAATCCCTCGAGATTTCATGCAATATCCTCCTCGTTGTCACTTCCCTCATTTTCACGATGCACCTAGAGATTGGGGACATCCCAGCAGGGCGTTCTGGTCCAACATCTGCATTCATAAAATTGAAGTTTCATGAAAACATATATTTCAGGAAACAGTAAAAACATAAAAAATAAAATAAAAAATTGTTTGTTTTTACCTCCATCATCAAAATCCTCCCCTTCTCGGAGTGGCATATTCAAATCTCTACGGAATTTGGTACTGCTATAAGGCCAATCCTCCACTACGATCAACTATCATTGTAGCCACAAGAAAAAGGTGGGCTTATAGGACATTTGTTCGTCCCCCACAACCCTAGGCATCAACTCACTCCAATGGACCATCTGTGGGTCTCGTGGCATCGACGCATCTACCTCAGTCAGCTAGTATTGCAAAAGTGTCACCCATTCCAAGAATAAGATCAATAGCATAGATCCAAAGAAAAACTGCTTCAGGTGTCCTACCTTAGCTTTTGATAGTTGGCGCTTCATGTTTATTTTCATAGCTTCTGCCCAGTTAAATATGGTGGGTGCCATGCAGTCGATAACATACTAAAACTTCAACTTGTTTGTCTCATGCGGTGCTTGGGACCAAACCACTCTGTTGATGGTCAATTGTAGCACTTTCAACACAAGATCCCAAACAACCATAACCTCGATCTTGCCACTTTTGGATTTGACAGCTTCTAGGAAATGTTCGGAAACTAGCATAGTGACACTTACCCCAATTGGCCTTGACCCATTTAGGTTGACTAGTTCCCCTCTCCGGGACTGTCATGTGATGAAATAAACGTTTGAAGTCTCCATCTCCAACTCTTGGTAATCGATGATGAAAATTACAAGATTCGTGTCCTAGAGACTAATCAGATACCGTAGAAACTCAGGTTGGGCCCGTAGACCTAGTGTAAGAAATAATTTGAGGAGCCCACAGTTCCTCAAAGCCTCCAAGCAAGTTGGATCAGCTATTACTTGAGTATCAATGTCCTCATGCTCACGTGCTTTCTAATCCACCATTTTTCACAATTTCTTCTTGCAAAAACCATGTAATCAAGTCAATTATCATCCTTGACCAGAAGAATTTGGGTTCAAATGGCCAAATTGAGAAAAAAACATGTGATTTTTTCTCATGGCGATGGCGCGACTGTTTTAAAAAAAGTGGCATTGACGACACGGTTGGCAGTTTTAGCCACCCCTGATCGGCGTGATTCCATGCATGGAAATCACACCGACTGAGGGCGAAAACGTTTTGCCAAAAGCTCCCCATAAAACTGAAAAAATAGATAAGAATAAGAAAAATTAGTATGAAAGTGGAGCTTAAGGTCTTGCCTCTTACCTGCAACTAATGGCTCGGTGAATGACCTCCCGAATCTCCCGCAATCTGCTCCGGAAAGATTATGGCACAAGTGGGTAAAAAGCTATTCACACAAAGGTAAAATCGTAAATGGTAAAAAATAATTAGTTTTGCCCCATTTTATTCATCTTTTTATGAAATATTATGGTTTTCGAGTATTTTTTGACCTATTTTTCCTCAAAACTGGATAATGCAATTACATTTCTTGTGCAGTGACAGGTGATGGATTGTCGACGACGGTACTCGAGTCGTGTCTCATCTCTTTCTCGACTCGTAAATCTCAAATGAAACGATTTCCGAGTATTTTTCCCTTTCTGACTCATAAAAGAGAATAAAATGGGGGGTCTTCTTTCAAGCTCTTTTCCGACTCTTTAAACACGAAAATATTGCCAAGCTCTTGATGTTTTGAACTTGTAAAAGGCTGCGAAACATCGTGTACCCAATATACATTTACCCCTTTTTCGAGCTGGGATGCACTATTTATGAAAAAGGTACTTCTTGACTGAAATGGGCAAGTGGTTCTCTCGAGCATCATTTTCTACCTTTTTGGGCTCGAAAGACAGAAATGTACGAAAAGGGACCATGTGAAGTTTTCTTTTCTGTGTATTTTTCAAACTTTTTAAACATGAAAAATATGCCGAGTTGCACCTTTGTTGGATTCATTAAAAAATTAAACAACATTGGATTCGTCTCCATGACAAACATGAGCTTCTCCTTCAAAGGGCTCATTAAACTTACCAGGTCAGATTCATCCGAAGGATGAACTTATAGTGCAAGCATATGCTATCCCCTTCAAGCTTGCAATAAAAAAGAATTGGGGCACCTGCCAGAAATGGTGGGGGGAAATTTAGAAATTTGGTCAGTCGTATCGACAACTCACTCTTGAACATGACACTTTCTTCTTTGTGTCGTTTGCGATATCCTTCTTTTCATTTTACCTTCCCGGGTTGGGCCACTCATTTTTGCCTTCCATTTGATCTTTTCCACATCATCATGACCACCAATCCTATGAATCCAACAGCTGCCAAACTCTAGAATAATGTCACTGATATGCTCAAGAGTTAGTCCTTTTGCAGTTACACCTACTCCTGATTCTCTGTATCATCTGAAATCATTTTCATCCCTTTGTCTCATGTCGATGATGTGGGATACATCATGGCCATCCTTGAACACGGTCATTTCCTATCAACTTCAGCTCATTACCTAGGAAGCTGGCCGAGAGACTCCCTTCGAGTACCTTAGAGCTTGCATACCCTAATGGCAAGCTCTTCACACTCGACGACAAGTTCACATTATTAGCTTTCGTTCGGGTGATTTCACGGGTGTTCGACGTCAGTTTCTTTATCCACATTCTGTGAACTATGCTACTAGTACCATGAGAGCCATTGTCACTATTGGTGGTTTCTCTTGCACTTGTTAATGGTTCACATCATTGACCTGTAATCAAGCGACTTCCTAGCATGTTTGACTTCAACACATTCATCACATGTTAGGATTTGTACTTTGATTAGGTCGTTTGGAGCACAAGACCCTGAGCTAATATTACACAATTCTAGGTTGTGAGGCGATGTGACATGGTCATGTTGATATAGATGTCTGTTTCAGATGGATGGCCGCGACCATACCATGAGTTGTTATATGTGATCCTTGTCATTTTTGGGTGGTTACAACCATACCTTGGTTTCATTATGATCCTTTCTGGTGGATGGTTGTGCCCATACCTTGGATCCATTTACATGATCATTCTTTGGATGGCTGCGTCGATAGCACAATTCATGTAACATTATTCAGAGTTTTCAGTGATGTATATGTATCTATGCTTTCTTGTAGGTTTTTCAATGACGGACTCCTGTTCCCCACTTCTACTTATAAAGCATTTCACCCCTCACTCTAGTTCAGCCTTCACGCTTTAGGGGGCATCTGTTACACAAAATTTTGTCACTGTCCCTGTAGTCCCATTCTATGATCCTGGAGGACCTCTATAGTGTACCCAACATGCTTTCCCATCATGTAGAAACTCCCAATATGTCCCTCTTCATGAGCAGCATAATTACCCTTTGCATCATTTCCCAAGAATCTTCCTTCTATCCCAGTTTACAAGACTGGCGCTACCGACAGGTTTTCTCCTCGTGATGATTTATAGGGGTTAAAACTAACCCTTGCACCGATTAGATCAACTGAGCTCTTTTCTAGTCACGCTGATCCTCTTTAGGAAGGTTTTTTAAATAAGGAGGCAAATATTCCATGTCTAGAAGCTTCGTAACTAATGTCTGGTAGATAGTTGGGCCGGATAGAGCTGAGGAAATCGGTTTGGGATCCTTTCCCCTGTTAGGAAGGAACAACCTCAAGAGATAAGACCTTCTACCATGATGACAGGAACCATCTCCCATCTATCCAAGCTATATAAGCCTCTCTTTTTCACAAGCAAAATCTAGCTGGAGTTTTGGAGCAAGTTTGAATAACCAACAAGTTATTTATAGCTTATAGCATTGTAGTGTGTGCTTGAGGGAGAATAGTGTGATTTTGGTTTGGTTTGAGACTAGAGGGAAAGAGGCCTTAAATTTCCATTTGTTGGGGCTATCCATGAAGTGCTAGAAGAAGTGTGGGAACCCGGATACGTTGGAAGAGACCATCAACATCAAGACACCAGTTGTAATCTCCTTCTTATTTATATTAATGCAACTATCAATTTATTTCCTACATGATGTATCATTTTATATCTTTATGGCTTAATGTTCCTTCACCTATTCAGTAGGCTGAATACAATATTGCATGTTGTCATGTTTGTTGTTGTTGTTGTTTGCCTGTTTCAGGTATTCGAAGGAAGGAAATGGAAGATAGCTGGAGTGAGGAAGCAGGATCATCACCAAGCAGAATAGCGTTCTAAGAGGTAGGCCCTCTTAATTGATTCTAGCTTTAGGAGATTTTCCATAGATTGTTTGTTTGTGGCTAGACACGCTCTCTCAGGCTAGAGGAATTGTTTGTGTCTACACTGAGAATTTACCTACACCAAAAGGGTAGCTTTGAGAAGAGAAAAAGTAATATTTTTCCTGCTGGAAAAGTGATGAATAGAAAAATATCCTTCTAGCAGATTTAACCATTTATCTATGGTGTCTGTGTCTATTTGGCCCTCAATATCTGAATGTCAAAGTTTACTTGTACCTTAAAAGGAGTGGCGCCTCCAGAGTGGATGTTGGATGTGGATGCACCCTCGGTGGGAAACTGTTTAAGGATCTGGGCAAAGTTATCCATGATCGTGTTCCTTTGTTTCTCGAGGGCCTCCTTGAGAAATATTTTGATAGAGTGGAAATAAACTAGCTCGGGAGATGATAACTTATCTCTAAGAAGATATGTAGTGTTTACATGCCTCTGAACTATGTTACAATGAGGCTTGAAGGCCTATTTATTATTGAAAAATAATGGAAAACCCCAAACATCCAAAAGACTAACCCTAAGAGATGAAACACTAAATTATGAGCTCAATTGGGGTAAATTGGTACATCAACTTCCCGGAGTTGTAACTTTGGCATACGATCTCCATTTGACACACACGATACCTCGTTAGAAAGATATATTTGAGGAATACAACTACTCACCACAGATATTGAGTTGAAAATTCATATTCGACGCCAATTATTTTCCAAGAAAAACATCGTTTAGGGCGTCAAAATGGCTCCGGACGTCCAGGACCTGAAAAACTACCAAAAATAGTAAATTGTGTTATAATTAAGGAAACTAAAAAACTGAAAGAAACAATGGTGGTGGTCCAAGTGGAATAGATGGGTATCCAACAATATCCACTTGGATCATGTTAACTCAATGATAAAACTTGGTGATTTAATAAAAGATTCAATCGTTGTTGAGAAAATTCTAATATCTCTAACCCCAAAGTTTGATTTCAAAAGTATTCGCCATTGAAGAAATGCACGATTTGAAGAACCTCGGTATTGAATAGCTCTTATGAAATAAGAAAAGGGGGTCCATAAAATATCAGAGAAACAACATTCAAAGCTACATATAAAGGAAAAGAAAAGGAGGAGCTTAAGGAAACCGGTTACATATCAGACAAAGATGAAGTGAAATTTGTAAATAAATTCCAAGTAGGAACTAGCAAGTTTAGAGGTAAGCTTCCTTTCAAATGTTTTTCATGTGGAAGAGTTGGTCACTATGGTGTTAAATGTTGTTATAAAGAAAATCATGAGAAAGGGAAGAATTCTTCAAAAGGGAATGTTAGAGGAAGGTTTGATAACAAGAAAAAGGTTTTATACACACAAAGGTAGGGAATGTTCTTCCAATAATGAGGATGTTGAATCTGATCAAGAATATTAATTGCTTATGGAATTTGAAGAAAAATGTGTAGATGAATCTGATGATATTTTTATGGATGCTCTAGAAGAAAAGGATACCCTTATTGAATAAATAACTCAGCAAAAAATTCATCTGGAAGAGGCTAAATTAGCTAGAGAAGTGTTGAAGAAAAAAATTCTAGAAAAGGAAAGGCACAGTGTATGCTTAGAACTTGAAATAATGGGTCTAAGAAAGGAACTTTAAAAAACAAAAGCTCTATATATTAGATTTACTAAATGATATAGGACTTTAGAAGAAATCAACAAAGTACCATGCTCTCCTATAATTAAGACATGTCTTGGATATGATGGTGAATCACCAAAAACTATAAAATCTTCTGAAATAGGTACATGCAGCTATCTCAATGGAGTAAAAGGAAGCAGCCATTAGGATTCCATCTCTCAGCAAAGGAATGAAGGATCAAATATATCTCAAGTAAAACAACCTTACCACAACCAAAGGGGAAGGTACCAAGAAGGTATTATACTCCCAAGTATTCCTACTTCAATGGTAAATGTTTCACTTGTCATAATTTTGGTCATAAAGTTGTTTACTTTGTCACTTATAGAACTATTATGACTAGAGAAGAAAGAAAACAAAAAATTATATTGAATCAAAGAAATATTTTTACAATGTCTTCTTTGCTCTCCAAGATTAAATTGATTGTTCTGTTTGCAATAAATTTGGTCATAAAGAAATTAAATACAGAAGTAGAATAGGATCATCCTATCAAAATGAATAGAAGAAAATGACACCCAAGGTATGGAAAAAGAACCATAGACTTTGGCAATTGTGGTCCAAATTTATATGTAGGAGATCAAGAAAATCTATGGTACAAAGAAAATGGATGTTCAAAGCTTATGAAATGTGACAAAGATAAGTTTATGTCTTTTAATGAAAGAAAGAAAGGAAAGAATGTAACTTTTATAAATAATTCACCTGCTACTATCAAAGGGAAAGGAACTATGCTATCAAATAAATAGGTCAAGGCTTGAAATGTTTTATTTTTTGATGGATTAATACATAATTTGTTGACTTTTATTCAAATGTTTGACCAAGGGAATGAAGCTTTTTTCAAATCAAAGAAATTCATGGTAAGAAATTTTGACATGGGTAATATGATAATAAAGGGAACAAGAACTCGAGGCGATGTTTATGTCTTGGAAGGTGGACAAGAACATTGTTAGTGAAGAAAATCTAAATAAATATGGATTTGGCACAAAAGATTGGGACACCTAATATTTTCTCAATTATACAAATCAAACAGAATGCGATCAGTTTGTTAATTTCTCAACATCTCTCCACTAGAAAATAACATCTGCAAATCATGCCAATTTGATAAGAAAACTAGATTTCAATTTAATGATAAAGACAGTACATCAAGTAAGCCACTTGAGCATATTCATACTGATTTCTGCAATCCTATGAGAAAGAAGTCTCCTCGAGGTGAACAATACTTCATATTATGTATTGATGATTTTATAATAATGTGCTAGATTGGCTTAATTAAACATAAAGAGGAATAATTTGATAAATTTAAAGTCTGAAAGGCTCTAGTAGAAAATGCGTTAGATCTGAAAATAAAATGCCTTAGATCTGATAGAGGAGGAAAGTTTATATCAAATGATTTTTTCAATTTCTGTGAAGAGCATGGCATCAAAAGACAATTTTCTAAATCTAAGACTCCTCAACAAAATGGAGTGGTAGAAATAATGAACACAACAATCCAAAAAATGGTAGGTACTATGATTAATGAGTTTGGAAAACCTCATACCTTATAAGGTATAGCAACACATACAACAATAAATATACTTAACAAAGCTCATGTTGAAGTAAAAAATGATAAAACTCCTTATGAACTATTGTTTGGTAAGCCTCCAACTGTCAAACATTTGAGAATTTTTGGAACAAAATGTTACGTAAAGAAAAAATTGATAAGCTCCAAAAGATTGAATCTAGAGCCGATGAAGGAATCCTCCTTGCATACTCTTCTAGCAGTAAGGGGTATAAATGCTATAATAAAAGGCTTCAAAATATTTTTGAATGCATTGCTATTGTTATTGATGAAGCATCCACAAGTACCAAAAGGGAAGCACCATGAGATGATGAACCTATTGCTACTACATGTCAAAAGGCTGTAGAAGAAGGAAATAGAGAAGAATTCGAAGAAAGAAATGAAGATATAGATACATCAAAAAGGACACCTTCAAGGTATGTTCATAAAAATAATCCTCAATCTAAAATTATAAGTGAAAAGGATGCAAGAATACAAACTAGAAGAATTCTTGTTGGAACTTCTAGTTATCTAGCCTTAATATTCGCAATTGAACCTCAAAATGTGAATCAAGAAACAAAAGATGAATGTCGAGTTAAGGTAATGAATGACGAACTTGATCAGTTAGAAAAGAATTATACATGGGAATTAGTACTACGACCTCATGATACGAATTTTATTGGGACAAAATGGGTTTAACAAGGTGAATGAAAATGGAGATGTAGTTTCCAACAAATAAATACTTATATGTAAAGGCTATGATCGACAGGAAGGGATAGACTTTGAATAAAATTTTTCACTTGTAGCTAAACTTGAAGTGATAATAATGTTTTCTTGATTTCTCAAGTTTTCATAGCTTTAAACTATATCAAATGGATGTAAGATTTGTAATCTTGAATGGGGATCTAGAAGAAGAGGTCTATATAAAACAACTTGAAGGGTTCATTATTGGGAATGATAAAAGTATTGTGTTCAAACTTAAGAAAGAATTGCATGGATTGAAACAAACTGCGTGTGCATAATATTATCATGTTGACAAGTACCTTAAAAACATAGATTCAAAAAGGGGTCTGGAGATAGAAATCTATATATCAATATGGATAAAGATAAACTTTTGATATTTATGGTTTATGTAGATGACATCATATTTGGAAGCAATGTAGAATCTATGAGTCAAGGATTTGCTTCAGTTATGAAACAATAATTTGAAATGTCTCTACTTCATGAACTAACATACTTTCTTTGTATTCAAGATTAATAAACTGAGAACGATATCTCTCTTTCTCAAACCAAGTACCTCAAATAAATTTTGAAGAAATATGGAATGGAAGACTGCAAGCTGATATGCACACCAATGGTAACAAGATGCAATCTTAATAAAAATGATGATTCTTCTTCATTCAATAAACCAAAACACAGATCTATGACTCACAGCATGTTCTATCTCACAGGTACAAAACCAGACATTATACATGCAGTTGGAATCGTTGGAGGATTTCAAGCCAATCCTAAGGAAATTAATCTCTAAAAAGTTAAGATAATATTTAGGTATCTACAAAGAACTCATGATTTTGGTCTATGGTATCCCAAAAATGCAAAATTTGCACTTCATGGTTATACATATGCAGATTGGGAAGGTAATACTGATTATCGTAAGAGTAGTAGTGGAGGATAATTTTATTTGGGACCCTGCTTGGTGTCATGGTACAACAAGAAACAAAGCTCCATTGCTTTGTGTACTGCTGAGGCAAAATATCTTGATGCTACATCTTGTTGTACTCAACTTCTGTGGATGATCCAAACATTGCAAGACATTCGAATCACTTTCCCTCAACCTGTATATATTCTCTATGACAATACTAGTGCCACAAGTATCTCTAAAAATACTGTCATACACTAAAAAACCAAGAACATTCCAATCAAATATCATTTTTGAGAGAACAGGTGCTTGAATAAAGGGTCAAACTAAAATATGTTCCTTCAAAGTAACAAGTTGTTGATATATTTAACAAGAAAGTTCCACGTGATTCCTTTGAATATCTCAGATAGAAATTGGGAATAATTTTTGCTTCATCACTCTGCTAATTATTCTGATAAGTATTTCATGTTTAAATGGGAGATGAGATTGTAAATTACTGCAATTTATTTTCTATACACGGATAATGTGGATGAAAAATGTGTATGTACATGGTTTTTGAGTTATATAGACATGTATATATCTTAGTGACTCGTAAAAATGACATAGATATAGGGGGAGCCTCCTATATGCATTCATCATTTCTTCTATTTCTGACATTGGTTTGCTACAATCTGTTGGTTCAAGGGGAGCATTCTTTTCCCTTTTTTGAATTATGGTTTCATAATCATTTATTGTTGCATAAATTTTCTAATGATTGGATATTTTTGTTGTTACAATTAGAGCTCTATATGTTGTTTCTTATCTATTGACATGCTTGATGAGGAGGATGTGTCTCCTATGATTTAATGATGATGAAAAAATTCATACTTCATTTCCCTATCTTAGTTCTTGATGAGGATGTTCATATTACTTCTATAAAATATTCATGTTACAAGTTCTTTATGGTATATAGTGGTTATTGGTGACTATCATCATCCTACAAATTACCTCATTGTTAAGGTCCTGGTTTTGGTTATCTTGAAAAGGTCATGTAAATACCCATGACGTAATCATTGTAATATGCATTCTTATATAGGCTATTGAGTCATGCTTTTATTTTTGAGACATTTATGTAATGTTGGGACCAAATCATGCCTTGCATGTAATCCCATTATTTTCGTAAGTTGGTGTAATATGCGTCATATATGTAACCTCACTATGTTGGGTGATTGATGTAATCATGAGTCGTTGGGGATATAAAGGGTCATGTTTGGTCAAATCATAAAGTCTTGAATATCTTTAGAATATTTTGCATATGCTCAGGGGGAGAATGGTCATCATATATATATTCAGCAGCTCAGACCTACAACCATCCTTTCTACAAAAGAGTAGAGAAGCCTTCATTTTGCATTGGTCATTCCTTTGCCCTTGATGTCAAAGGGGGAGAGAAGCTATGTGTTTGGAGCAAAATTCTTGGTATTTTGGTAGACATATTTGTAGGTGTTTACAGATGGTGACCAAACACCAAAGTGATTGCCAATAAGTCTAAAGGGGGATATTATTGGAATTATGGCTAATGTGTTGTCCTTGTGTTGTACTGTACAACAACTCCCCATTTCATAAAATTTTTATTTTCAAAACTATAATATGAAATGTGTCCCTTTTAGATTAAATTGGTATCAACTTATCATTATTCAAAAGGTTTGAAAAGTAATAAAACATTATAAACCTTTTTGATAAATCACATAATTGGTCTTATAATAAAAAATGAATAATCCTTTATTATTGCGATAAAGCGATCGCAAGATCGCATATCGCAATAACAAAGGATGCATGACATAAGACCCATTGGTTTTCCCCGATGTGACAATGCACAAATGACTATCGGATATCGGGAAGGCAAGCGATCATAACAAAAGGCCCCTCTCTTTGCTCCGATGCGATATCGCTATCGGCGATCGGGGAATGTAGCATGCATGCATCTAAAGCCCTCGTTTAAAAACTCCCGATGCGAATTGGCAATATCGCTATCGACGATCGGGGATTCTGAAAGGACACCAATATAACAACTTAAGCATTCCCCCGATCGCTGATTGCGATAAAGCTAGGCACAGATTTCAAAAAGGATTGATAAGGCCAGGATATATTATGGTTAATTAGTATTAAAGGCCTTTCTCTTCCTGATAGTGATTCACTTACGCTCAACCGCCAAAACATCAAAGCCACACTTAAATGAATTATTCGGCCAATAAACGATATGATGAACATTTAAAGGATTGAGAGGTTTAAACGACCATTTAATGAAACAGTAAGGCTAAAATATCTTCAAAGATTGTATCCGCGACCACCTTGAGTTAATCCTCCATTATTCATTGATTAATATGTCTCGTTTGTATTTGGTATGCGCCACCAATTCTCCGCATTATGTTCATTTTCTCTCCTGTGCAGAGCTCCTTTGAGGCAGCAAATTTAAGCGAAATGGGGAAGAAATCTAAGAAAACTGGAACAACTTCAGCTTCCGCAGTAACAGGACAACACATTACCGATTCGGGACCAAACAAAAAGGGACTGACCTCAGACACCACATGTCTAGGACTCGGTAAAACTACTTGGTTGAGCATCTATAATTTGATTGAGGCCGAAGAGACTGAGGTAACAATAGTGCAAGCCACAACAGACCCGACTTGGAAGTCTGATGCTACTCTAAAGGATTTAGCCGACTCTTACCTTCATCGGATAGCAGCCTGAGAGAAAATTCTCCCATATACAGATGTAGTAAGATGGGCAATTGAAAAAATTCCAATTACAAACAGAACCTTTTGCACCATCGATGGGAGAGTGTTCAACTCGTTTCAACTCGATGATTTGAGGCAAATGTACCATTTTCCTGCGTCGGAGAAGAAGTACAACAAAGAATTTCTGGAGAAGTTCAGAAATGAAAATGACATTGAATCAAAACCTATACGGGATTGGAGGCAAAACCCAGCGAAACACAAGCATGAGTCTTCAGGTAAGTACTCTGTCGATTCCTTGAGTTCAACTTATTGTTATGCTGGAGTAATGATGTGTAGGATTTGGGGGTTACATGATTCCTCAAACTTCACTATGGAGATGGTACCTGTAATGGAAGCAACATGCAATAGTGAAATAATGGATTGGGGGAATATACTGTCTGATAAGTTAGCAACAGCTGTTCTTGAATTCAGAAACAAATCCCGCGTTACTGAAAGGTTTATTCCAACATTTTACTATAGTGCCTACATCTTGGATACCCTATGTTTTAATTCCGAATTTCTTGTGCTGGGGTGGAGATGGACTCCACAAGACCCCATGCCCATTCTTATATACCGCCAAAAGTTATGGAAAGCCCACTATAAACACCACCTATATCAAGTTTGCAATGGATTTATGCTACCCATTCACTATGCCATTTTTGACAAACATACTCCTAAGATTTCCTCACAAGCAGAGATTGACTTGACAGACATAGGGAGATGGTTCGGAGAAGAAAAATTCACCTATGTAAGAGTTTTCGGCAGCCATGCCAAGCCTCATGTGCTCCCCTTATATACACTTGACAAACTGTTGGCCCGAAAGATAGCATATCAGCTTACATCCGAAGGAGTTACACAGATTCTAAGGAATAAAAAGAAGCAGGTTTGGCCTCCTTTTCCTCTAAGGTGTGGTGTTTATGCTCTGCATGACTATAAACATGCAGAGAAATAAGCAGACAAGATTAATACACTGAATCTCACCACTATTCCTAATAGGTGATTTGACCCAAACAAAGTCGCCTATAATGCACTTGAACATGAAAAACTCTCTAAATTTGAACATAAATATGATGAGTTTGATGACCTGTTCTCCTCAGCCGAGTCATTATTTCAGGTTCAAGCACTAGCTAGAATGAGATATCACAACGACGGGTTAGTTGAATTCAACAGACTTAGAGAGCAGAGGTTGCAAACTCTGCCTCTAGATCTGTTAGCAACGGCCCCGATGACACAGTCAAGCGAGCCTGAACAATGACTTACCAATGAACCTCCTGCTACATCAAAAATTGCTGGAGAAATCCAAACAAAAGAACAGGAGGAAGTGCAGAGGAAAGAGCAAGAGGAAGTGCAGAGGAAAGGGCAGGAGGAAGTGCAGAGGAAAGAGCAGGAGTAGAGCAGCACAAACGTGAATGTTGATGCCCAGATTGACCCGAAATTGCTCTAGGAATGGCAGCAAGTCGATACAATCATAAGCAATCTCGAAAGCTCAAAGGAAGCCGATACATCGAAAGCGGCTGATACACAGGATATAGCACCAAAAGAGGTTCCAAGTGGAACCAGCGGCCTACCCCCTTCTACAGAAATAGAGATAATTCCCAAAGATCCTTCGGATCAGATCATTTTGCAAGTGGAGGATATACCTCCATTGGATGTCTTTTACAACCCAAAGCACAGGGCTGTAGTAAAGCGACAACGGAAAAGGAGAAGGATTGATTAACCTTCCCTGTTCCCTGAACAAACAGTGACAGCCAATGTGGTTTGGAAAGAGGAGTTTGATCCTTCTGATGACCTAACAAAATTGTCCCAATATGTTGGAGCCTATTCGGCGGCCACCATGGACAAGGCATCAGAAGTGACTAATCTGTTAAGAGAAAAGGACCAAGCAATCACCTCGCTACAAGCACAGTTATTGGAGGCACAACAAAAAGTAGAACAACTCGAACAGCAGTTGTCTACGCAGCAAAAAATAAACAATCAATTGAATAAACAATTATAGGAAGAGAAACAAAGGATTGATTCAAGTGCAATTCAAAAGCAGAAAGAGCTGTCGGAAGCGTTGGCCAAATTGAAAGCAATGAATGAACAGATGGTGAAGTCGAAAGATGAGCAAATTGCTCAATTATCATGCCAAATAGAAAACTCCAAGAATCTTCCGCAGCCTGCCGAGTTCAGAACAGAAGAACTACAGATTAACAAAGCATTGGTAACACAAATAAGACTATTATGTCAGAAAATCGCTCAAGTAGAACCCCTATGTGACATAACAACATCAATAATTGATAAATCAGTTGATGCTAGAACATACTTGGAGTAGGCCGATGAGACCTTGACCAATTTTCTTGATTGGCAGGACACTGATGAGGGACAGGCAGCTAATTTGCCAAAAATCTTAGAATCCCATAAAGAGATCCTATTTATGGAATGAAAGTCCCAATTAATGAAGGTAGGGAGAGCAGTTTCCATATGCAAATTAACCACAAGTAATTTGGTTGAATTGATTAATGATACTCTCTACTTATCTAACATGATCTCTCAATGTACCCCAGGTAAATTACTATCGGCTAAAACATTGGAGTAGTCATGTTATCAAGAGCTGGAAAAGAATGGGATATTGATCACAGGTATTAATAGTTTGACTTGGGACACCTATTGGTTGTTCCTAGTAAAACCATACAGCCAGAGAGCTGCCCTCAAATGCCTAACAGATGCAATCGGGTGTATCATTCCCGATATACAAGATGCCACCTATGCTGCTCAACTCAATTCTCGTCTCAGCCGCCCTCCAGAAGTGGAACCAATGCTAGAAATATGCCAACTCAGGTCGAAAGGCAAATAGCCAAAGTGATGAATCATGCTGCCGACTTCCAGATTGCTATGAGGAAGATACTCCAAATCAAGTTGTACCAATTAAGTAGCATTTTAATTTCATAGTTAGTTAGTTTTAATCAAGTATTTATAGACCCTTTCAATGCATTGGAAAGGGTCGTAAGTTTTTGTATATGACTTAAACCTGAAGTTGCACTACTGGAGTTCAGGCATATTTTTTATAAATACTGGGCCAATTATTCCAATTTTGATAACGAAGCTTTTATGTGGATGTGCACTATTGCCTTTATTTAAAAGTATTTCTAAGTCGGAAGAAGGAATTCAAATAGCGATTGATGTTGGGAATGATTTGCAGCTCATATGGTACTACTATCTATGTCTGAGTTCATCTTTTTATGGGAATTGTTGTTTGATCACTCTTGCTATTATCGGATATATACGTGTGTTTTTAACAGCATTCTTTATAATTTCCACTACTGGATGTTTACAACATGCTTTTCTTTTATCATACATGTATCGATAATATAAAAGGATAAGTGTAACAATGTTTTGTTAATCACTTTGTTCAACTATTTGAATAAAGCAATCATTAAATGAATGAATGTCTATGTTTATTGTGTAGAGTCATCTATATGCCTATCGATGAACAGAAATCATCAAGCGTTGCACTTAAAAGAATAGAAGCCTCCCGGGATAGAATAGTCATTTATGTTTTCGCTGTTAGATTAAGTCATCCACTCATTATCATTTATTAGAAAACCAATCACTCATCCATCCCCTTTTATTCATTATTGGGAAACTGGTCCCATTATATCCAGTCGGAGCCACCATCCCAAACGGAAAAGGAGATGTATTAAGGTCCGGACCGGGTGGTTATCCCCCAATGTTGATACAACGATTTTCAGGGCATCAACATTTTTGGCGCTAGAAGGAGGGCCTAACTATGAATGGCGAGCAGATCCAAATCTACAAACCATTCTGAGAGTAAATCTCCCTCCACATCACCTCGTACTTCCCAATTGCATGCTGGTTCTCCAGTATCCAAGCAAGAAGAAGAGGAATCAACTACCACTGCTCAAACCCACAATACTCCAGAACGATTAAGTCCTGAGTCCCCTGAATTTCAGTTACTCATCCATAAACTACAAGGACCACAGAAATATGAAGTATCTCAAAGCAGTGAGACTTCGCAATTCAATCTACCTCATCCTCTCACTAGACTTCAAAGTGGAAAGCTCGGTATTGAACCTACTGAGCTGCCCTTACCTAAACGGAAAAGGGCAAAGAAGAACACTGAAGGATCTGACAGTGAATCATTTTCATCCACATCCTCCATCTCATCTTCCCCAGTGAAGTCAACCATCCACTCCCTCATTACACATTGTTGTTCATCAGGGATTAGGAACTTCAACATCCCAACCGGCTTAATCCTCAATATCAAGCCCTTCGCAAACATCTAGAATCTCATCAGCTATCTCATCCACTACTGGTGTTTCAATGGCAAATCCATGGAATAGACCTGGTGCGGTCAATATGCCTGCACCATTACATGCATTACCTGATGCTCCTGAAAAATGGCTACCCAAGTTTAACCCAGATGATGGAATACAAGTTGAGGAACATATTAATAGCTTCATGTTATCAGTTAATTTGAAAGGAGTAACAGAGGAAGATGTTATCGTTAGGCTTTTCCCTTATTCTTTGCAAGGATCAGCAGGATCCTGACATTTTTCCCTGCCTTCTGGATCCATTACCAATTGGACCACTTGCCAAGAACAGTTTCTCACTAAGTATGGTGATGATAGATCTTTAGCCACATTAATCAATGATCTTTCCAATCTTAGGATAGAGCATAGGGAACCAATTAAAGAATTCAATGCGCGATTCAATAAAATCTTGAATAAAATCCCAACGGCCTCCAAACCAAGTGAGAAAATCAGGAGCGAATGGTATATAACTGCCCTACCTGCCAATATAGTTATTTTCGTAGACAAGGCCAGAAAACCAAGTTTAGCTGAAAACATGAAAGAAGCACTTGCTGTGGAGAAATGTATTAATGCTCTAGAAAAGAAAGCTGCTCTTGAAGATAGAAAATCCAAAAACCTTTCTTTTAAAGATGATTCAAAAAAGAAAACCCCAGAAGATCCATATGATATGGAGGTTCTGCAAAAAGTCCTCAAGACTTTGTCGAATGAAATGGTTGAAATAAAAAAACAGTAGCAGAAACCTCAACAAAAAGGCCCTTTAGAAATTTCAAGAAAACCAAATCAAAACCACCAAATGTTATATCTAATGCAGATTCAGATCCCGAAGAAGAAGAAGAAGAGGAAACAATCTCACCAACTGATGGAGAAGAGGAAGTTGTTGAATGCCATGGAATGTGGGATTTCATACTGCCTAACTCCAATACAAAAAATGAACAAGAAGATTTTCCTGTCACTACTAGGAGTAAAGGTGCCCCTGAACCCGTCCAGACAAGTTCAAAGAAAAGAAGTGCAGGTGCTACTACAACAAAGGAAAAGGTATCCACAAAGAAGCGAGCTGCAACAGTTCTGCAAAACCAACCTTCATCCTCAAATATACCTTCAACATCTAAAACGTTGGTAGTATCTGATTCAATGGATTACAATATTGTTGATGATATGAAGAAGACTAAGGCAAACATTACCATGTTTGAACTTAGCAAACTAAAACATCAGCAGAAATTGCTTCTCAAGGAATTGAATGCCGTTCCTTCTTCACCTCTTCCCAGTGCTAAAGCTGCAAATGATTCAGGTCAACCACCTTCTAGCAGGATTGAAGCTACTGATACGATTATGATTGGAGACAGATCAAATTCCCATACTCCTCCTTTCCTCTTAACCTATGAGATTTATAATCGAAATCTACACAATTGTTTGATTGACTCAGGGGCATCCTCAAATATAATGCCAGCTTCGGTTTGTTCCAAACTGAACATTGAGCCCCAAAAGTCCGCAATTCACATTGTGCAGTTAGATAGAACCAAGGTCCAGGTTTTAGGAGAAATTAACTCTGTAACTATCAGGTTATCGGCTGATCCACGAGTAGTTCAAAGAATTGATATCTTAATTGCCGATATACATGAATTTTATGGTTTAATCTTGAGTAGGGATTGGTTTGAGGAGCTCCATGGGTATATTTATACCGATTGGTCCCACATGTGGCTACCCTACAAGGGAAAGCCAAATCAAATAAAAATCAATCGGGAAAAACACATGACCCACACTGTTACAGAATTTGAATAGGAAAATCAACCAATAGCATTTAATAACAATATCTTGGGAAATTATTCATCTGAATCATTCTTTGGCAACTTCACAGCCCAACCATCTCCTTTCTCAGTAAACAATTTTACATCTCAGATCGAAAATTATTCACAAACAGATAGTTCAGGATGTTTTAACAATACTAAGGAAACTGTAAATAAAATTGTTGATAATTCTTTATTTTCGTCACTATACTTTGATGGCTCTAATTCTAGCGAAGGCTCGGGAGCAGGATTTATTTTGGTCAGCCCTCAGGGAGAAAAAACGATGCTGTCCTGTAGGTTGGAGTTTGAATGTACAAATAATACAGCTGAGTACGAAGCCTTAGTCCAAGGACTATATAAAGCGATTGGCCTCAAGGTTCAATATTTGAAAGTGTTTGGTGATTCAGAAATTATTATTAAACAGGTGAGAAGCACGATTCATTGTCTTTATAGCCACCTCAAACATTATCAGTTGCTGGTACAAGAACTCACCTCTCAATTTTTAGCATTCAATATTTCTCCCATCCCTAGGTCTCAAAATTCAACAGCTGACTTGCTAGCCAATGTTGCTTCCAAAATCCTACATTCCGAAGATTATAGCCCAATAGATTTTCAGTAGAGTTACTTTTTAGACCATCAATTCCTGACAATGTCACTAATTGGTGAGTGTTCAATCACGATGAAGACATCTTACAATTTTTTACTTCCGAAAAGTCCTACGATGATTAGATCATTGAGGAAAGCGAGCATGATCTTCAGATGAAAGAAAAGCACGAGGAAAACTCAATTCCAAAGCCTGTGGTTAAGCTTGATGATCTTTATGATATTAAAGACAGGTTTAAACCAGTGACCAATACTAAACTCCAAAGTTCCACCTTAAGATTTGAATTGATAAATCTTGGCACTGAGGAGAATCCTCAAAACATTAATTTGGGATTAGGACTTTCTGTGGAAGAAAAGATAGCATTCATTAGATTATTAAGAAAAAATAAACATGTCTTCGGTTGGAAATATGATGATTTAAAAACATATGATGCATCTATCATCCAGCATACCATTCCAATGCTTTCTGAACAAAAACCAGTTCAACAAAAGTTGAGGAAAATACATCCGAACTTAGAGAGTCAAATAAAATCAGAACTCAATAAACTCTTGAAAGCTAAGATTATTTTTCCCATTCGGCACTCAAACTGGGTCTCCAATATGGTGCCTGTTAGGAAGAAAAATGGCGACATTAGGATTTGTATAGATTTCAGAAATCTGAATAAGGCAAGCCAAAAAGATAATTTCCCATTACCTACTATGGAGCAGATACTCCATTCAGTAGCAGGCTCTGAGTTAATGTCCTTTTTAGATGGTTTTTCAGGATATAACGAAGTGTTAGTCCATCCTAATGACAGAATCAAAACTACCTTCAGAACGAAATGGGGAACTTATGCTTATCAGAAAATGCCTTTCGGGCTTATTAATGCAGGAGCCAAGTTCCAAAGAGCAATGGATATAGCTTTCAAAGGATTGATCAGTAAAATAGTAGTTGTCTATTTAGATGATATTACTGTATTTTCTAAGAAGAGATCCAATCATTTGCTTGATTTAAATCAAATATTTTAACGCTGCAGAAGGTATGGTATTTCACTCAATCCCAAAAATCCTCCTTCGCTCTTAATCAAGGAAAGCTCTTGGGCTTTATTGTTTCCAAAGATGGAATTTATATTGATCCGGATAGGATTAAAGAAATCTCTGAAATTCCTTTTCCTCATAATAAAAAATCCATACAGTCATTTTTAGGCCAAATTAATTTTGTCAAGAGATTTGTTCCAGACTTTTCTCACATCATTTTACCACTACAAACTATGATTAAGAAAAATTCAGTGTTTAGATGGGGATCAACAGAAAAGGAAGCATTTGATTCAATCAAACAATCAATAATCAATGCCCCTGCTTTAAATACTCCTAATTTTTCTAATCATTTCACATTGTATACTATCGCATTTGATTCATCTTATGCAGCAGTACTCACTCAGATTAATGATCACAACTTGGAAGCACTGATTTCATTTTATAGTTCAAACCTGCAGGGTGCTGAACTGAATTATTCCGAAGTAGAAAAACAAGCCTTTACTGTGTATAAAGCTGTCAAACATTACAGACCCTTCCTTTTAAAATCCCATACAAAAGTTATAGTTCCTTTTCCTGCAGTAAGGCAATTACTAATCCAAAGGGAATTAGGTGAAAAAAGGGCAAACTGGGTTACAACACTTCAAGAATATGACTTGGAAATCAAGCCAGCAAATATTGTTAGAGGCCAAGGTTTTTGCAGGTTATTAGCAGGAGAATCCAACATTCAACAGCCAGGTGATACAGAACATATCGAAGAAATGAACCAGATAAGTATTACTAATTCTGAATCACAATATGCAGACTTGATCTTTTATTTGAAAAATAGATATGCACCTCCTAACCTGTCTTATAAAAACAAAAGGGCCATTAGATTAAAAGCAAAAAACTTTACAATCATTAATGATATACTTTTTCGGCAAAATTATGATTCAATTTTATTAAGATGCCTAGAAAAACCTGAAGCACAAAAGGTTTTGCAGGAACTACATGATGGACTAGCGGGAGGAAATTTTGGAGCTGATACAACAACCCACAAAATCATTCGTGCTGGATACTATTGGCCCACCCTGTTCAGAGATGCTCACAAATATGTAAGGAAATGTCAAAGTTGTCAAACTTCCAGTGGAAGACAAAGAAAGCGAGCTTTCCCTTTGCAACTAGTCAAGATTGAACAACAATTTGAGCAATGGGGATTGGACATCATTGGAGAAACCACTCCACATTCGTCCAAACAGCATAAGTATATCCTTACTGCCACTGATTATTTTACTAAGTGGGTTGAAACAATTCCTTTAAAGACAACAAATTCTGAGGCAATTATGGAATTCATAGATCAATTCATTATTACCAGGTTTGGTGTCCCAAATGCTCTTGTTTTCGATAATGCATCTTATTTTTCTGGAAATTCTATGTTTGAATTCGCTATTTAAAGAGGTTTTAAATTGAAATATTCTGCAAATTACTATCCCCAGGGGAATGGTTTAGCAGAATCTACCAATAAAAATCTAGTAAAAATTATTAAGTGAACTATCGAACAGAATCATAAAAATTGGCACAAATCTTTAATATTTGCACTATGGTCTGATAGGATAACACAGAAGGCTTCCATAGGTTCTTCTCCATTCAATCTTGTATATGGGAAAGAAGAAGTGCTACCAACAAATCTTGTCCTTCCTTCTCTAGCCCTAGTTCAGTTTATTGAAGAAAGCCCCTCTTGTTCTATTCAACTTAGACATGATCAAATCTTAAAATTAGAAGAGGAAAGAGAAAAGGCAAAAATTACTCATGCAAAACATCAACAAATTATCAAGTCATCTTTTGATTCAACTTCATCCAGATCAAAACAGTTGCAAGTTGGTGATCTAGTTTTGAAATGGGACAAAGCCCATGAGGATAAAGGAAAACACACCATGTTCCAGAAGATGTGGCTTGGACCATTTCAGATCTGCCAGAAGATAGGCCATTTGACATTCATATTACAAGATTTATCAGACAAGAGAGATTCTCTTCCTGTTAATGGCCTCGTCTTAAAGAAATTCTTCAATTGAGGAGGTAACCCCTTCTCCCTTTTAGTTCAGTAGAATTTGTAGTTTGTAGGACAATTAGGAAATAAAGTTGTAAGGTATCTTCCATTGGCCTTTGCTATATTGAAAAGTTGCTCAAAGAAGTAGTTTTGATATTTACTTTTAAATAATAGAAGCCTTAAACAAAAGGGACAATTTCTAGGAAATTAGGTATATTCACATTCTGAAACCCCATTTCAATTTTTGTGAAATCTTCTCAAGATTTAGAAGTATTGTAAATCATTTTATGGTTTTCAAATTGGTCACAAAAAGGTTATCAATATCAAAACAGAAATTAATCCAACTTCAGCATCTTCAACTCTTACCCTGTCATCCATTCACTCTTAAGGAGAAAATTGTCCATCCCATTCATCAAAGTTTATGATTACTCAGAGTGTAACTCTAAAAAATTTGATATAAAAGATAAGGGGTCTTATTACAAGCCTGCTTACCATGATGATCGGGAAATAGTTTAACCGACATTACCAACACTGCATACCAAAACAGGGTAATGGCTTAGAATGATAAGACAAGGGGTCTCATCACGAGCCAGCTTGTTCAGTTAGATTACTACCAGTGAATGGCATTGTCAAACAGCTGGCCACCAAACCAGGACAATGGCTTTTTATCTTACAAAATAATAGAAAAGCAAAAAGAGATACAAAATATGAAAGCATGTTTTGAATTCATTCTTTTAATCATACTCTAAAATGGATGGGATAATGGACAATAAAATGGTTAAAAGGTATCCGTGTCGAAACTATGAACGTTTTCTGGCAGCAGAGGCTCTACCTATGACAAAGGAGTCAATTAAAAAGGCTAAGTTGGAAAGGTTTTCTGTTTTATCATTATCAACCAATAGAGGCGAATTTAAAACTTAGAATGTATCTAATTTTAACAAGAGAAGAAATTAGCAAAAATGGCTTTTATTTTATTCGGAATGTATATATACCTAGTTATATTAGAATTTTCCTCTTTGATAAGATTCCTATTTAAAGAAAGTTTAAGTATTTCAATATTTCCCAGAGATGACTGTTTCTCCCAGCGAATCGCCAATTGTTGTGTTGTACAACAACTCCCCATTTCATAAAATTTTTATTTTCAAAACTATAATATGAAATGGGTCCCTTTTAGATTAAATTGGTATAAACTTATCATTATTCAAAAGGTCTGAAAAGAAATAAAACATTATAAACCTTTTTGATAAATCACATAATCGGTCTTATAATAAAAAATGAATAATCCTTTATTATTGAGATAAAGCGATCGCAAGATCACATATCGCAATAACAAAGGATGCATGACATAAGACCCATTGGTTTTCCCCGATGCAACAATGCATAAATGACTATCGGATATCGGGAAGGCAAGCGATCATAACAAAAGGCCCCTCTCTTTGCTCTGATGCGATATCGCTATCGGCGATCGGGGAATGTAGCATACATGCATCTAAAGCCCTCGTTTAAAAACTCTCGATCCGAATTGGCAATATCGTTATCGGCGATCGGGGATTCTAAAAGGACACCAATATAACAACTTAAGCATTCCCCCGACCGCCGATTGCGATAAAGCTAGGCGCAGATTTCAAAAAGGATTGATAAGGCCGGGATATATTATGGTTAATTAGTATTAAAGGCCTTTCTCTTCCCGATAGTGATTCACTTACGCTCAACCGCCAAAACATCAAAGCCATGCTTAAATGAATTATTTGGCCAATAAACGATATGATGAGCATTTAAAGGATTGACAGGTTTAAATGGCCATTTAATGAAACTGTAAGGCTAAAATCTCTTCAGAGATTGTATCCGCGGCCACCTTAAGTTAATCCTCCATTATTCATTGATTAATATATCTCGTTCGTATTTGGTTTGCGCCACCAATTCTCCGCATTACGTTCATTTTCTCTCCTGTGCAAAGCTCCTCCGAAGCAGCAAATTTAAGCCAAATGGGGAAGAATCTAAGAAAACTGGAACAGCTTCAGCTTTCGCAGTAACAGGACAACACACTGCCGATCCGGGACCAAGCAAAAAGGGACTGATCTCGGACACCACATGTCTAGGACTCGGTAAAACTACTTGGCTGAGCATCTATAATTTGATTGAGGCCGAAGAGCCTGAGGTAACAACAGTGCAAGCCACAACAGACCTGACCCGGAAGTCTGATGCTACTCTAAAAGAGTTAGCCGACTCTTACCTTCATCGGATAGTAGCCCGAGAGAAAATTCTCCCACATACAGATGTAGTAAGATGGGTGATTGAAGAAATTCCAATTACAAACAAAACCTTTTGCACCATCGACGGGAGAGTGTTCGGCTCGTTTCAGCCCAATGATTTGAGGCAAATGTACCATTTGCCTGCGCCGGAGAAGAAGTACAATAAAGAATTTTTGGAGAAGTTCAAAAATGAAAATGACATTGAATCAGAACCTATACGTGATTGGAGGCAAAACCCAACGAAACACAAGCATGAGTATTCGAGTAAGTACTCTGTCAATTCCTTGTGTTCTCCTTATTGTTATGCCGGAGTAATGATGTGTAGGATTTGGGGGTTACATGATTCCTCAAACTTCACTATAGAGATGGTACCTTTAATGGAAGTAGCATGCAATAGTGAAATAATGGATTGGGGGAATATACTATCTGATAAGTTAGCAACAGTTGTTCTTCAATTCAGAAACAAATCCCGCGTTACTGAAAGGTTCATTCCCCCATTTTACTATAGTGCCTACATCTTGGATACCCTGTGTTTTAATTCCGAATTTCCTGTGCTAGGGTGGAGATGGACTCCACAAGACCCCATGCCCATTCATATATACCACCAGAAGTTATGGAAAGCCCACTATAAACAACACCTCTATCAAGTTTGCAATGGATTTATGCTACCCATTCACTATGCCATTTTTGAAAAACCTGCTCCTAAGATTTCCTCACAAGTAGAGATTGACTTGACAGCCATAGGGAGATGGTTCGGAGAAGAAAAATTCACCTATGTAAGAGTTTTCGGCAGCCATGCCAAGTCTCATGTCGTCCCCTTATATACACCCGACAAACTGTTGGCCCGAGAGATAGCATATCAGCTTACATCCGAAGGCGTTACATAGACTCTAAGGAATAAAAAGAAGTAGCTTTGGCCTCCTTTTCCTCTAAGGTGTGGCGTTTACACTCTGCATGACTATAAACATGCATAGAAAGAAGCAGACACTGAATCTCGCCACTCTTCCTAATAGGCGATTTGACCCAAACAAATTCGCCTATAATGCACTTGAATAGGCAAGTCTCACTAAATTTGAACAAAAAGACGATGAGTTTGATGACCTGTTCTCCTCAGCCGAGTCGTTATTTCAGGTTCAAGCACTAGCTAGAATGAGATATCACGACGACAGGTTAGTTGAATTTAACAGACTTAGAGAGTAGAGGTTGCAAACTCTGCCTCTAGATCTGTTAGCAACGGCCCCGATGACACAGTCAAGCGAGCCTGAACAGCGACTTACCAATGAACCTCCTGCTACATCAGAAATTGCTAGAGAAATCCAAACAAAAGAACAGGAGGAAGTGCAGAGGAAAGAGCAAGAGGAATGCAGAGGAAAGGGCAGGAGGAAGTGCCGAGGAAAGAGCAGGAGCAGAGCAGCACGGACGTGAATGTTGATGCCCAGATTGACCCGAAATTGCTCCAGGAATGGCAGCAATTCGATTCAATCATAAGCAATCTTGAAAGCTCAAAGGAAGCCAGTACATCCAAAGTGGCTGATACACAAGATACAGCATCAAAAGAGGTTCCAAGTGGAACCAGCGGCCTACCCCCTTCTACAGAAATAGAGATAATTCCCAAAGATCCTTCGGATCAGATCATTTTGCAAGTGGAGGATATACCTCCATTGGATGTCTTTTACAGCCCAAAGCACAGGGCTGTAGTAAAGCGATAGCGGAAAAGGAGAAGGATTGATCAACCTTCCCTATTCCCTGAACAAACAGTGACAACCAAAGTGGTTTGGAAAGACGAGTTTGATCCTTCTGATGACCTAAAAAAATTGTCCCAATATGCTGGAGTCTATTCGGCGGCCACCATGGACAAGGCATCAGAAGTGACTAATCTGCTAAGAGAAAAGGACCAAGCAATCACCTCGCTAGAAGCACGGTTATCGGAGGCACAGAAAAAAGCAGAACAACTCGAACAGCAGTTGTCTACGCAGTAACAAATAAACAATCAATTGAATAAACAATTGCAGGAAGAGAAACAAAGGATTGATTCAAGTGCAATTCAAAAGCAGAAAGAGCTGTCGAAAGTGTTGGCAAAATTGAAAGCAATGAATGAATAGATGGTGAAGTCAAAAGATGAGCAAATTGCTCAATTATCAGGCCAAATAGAAAAGTACAAGAATCTTCCGCAGCATGCCGAGTTCAGAACAGAAGTACTACAGATTAACAAAGCATTGGTAACACAAATAAGACTATTATGTCAGAAAATCGCTCAAGCAGAACCCCTATGTGACATAACAACATCAATAATCGATAAATCAGTTGATGCTAGAACAGACTTGGAGCAGGCCGATGAGACCTTGACCAATTTTCTTGATTGGCAGGACACTGATGAGGGACAAGCAGCTAATTTGCCAAAAATATTAGAATCCCATAAAGAGACCCTATTTATGGAATGGAAGTCCCAATTAATGAAGGCAGAGAGAGCAGTTTCCATATGCAAATTAACCACAAGTAATTTGGTTGAATTGGTTAATGATACTCTCTACTTATCTAACATGATCTCTCAATGTACCCCAGGTAAATTACTATTGGCTAAAACATTGGAGCAGTAATGTTATCAAGAGCTAGAAAAGAATGGGAGATTGATCGCAGGTATTAACAGTTTGACTTGGGACACCTATTGGTTGTTCCTAGTAAAACCATACAGCTAGAGAGCCACCCTCAAATGCCTAACATATGCAATCAGGTGTATCATTCCCAATATACAAGATTCCACCTATGCTGCTCAACTCAATTCTCATCTCAGCCGCCCTCCAGAAGTGGAACCAATGCTAGCAATATGCCAACTCAAGTCGAAAGGCAAACAGCCAAAGTGATGAATCATGTTGCCGATTGCCAGATTGCTATGAGGAAGATACTCCAAATCAAGTTGTACCAATTAAGTAGCATTTTAATTTCATAGTTAGTTAGTTTTAATCAAGTATTTATAGACCCTTTCAATGCATTGGAAAGGGTCGTAAGTTTTTGTATATGACTTAAACCTGAAGTTGCACTACTGTACTTCAGGCATATTTTTTATAAAGACTGGGCCAATTATTCCAATTTTGATAACGAAGCTTTTATGTGGATGTGCACTACTGCCTTTATTTAAAAGTATTTCTGAGTCGGAAGAAGGAATTCAAATAGCGATTGTTTTTGGGAATGATTTGCAGCTCATATGGTACTACTATCTATGTCTGAGTTCATTCTTTTTTTGGGAATGATTTGCAGCTCATATGGTACTACTATCTATGTCTGAGTTCATTCTTTTTATGGGAATTGTTGTTTGACCGCTCTTGCTATTACAGATATATGTGTGTGTTTTTCTAACAACATTCTTTAGAATTTCCACTACTGGATGTTTACAGCATGATTTTCTTTTATCATACATGTATCGGTAATATAAAAGGATAAGTGTAACAATGTTTTGTTAATCACTTTGTTCAACTATTTGAATAAAGCAATCATTAAATGAATGAATGTCCATGTTTATTGTGTAGAGTCATCTATATGCCTATCAATGAATAGAGATCATCAACCGTTGCACTTAAAGGAATAAAAGCCTCCCGGGATAGAATAGTCACTTATGTTTTCGCTGTTAGATTAATTCATCCACTCATTATCATTTATTAGAAAACCAATCACTCATCCATCCCCTTTTATTCATTATTGGGAAACTGGTCCCATTATATCCAGTCGGAGCCACCATCCCAAATGGAAAAGGAGTTGTATTAAGGTCGGACTGAGTGGTTATCCCCAAATCTTGATACAACGATTTTCGGGGCATCAACACCTTGATGGAAACCTACTTGATAAATATGTCAACATTGTGATAAGAGGATTTTTATACAGATTGATGCAGATGCCACAGGTGGTATGAATAGAGAAAGCAAAGTTCAGTGATAGATGGATGGTAAAGACAACATTTGAGAAATTATACATGTGTCGTGTGAAGCAAGGTCATGTACATACACAGGTATTGAGAAGCAAAATAAAATACATAATCTGCACCATGGTAATTTGAATAACAGGGGTCTTTACCATGGTATTGGCCCATAGTAGTGGGTGTTTCAATGGTTATTTGAACCTGTCAAAGAATAATTACGACATGAACAAGGTATTTACCTAAGGATTGGCTAAGGAAAACACCATATAAAGAGATGGAGATCAGGGTGTTGGGTGTGCAAGTATTGGGTTGTCCATGAATCATTTCATCTGAAATAGGTGTGCACTAGTGAGGAAGGACAAGACTCATATCTGAAAGATCTGAAATATATTGACATATGTGCTTGATTTCTTTAATTCTTGCAAATGTATAAGTAGCTAATCATCAGGGGAATTTTGAGGTCTAAATGGGCCTCATAAGAAAAATGTACAACCACAATAAACTTTATAAGAACCAATATGATTCAAGATGATGATCTCAACCATGGGGGCTGATTCACCATTGTTAGAGTAAAAATGTAAAAAGATTAAAAAATAATAAAATAATAAAACTTCTTTATCAACTTATCTCCCTAAGGTTTTACTCAAATTTCGAGTAGGAGTACTCGTTCGATGAAAAATTTGATTCCTCATCCAAGGAGTACCCATGTTTCATACTTTCGATGGACCTTGATACTCAAAACTTGAGATATACATGAAAAACGTGATTGTAATCATTTTTTTCATGTATTTCTTGTTTTTCGTGTAGAGGGGTCACTTGAAAGTATGGAACATGGTTACTCCTTGGATGAAGAATCAAATGTTTGCATCCAACGAGTATTGTCGCTTGAAATTTGAATAAACCCATAGGGATATAAGTTGAAAATATGAGTTGAAAAAATAGTTTTTTCGTTTTTCCCTCTAAAATTTGATGATGTAATATAATATTGTTTTATTATTTCCACTATTATTTTATAATTTCCTTAGGAGGCCCATTTTGGAAATAAAAATTCCCCCAATGATTGATGAAACTATGACACTGTGATCGAAATTATTTATTCAGAAGTCTGTAGTATTGACAGTAAAGGTTATAGGAAGTGAAATTGTGCTCGCAAGAAAAGTTTTACAGATCTATATGCAGCTTTCTTTTGGAAAAGTTGTGTGCATATGCGGATCCATATTTGTAGGGTCGTGTATATTTCCTGCAAAATAATTTGTGCAGATTTGTATGCAAGTGTTGTGCATTATAAGTGCATACATACATGGATCAACTTCGAAGAAGTTGTGTATACATTCCAAGATTTGCAATATGGTTTGTTAATAATATTTTATCATTTATACTTTGTTTTCTATTATATGTCAGTGATGACTCTATCATGATAATTTTTGTTTGAAAGTATTGGTTGGGTTAAGTTAGCTATGAATGTTGATTAGTGATGGTGCTATAATATGGTGATCTGTGTTTGACTTAGTAATCTATGATTGATTCAAGTGATTTGTGACTAATAAATGATCTATATATGAGTCCATGATTGATGATTCAATATTCAATATTCTAATATTTTTACGCAAGTATACAGGGGAAACACATATATACGCGAGTCTTATTTAGTACAGTCGCGCACAAAATTTGATGTTTCTTATTTTTGGTTGAGTTTTGCATTCAGTGATTTGATATTTCATAATTTGAATTGATTTTCACTGTGACAATATCTCAGATTTAGTGCTTCAATTTGTTTGGGTTTAGGATTGATATGGGTTCAGTTTCAAAATTTGATGAAAGTTGGCCTACAAGTTGTGTGATTATTGTTAGACAGGTGGATCCACCCTGAAATATTCTAAAAATTGGTCCACAAGAAGCTGAGGGTTGCAGCCTTGAAAAAGGGGGTAGGAGTTCCCTTCCGATAGGAGCAAGTAAATGAGATCAAGTGGCCGGAGCTCCCTTCTCGTAGATGTTGGAGAATGGAAGAAGATTATAGTTTTTTGCGTGTAGGTTCCTATGTGTTGACAAGAGACTACATCAGTACAAATGTAATATTTTTCTTTATATCATAAAAAAGAAGACAAAGACAACAACAATGGTGGTTTTCTCCCACGTTGGCTTTCTACCTAAAAATCCTGGTGTTCTATGTGTGTGTTGTGTTATTTCTTTATGTTCTTTACTGCATGCCTAAAAGTAATTAATCTACTCATGCCCTGATTAAGAATAAACATCTGGTGAAATACATAAAAGGTCAATAAAATGTATATACATCGGTTTTCTTGTCTAAAGTAGTGTACATATGCACGTTACCTTAATAAGAATAGTGTATATTTCTCAGAATATAAAAATTGGAAGTTTGAGTTTAAAATATTGATTCACCCCCCCTTCTCATTATCTTTCGCAACAAAGATAAGAAGGTTAATAACATTTATGACATCTAAATTTGTAACTAGATTGAGCATGCAAAGTATTTCATTGATGGAGTCAGTGATGACACCAAATAAAAATTTTCTAAGGTCCGAACTATATCACGCATCCAATTTCCTTTTATGTATTTATGTCTAGGATACATATAATGAATTTCTCTGAGAATCCATGATATCATTCGGTGGTAGCTTGAGCAAAGATCTATCGCAGTATATGCATTTATAAGGCACTATGATTTTATGCAAGGTCTTAGGAATATGACATTTACATATGCCACCTTTATATGACATATAATATATGTAAGAGATTGAAGATATTAGTGATTGATACCTTGCAAACGTTGTGGAGAATTGTAATAAGATATCTAAAGGTTTATAATTTTTATATCTGTGACACAAGAGGAGAAACTATACCACCGGAATTTATATACTTAAAAGAAGGATGAAATACACCATGAAGCCAACCTCTCTAATATTTAATTCTGTAAAATATAATTAAAAGATACTAAAGGTTATGGAGAGGCTAAACTTCCTCTATAAACGATGTATGTGTAAGCTATGTACACCAAGACAAATGAAATTACTAGTAGCTCAAAGAAATCAATGTGGTTCAATGGTTGAAAGTCTAAGGAATCTCCATTGGAGAAAGATGACACATGTTAATTGAAGAAAACATTAGAAGATCAGATCTCTACAAGGATGAATAAGGTAATATGGAAAATGGAACGTATAACATTTGTCAATTATAGTGCATATAATGCTAAGATAATGATCTAATGATTTATTCAAAGATAGTAAGTCATCATAAAAGGGTCCGCGTAGATATATTTTAGAGATAATTGATATGTTAAAATTTGAAGTCATATAAAGACTAGGTTCTTATAATCAAGGAATGAAATCCCATGCATAAAAGGGATGTTAATATCATCTCTAGGGTTTTTGCAACTAACTCTTTAGTATGCTTGTAGAATATGCAATTCTTAAATGATAGATCTTGAAAACATTGGAGAATCTAGGGTTTGTAAACCCTAGAAAAGTTTTGAACTAGAAAACTCTGGCAAAAAAACCCTAAGTAATCATTTTTGTTGTGAGAAGGAGATCTAACTCTTGAGAATGACACAACTGACATCATGCTAAAGTGAGAAAAAGGTTGGTGAACAAGTCCAAGATTAAGAGAGAGTTATCTTTCATCAAAATATAAGTACTGTGGAACTCCTTTCTTTGGTTATTACTATTGTTATTTTTTCTATGCACTTTTGATTTTTTTTCTTTCATAGCCTTCTAATAACGTTTGTAGATAAAATCAAGAAATACGAATTCAAATATCATAGAAAATCATGAACATTGTTTTTGAATCTTAATAGAATAAGAAATCAGTTTGAAGTATGCATCAAACAAGTCAATTTGATGGCATCATGAAAGAAAGACTTAATAAAACAAGAAGTTCACTTACCTTAGCTAGAAAGAGGGAGCTACAAGAACTTGGATGGATATGACATTACTTGAGCTGATTTGATTTGATTAAAGGACACATCAATTTAGTTGGAAGTGCCGATGATGTATAAAAATCCTACTCATGGTGGAATCTACTTGAAACTTGGTATGATTTCTTGATAGAGCATGAAGCGGAATTTTGTTTCACTGTGAAGGAAGACAACATAGATGTCTGTACAATTAGATATGAAGCAGTTTGGATATGTAAAATGTTGTGATGGAATATTTGATGACACATTGGATTGGATGTGAAGATCATCAAAAAACTAGGAAGGTTGAAACTCATTATGATGTGATGCAAATAGGAGCTGAGAAGCTACAATGTATATCCAAAGGATGAACAAGTAGTTGATGCATTCATGAAGTTTCTTTTCATTGAAAAAGATAAGTATTTTTTAGACAATCCTAGGCCTATGGTTATCTCATTTTTGGTTGACAGGGAGTGAATATATCCTCCCTAGTTAAGAGGAAGTGAGGGTGGACACAATGCTCTCCATGTATTGGGTACTATGGATAGGACTAACAACCGTAAGACTAGTACATATGTAACACCCCCTTCTCCCAGGTCTACCTAAGAAACCGGCCAGCTGGGGTAAACATGCAATGCGAGAGGCCACTATAAGGGATTTAACCTCTTTGGTGACCTTAAGGAAATGGAATTGATGGAAGACATCAGTCAACCCCATCCTCATCAACAATAACACCCTTTGGAGACATGTCAGCCACTCAGACATCCTACCCCTTGGTCCCACTTATCTTTTAAGCCTTTTAACCATTTTTTGCTCTCATGCTATAGGCATGATAGCCTCTAAAAACCTAAACTCACTCTCTCACAGGCCTATGTTTCAATATCCATGTATTCTTCTAAGAAGACTTGTGCCAGCGTCCCCAGAATTTGAGCCAGTTTTCTAGCCTAGAATCCTAGCCTCTCTCTAGCACTTGTTACAACCTTCAAAATCCATCAAAGACATGATCAAAATACTAATAAATCAAAATAAACCTCAGGATTAGGCATGAGAATCCCCAACCAGGACTAACATTATGTCAAACACTTGGCATCAATGCAACCTACAGGCCTGGGATACAAGACAAAGCATGAATGACTGAAAGCACTTATGAAACATGACTAGAAGGATCACCACCTTCTCCATTGAACTGTTATAACCTCAATTAGGTCTTCCATCCATCATTTTAACAATTAAAATTAAATACATGAAATAACCATGACATGAACTAGTAATATAACCATGCTTATAACTAACATTAAACCATATAAATATCAGATATATGACAATCATCAAATCCATGTTTAAACAAGTGTGAAAGTAAGAGAACTTAGCTTTCATTAATTATAGGCAATACGACTAGGTTCACAACTTCCACGAACCACCTGACCATAGACATGGCTGAGCCAAATCTTTCTTCAACCAGTCACCCATGAGCCATATTCCAAGAATGAATGTGGGATCTCATAAAACAGCCAATGCAAGAACAATAAAGGGAATCCAAAGGTTAAACCACGTCCACCTTCATCAACCGTGATCACACCAAAACCGGTGTGCCAATCATAATTGAACCTAACTTGGAATGACATCAGGAATCCATCACTATCCTTGAGTAATTTTTCGTCTCCTTGTCTCTCACACTTTACTGCAATCCAATCCTAGATCATTAGGCCCTAAGCTAAGACATTTCTCTCAAGCTTTACTGCAATCCCATCTTGGATCACTAGGCCCTAAACCGAGACTCCTCCCTTAGGATTTACCATGTGTCTCAACAAAACCGATCAAGGGATTCCTAGGTGTTATAGACATTTTTGTGCCTTGCAACTCCAAGCATGAAATGTCCATAAACCAAGGGCTCCTAAGTCCCTAAACGTGTTGTTCCAACCCCTAAAGGAACAAGGTCAACAAATTACAACTTCTCCCAGAAGTTCTCCACCAGAAACTGCTCAGAATAAGTCAAAACAGGATCATTTCAGCTGCTTCACTGGCAAGGTGCGTTGCATATCACCTAAGCACACTAGCTAGGTGCATTGCAACACACCTATATGCACTATGAGGGTGCGTTGGGCGAGAAATGACAAATGGCAGTGCCATTCCGCGAGGTGGGGAGACAATGGAAGCTTCCAGAATCTTCTCCTATGACACTTGCCTCACTGAATTCGACCAAGGATGAGTAAGAGGCCTTCAGTCTCCAAGTGGAATCAAGAACTGACAGAGAGAAGACACTAATCAAATCACAAGCTCACTCATCCTCCTTACATACATCTATATATGGATCCCTCATCCCAGAGATCCAGAGGCTAGAATTTTGCACATTGTAAGGAATTGTTGTTGGTTTTGAGACAAATATCAGAGTATTGGGTGATTTATGCTTTGTTGGAGGTGAAGAGGGGCTTCTTTGCTGGGAGGTTGATGCTGGGTCAGGGATCATCGGTTGTAACTCCTCCTGGATCTTCTTGTTTATCAATAAAAACTATTTGAGTTTTTCCTCCATGCTTTTGTATCATTGATGCTTGTTACATTTGTATGGTTAACTTAAATCTGATCCTAAGTTGTTTATGAATATAGATCCATGTCTTTGTATAGTGTTCTTCTTCTGTGATCTTACAGGTACTTAGTGAAGCTGGGCAAGTAAGGGAGCAGGTAGCTGGAAGCTGTCAAAGAAGAGAGGGATTGGATCAAGGGACTAGCGCAAGAAACAGGTTGGTTCTTTCTATTCCTCTTTGTCTATAGTTCATAAAGGAAATACAAAAGTAGTTTTTCTCTGTTTGTTTCTATGGCAGCTGTCACACCTTAGTGGGATAGAGCAGTTCTAAATAGACACTTTTCCCAGTAACAAAATGGCGACTCCGCTAGGGAGAATGTCTAATTAGTTTGTTTGTGTATCTCTTTGTTGTTTGTTTCATAAACTTATAAGTAGCATTCGAACTGAATTTGCCATAACAAATGCAAAGTAGACATCTGCTGCTTCAATCCATTCACTGGATTTGTTTATGATTTGAACAGCTGATTCACAAACGATCTGATTGCCCTTGTGATAGCTCTTAGACCCTCCTTAGATCTTCCCCTGATTGTGCATTACTGATTGCTTTTACTCGGCCAAAAACCAAAGACTAAACTGCAAACCGTGACCCAGAACCCGGACAGATTCTCGTTTCTGGCCCAGCGCAGGTACTGTGAAGAGATCCTGCATTTCAACGCACTTCCCGAAAGGGCAGCCTGCGCTGCAATGCAGTTTCTCTATGTTACAGGTGTGCTGATCAGACTAGCCCTGTGCAGCTGAGGTTCTTGTGCTTCATTCCTTCCAGTTTTGTCTCTGATTTTTGTAGCCTGTGATCAGTATATGTCTATTTAAAACCCCTTTTCCTTACTATTATTCTGCCTCCTTTGTACAAAAGAACTGTAGATGTTTTTGTGTGTTTGTTGAGTCGTTTACAGTTTTCCATTGCAAAAGTAGAATAATCGTACTGTCGTCCTTTGATTTAGATCTGTCGCAAGTGTCGATTTCGATCATAGGAGAAAGTTTGATTGCTGTTGATGGTCGATTATACTTTTACTATTGCCTTTGGTCTGAATTTGTGATTTTCTAGTGTCAAAAACGAGTGTTCATTTCAAAATCATAAAGTGTCGTAATCGTCTCTATCTTTTGATTTCAAAAAGAAGCTTGTTTGTCTTTGTCGCTTGAAAGCAAATTCAGATTTGTACATCAACTTTCTTTTTAGAATCAATACTAAGAAAGTCGAAAACAAATACATGCATGTGCATTTGCATATTGACAGTCTGTTTGGCTTGATTTAGGAATGTGCATTTACAGTGTGCTCTTTGCTCTTTGTGAAAAGATCGTGTCTTTCTTTTCCTCTAGTAGCTAGGATTTCATTGCACAAAAGAGATAAAAGTTTTTTTATCATCTTTAGATTGCATTTTAGGAATTACATCGACATCTCGTGGTGAACCCAAAAGGCAAACTTCATAAGCAAGATCAACTTAAAATAAATTCAATGAATCTAACAATGCTTTGGAACTTAACGCACAACATTTAGAGGTCTAGGCTAGAGACGTATTCCGGCGTCGTAAAGCCTGGTAACTGTTGTCCTCACTGATGGTTGGGTGATTCCTCCACCTTGAGACGATAAGTGCTAGTACGGACTTGTGCTCCCACGTACCGTCGAGTATATTTTGGGAGACCCCTATAGGCTTAAATCCTTTATCCATAGGAAGCCGTGTCTGCCGCCCTATTGATCGCAATGCACTGAACACAGCATTCGGGAAGATTGACTGCCGTACCATAAAAAGTATTCTGCAGTTTTACGATTGGTTTGGTACTCCCTCTACCTAGATCTCCAAAGCAGTCCCTTTCGTTCCTTTTCAGACTCCTTAACGGAAAAGGTCCATCTGAGCACTTGTCACTTCAGGCTCATTAAAAATCGAAGGAGACTAGAGTCATCTTTTGTTTTTTCTTGACTCTTAAAAACTGAAAAAACAGGTTGTGTCAAAGCGTATAAGAATTTATTTTAAACGGAATATTCAATACCCTTTCCTACGTTGATCTTGGGTTGAGAAAATGGAGTCTACCAACCAAGGAATTCCCCTTAGAGGAAATCGTAGTCCCTTCTCCTCTTGGGGAGATGTTGGTGCACCCCATATGGCCACATTTTCGCTTCTAGGACTGACAATTGGTTTTCCTGTATGGCTCTTCTCAACCTCTATCGTTCAGAACACCAGTATTCCTGAACAATCCAATCAACAATTAGACGAATCTAGAGTTGCCCACCAACCTTCTACTTCCTCTAATTCTTCCTCTCCTCCTTCCTCTTCGCTTGATGGGGTTGGTAAAGCCAAAAGTCAAGTTCCTAAGGAGAAGAAGGAAAAGGAGAAGAGAGAGAAGAAGAAGAAGGAACCAAAGGCAAATGGGGGAAAACGAGTGTCGTCTAACGAAAATCCACACACTGCACCGACCAGGCCTAAATCGCCATGTGTCATTTGCAAAGGAGACCACTTTCACAGAGATTGTCCTTGCATCCCTCGGATATTAAGGGACTGGTCTCCTCGTTTGCACAACCCGGTGTCGTCAACCTCTGATCATCATGTTGAAAGAACACCGTCAACTAGTGAAAGTGAAGCCCCAGGACAAAATGGGAAATGTAGGTTTCCTTGTAAATTGTGCAAAGGCGATCATGCCGTCCACCGTTGTCCCTTCTTAGATGAAGCTAAAAGAGTTTTGGATGATCGTCCGGTTTCACCGTTACGACTTCCTCCTGGATATAAAAAACTCTTGCCGAGTCCGTCACTAGTTGAAAATCCGGCTCGCCCGCTCAGGTGGTCGGCTGAAGCACCTATCATTGAAGATAAACCATCTAGATCCATACCAGACGAAAGTCAAAAGGTCGAGGTGGCAGTTGACCCGGTCTTGCCTCCAAAGGTTTCCTCTTCAGATGATATAATCACTGAGGAGAACAAGGATGACACCATCCAAATTATTTTCATAAGCACAGACTCCAACGAACATGGGGGCAATTTACCCATTCCTTTACCGCAGGAAGGAAGTTCATCAGAGTCGTACCCGGCCATCTATTCGGTCCCACCTCCAAGCAACCTAGTTGTCTCCTTCGACTGGAATCAACTAGGCAGACCCCGTTTACCAGCTAGTGTACCATTCCGAATTATCGTTCAAATATATAGAATGGTTATGGCTGGTACCATCATAGATGAGGGGGCTTCTGTGAGTATCCTTTCCTCAATTGCTTGGAAAGCGCTTGGTTCGCCATCGATTTTTCCTGAGATGAGAAATATGACAGGCTTTGATAAAGGAACCAGTCGACCGTTAGGGATCCTTCCCGATGTGCCCATAACATTGAGAGGGAAAACCATTCACATGAACGTAATGGTAGTTCAAGGACCCTTAGATTACAATCTACTCCTTGGATGAGACTATATTTATTGCATGAGAGCCATTGTCTCATCACTCTTTAGAGTGATGTGTTTTCCGCACGAAGGAAGAGTGGTCAAGCTCGTGGACCAGCTTTCATTTCCTAGATCACGCATAGCAAATAGTCATGTACCATCCCTAAATGGTCTTTTCACGCAAGAAATGTATCAATCTCCAGTCCGTCCACCGGATGAGTGCGAGTAATTTGGGGGGACATGACTGAAACCTAGGGGGCATGTATCCTGGTCTGCTTCGGCAGGAAAACTTCGGGTATAGGGTAGGTTTCCACGGGAGAATATGACTAGTTTTTACCCCCGTCCGTGATTGGAAGAGGGGGTTATTCTAGAACAAGATCCTCTTGTCAAAGTTATGTCAGGTATGGTCTCACTATATCATCCGTTCACCTTTGTTTATTTTGGTAGACATCGCCGGAGAAGTGTTTTGTTTGCGCCGTGAACAGAACAATCTTTGGGTAACCTGTAAGAGGTAGGCCTCTCTCGGTAAAACAAATGTTTTGACGGATAGAAGTAGAGGTAACCTTGAAACTCTGTTATATACCTGGGGGCATGCAAACCTTTTGGAGTGCAAGCAAAGAGCGACTATTTATTTTTTAAATTTTTAGGACCTCTAACCCTTTAAACCCGTAGGATTGGTCGTTTCCTAACTTGCATAAAGAAATGATGTGGGGCAAAACTCTAAATGTTGTCGTTTTTATATGAGACATTCCTATCATACGACTGGATTAATCGAGCAGTGTTACCGCAAGGTTCAGGCTCGTTGAAAAATAAACCCGCACCGAGCAAATGTTTCCACCCGCGTTTAAGCTCGTTAAAAAATGAACTATTCCCCGGTAAATAACCACCGTGAATGTAGCACTTCAGCCATTAAAGCCTTGGTCGTGTTTGCACCGTCACCTCCACTTTTTCAATGGCCGATCATTCACCTCCACTTGATTGTTTACCCATTTTGAGGAACAACTGCGAAGAGTGATTTCACTAGCCATCCTTGTGACACTGCCGTGATTGGAAAATTCCAAACCTTACCTGGAATCAGCTGCTACCCATTTTATCACTCGTTCCTCAAAAGACGAGTCTTCTTTAAGCTCTTTTCAACTGACTCGTAAAATATGAAGAGATTGCCGAGTCCTTGGCCTTCCAGCTCGTTAAAGGGACAGGAAGTGCTATCCCTCCTCTAGATTTTAATCTTTTTTGACCTGAGGGATTATTGCACAAAAAGATCGAGCGCTTGTTTTGTTCGGCTCGTTAAAAATATCGAAAATTCATCCCTTCTGTATTGTTTTATACTTTTTCGGACTTAAGGGATTAGATGACGAAAAAGGAATTTTGAAGTTACCTTTACGTACCTTTTCAGACTCTCTAAAAATGAAAAGGACCGAGTTATCTTTGTCGTTAAACTCGTTAAAAAGATTAATAGCGACAAACTTGTCTTTAGACGAGAACGAGTTTCACTATTGCTAGGCTCGTTAAAACATAGCGATGGGTTTGCCCGAAGGGCAAATTATAGAACAAGCATATGTTATCCTCCTCAAGCTTGACAAAAATAAAGAGGTACTGGTCAGCAATGACTGGGGAAAAATTGGGAAGAAAACTCAAAGAATCTTTATTGGTAGCAAGTCGCTCTTGAACATGACACTTCCACTCCGGGTCCGAGTCGGGTTGGGTTGTTTCATTCACCGGTCACATCGCCATGGTCAACCATACCATCCACATTTGGGGTTAATGCTACCAATCCATCACATCAGTGTCGCCGACATGTTCAAGAGAAGTCATCCAGAGAAGCCACCCATGTCCCACCCACTACCATACATTATACTCCATTCTTTCATGACTGCCACCCTGAACCGTATATCATCAGATCGTTTTCACCTCCATCAAAATCATTTGCTCCGTTCCGTGTCATTGATGTGGGATTCATTAAGGCCCTCCTGTGACGGATCACTTCTTGTCGACATCGGCTCATTATCCAAGAAGTTGGTCTAGGAACACCCCATTCAGTACTTTGAAGCTTGCATGCCTCAATGGCAAGTTTCTCACTTCCGGCGACAGGTTTACATCAATGACCTTTGACCGAAAGATTTTGCGTGGTGTTCGACGCCAAGTCCTTTATTCATACCACGTGAATTGTACTGCAGTACCTTGAGGATCATTATCATTATCGGTGATTCCTCTCGTGCTTGTTAACAGTTTACATCATTGACTGGTAATCAAGTGATGTCTTTCCATGTTCGACTTCAGGACATTTCTCACATGGATCGACTTGTACTTTGAGTGAATATCGGACGAGATTGAAGACCCCGGATCTAGTTTCATCCATCCGGGCTACGATATATATTCAGGGAAATAAAGACATTAAATGTACAAGCATTGCAGCACAGATAATCATCCTACCAAAAGGATGATGACTCTGTCAGAATCATCAGTCTACACTCAGACGATTGTCTGTCCTATGTACATAAAAATGAATTTATAAAGCTGAGCATGGGAATGCCCGCCTCAGCTAGATCATGAAAAACAGTATGAAGATAATGTATTGTATTGTATCTTATTACAGGTCTCCTCCCAGCATTGAAAGAACTTCAGATCCTCATAATAAAGCATTTCACCCGATTAACGGCCTCATACTTTAGGGGGCAACTGTTATAGACATTTTTGTGTCTTGCAACTCGAAGCATGAAATGTCCATAAACCAAGGGCTCCTAAGTCCCTAAAAGTGTTGTTCCAACCCCTAAAGGAACAAGGTCAACCAATTACAGCTTCTCCCAGAAGTTCTCCACCAGAAATTGCTCAGAATAAGTCAAAACAGGATCATTTCAGCTGCTCCACTGGCCAGGTGCGTTGCATAGCACCTAAACACACTAGCTAGGTGCGTTGCAACGCACCTAAATGCACTATGAGGGTGCGTTGGGTGAGAAATGACAAATGGCAGTGCCATTCTGCGAGGTGGAGAGACAATGGAAGCTTCCAGAATCTTCTCCTATGACACTTGCCTCACTGAATTCGACCAAGGATGCATAAGAGGCCTTCAGTCTCCAAGTGGAAGCAAGAACTGACAGAGAGAAGACACTAATCAAATCACAAGCTCACTCATCCTCCTTACATACATCTATATATGGATCCCTCATCCCAGAGATCCAGAGGCTGGAATTTTGCACATTGTAAGGAATTGCTGTTGGTTTTGAGACAAATATCAGAGTATTGAGTGATTTATACTTTTTTGGAGGTAAAGAGGGGCTTCTTTGCTGGGAGGTTGATGCTGGGTCAGGAATCATCGGTTGTAACTCCTCCTAGATCTTCTTGTTTATCAATGAAAACTATTTGAGTTTTTCCTCCATTCTTCTGTATCATTGATGCTTGTTACATTTGTATGGTTAACTTAAATCTGATCCTAAGTTGTTTATGAATATAGATCCATGTCTTTGTATAGTGTTCTTCTTCTGTGATCTTACAGGTACTTGGTGAAGCTGGGCAAGTAAGGGAGCAGGTAGCTGGAAGCTGTCAAAGAAGAGAGGGATTGGATCAAGGGACTAGCACAAGACACAGGTTGGTTCTTTCTATTCCTCTCTGTCTATAGTTCATAAAGGAAATACAAAAGTAGTTTTTCTCTGTTTGCTTCTAAGGCAGCTGTCACACCTTAGTGGGATAGAGTAGTTCTAAATAGACACTTTTCCCGGTAACACTAGGCCTTTAGGAATGAACCTTGAGACCACCTCAACCCTAGATTCTGAAATCCATCCGGCAAATCAAAGCTCAAAAAATGAAATAAACATACCAACACCATAGCATCTAAGAAAAGGAAACAATGTGCTCAAAACCACTGTCGTAACCTAGAAAAACCATGTAATCAACAAACAAAGAACCATACACCAACATGCAAAGCCATGCATGCCCAAACCAGATAGGAAATCACACATGCAAACATTTACCTATAGGTATTACTATTGAAGATGCTTTATCCTACTTTTCTTTCCTTCCTTTCCCTTACTTTCTTTTCCTTCCATTATCCCAAGCTAGAGTGTTCCAAGAAAGCTCTAAGTGACCAAGATTATGAGAGAGAGAGAGAATAATGTGAGAGCTCCAAAATTGAAATGACCAAGAGCTTAACACTGACTAAACTTGGGCCAAGATATTTCCAACTAATCCTAAGAAGCCTTTTTATTAATGAGGCCTCTAATTTCTTCATTTTCCATTATTTCCCTTCAATTTCCTCCTCACATATAACCTATGACCTTTTACCTTCTATTTCTCCTATTTTCCTTTATTTCATAAATAAATGTGCTAAAAATGATTTTTTTCCTTTTAATTCCTTCGCCATTCCTTTGCCAATTTTCCTTAGCCAAAACACACACCTAATGGTGCCTACTACTATATCTTTGCCCAACATTCAACTTAGAATAGGTGTCCCTTGCCCGTGGTCTTATTTTTCCTTTATTTATTACATGAACGTTTCACCAGGATTGTTATAGAACCCTGCCCCTTGGGGAACACGTCCCTCCTTGTTAATCCACACCAATACCTTAGCAAAAACTACTAAAAAGCAAACACACTTCTCATGTAGCTTTATAAATTAGCTCGTGTAATATTTACAATAAAAGACTTGCTCAAAATAAAAACATCATGACAACATGACCAAATAACAACCATACCACAGACTGAAGCTTTATAACACAACTCATTACAATATTTACAATAATCACGTATACACATATGCACATTTTCTAAACCAAAAAATAAAAGAATATGATGCCCATATCAATGAACAAGAGTCGAGAGGATTGCACCTCCACCCTCAAAGTAATACCAGGATTCAGCTCCATCCTAGGAAGTGTTACACAACATTTTGTCACTATCCCTGTACTCCCTGTTCCTTGATCCTAGAGGACCTCTACAGTGAACCTCGCATGCTTTTACTTCATGAAGAAACTCCCATTATGTCCCTCTTCATGAGTAGATCATTTCACTTTTGCACCATTTTCTCTAAAAATTCTATTTTTCCCAGTTTACAAGACCAGTGCTAATGCCCTTTGCCTCCCCCTTACCGATGTGAAGAGATTAGGACTATTCCCCTTGTCGATCGGTGCAACTAAACTATGTTCCAGTCATGCCGGTCTTGTTATGGAACACTTTTAAATTAGAGCTGAAGATTCCATCTCTAGAAGCTCCGTAACGGAAGTCTAGTAAATGGTTTGGCCAGATGGGGTTGAGGACGATAGTTTGGGCTCATTTCCCCTATAATGATGGAACTAACTCAAGGGATAAGTCCTTCTCCCATGAGAAGAGGATCCCTCTCCCATCCATATTTCCTATATAAACCTCCCTTCTTCCCAAGCACAAACTAGTCATAGTTAGAGTGTTGGTTGAGTGTGAGTATACTATTTTGATTTGACAAGAAAGCTATTACTAGTGGAAACTAAGATGGATGGCGTGGAAGCTAAGATATATGATTTAAATAAAGTAATGGAAGATTTGAAGACATATTTGACAAAGTTTCTACAATAAATGCATACTAATGATGAAAGGGTAGTAAAGGAAACTCATGATGCGAACAAAATAAATGTTAATCATGATTTCATAGACTCTAACATTGGATAGACGAACCATCATGTTCCAAAGATCGATATGAGAAAGTTTGATGGCAAGGATCCCGAAACGTGGATACTATAGATGGAGCAATTTTTCGATCTCCATAATGTGCAAAATAGACAAAAGGTACGCATTGCAACTTTATATTTGGAACCAAATCAGTTTGTATGGTATCGATGGCTTTGCTCTTGTAAAAAAATTGTCACTTGGGCTATTTTTATGGATGAAATGATAGCACATTATGAGGATACAAAAAGAAACACTTTTTTTAGCCAATTAATAAATCTCAAACAAAAGGGTTCAATGGTGGAGCACATTGAGGACTTCCAAAAATTGAATATAAGGGTAAAAGATATTCTAGAGGAGCATAGGATTGATGTGTTCATAGGGAATTTAAAAGATAACATCCAACATGAGGTTCGCCTTTGGAAACCAGATTCATTGGATAAGGCATTCAAGTTGGCAAGAAAAGTGGAAAGAAAAATTATGGCAACAAGGAAGCCTACCACTCACAATCATAAATATGGAAGTGTTGCTGTCCCTAGCCATCCACAAGCTACAAGGTTGACACCACAACAATTGGAAGAAAAAAGAGAAAAATTGCTTTGTTACATTTGGGATGGAAAATACACTAAAGGTCATAAGTGTGCCGAGAAGAAATTACCACTCCTCAAACTACCAAGACAGAAGGGCATATCAAGAAGAAAAAGGTAATAGTGTTGATTGATTGGGGAAGTACCCTAATTTTATTCATTGTAAGATAGCAAAGGAATTGAATTTCTTCCTATATCTAGCACCAGAGTGTCAAGTGATGGTTGCAAGTGGAGGAACCATAAATTTCTCAGGAAAGTGCCATAATATCAAGCTATCCATGAGACAATATGTATTGAATAGCCCAATGCTTTCCATTCCAATGCATGTTGCTAATGTTGTATTGGGAGTCCATTGGCTACAATCCTTGGGTACAATAACTTCTAATTTTCAAGAACTTTCCATGAAATTCTCTTCAGAAGGAAAAGAAGTTGAATTAACGGGTATTGTAGGGAAACCAAGAAAGATAATCAGCTTTAACAGAATGACAAAGCTTCTAAAGAAAGAACAACAAGGCATAATTCCACAATTATGTTCACTAGTGGTTCCCACATCAAAATCATCCATTTCTCTAGATATCCAAAAAGTCTTGGACAATCATTGAAAGATATTTGAGAGTCCCAAAGGCCTCCCACCTATTCATGATCATGGTCATGCTATTAATTTGATTCCAGGAAGTGTTCCTCCAAACATCAGACCTTATAGATATCCCTATTTCCAAAAGAGTGAAATTGAATGCATGGTTCCAAGAATGCTAGAGGCTGGTATAATTCTACCTAGTCAAAGTTCTTTCTCTGCTCCGGTAGTATTGGTTCACAAGAAGGATGTATCATGGCGCTTGTGTCCATATTATAGGGAGCTCAACAAGCTCACTATTAAAGATAAATTTCCCACTCCTGTCATTGATGAAGTATTGGATGAATTTCATGGATCAATTTACTTCACAAGTTGGATCTTCATTCAGGATATCATCAAATCAAAATTAAGAGTAAAGACATTCCAAAAACAACATTTAGAACTCATGAGGGTCATAATGAATTTTTGGGCATGCCTTTTGGCCTTACTAATGCACCTTCTACATTTCAAGGTGTTAGTTTCAGTCTTTGAAACCTTCCTCCATTGATCAAACATGCTCTTAAAAAGTGATTTTAAGGTGTCAAGGTCAAATTTTGTCATTTCAGTGAGTCTTCAAGCAAAATTTGGTTACTAGGTATTAGGTCTAGGGTTTGTTTTCACTCCTTAGAAAGTTCTCCAAATTTCGGTCCATGTCACCATTCAGCTAAGTGTACCATCATTCAGAGGGTTGTCATCATCATGTCAGGTTCCAATGGGTCATTTTACACCTTGTTCATGCTTCTATTGTGCCTAGGTAAGGTTCATTTTCCTCTCCTAGGGTTTTGAAGGTAATTTCTCTTGGACAGTCAAATCATCATCAAAAATTGTATCCTAATGTTCATAAACCTTCCCCTATCCTTAATGTACCTTATTAAACACTTCCCATCATTGATATCCCTCAAATTCCTCATTTTCGGACAAACCCTAGTTTCTTGCTACAATTTGACAATTTTCTAGGCTAGGCCTGTGTTTTTCCCTTTTGGACCCCTTCCCCTCACTCAATATTTCAAATTCCACTTTCTCCTGCTTCCTAACATCCCTCCCTACTTCCCAAAAGTTTCTCAAGAATTTAGAAGCCCCTTATCCCCTTCATTTCACTTCATTTCGACAAATCCCCTATTCCACACATCAGGATAGGTTTTACTCGAATGATGTTTCTAATCAAGAAAAGATGATTTTGGGAAAAATGAGAGATTATTTTGTCCACACTAGGCCAAGGAATAAAAATCTCCTTCATGTTTTACATAGGTGTCATGGTTTTAGAGAAATTTCAAAAATACAATTGCCTCAAGACAATTGATGCACCTCTGAGGTGACCTTGGGAAAATCAAGATTTCTCCTAGCTTGGTTGGCCAAATGACTTGCTTGATGAGTCAAATGATAACTAGACACAAATATATTTCCAATGAGCTATCATGAGCTCAATTTGGGGTTGAGTAATACCTTCAAAAGTTGACTGCAACGGCACTCTGACTTTAGGTATCCTCATTTTGCACATTTTGACCAGTCTTGGGAGATTTGACTTTTGATAGGGTAAATTAAGTCAAAATTGAAAAAGTAAAGGTGGGATGGAAAGAAGACTCAATAATCTTTCCAACTAGCTATCCCTTGCTGAATTTTGACACCACGAAGGCCTCCAAAGCGTGTCCTCAAAAAGGCACTACGCACTCATCCAGCGCGGCGCATTGGGCAGTGATTTATAGTGTAATTTTATAACTGGCACTACGAATTGGGGCAGCACGGAACATAGGTCTACAAAGCCTGAAATCCATTAAAATTTTCCTCCAAATCTCCAAAATTGCAAATTCTTCATTCCACAAGTAATTTAACACCTCCATATTTCCAATGTATGAGTTTCCATCAATGTTTATGGTGTTTCAATAGGTTAAAAACAAAACCATAGTTCCTTGCAAAGTTGTGTTGAGAAAATTGCCTAGGGTTTGCAAAATTGTAGTTTTGTTGTTGTATCCCCATTTTCATTTTTCTCTCACTACACTTCACTCATATCACTTTCCTTCTCATCTTTCATTCACACTCACCTATCTCCTTATCCCTAAAACTAAAAACTCTAATACCTAATCCCACTATTCCCAAACCCTAATTTGCATCTCTAAACCCTATCACTCCCTGAAAACCCTACAACTAGCATCAAATCATCCCCTCCTCTATCCCACTCATACATGGATGCAAAACATAAAATAAAACCAGGCAAGCAACAAAGAGAAGGAAAACCATGTTGACAACACTTGAACAAGAAATTCAAGCTGATCATGAATCTTGGCTTGAGAGGAAAAACATGCATTTATAAAGGATGCTAGAGAAGCCCAACAACAAAAAAAAACATGTTGAGGAACATGGCATACCACTACTTGTCAAGAAATATGGTGTGCAAAGCAAGAATCAGGAATTTGAAAGCCACGAGGAAGAGAAAAGAGCAATATAGACTCTAGATCTTACCTAAGGCTTCCTTAGCCCAACACAACACCTGATGAGGAACACTCAACCCGAATTTCAAGAAATTTGGGAAACTTTTTGCAATTTTGAATTCCCTCACATGGCCAAGAAATTTTGACAGGTTTTGAGCTTCCAAAAAGGTCAAAAACACCTCAAAAATGATCTTTCTACCCCTTTTTGGATAGAAAGGAACCAGTGCTGGAAAAACTCAATTTTGGATCACCAAATGGAGGCCAAATTCAGAAATTCCACTTTTTTTAGAAATTAGACAGGTAGACCTCTCCAACAAGCCCACTTGGAGATAATTTGGTGCATGGGAAGGCCTCAAAAATCAGCTGCAAAAGTGCACTATGCATAGGGAAATCAGCACGACACATTGGAGGAGATTTGCTCATTTTGGCCAAAAAACTCTGTTTTTCACTTAGTTTCTTCACAGTTTGACTTTCCTCTTTCTAATAGTCAAACTCCTGATTTAATTTAATGTGAATTGATGGATTTTGATGTAATTATGCTAAATTTTCACTCATAGAGGTAGATTCATCATGAAAAAGTAGTTTGCAACTGAATGAATCAATTTCGTAGGTTTTAGAGGCATGCTATTCCACTGCCTACTTTTCAGTTCTTAGTTTAAATCTTGTTGAAACAGCTCCTAAAATCATGAAATCGACCCCTAAAGCCTATCATGAGTTGTTTGATGCCTATATCTAGTAGTTTTTTAGTCATTTGAGAAGGTTGGACTCTTGTGAATGCTTTGAGCATTATTGTACAATCATTTTCAGCAGTTTGGCAAAGGAATTGACCAGGGTTTGCAGCACTTTATGGAATTGTTGTGGCATCTTGATTTGGTATTGTGTTTCCTTCTATAATTGCAAGTTTGTATGTGTGTTATGTATGCCATTATCTCTCTTTGCTTCATCTTAACTAAATCAAACAAGGATAAAGGTAGAATACATTGAAAATTGTAGTGCTCTACCTAGGGTTTGTTTAGTTATTTATGTTTTCAGCTATTTGAAGAGGATCCCTGAGGCTTTCATGCCCTCTCCAACTCCTCACCAGTCTAAAAGCTCTCCATATCACTCAATTCAAAGTACTAAACTATTTTCCTATCTCACCCCATAGAGATCTCTACAAGGCTGTGTCCATTCCCCGGACCCAAATCTGCCTTTCACATTTGAGCCAACAAACTCATATTAAATTCAATCAAACACCTTTGTATACATACATAGCCTAAAATTAGTTTTAATATCAGTCATCTCAAGCTTTATTGACCATCTTCTCTGAGATTGACAAGGAGAGAGCCCTCTCTCGACCTGTTAGGGCTAGCTACTAGGTTAAGCGTGGTTTGATGTTACCCTAGATCCTACCTCTCTTAGCCTGAGGTAGATTTAGACCCTAAAATAGTGGCGACTCCACTGGGGAAGAAAATTTTATTATCATTGTTTTTCTTTGTAGACTATAGACGGAGCCTAAAGTTAGCCAGGTAGGCTACGAAATGCTCTTGCTTCGCATTAGCAAAAGTAGATGAACCCAACCAACAAAAACATGGAAGGACAATATGGAAAGATCAGGTATTCAAGTTGGAATTTCATACAAGAAATTTTGTTCTTTGTCATAAATTATTTCTTCTCTTTTCTCGAGAATTTCAAGAAGGCTTTGCAAAGTATATTGTATTTCAGAAAAGATCCTCGGCTTGCATTTGATTCCTTCTCTTTGAAGATTGTCAATACCAAAGATTTGCATGCCTTTGAGCTTGATCAATACCCTTTTTCTGAATGTTGTCATGACCATAGTCAAACTGATGAGCCTCAAGAGATCAAGGCTGATTCTATACTTTCTGTACATACCCCTATACCTTGTAAAATTCCAGATTGATACAAGCCTCTGGTTTTACCTCCTATATCCCATTCTTTCCCTAAAAATCGTGACCTATATCCTCCAAGATTTGATGGTGAACGTGACAACATCACTTCTGAGAGACATGTTCTAAATTTTGAGTCTTTTCTTTACCTTTTTGAAGTTGATGAAGAAGATGTCAGTATTAAGATTTTTGCTATTTCTTTGCAAGGCAAAGTCAAGAATTGGTTCAAAACCCTGCCTGATGCAAGCATCTCAGATTTCTAGCAGTTCATCAAATTTTTCCTCAACAGGTGGATGATAAGACAAAACCATTTCTTGATTATAGAAGAGTATAATAAGCTGAAAAGATTTCCAGGGGAGACAGTACAACAGTTTTCTGCCAGGTTTAACAAAGTCTATTTTTTGATGCCGGTTAATATAAGGACTCCTCCTGGATTTGCTCTCTTGCACTACCCGAAAGCCTTTGATCTGGAAATGGAGTTTCAACTAAGAGAAAGGAATCTTGCAACACTTGAAGAGATGCAGAACAATGCAGTAGATGTAGAGGCTCATTTGCTGATCGAAGGGCAAAGTTGAAGGAAGAAGAGATGAAAAACATAGGTCCGGAGGAATCGACATCTCTAGAGGTAAAGCTTGACATTTTGGTAAGTGTAGTGGAAGAGATGATGCAAAGGATCACTACAAGGAATGAGTATGATGTTCAAGCCCATGGCTTGCTGATTGAAGAAGAACAAGTTGTTGATCCAAGACATCTTCTTTCTTTTCCCAGTTGTCATAGGTCTGATAATGATTGTTTTGTAGATCATCTTGGAGAAGAGAGATATGTTGATATGACATGTATGCTTGATGATGTGTTTTATACTGATGATTTTCCTCAATTTGATTAGTATGATGATGATTATGTTCTCAAAATAGAAGCTAATATTGCAGACAAACCAGCAGCTAGTTTGTGGGAGGAAGAAGTTCACTTTCAGCAGCTCGAATACAATGTTCAGCCATCACATATCAGCTGTGGAAATGATGAGGAAAGTGCAGCAAATTTTTAAGTAAGTGAAGGATCTTTTCCTTTTCGTTTTGCTTCGTTTCAGTTCATCAAAGACAAAATTCATGCAACCAGAAATCAATCGTCAACAAGTCTTGATCTGAACCTTTTTGATGGCAATGAAAACCTTGTTCAAGACTTTTCATATCTAGATTTACAGCCCCCGAATGCCTTTGATTTTCAAGCTATAAATAAAAACTTGGAAAATTTATGTTTTGAATCATTTAAGTTTTTGAAGGAAAATTTGCATAATACATTTTCAGTAAAGGATGAGCAGCTTGTAGGGAATCATGTAATCTCATCAAAACCAATAGAAAATGGGTTGCAACAGTCTTTTCAAGTTTTTAATGATCCAATAACTGATGTATTAGATGATGTCTATAGTCAAAGTCCTTCTCTTATCTGTGATCTTGAAGAAAGTATTGATACAAACTTGATCCGACAGCTGGTTTCTTTGTCATTGTCAGCAGGAGTCTTGTCACAAAGCTCAGATCAAAGTTTTCTTCATGGTATGAAGAGAAGAGAAGTAATCCATTGGATGAGCTAAGTCCCAGTGTGCATGAATTTCGAGATCCTTATGCAATGTTTTTGGAGGCGGATAGAGAATCCATATCATTCAACGGATCTATTTATAGGTTTTCATGGGAGTTGTCTTTCAGTAGTTCTCTCTTGTTGTTCATAAGCAAGCACTTGTGGAGAATTCAAACAGCAGCCGGCATACTTACTTGGTTGCATTGGTTGTTTCATTTCACATGATTAAGTGATGAATGGGACAACTAGAGTAGGTTGATGAATAAGCTCTACTTTGAGCATCATTTCTAGTTTGTCGTTGTGTTTAAGTATTGAGAAAGTTTTTAGTTGAGTGAGAGTTAGTTTGTGTCCTCAAGTTGTCAGTTTTCAATCATGCATTTCAGCTTAAGTTTTTGACTCCATTGCCCAATAGATAAGGCACTTGTCTGCTCTCCCAAAGATCTGCAATTCTTGGCACCTCCAAGGAGCTACCATCCCCACTGGAGCTAATTTTAGTGCAATCTTTGAAACCTTCCTCCAGTGATCAAACATTCTCTTACAAAGTGATTTTAAGGTGTCAAGATCAAATTTTGTCATTTCAGTGAGTCTTCAAGCAAAATTTGGTTACTAGGTATTAGGTCTAGGGATTGTTTTCACTCCTTCCAAAGTTGTCCAAATGTCATTCCATGTCACCATTTAGCTGAGTGTACCACATTCAGAGGGTTTTCATCATCATGTCAGGTTCCAATGGGTCATTTTACACCCTGTTCATGCTTTAGTTGTGCCTAGGTAAGGTTCATTTTCTGTCCTAGGGTTTTGAAGGTAATTTCTCTTGGATGGTCAAATCATCAGAAAAACTTGTATCCTAATGTTCATACACCTTCCCCTATCCTTAATGTATCTTATTAAACACTTCCCATCACTGATATCCCTCAAATTTCTCATTTTCGCACAAACCCTAGTTTCTTGCTACAATTTGACAATTTTCTAGGCTAGGCCTATGTTTCGCCCTTTTGGACCCCTTCCCCTCACTCAATATTTGAAATTCCAATTTCCCATACTTCCTAACATCCCTCCCTACTTCCCAAAATGTTCTCAAGAATTTAGAAGCCCCTTATCGCCTTCATTTCACTTCATTTCTACAAATCCCGTGTTCCACACATCGGGATAGGTTTTACTCAAATGATGTTTCTAAGCAAGAAAAGATTAATTTGGAAAAAATGAGAAAGGTTTTTGTCCACAATAAGCCAAGGAAGAAAAACCTCCTTCACGTTTTACACAGCTATCATGGTTTTAGAGAAATGTCAAAAATATGGTTGCCTCATGAGAATTGATGCACCTCTGAAGTGACCTTGGAACATCAATATTTCTCCTATTTTGGTTGGCCAAATGACTTGGTTGATTAGTCAAATGATAACTAAACACAAATATCTTTCCAATGCGCTATCATGAGATCAATTTGGGGTTGAAAAAGACCTTCAAAAGTTGACTACAACAACACTCTTCCTTTAGGCAGCCTCATTTTTCACATTTTGACCTGTCTTGGGAGATTTGATTTTTGACAGGGAAAATGAACTCCAAATTGAAACATTTAAGTTGAGTTAGAGATCATACTCAATAAGCTTTCCATTGAGATATCCTGCGCCCAATTTGGACACCGGGAACGCCTCCAAATCTTGTTTTCAAAAAGGCGCTATGCACTCATCCAGTGTGGTGCATTGGGCAGTGATTTACAGTGTAATTTTATAACTCGTGCTATGCATTGGGGCAGCGTAGCGCATAGGTCTACAAAGCCTAAAATCTATTCAAATTTTCCTCCAAATCTCCAAAATTTCAAATTCTTCATTCCACAAGTAAGTTAACACCTCCATATTGCCAATGTATGAGTTTCCATCAGTGTTTATGGTGTTTCAATAGGTTAAAAACAAAACCCTAGTTCCTCGCAAAGTTGTGTTGAGAAAATTGCCTAGGGTTTGAAAATTTTCATTTTTTCTGTTGTATCCCCATTTTCATTTTGCTCTCACTACACTTAACTCATATCACTTTCCTTCTCCTCTTTCATTCACACTCACCTATCCCCTTATCCCTAAAACTAAAAACCCTAATACCTAATCCCATTATTCCCAAACCCTAATTTGCATCTCTAAACCCTATCACTCCCTAAAAACCCTACATCTAGCATCAAATCCTCTCCTTATCAGTCCCACTCATCCATGGATGTAAAACATAAAAGAAAACCAGGCAAACAACAAAGAGAAGGAAAACCATGTTGACAACACTTGAGCAAGAAATTCATGTTGATCGTGAATATTGGTTTGAGAGGACAAACATGCACTTAGAAAGGATGCTAGAGAAGCCCAAAAACAAAAAAAAAACATGTTGAGGAACATGGAATACCACTACTTGTCAAGAAATATGGTGTGCAAAGCAAGAATCGGGAATTTGAAAGCCAAATTGAAGAAAGCCATGAGGAAGAGAAAAGAGAAAAATAGACTTCAGATCTTGGCTGAGGATTCCTTAGCCCAACACAACACCTAATGAGGAACTCTCAGCCAAAATTTCAAGAAATTTGGGAAAATTTTTGAAATTTTGCAATTTTTGGGCTAAAAGATAGGTTTTTCTGCCTAATGCGTCGCGCCACTGGCGCTACGCATTGAGTTGGCTAGGAATTTTACGAAATGGATTACATTTTTGGATTTTTCATGGAAAAATATGAATGTCCTCACATGGCCAAGAAATTTTGACAGGTTTTGAGCTTCCAAAAAGGTCAAAAACACCTCAAAAATGACCTTTCTGCCCCTTTTTGGACACACACAAAGCAGTGTTGGGAGAACTCAATTTTGGATGGGTAAATGGATGCCAAATTCAGAAATTCTACTCGTTTTGTAAAGTAGACAGGTAGACCTTTCCAACAAGCCCACTTGGAGAAACTTTGGTGCACGAGAAGGCCTCCAAAATAAGTTGCAAAAAGGTGTTATGCATAGGGAAATCAACACGGCGCATTGGAGGAAATTTGCTCATTTTGGCCAAAAAACTCTATTTTTCGCTTAATTTCTTCACAGTTTGACTTTTACTTTCTAATATTAAAGCTCATGATGTAATTTAATGTGACTTGATGGATTTTGATATAATTATGCTAAATTTTCACTCATACAGGTAGATTCATCATGAAAAAGTAGTTTGCAACTGAATGAATCAGTTTCCTAGGTTTTAGAGGCATGTTGTTCCACTGCCTACTTTTCAGTTCTTAGTTTAGATCTTGTTGAATAAGCTCCTAAAATCTTTAACTTGACCCCTAAAGCCTAGCATGAGTTGTTTGATGCCTATATCTAGTAGTTTTTCAGTCATTTGAGAAGGTTGGACTCTTGTGAATGCTTTGAGCATTATTGTACATTCATTTTTAGCAGTTTGGCAAAGGAATTGACCAGGGTTTGCAGCACTTTATGGGATTCTTGTGGCATCTTGATTTGGTATTGTGTTTCCTTCTGTAATTGCAAGTTTATATGTGTTTTGTGTATTCCATGATCTCTCTTTGCTTCATCTTAACTAAATCAAACAAGGATAAAGGTAGAATACGTTGAAAATTGCAGTGCTCTACCTACGGTTCGTTTACTTATTTATGTTTTCATCTGTTTGAAGAGGATCCCTGAGAATTTCATGCCCTATCCAACTCCTCACCATTTTAAAAGCTCTCCATCTCACTCAATTCGAAGTACTAAACCATTTGCCTACCTTGCCCCATAGAGATCTCTGCAAGACTGTGTCCATTCCCAAGACCCAAATTTTCCTTTCACATTTGAGCTAGCAAACCCATATTAAATTCAATCAAACACCTCTGTATACATACCTAGCCTAGAATCAGTTTTAATATCAGTCATATCAAGCTTTATTGACCATCTTCTTTGAGATTGACAAGGAGAGAGCCCTCTCTAGACCTGGTAGGGCTAGCTACGAGGTTAAGCGTGATTTGATGTTACCCTAGATCCTGCCTTTCTCAGCCTGAGGTAGATTTAGACCCTAACACAAAGTTTGATGAATTCCATTTTAAAACCCTTTCTTAGAAAATTTGTGTTAGTATTTTTTTATGATATTCTAATCTACAGCAAGTCTGGGAAGGATAATGTCCAACATGTTGACATGGTGCTCAAACTATTGGAGGAGAAACAATTATATGCAAAAATCTCCAAATGTTTCTTTGGAGTACAAGAGGTGGAATATCTGGGTCATATTGCATCTCATGAATGTGTTAATGTAGACCCTAGCAAAATTAAAACCATTAAGGAATGGAAAATCCCCACATCCATAAAGCATCTACGAGGATTTCTCGAGTTGATAGGGTATTATCGCAAGTTTGTTAATAATTATGGGAGAATAGCAACACCTCTAACAACATTATTGAAGAAAGATGCATTTTCATGGACTCTAGAAGCAACAAAGGCCTTTGAACATGCTTGATTTTAGACTTTTGTGATCCATATTGATTTTGATAAATTCTTTTGGATTAATCACATCATGAGTTTTTGGTTGATTTTTTGAACCATCTAATGTGGTTCATCATCAGGACAAAGGTGAAAAAATTAGTCAATCAAAATGTTTAAATAACAAGGATGCATCTATTCCAGAGTTAGATGTTAGGAAATAGTTGTTATGAACTAGCCGTTAAAAAACTAGTTGAATAAATTTATTATTATTTTGTTATGTTTTACTTTAATTTATTAATATTTTCAATTAAAATAATAATGAATTCAAAATTAGTTAGATTAATTTAATAATATAATAAGAATTGAATATTTGTAAATATATAATTAAAAATAAGTTTAATATGGTTATTATTAAAAATGAATAATATTTAACAATTATATTTAAATATTATTATATTAAAATATTGGGCAATATTTTAATAGGGAGGTCAAAGAGGATATAAATTGCAATATAAAAATAAAAATAATCAATTATTAATTATTATATTTATTGAAAAAAAGACTTATGAAAAAAGGTTGGGGATCCAACTTCTACTTAACTTCCAACCGTCGTCCCTGTTAAGATTAATATCACGTTTTTCCATTTCAATTGCTTCTCGAAGCTTCCTATGATGGAAGTGATCAATCTTGGTGATGACCTAGGAATCCTCGATGTAGACATGGTGATTGAATTTCACTGCATGTTCAGCTAAAGCTGAGGAACAAGATCGGTTGTGCTTAATATCTGCTGCATGTTCTTGGATTCTCTGGTTAATGGAGTGGCTAGTTTCCCCATTGTAGGGAATCCCACAGGAACATGGGATGTAGTAGACCCCTTCCATGTCTTTAGGGTTTACATAGTCTTTGACGGATCTAAGAGAATTTCTAATGGTATTAAGGGGTTTGAAGGTAGCAGAAACTTTGTTCTTTTTGAGGATATGGGAAATCTTATCAGTGGTCCCTTGAATAAAAGGAAGTTGAACACTAGACATTGCATCGTCACGAGAAGGTTTAATCCTTCATTCTTTACTAGCCCTTAGACAAGCTTTGAGGCCTTGTTTCTTGTTATAGTTGTTATTTTCAAAAACTTTCAAAAGATGAGATGTTTCCTCTTCTAAGTGATTCACATCAGAAATTCATAGAGCATGGGTTGCAAGGGTGTTGAGAACTCCGAGTTTTTGTGCTGGAAAATGATGAGAACTAGCATGAAGATACTATTCAGTGTGCATTTTCTTGTGAAAAAACCAGTGAGAAACCGTACCATCATCCATTCTAGAGAGGAGAATATCAAGAAAAGGGAGACATCCATCAGCCTCGATTTCCATCATGAATTTCATGGAGCCAGATTTGGAATTAAGATGGTTAAGAAACAGATTTTATGTACCAAGCACCAGTCTTAGTTACACCAGACTTCAAAAAAATCTTTATTGTGGAATGTGATGCCTCAAGAAATGGAATTGGTGTTGTTTTAATGCAAGAAGAAAGACCCATTGCTTTTGAAAGTCGTCCAATCAAAGGAAAGTATTTACACAAAGCTATTTATGAGAAGGAAATCTTGGCAATACTACATGCACTTAAGAATGGCGACCCTACCTAATGGGAAGACACATCAAGGTAAAAACAGATCATGATAATCTTAAATACTTTTTAGAACAAATATTACCTTCAGAATATCAAAAAAATGGGTCACAAATATGTTGGGTTATGACTTTGAAATCATCTACAAAAAAGGGAAGAAAAATGTTATGGCAGATGCCCTCTCAAGAAAGGATGAGGATGTCGAAGCATTTATTTGTGCCATTTCTATTATCCGACCAGATTGGATAAATGAATCAAGGGATAAATGGAAGAATGATGAGGAAGTGCAGGCACTCATTCAAAATATACAACAAGATCCCAGTACATCTAATACATTTATCTTGAAAAATGATTCATTATGGTACAAGGATCGGTTATACCTATGTAAGAATTCCCAACTCAAACAAAATATTCTTAGGGAATTTCACACCTCTCCCTTAGGAGGGAACTCAGGATTTCTAAAAACCTACCATAGGGTTAAGAAGGATTTTTTTGGAATGGCCTTAAATCAAATATTCAAAAGTTTGTGGTAGAATGTTTGGTTTGCCAACAAAATAAAGTTGAAACAATTAAGACCCCAAGACTATTACAACTTTTATCCATTCCAAGCCAACGTTGGGAGGAGGTTTCAATGGATTTTATCACAATTTTACCCAAGTCCAAAGGAAAGAGTGTTATCATGGTGGTAATTGATAGACTTACCAAGTATGCATAGTTTTGCGCATTATCTCATCCATTTAAAGTGAGTATAGTTTCTACTGCATTTATGGAAACAATTAAAAAGCTACATGGAAACCCAAAGATTATTATAAGTGACAAAGATCCCATTTTCACTAGAAATTTTTGGACAAAATTATTTTCTTGTCTTGGTACTCAGTTAGCTCATAGCTCATCTTACCATCCTCAATCTGATGGGCAAACTGAGATAGTAAACAAATGTTTGGAAGGATATCTTTGTTTCTTTGTATCTGATAAAAAACACAATGGGTCAAATGGTTGCCTCTGGCTGAATTGTGGTATAACACTTCCTTCCATACTACAACAAAAATGGCCCCATTTATGGCACTTTATGGATATCATCCACCATCGATCACATCATGTTTAAGAGAAAATTCTAAGGTTCAAACAGTGGAATAGCACATCGAGCATCAACAACAAGTTCTCTAACTCTTAGAGGATAACCTCACCTTGGCGCATAATAGAATGAAATAGCAGGTAGATCAACATCGCAATGAAAGAAGTTTTGATGTAGGTGACTGGGTATTCCTACAACTACAACCATATAAGAAAATGTCCCTCAAGCAAGCTAATAAGGATAATAAATTATCACCAAAGTATTATGGTCTGTATAAGGTGTTACAAAAGATAGGTACTATGGCATACAAATTGGAGCTACCTACAGTTTCCCGAGTTCACTGAGTTTTCCATGTTTCATGCTTAAAGAAGGGTATAGGTGACAAGCTTCCAATTCAAACAATATTGCCAGAACTTGATGATGAAGGAAAATCATATTGGAACCTGAAGGAGTCAAATAAACAAGAACTCGACAGCTACAAAATCGATCAATTTCAGAGTATCTCATCAAGTGGAAGAACTTACCCATTGAAGATTCCACATGGGAGGATGAGAATTTTATACAGAAGCATCCAGAACTACTCAAGCGTTGAGGACAACACTTTTTTGAAGGAGAAGGGCATGTTAGGTCCCTATAATACTAGTGATTCCCCCATTACTATTGTCGTTGTATCCCTTATTGTTATTTTTGTGCCCCTATTGTCCCCATATTGTTAATATTGTGCCCCATAGAATCCATCTATTGTTATTTTTGTGCCTTTATATTATTATTGTTGGGTCAGCTTGGTTATATTGTAACCCCTTAGATTCCTATATATAGAAAGGAGGTTTTTTCATTCGAATCATCTAAGAATTGTTCATTTGTGTAATGTAAAGGAGGTTGCCCCCTCGAAGAGGCTGAATTCTAAGGTGTTGATCTATCTTTTCAATCTTTTTGTGAGCTTATTTCATAACATATTCATGTCTTGATGCTTCTTGACTCATCAAGTAGGTTTAATTGAAATTTGTCTATTATTATGTTTGTGTGTTGTTATTGTTTACTTGTTTCAGGAACTTGAAGAAGGAAGCGAGAGATTGTTGAAGCAAGCAAGCGAGGACATCATCAAGCATGATAAGCAACGAAGAGGTAGGCCCTCTTGATTTGTTCTAATCTAAGGAAATCTTCCATAGAATGTATCTATTGTGGCTAGACCCATTATCGGGCTAGAGGAATTCATTTGTGTCCGTACTTATAATTTTACTTCACCACAAATTGGCAACTCCACTAGGGACATCCCATATTTTTGTTCATTTTGGATTTCATGATTTCCTGATAACTTTGATAGTTTCATGTTTTCCCTTTTATTTTGTTGCTTTTCTCTTGCTTACTGGCTTAAATCTAAAAATCATAGTAGCAGATCTGGTCCCTGTTTTGAATTTTTTTATTTTTTTCTTAGTTTTCTCGGACAACGCGTTTAATCGGCTGACATTCGCTCCGATTAGTGTGAATTGTAGAGAAACAGTCACGCCAACCTGCCTCTAGTGCTTGTTTTTAGTTAGGTAGTTCTGCTGGTTCTTGTAAGTGAAGATTAGGCAGTGTGTTCTGCTCTTGTGTTTTTGAACCTGTGAGCCTTTTGAATGTTTTTCTCCCTAATTATAAAGCTACTTTTCATTTGGTTGTTCTTGCTTGTAGGCTTGTTATCTTGCTGTTTGATTGATCAAGTCATTGAGTGGCCAACAACACTAGGACATCTAGCTGGTTGTCTATTCAGCAGCTTGTCAATTCATCAAGTTTGGTTGTGGGTTCTTTTTCTCCTTCCATTTGGTTTTGGTCCCTCTTACAACTTTGACCTCTTTTCGCACAAGTTTGAAAAAGTTTTGTTATTAGTTTGAATGTCTTTTTACGGCATAGATTATGTTGTCGGTCTTGTGTTGGGCAAAGTCAGTGCTTCGTCGATCTGAATGAACTTCTCTTTTCATGTTTTCATCTCCTTGAAGAGCTCATCGTCTAAAAAATTTTCTCATTGAAATATTATATGTGAACGTTTGTCTTGTTGTTTCATGAGAAAATATGAAATTCTAGCTTGTTGTTTCATTATGATTCGCGTCTCTTAGAAACTAGAATTACATCAGCATTTGAAAAGGAAAAGAATTCTTTTCATTTCAAAAGGACAAATAGATAAGTGCTTGTCAGGAAATTAGGAATTGGAATGCATTTTTGATTAACTTATTTTTCAAAAAAGTGAACTAGTGAAAAATCATTTCATTTTAGTTGCTTGATTTTTTGCATTTGATTGAGTAGTTTCTACCCTCTCTAGTGTAGGCATTTCATCAAATTGAAAGCGTCTTGTCCCATTTAGTTGCATTTTAGGTTTTTCGAGTACCATCACTAACACCTGAAAACTTAAACTTAACTCACGATAAACTCTAAAATGAATTCAATTTACCTAAGGCGCATTTGACATTAAGAACCACATCTAGAAGGTCTAGGCTAGAGACGTGTTCTAGCGTCTGTAAACCTAGAAGTTGTCGTTAACTTCAGCATTAGACAACACCAGCATGGATTTGTGCTCACCGTACCATTACGTATATAACGAGAGACCCCACTAGGCTGCAATCCTTTTATCCTTAGGAAGCCGAGTCAGCCACCTTGTGAACGCGATACACAGAACACAACATTCGGGGAGATTTCCTGCTCGTACTTCTTGGGTCGCCAGGAGGTATTCGACAATTCACGATTGACTGGTAATCATATTTACATAGATCATCCAGGGTAGTCATTTGATCTTCTTGACTCATTAAACTTAAAAGATCATTCGAGCGCTTGTCCTTTCGAGCTCGTTTCCAATCGAAAGTGATAGAGTCACCTTTCGTCCTTCTCTTGACTCTTAAAATATGAGAAGGCAAAGTTTTGTTTCAGTGTCTTAAAATTAACTACCCATGAAATATTCCTGGTTCAAGTTACCTTCCTTAGTGTTTCTTTAGGGTCGATTCCAATGGAAACATTCCCAGAGTCTACCAGTCAAGAGTTCCCCTTAGATGGGAATCCTGTTCCTTTTCCTTCTTTTGGAAATGGTGGTGCTCCTTATATGGCAACGTTATCCCTCCGTGGGTTAACCATTGGCTTACCTATCTGGTTATTTTCGACCTCGATGGTCCCTAGTGTCCCCATTCCTGTCCAAACATCTCCTTCATTCGAATCATGTCAAGATGATTCTAAGGTTGACCCCTCACCTCCTTCCCTAATTTCTTCACCAGGGAAAATTTTAAGAACCCCCCCTAAATTTATAAATATAATAAATGGGCGAATCTCCATGGTATATAGGAAAAATGGAAGGCGATTTTATCAATAATATAATATGTATATATAATTTTTTGGCAAATCTCTCACCAGGCATGGCGAATATTTTACTCAATTATAAAATCTTGTAAGATCTTGGCGAGTCTTTCACTAAATAATAAAACTTTGTAAAGTCCTAGTGAATCTTAGCATAGGCTACATGATGGTTTAATTCCCCCATTTAAATAGGCTACATTCTAGGTCAATACCATGGGTCAATACCATGTGCCATTTTTATTTTTATTAATTCTAATATTAGGGTTAATAATGGTTTTTTGCATGGTATTAATAACAATCTAGTCCATGGTATTTGTCCCATAGTATTTTGGCCATAGGTTTCACCTAAATATAACCCATTTTTTGAGTGTTCGTAAATATAAGGTGACTTATGGAGTAAATATAAAAAAATGTTTTATTTGTTTACCATACCTCTCGTTTATTTATATTTTTATTAATTTACCATACCTCTTTTACAAATATGGTATTTGGCCCATAGGATTCACTTAAATAAAACCTCTTTCTTGAGCCTTCATAAATAGAACAAGGGTTATGGACTAAATATAAAAAGAGGTTTTATTTATTTACGATACGTCTAGTTTATTTATATTTTTATTTATTTACCATACCTGTTGAGTAAGTATAAAAAGACGTTTTTATTTATTTAGCATACCTCCACTTTACTTATATTTTTATTTGCTTACACCCTTACATGTATATAAGTTGACTTATGGAGTAAATATAAAAAATGTTTTATTTATTTACCATACCTCTCATTTATTTATATTTTTATTAATTTACCATACCTCTTTTATAAATATGGTATTTGGCCCATAGGATTCACTTAAATAAAACCTATTCTTGAAAATGGGCGAATGGATTCATTTAAATAAAACCTATTCTTGAAAATGGGCGAATGGAAGGTTGTAAGTCCTAATTTCAAGGGCTAAATTTACCTTTTCTACCCTCTCCCTTAAAATAAGGTGGGCTATTTGAGGTGATTTGTAAAAATGTACTATGATACAAAATATTCGCCCACTAAAAATTTAAAACCCCTTAATTTCGCCAAAGGGCAAACATTCTCCCCTAAAATTATCCTTGTTCTTCACCCTCCTCTTCTACTTCTCTTGGTGAAAGTTTAAATCGAGTAACCAAGAGGATAAGAAGAAGAAGAAGATGATGATGATGAAGAAGAAGAAGAAGTAAAATAAGAGAGAGGCCAACCATGCAGCTATTATTCCAAATGAAACCCCGTCGACAAACCTTATGATCCTTCATGGAAGGTCAAATTCCCTTGCAGGATATGTAAGGGTGACCATCTCCTTTGAGACTGTCCTGGCATTCTTAGAGTCTTAGAGGTATGGTCTCAAAATCTGGATCAACCATCCCCATTGACCTCTGGAGATCATGTCGATGCTGCACCCTCAGCTAATGATGATAAGAAGAAGGGAAAGATTAGATTCCCCTGCAGGTTATGTGAAGGAGGGTATCTTCTTCACCTTTTTCCTCTTATGGATAAAGCTTCCAAAGTTTTGGAAAACCTTACAGCTCCTCAACCCCAACTTCTTATTGGTAATCAGAGGTTTTCTTCTAACCCTCTCCTAGTTGGTAAAGAGTTTGACTTGGATTCATCTCTTGCCCGTCCTACTATTCCTGAGCGAGACTTTCCTGTGTTTATTCCCGAACAGCCATTGATCGAAGAGAGTGTTGACTTGGCTCCGCCTTTAGTTGTTCACTCTGTTCTTAAAGAGAGCGGTGATCATACTGCTCATGTTCTTGTTGTCTCCTTAGATTCTCATGAATCGCAAAGTGACCCTCTTGTCCTGGTTGTTCGAGAGAGTCCTTCTCCTATTCCTATAGAGCATGGGGGCAATCATATGAGACCCCCACCAAGTAGTTTTGTCATCTCTTTCGATTGGGGTCCATTGGCTGCTTTCCGCCTCCCATCTTATGTGCCTTTCAAGATCACAGAACAAACCTATAATATGGTAGTACATGGCACTATATTAGATGAAGGTGCATCTGTTAGCATCAGGTCTTCTACTACTTGGCAAGCTTTGGGCTCCCCAAGGCTTGTTCCTGTCACCTAGAATCTGTTGGCTTTCAACGGAGGAGCCAATGAACCCTTAGTGATCCTTCTGGAGTTCCCTATTACTTTGGGAGGAAATACCTTCTATATAGATGTGATGGTAGTCCAAGGTTCGTTGGATTTCAATCTTCTCCTTAGACGCGACTATGTTTATGTCATGAGAGCTCTTGTTTCTTTAGTTGTCTGTGTGGTTTGTTTTCTTTGTGAAGGGAGAATTTTGACTATTGATCAATTGTCATTCATTGGTCACCGAGCACCTCCTTTGTAACCATCGTCCAAAATCAGCTCTTGTTTGCAAGAAGTACCTTCCCCGCCATAGGTCAATTATGTGGCTACCCATTCCATCTTCACGTCTGCTTATGATTATAAAGATGGTATAGCACATTATGTACTAGGGACATTGGAACCCGATCTGTCTTCAGTAGAAAATGACATGTATTCCTCCCGGAGTGTGTTTCTTCCATTTAGTGAAGACCCCTTGGGAGCCATGTTATCGTATGATCCATGAACATATGTATGAGGATAGCTATTTTTCTTGTGTAAACCTCATTAAAAATGAAACAAGGAGTCTTGAGCATAGTTGCTTGTCTTGTGTCAAGCTCATTAAAAAGTGAATCAAGGAGTCTAAGGATAGTTTCTTCCTGTATTGACCTCATTAAAAAATGAAACATATGTTCGAGGATTGTTCATTTTCTTTGTCAACCTCATTAAGAAATGAAACAACATATGAGGATAGTTCCTGGTCTTGTGTCAACCTCGTTAAAAAATGAAACAAAGGGTGTGAGCATAGTTCTTTGTCTTGCATCAAGATCATTAAAAAATGAAACAAGGGTATCGGCGCTAGTTCCTTTACTGTGTTAACCTCGTTTGAAAAATGAAACACCTCACATTTCCAAATCGAGCCTTGATTAAGATCTCATAAAATCCCAGTCAAGTCTTTCCAAGATCTCGGAAGTGAACCTTCATTCCATCCACCTAGTTGATTGAAATGAAGCTTGGGGGGCATGTACCTTCATTGAGTCATTATGTTGGGGGCATGCAAACTTATAGAAAGCATAGTTTTTTGTTTCCAGCTTGTGTAAACATGAAACCAAATCCAAGAAAAGTTCTCCATGGCTCAAGCTTGTGTCAAAATGAACCCTTTACCTAATTTACATCTCGTGATTTTCGTTTAATCAGCTAATTTCAGCTAGATGTGCCTTGGTTGTTTTTCCATCACCACCATCTCTTTGGCCAATCATATGCTTTCACTTGGTTGTTTTTCTTTTCTTGAGGAACCGCAACGATGAGTAGTTTTGTTAGCTAACCTCTTGACCATTATATGTTTTGAGTAGTTCCTCCATTGCAGAACCATATTCTACCCTTTATACCACTCATTCCTCCACGATGAGCCACCTTTAAGCTCTTTTCTGACTCGCAAAACATAAAAAGATTGCCAAGTTTTTTTCCCTTTTTGAATCGTTAAAGAGAATAAATATGGGGGGGTTCACTTCCATCTCTTTTCTGACCCTTTAAAATTGAAAAGATGGTTGAGCACTTGTCTTTTCGAACTCATTAACGGATGTGAAATGTCGTGCACCCAGTATAAGTTTACCCCTTTTTAGGCTGGGAGGCACTATTTACGAAGAAGGTACTCCTTGACTGAAATGGTCAAGCGGTTCTCTCAAGTATTGTTTTCTACCTTTTAGGGCTTGAGAGACACAAATGTATGAAAAGGGATCATGTGGAGTTTTCTTTTACGTGTCTTTTTCAAACTCTTTAAACATGAAAAAGATACCAAGTTACATCTTTGTCGGACTCGTTAAACTATTAAATGACATCAAATTCATCTCCATGACAAACATGAGCTTCTCCTTCCTAGGGCTCGTTAAACTTACTATGCCAGATTCATCGAAGGGGTGAACTTACAGTGCAAGCGCATCCTATCCCCTTCAATCTTGAGATAAAAAATAATTGGGGTACTCGCCAAAAATGCCGGGGAAGAAATTTGGAAATCTATCGAGTCATGTCAGCAGCTCACTCTTGAACTTGACACTCTTTGCTTCATGTCAGGTTGGGACATCCTCCTTTACATCATTGACCTTCCTGGGTTTGGGCCATTTATTTTTTTCCTTCCATCTGATCTCTGCTATGTCACCATGACCACCGATCCTATGGATCCTAAAATCTACCAAACTTCCAGTTGTGTCACCGATATGTTCAAGAGTCGTCTTTCTGCAGTTACACTTACCTCTATTTCTCTGTATTATCCAAAATCATTTTGCATCCTCTCGTCTCGCGTCAATGATGTGGGATTCATTATGGACCTCCTTCGACATGATCACTTTCCATTGACATAAAATCATTATCTGGGAAGTTGGCCGAGAGACTACCTTCTAGTACCTTAGAGCTTGCATGCCTTAAAGGCAAGTTCTTCGAACTCGACAGGAAGTTCACATCATTGGCTTTCGATTGAGTGATTTCATGAGTGTTCAACTTCAGTTCCTATATTCACATTCCATGAATTTTGCTGATAGTACCTTGAGTACCATTGTCATTATTGGTGGTTTCTCTCATGCTTGTTAACAATTTACATGATTGAATGGTAATCAAGCGACTTTCTAGCATGTTCGACATCAACACATCTACTCGCATGTTAGAATTTGTACTTTGATTGGGTCATGTTGGAGTGCAAGACCCTAGACTCAGATCATAAAAGTCTAGGTTGTGAAGTGGTGTTACATGGTTATGATGACATGCATGTCTCTATTGTTGGATGGTTGTGACCTTACCTTGGTTTCATTATGATCCTCTTTGACAAATGGTTGTGCCCATACCTGGATCCACTTACATGATCATTCTTTGGATGGTTGCGTCCATTCCACGCTTCATGTATCATTTGATAGAGATATCAGTTTATGTATATGTATCTGTACTTGCTTGCAGGTTTTATGACGACATACCGATTACCCGCACTAACTTATAAAGCATTTCATCCCTCGCTCTGACTCAACCTTCACGCTTTAGGGGGCATTTGTTACATAGCGTTTTGTAACTATCCTTGTACTCCCCGTTCCTAGATCCTGGAGGACATCTATAGTGAACCCTGCATGCTTTGCCTTCATGAAGAAACTCCCATTATGTCCCTCTTCATGAGCAGATCATTTCCCTTTTGCACCATTTTCCCTTAAACGTTTGTTTTGCCCCATTTACAAGGCTGACGCTAATGGCCTTTTCCTCCCCCACGCCGATGTGCAGAGATTAGCACTATTCCCTGCACTGATCGATGTGACTAAGCTATGTTCTATTCGCGTCGGTCCTATTATGGAAAGTTTTTTAAATTAGAGCTGAAGCTTCCATCTCTAGAAGCTCCATAACGAATGTCTGGTAAATGGTTTCACCGGATGGGGTCGAGGATGACAGTTTAGGCTCCTTTCCCCTATAATGATGGAACTACCTCAAGCGATAAGTCCTTCTCCCATGAGAAGAGGATCCCTCTCCCATCAATATTTCCTATATAAACCTCCCTTCTTCCCAAGCATAAAGCAGTCATAGTTAGAGTGTTGGCTGAGTGTGAGTATACTATTTTGATTTGACAAGCAAGTTATTACTAGTTGTGTGAGGGAGAAGCATGTTTGGTTTGGAGTGAAGCCTAAACTGAAGAGTCTTTAAACTATTGTTGTTTGAAGCCATCATGAAGTGCTAGCAGAGGTGTGTGGGAACCTGGTCTTCTCAGAGGAAGATTGCGACGTCAATACTAATGGTTGTAATCTCCCTTTGATATTAATATAAGCAACTATCGATTGATTTCCTACATGTTTTGTAATATTACATATTCATGTCTTGATGCTTCTTGAATCATCAAGTAGGTTGAATTGAAATTTGTCTATTATTATGTTTGTGTGCTGTTATTGTTTACTTGTTTTAGGAACCTGAAGAATGAAGTGAGAGATTACTGGAGCAAGCAAGAGAGGACATCATCAAGCATGATAAGCAACCAAGGGGTAGACCCTCTTGATTGTTTATAATCTAAGGAAATCTTCCATAGAATGTATCTTTTGTGGCTATACCCATTATCGGGCTAGAAAAATTCATTCCTATCCACATTTATAATTTTACTTCACCACAGGAAGTCCAAAATCCACTACCATAGTCAAAGTTGTATCTAATCTCTGACACTATAATCCTGTGTCACTTGTCCTCTCACTCAACAATTACTAGCTCATTATTCTATGGCACAGTCCCAATGTGTATCTGATTCCATATGGAAATGCTAATGACCAAAAACAATATATCTGTGACCTTACCTTCTATGCTACACAGTCCCTTAGGGAATCTGGTCACCTCCTTCCATGCAGTCACTCACCTTCCAAGTTCCTTGACATCCCCTATCTCGGGCGATCCATCCCTTGGCATGGCCTCCTCACATCAAAAGATTAATCAACCAAGGGATATACCTACCTCAACCATCATACCAATCATAGCAGGCTCATGGAAATCAATGGACACTATTGGGGACTAGTGTCTCACAATGGCTCTGCTCCTAAAGTACTCTACTAGCATACTACTGCATGTTCTAATTTCTTTTGTTGTTGCTTGCCATTCATGCATTCTATTTCATCCACCCAACCGGACATGTTCATTCATTCCTGTTCCAAGCACATAATTTCCATTAGATTGAAATAAATTGAAATAACCTCAAATCATACCTCATTTCTAGTTCGTCAATAAGGTACACTTGCAATCCTGATCGCTTCCTATCACAACAAGTCAAACTAATTGTTTGATCAAAACATCACGTATAAACATATCACATCTGGTTAGCTCAAAACACAACCTTCATAGATCAACATCATAAATCACATGTAACCATCATAAACCATAATAATAGATCTCATATAATCAGCATATACCATAATCATAAATCACATGCATAATAGAACTGAAATAAAATGTTGACACTTATCATTTCATCAATCCTTACCTTCTGCCTTTGTCTTTACCTTGTATGCACTCCATATTGGTTAGCACACTAGAAAAATACCCAGTGCCTTGTCCTAAACCATGTGCACATACACATAATGTGCATCACACACATACAATCACACTGCATATAATACCATGCAATACATGCACCTACACCTGACATACAACACATACACCTACACCCGGTATACAATACAACACAAATACATATAAAGAGTGCAACACAATGAAAGCATATGTCACAATACCATGACTACACAATGCACATACATAGTACCACATTCCCACAAAACAACATGTACGAAATGCACTCAATCTCACATGTACACCAATACCACATGTACAAAGAACCACCTGCACAACGTGTGCACATCATCACATGTATGTTGGCTAGTTGAATTGTTTATGAAATAAACATTCAAGTACCACATTAATTGTCAACCAGGGAAAGTCTTTTTATCTCAAAGGCTACTGCGTACTGTATGTACTTAAAGTCTAAAAGCATCGAAAAGCTGTAGTATACGTAATTCTTACGCTATGTCATTACAGTACTTGTTAAGATGAAAGCTATTAATTAAAACTACGAATCTGGAAAGTGAAATAATGGATGCTCTGCTGGCAGAGGATCAGGACCCTATCCTCCAGATGGGGACGTTCAACACCTGCCCCTGTAATCAGATTTACTAATGCACACTGCACTCTCATTCACTGGTGAGAAACAAACTCAAGTGATTAATGAAACAGAGTACTAACAAAACAAAGAATACCAGAGGTAATGCTATCAAATCCAAACAGAGTACCAGAAAGAAAATATTGCACACTTACACACTTGACAAGAAAGTAAATGGGTGAATCTTGTGAGGAAGGTGGGCCCAGTCCCTCTCACAAGATTCCCCAGGAAAACGAAGACGAGATTAAGTGCTCAAAACAGTTTTATATTCATCAGCCAAAAAGATTAAATACAATAGAGTTCAGACTTGCTGATGTTCTCAGAATCTCGCTTACAGACTGACCATAGACACCGACTAATCCCTTTTTCATGTAGATTTCTCCTCTTTATAGAGGAGACATCTATTACAATAAAGTATTACAACCTATTCAGTTAACCCATCTTGTCAAAAATAAGCAATTCAGAGTGATGTTACAACAGTATGATAATACATTCTTTTCTTGAGCTTTAGCTGTTACACAGCGGGTAACTGACTTTGACCGTCTTCTCCGGATCTTCATATTCCTTCGCCATTTCCCCATGCTTGTTCATGCTGACTGTGTTCTTCTTTCTTTAGACTTCCGCTTGATTATGCCACGTCAAGATTCTTTAGATAGCTGCCATCTGTTGTTCGTGGTTGTTACAAAATAGCTTTCTTTAGGTAATTGCTGTTGCTGATTGTAGCAACTACGGAGTTGCTGCTTCTGGTGTTGCAGCAACTGTGTAGTTGCTGTTTCTGGTGTTACAGCAACTGCGTAGTTGCTGTTTTTGGTGTTACAGCAACTATACATTGTAACTCCTGCAAGCTTAAGACAATTATTTGACAATTTAGTCAGCGTTTCCAAGGATAAGTATAAAGATATTCACGAATATGAAATAAACAATTAAACATAGATATGCGGAAGGTTACTTCATACCTTGGGGTTAATATGTCATTATAAAATAAAAGCTTTCAACTTATGACTGCAAAAGGGTAATGATACGGCAAAAGATAAGGTCAAAAATAGGTCAATTGTGAGTCCCAACATCCCCCCCAACTGAAGAGATTGCATGTCCCCATGCAATGTCTACTCTGAGTCTGAGTCGGAGAACTGGGACGAACAATGCAGATTACTAAGATAATAGCTGTAGGGAGTAACATCAAACCTGTCTCTGAAACCACAAATAGTTTGTATATGTTTCCATGCTGCTGCCTCTTCTCTGTTAGAAAGTCCAAACTGGCCCTTATACTAATCACCCGGCAACCATAAAAGTGGGAACTTGAATTTGTAACCCATCCAATTCTCAGCACAATGTTGCACGCATTCAACATACCGAGGTACCCTTGATAATGCTACTTGCAGATTTGATGGGTTATATGGGTGATATTCCTTCCTTTCTGTGGGGCAGTTATCCCAAAATAATTTATTTGCTTTAACAACCAATGATGCTTTGGTCTTTACATACTGCTGACAGTCTGTTAGGACCTCTGCTCGCAGTCTCATAACATGATCCTTCATATCATCATTGTCTATCATTTTTAAGTGTTGTAAAATGAAAGTGGCAGCGTTCTGTGGTTCAGACCGAATCCACAAAAGACAATTCTGTTCGTTTTGGAGGCCTGAGACATAGGCGTTTTGCCAGGTAAGCTGATTCGCCAAAAAGGAGATGAAAGCTCTCAATTGTATGTCACCTACTACAGGTGTCATATTCATGTTTCTTTCTTCAGATACAGCCTCATTATGGAGGTACAATTCACATAGCAGGTTTTGGTCGCTTTTGGGTGCCTCTGCAAAAGTCTTCATAAACTGATCTGCTGTGACCACTTGATGAGACCTCCCCTCTTTGATAGCCTTCAGCTGAATGAATGCAAGCCTTTCCCTTAAAAATGTGGCATAGTTAAAGGAGGGTTTCCTTGTGGCGAGCATCCTTTGACATAACTCAAACATCTGGAACATCCTGTGTTTCAGTTCCTTAATTTCTTTATACTGGGCCCTACACTGTTCCAGTGCTTCCCAGTTCTTATAAGCATGGTCAAACCAGGTCCCTTTCTGTTGTTCAAATTCTTTGCCTTGAGAGTGATGATATTCTCTCCACCATGTACGTTTCAATTCCTGAAAGCTTTCTGTTTCTATACATGCATCACTAACAGTGGGAAGCTCTGTTTGGATACAGGCATCACTCAGAATCATCTGTTCTGTTGAATTGGGCTGGGATGATCCAGCATCTCTCTCTTCATCTTTAACCAGAGCTTCTTCTTGTATATCAGATTGGGTAGGCCGGGGTGAGTCCTTATTTTCTTCTTCCTTTTCTTCCTGCATAGCGTCAGGAAGCTCCTTTGTTTGTTCCTGTGCAACCTCTGAGGAACTTACTGGTTCTTGTGTGTCAGTAAGTTCTTGATCTTGTGCAACTTCAGGTGAACTTGCTGGTTCTTGTGTGTCAGTAAGTTCCTGGTCTTGGTCTTGCATGTTCTCTGGATGACCTGTTGGTTTTTGTGTAGCAACAGGTCTCACTGACTGCACTTCTGCTGAAGCTCCTGTTGGTTCTTGTGTATCAATAGGGCTTTCTGACTGCACTTTTTCCAGAGATCCTGTTGGTTCTTGTGTAGCAACAGGTCTTTCTGTCTCAGCAGAGAATTGTGGAATTTTTACTTCAGCATCAGCAGACTCCTTTGTTTCATTTTCAGCCGCGGGGGCTTCCTTTATTGGTTCTTGTACTAACCTATATCCTGCCTGAGCATATATCTCACCACAACTTGTACACAGATATTCGATATCTTTGCTTTTCTCTGCTGCCGACGCTGCTCTTGCTAAAACATGTCGGCTGAATTCTTCTTGATATGCTTCCCTGATCCTTATTATCTCTTCCTGGTAATCCTGAATCTGAGATTTCAGAAACTCAATTTCTTCTTGCAGGGCGGGTATAGTAGGCTGATCCTGCGAGACAGTAGATTCCAGTGGGCGAAGAGGTTTTGCTACGTCAATTTGATCAATATTTCCCACAGGTGGTTCTTGTGTTGCAGCCACTTGCTCACTATCATTCTTGGTGTCGACAGCTGGTTCTTGTGTATCAGCTGTCTTAAGATATGATGCCACGAAGCTATGAACGCTCTGCATCTCAGCCTCTGTGGGTGAGGGAGAGGGGTTTCGAGGAGTGGCTGTAGTGCGGGGTTTTAAAGCGATGGATGGTGAGCTGGAGGAATTAGGGGATCCAACTACTGCCGATTTTCGTTTTGGTAAAAAGGCCAGGAATTGAGGTGTTTTTCTCTTCCTGCTGGCTCTTGAGATCGGAACAGTAGTCGGGGTGGTGGGTGCTTTGGTTGAAACCCTCGTTCTTCTTCTTTTTACAGGGGTTTTCTTTGCCTGCTGCATTTTTCGTTTAAGCTGCGTAATTGGGATATTATCGTCGGAATCATCAGTAGAGATACTGAGTATGGGGGCGGGAGAATTGGTTCTTTTGGGAGACATGGTTAATTCCGCTGCTGCTTGTTCCTTTTCTATAACATGCAGAGGTGTTTGCTGGGGTTGTTCGGGAATATGCTCTGTTTGCTGAGGGTTTTCCAAAGGGGTTTGCTCAGGGGTGTCGTCCGTTTGTTGAGGAGGCTCCTGGTCTCGCTGAGGTGTGTCCTCAGCTTGACAAGGAGTTTCCTCTTCTTGATGAGGACTACCCTGCACAGGCTGTGGAATTCTTTCCTCCGGATGGGGATTAATGGGGGGTGGAGGGATGTTTAGAGGAAGAGCTCTGTTAATCAGCAGTTGGATTAGGCGATGGTGTTTTAGGGAGAGAGCTGGATTCTTCGCTTTCATAGCATATCGTGCCATATTTTTAAGACAACCCAGCAAATAATATGGCATGTTCAATAATTGACCATTTCTTAAGTGATTTAACAGGACGAAGTCATGCTGGTAGATTACCTGGTAACGACCTTCGCATGTCAAACACTGCTTGACGAATTCAGCGACTCTTGGCCATGGTTGAGGTAACGACTGCAATGCTACACCTCTGCCCTTGGTTTCTACTTCCTCGCCCGGACAGAGAAAGTCTCGCTGCGCGTTCAAAATCAGGTGCTTCCTGCTTAACCACCTTGTACCAGTGGCTGGGAGTCCGGTGACTTCGGCGATGAATTCTTCCATAACCGGAACCTGAATTCCTTGGACGACAGAGAATCCTTCTGTCAAATTGCATGTGAATTCCAGGACTTGCTGCTCGTCAAAGTCCGGAAGTCTCCTGAAATATTCTATCCATCCAGCTTGCAAGAAAATTTGGTAAATTTCCGGAAAGAGCTCCAGAACTGCTGTCGTGCCTGGTTCATGAGTGATGAGGGTTCCTCCCACGGCTGTTGTCTCGGTAAATCTTCAGAATTCGGGGCCGAGCTACCAATTTCAACTCAGAGTATACATCACAAATGGTAACATGCTGTAGTTTTTACATACAACCGGGAGAATTAAGGGTGGCAGTGGTTGGCGTGGTTTACCATTATGGAAATTGCTTTGGTAACTCCCCCCCTTCCTACGTGTGAATGATATGATTGGGAAATGCAATCATTTGATGGACCTATCAACCTTTTTCCGCTTATCTATTATTTAATGCTTATTCATAAACGTGCGTACCTTCGTTCTTTACCTTTTTTGATCACTGCGTCAAAAAGTCTTTTCTCGTCTGCTGTCAAATTATAATCATTATCGTGGATCTAAAAGCACGGGAATATGGGTGATTTATAATGATAATGGCGAGAAGTGACGGTGAGGTACTGTAATCATCACGAAAGGTGGTATATTTCGTGTGGAAAGGATATTTCAGATCAGGAAGCAATAACGTGGCACCGAGATTGGTGTTGCAGCAACAGAGAATTACCGTTGGGGCAACTGGGATTAGGGGGAAACGTTTGTAAAAACGGGGAATGTGCTGGAGTAATGGAACTAGTGTTACAGCAACAGGAATAATGTTGGGACAACGGGAAGTGGTGTTGCAGCAACGGGGATAATGCCGCAGCAACATGGTGTTGCAGCCACGGGAAATGGTGTTGCAGCAACAGGAAATGGTGTTGCAGCAACAGGAAATGGTGTTGTAGCAACAGGAATTCGGAGTCCGCCCAGTAATTCCTTTTGAAGCCTTTGCTCTCAGCTACTTCCCCATGCTACATCTGCAAAATCTCGAAATCTGATATTGCAATCCTTGGCAGGATTTATTAGTTCTAAAAAAAAATGTCTAATCCTAAAAATTACATAAATAATAGAAATTCAAGTGCTTTGAGGGACAGCAAGTTCCCCTGGAAAAGAATACTATTTTATTGCCATGCAAGTGGCTTTAAAGTCCTCTTTGGAAACCGGCCGCTGATACAACCGAAGTCGGTAGCCATTCACTAACAGTGGTGTTCTGCTTCCATCAATTGTTAATAGTCTAACCGTTCCATTTGGGAAAACAGTATCCACTTCATACGGTCCCAGCCATCTTGTTCTCAGCTTCCCTTGAAAGTTCTCGAAACGTGAGTCATAAAGAAGAGCCCAGTTACCTTTCTGGAACTGCTTTTGCTTAATGGTTCTGTCATGCCATCTGCTCCTTTGTTGCTGTATCATAGTTGTTTGGTGGACGGCATCTAGTCTTTTCTCGTCCAGTTCCTGCAACTACTGCAACCTGACTCTCTGTGCATCAGTTAAATCAAGGTTAACAGCTAAGGCAGTTCTTAAGGTTTTAATTTCAAATTCTACAGGAAAAATAGCATTCTTTCCAAAAACCAATTCATAGGGTGAAAATCCTGTTGTGTTTCTCCAAGTGGTTCTGTAGGCCCAAAGAGCCTCGGGCAAACGCTGAAACCAGTCCCTTCTATTCTCCTTTATTGTTTTTGTTAAGATAGCTTCTATGACCTTATTTGTGCTTTCCACCTGCCCATTTGCTTTCCACGGCGCCAAAATGTTGGCTAGTTGAATTGTTTATGAAATAAACATTCAAGTACCACATTAATTGTCAACCAGGGAAAGTCTTTTTATTTCAAAGGCTACTGCGTACTGTATGTACTTAAAGTCTAAAAGCATCGAAAAGCTGTAGTATACGTAATTCTTACGCTATGTCATTACAGTACTTGTTAAGATGAAAGCTATTAATTAAAACTACGAATCTGGAAAGAGAAATAATGGATGCTCTGCTGGCAGAGGATCAGGACCCTATCCTCCAGATGGGGACGTTCAGCACCTGCCCCTGTAATCAGATTTACTAATGCACACTGCACTCTCATTCACTAGTGAGAAACAAACTCAAGTGATTAATGAAACAGAGTACTAACAAAACAAAGAATACCAGAGGTAATGCTATCAAATCCAAACAGAGTACCAGAAAGAAACTACTGCACACTTACACACTTGACAAGAAAGTAAATGGGTGAATCTTGTGAGGAAGGTGGGCCCAGTCCCTCTCACAAGATTCCCCAGGAAAACGAAGACGGGATTAAGTGCTCAAAACAGTTTTATATTCATCTGCCAAAAAGATTAAATACAATAGAGTTCAGACTTGCTGATGTTCTCAGAATCTCGCTTACAAACTGACCATAGACACCGACTAATCCCTTTTTCATGTAGATGTCTCCTCTTTATAGAGGAGACATCTATTACAATAAAGTATTACAGCCTATTCAGTTAACCCATCTTGTCAAAAATAAGCAATTCAGAGTGCTGTTACAACAGTATGATAATACATTCTTTTCTTGAGCTTTAGCTGTTACACAGCGGGTAACTGACTTTGACCGTCTTCTCGGGATCTTCATATTCCTTTGCCATTTCCCCATGCTTGTTCATGCTGACTGTGTTCTTCTTTCTTTAGACTTCCGCTTGATTATGCCACGTCAAGATTCTTTAAATAGCTGCCATCTGTTGTTCGTGGCTATTACAAAATAGCTTGCTTTAGGTAATTGCTGTTGCTGACTGTAGCAACTACGGAGTTGCTGCTTCTGGTGTTGCAGCAACTGCGTAGTTGCTGTTTCTGGTGTTACAGCAACTATGTAGTTGTTGTTTTTGGTGTTACAGCAACTATACATTGTAACTCCTGCAAGCTTAAGACAATTATTTGACAATTTAGTCAGCGTTTCCAAGGATAAGTATAAAGATATTCACGAATATGAAATAAACAATTAAACATAGATATGTGGAAGGTTACTTCATACCTTGGGGTTAATATGTCATTATAAAATAGAAGCTTTCAACTTATGACTGCAAAAGGGTAATGATACGGCAAAAGATAAGGTCAAAAATAGGTCAATTGTGAGTCCCAACAATGTACATGGCACCAGCTGCATAACGTGTACACAATGCCTCATGTACACTACACGATTGTACAACATTTACCTAATACCACACATAAATAGTCCTATGTGCAGGATGGGTACACAACACCACATGTACACAATTCCACATGCACGAGATGTACACAACAACACCTGCACACATCGCCACTTGTACAACACATACACAAGACCACATGCACACAACACCATATGTACGTAGCACCACATGTATAACATGCATGCAACACCACATGTACATAACACTACATATCCATCATTTAAATAGCATCATTTGTATAGAGCACTGCATATCCAATCATGCACACAATATTTTCCCAACACTATATGTACCATCGTGTACATAACACTACATAAAAAACATGTAGACACTATATTTACACAACACTGCATGTGCATACATCATAGATGCAACATGTACAACATATACAACATATGCAGAACAGTAATACCACACATCCAAAACCTCACTATCCCTACCAAGAAACCTTGCTTACAGTGTCTTATCCATGCTTGTCCCAGCATGGTGCATGGAACACTGCTTTCATTTCACTGATCTATCCCTTGGTATAGCTTACCCATAACATAGACATAGTATAATCATATAATATCAACTCATAATCATATGATACTGACCTTGTATATTTTTCATGACTACTCTTATAAATTGATTCCTCATAACACCAGGAACCTCGTCATGCCATTTGCCTATGTAAGAAATGATTCCTCCATAAGGATGATTCTTGATGACCTTATCAAAAAATGACATATATACATACATAGATAGATATATAATCATTAGCATAAAGTAATCATCATTATGTCAAACAATGACATACAGACATACATGTATACATATATAAAAATCATCATAATCATGATCATAACTTAAATACCAGATAACTTAACATCTAGGTTAAGAGAACTTCCTTATTTATGCACAACATTCACAACATTGAGAACAATCATTCCCAACATAGTCAGGACATCTGATGCCTCAAATCCATTTACTTTAACTTTTCTGGTTACCTTTATTATGTTTGTCCTGTCATCATCCACTTACCACAATGGACCCAACCAGTCCAATCGAATACCATAGTCTTACCTTTCATTGCACTTACTTATGTGCATAGCTTCATTTGAGTCTTACATTACCTATTGAGTACCAGACAACTCTCCCCAAGCTCAATTAACTTTCCTCTTTCCCAAACAATTACCAAGAATCAAAACATAAAAGGAAATACCAATAAACAACCAAGAACAAAACCATGAAAACCAATAACAACACGACACTGCAATAAAATGTCATATCTATGTGCCAAACCACTCAAAATCGTGCATCAAGCACAACAATCGCAAAATACCAAAAGCATAAGACTAACAACATACATCGTGACTCAATCACCATGGTTCCCAAGGAAAGCTCAACCTGAGCCTTCCTCAAAATTTCATGGCAACCTCTCTTGCCATGAAACTCCCTGCATCATACTACCATAAACACATAACTGTTAGTGCATAATTAAACATAACAATACATTGGTTACCTTACCTTGTTGTACCAAGTATGTTGCCTTGCAATTGAAGACACCCATGACATCTCTCATGGAACTCCAATTACTTGACAGATCCACCTGTAACTAGAGAATAGCTGAGATATATGTCAAATACATGTTCATGAATATAGCACATATCCACATAATGTCAGACAATATTAAGGTCAAGAAGGCTTCCTGTATCTGAAGCACTCATTTGTTTGGAATTAGGGTTTCCAAACCTAGCCAAAGGAATTCTTGTCCAATTCTTTCCTTTTACCGTTTTACCTACTTGCAATTGAGGCTTACTATGTACTATCACATCACCTAACTGTTAGTTTTAAAACACATCAAGTCTTACCTTGTCATGCTAGTACCTAGCATGTCACCCTACAACTACTCACACATGTTAACCACATGTTCCAACTATCAAGACAATCATATCTATCAATTTGAAATCAACCTTTACAAAAAATCATGTCATAATCCATAGTCAACGCGTAGTCATTAGACATAATGCTACAACTATCCACTACATTCAATTACATATCAACTATATCCACACATATATATGTTATTACAATCATCTTAAAACAAGATAATTTCTTCATGCAACCCTATAGACTCATACCCATATCATTAAATTAATCAAACATTCAAGAACGATATGAATGCACCATGTCAGATAAATAATATAGATGACATAATAGGCCCCAAACACTCAAACACCAAATAGACGACATGATCAACCATGAAGCACCCAATATACTGCATAAGCAAACTCATACCTTAGTTTATTATCTTGTTTGCACAATCAATCTATATTGGCATGAAATATCTTCACAATATATTAACCCAAAAATAAATAAGATCATGAAATCCAAATAGTCACTATATTTACATCATAAATCATACATAATTATAATTCACACATACGCAAGGTCAATCTAGATTAGTTCAACACCATATCACAAATATGTCAGTGCATACTTGAATTTCTTAACCCTAACCATCTTCAAAGGCCAATCCAATTTAGCATGATACATATAACATCAACATCTTAATGTAAAAACCCTAAGCATCAAGTTACTAGAATATAACATCAACTAGTTGATCCAGGTGGATGTTGGTGGCCACCCACCTATCCCATTTGGACCCCCACAACTATCTCTTTCAGTTTTTCAGTTTCCTTAATTATAGCATAGTTTACTATTTTTAGCATTTTTGCGGGTCCTAAACTTCCGGAGCCGTTTTGAGGCCCTAAACGACGTTTTTTGGGAAATCCACCGCCAACGATTTTTCTAATTAAAATCATCTTTTCCGTCGTAGTCCTCGGAGATATCTTTCCAACGGGCTATCATGCGTGTCAAACAGAGATAGTACGACCAATTCGCGACCCCGGGAAGTTGATGTACCAACTTACCCAAAAACGGGGCCCACAATTTGGCGTTTCATCTTCTAGGGTTAGGTTTTGGAATGTGAAGGGTTTTCCATTGTTTCTCAACAATAAATAGGCCCTCGAGCCTCATTGTAACACAATTCAAAACAGTTTAGAGGCATGTAGCCGACACATCTCTTCTCAGAGATAAGCTACCATCGCCCTAGCTGGTTTATTTCTATTTGTAAGCATATTTCAATATTCTCCATTAATGAAATGAAGTATTATTTCTGCTGCATCTCTATTTTTATGGTTATGGCATCTCTATATTTATGGTTATCTCTGTAGTCTATTGCGTTCCTGCTTAAATCCGGATCAGTGGTATCAGAGCGGTCTGCTTTTTCTCTGTTTTTCTTTGCATGTCCCCAACGAGGTCGGGATATAAGGAGTTAGGGCTTGAATTGGTCGAACCTTTGCAAGACCAGCCTCGCAAATCTCGACGACCTCCCATGGCGGATGAGAAGAAAGACGAGGGGGCAGGAGATCCTATCAGAATATTGCTCGAAGAAGCCCTCGAGCGACAAAGGAACGCGATGATGGACAACTTTTCCCAAATCCTTTAGCGGCTACCTAGAGGCGACGCATCGGCTTCCAACAGTTACTCTGGAAATGCCACACCATTTAAGGTACAAGTAAATTTTGAAATCCCCATCTTCGAGGGTCAAATAGATGCAGATGCCGTAGATAAATGGTTAAATCTGCTCGATGGGTATTTTTCTGTTCATGAATTTTCAAGTCGGGAAAAGATTGTTTTCGCTCTTCTCAAAGCAACCCCCCACGTCAAGGACTGGTGGGAAACCTACTGCGAACAGAAGGATGAAAGTACAGGCTCACTGTTTTCAGTCACACCCACTTGGAATGACTTCCGGGATGCCATCAAGGAGCAATACTACCTTGTCAAAAGCTATGAGGACAAATACATCAAATGGACCACCCTACGGTAGGGACGAGACCAAGATGTGTCGGATTTCACAAACATTTTTCATACCCTTCGCACACAATTGGGTATCAAAGATTCTGAGTTGCATCTGGTACTCAAATACCGCGGCTGCCTACACAGATACATCCAGGAAGAGATGGAGTTCTTGAACATCTCCTCACTCAGCACAGCATACTGATACGCTGTCAAAATCGAGCAAAAGTTCAAACAGAAGAAGCGAGACTTTGGATCTGCAAATCCAAAGCCCAAAGGACAAAGCCAAGGTGGGGTGACCCAAGACAACCTGTCAGAAAAGAACAACACCACGAAGCCGAAGAAGGACACAGGAAAGTGGTGTGAGCTCCACAAGAGTCCCACTCATAACACAAGTGAGTGTCAGACCAAGCAGTCGCTGGTGGCTGAGCTGAAGGCTTCCGAATCAGATGCATGTTCCGACACTGAGTCAGAACCCGACAAGGGGAATGACAAAGGGAAGCAGATCATTGATGCGGATCCCAACGCCACTGTTGCTACTGCCAAGATCCAGAAAAATGAGCCCGAAGATCCAGAGGAGGGGGAACGTCTTTTCCACTCATAGATGTGGGTGAAGGGTTCGCCGCTGCAATTCATTGTCGACAGTGGCAGCCAAAAGAACCTCATTTTAGTAGAGGTCGTGAAGCGGTTGGGCCTACCAACTACACCACACCCACAGCCGTACAGTATCGGTTGGCTTCACGAAGGACGAGATCTCAAAGTTCACCAGCAGTGCCGCCTTCCCTATAGCATCAAACCCTTCACAGACGAGGTATTGTGTGATGTTACACCTCTGGATGTTTGTGATGTACTATTAGGCCAGCCATACTTGTGGAGGCGACATGTTGTGTATGAGTCAAGGCCTCGCGCTGTCATCATTTCTTTGGATAATTCATTATACAGGATACCGGAGGTAGCCCCACCTACCGCCACCTCTTTGATTACTGCTAAGAAAGGTAGCAAGCTCATCTCACAGACTAGGAAATTTATTTTCTGTCTGGTTCACTCCCAAAGTAAGGGGAAGATCGTTGCTACATCCATGACCCCCGCGAAGGGTTCCTCCACACAGCAGCAGCAACAGAGGGATACAGTCATGACAGAACACACGAACAACTTCTCCTTACCCGGAGGGGTACCACACAAGTTTCAGGTGGACGACAAAGTTTGGTTACATTTGCAGAGGGAGCGCCTTACCAGAACCCATCAGAAACTCAGACCACTTCGACATGGTCCTTACACCAGTAACAAGGCTACGGGAAACAATGCTTTGAAGCATAGCGTTCCTACATTCCTTCGCTTGCACCGAGTGTTCAATGTGGACCGTCGCCGACCATCCTCCCCACCATTTTCGGACACATCAGAGATTGCAGAACAGCTCACCAGAGACCCAGCTCAGCAGAAGCTTCCTCATCTTAGGGAGGAACTCAACGCAATGGGGACCATTGCTTCCTAACGGGGGAGGAACGATCCAGGTGGATGTTTGTGGCCACCCACCTATCCCATTTGGACCCCCACAACTATCTCTTTCAGTTTTTCAGTTTCCTTAATTATAGCATAGTTTACTATTTTTAGCAGTTTTTCGGGTCCTAAACTTCCGGAGCCGTTTTGAGGCCCTAAATGACGTTTTTTGGGAAATCCACCGCCAACAATTTTTTTGATAAAAATCATCTTTTCCATGGTATTCCTCGGAGAGATCTTTCCAATGGGCTATCATGCGCGTCAAACGGAGATAGTACGACCAATTCACGACCCCGGGAAGTTGATGTACCAACTTACCCAAAAACGGGGCCCATAATTTGGCGTTTCATCTTCTAGGGTTAGGTTTTGGAATGTGAAGGGTTTTCCATTGTTTCTCAACAATAAATAGGCCCTCGAGCCTCATTGTAACACAGTTCGAAACAGTTCAGAGGCATGTAGCCGACACATCTCTTCTCAGAGATAAGCTACCATCGCCCTAGCTGGTTTATTTCTATTTGTAAGCATATTTAATTATTCTCCATTAATGAAATGAAGTATTATTTCTGCTGCATCTCTATTTTTATGGTTATGGCATCTCTATATTTATGGTTATCTCTGTAGTCTATTGCTTTCCTGCTTAAATCCGGATCACTAGTTAACCTATAACATACTTCATCAATAACATATAACATAATAATCAGGCTATCTAAAATAAAAAAATAATAGCAATGCATACAACTAATTGTTACTATCATTCTTGACTATCTCACACATTTGCATATAACTACACTAATCAACTAACATCTATCATGAATGTAACAATAACATCGAAAGACATTTAGATAAACCTAATGTATATAACCTTAATGCATATAAAAATTCTTAACTTACATACTTGCATCTCAACATACAATACCTGTATGATGATCAGATCTTGCCCCAAAGCCTAATGTTGCAACCTCATTATGATGATCTGCATCTCCTCCTCTATATTAGCCACACATTAGCATCGAAACGTACCAATATTTTTAATAATAACTGGATGGACAAGACTAACAGAAGCTTATTGAAAAATAATAGGAATAAAAGGGCTGCTAGTATTTCTCCTTCTAGTAACAAGGTTATTAATCTTTCCACTTTTGTTTTTCCCCCTTTTGTTTTTGAAGTTTTGGGCAAGGGTTTAAATTTTGCCTTAGCCCCTAGAAAATTCCCTGTGGAGGACATTATCTGTGATATTGAGTTTGGGATCCGTAGTTTACCTGATAGGATCAAAGATACTATTACGCAGGATTGTGCAATTGCCTTGAGAAAGGCTAAGCCACCTAAGAGTAACATCAACAAGGAAGAATCTTTAGCTCTCAGATCCTTAAACCAGAACAAGGATATCATTGTTCTTAAGGAAGACGAGGGTGGGGCTGCCGTCATTCTTAACAGGGATGATTACCGCAGCAAGATGTTGGATCATATTCATAATAGTGGTAGCTACAAAAAGCTTCCCAAAAATCATTTGAAGAAGGTGGCTCGAAATGTGGCTGTGGCCATTAAATCCATTGGCTCGTTGAGTTCCTCACACCATAAGCTCATTGAAAGTAGCCCTATCACCCCCAGAATCTATGGCCTCCCCAAGATTCACAAGGAAGGTGCCCCCTTAAGGCCCATCGTCAACACCATTGGAGGCCCCACCTACCTTCTTGCGAAGTTCCTTGCGTTAAAGCTTAAGCCCTTAGTTGGTCGTACATAGTCCTTCGTAAAAGACTCTGCTTCCTTTATTGAAGAACTAAAGGACATTAAGCTTGATCCTGGGGAAATTCTTGTTAGTTTTGATGTTGTCTCCCTGTTCACTTGCATCCCTATTAATGAGGCCTTGGATGTGATCAACCGCCTAACAGATCATGACACGACCAGGCTGGTTGAGATCTGTCTCACTTCCACTTTCTTCAGTTTTGAGGGAGAGTTCTTCGAGCAGACTTGTGGGGTTGCGATGGGCTCACCCCTTTCCCTGTTGTTGCGAACATGTTTATGGGAGGATTTTGAGTCCAAGGCTCTGAACTCTTCCCAGCTCTTGCCCAAACTGTGGAGAAGGTATGTGGATGACACCAATGTCATTTGGTCTCATGGCCAGGATGAGCTTGATTTCTTCTTTGATCATCTCAACAAGCAATCCTCAGCCATTAAGTTCACTAAGGAGCAGGAAGTTGATGGATGCCTTCCATTCCTTGATATTCTTATTTCGAAGAATAGTGATGGTTCCCTCGCCCATCAAGTTTTTCGAAAGAAAACTCATACGGAATAGTATCTTCATGCCAATTCCCACTATTTCCTGGCTCAAAAGATGGGTGTTCTCAATACCCTTGCTACTCGGGCCCTGAGGATCTCGGACAAGAAGAGCTTTGAGAAAGAAAAATCCCATTTGCTTGATGTCTTTGTTGAGAATGGTTAGAGTAGATACATGGGTCAGAGGGATTTCCTTAAAGCTTCCAAGAATTCTCTGTCTAAAAGAGAACCGATAGAGCGAATTCCTCGTGTCCATCTTCCGTATGTTCAGGGGACCACCGATAGAATTGGAATGATTCTCAGGAAGCATAGTATCCCTGTGACCTTTAGGCCCCTGAACACCATTCATATGTCCCTCAAATCTGTGAAGGATCCGATCGACCCTAAGGATATGAAGGGCGTTTATCTGATCCCTTGTTCCTGTGGGACCCCCTATATTGGGGAGACTGGGCGCTCCATTAATCAAAGGATTAGCGAGCACGCAGCGGATCTTTGGCATAGGAGAGCTAAGTCTTCCGCTTTAGATGAACATGCTAAAAAAACCAATCATCATGTTTGTATTGAGGAAGCTAGTGTTATTGCTAAGGTCTCGCATTTCCATCATCGAAAATTTAGGGAAGCGCTTGAGATTGAAAAGAGACCAAGCAATCTTAATAGAGAGGATGGCTGGAAAGTCAGTAGGTGTTGGGTCCCTGCACTCTCGTCCTAGTTGTTTTTCCGCCCTCCTCTTTAGGTTTTTTCTTTTATCTTTATTTTTAATTATTATTACTTTATTTCATTTTTACTTATTCATTTATTTACTTATTTATTTATTATTTATATTTCTTTATTTATATTTTTTATTATTTTATTTTTATTTTTATTTATTTATTTATATTATTATTATTATTATTTTTTTAATTTATTTATTTTTTATTATTTATTTATTTATTTGTTTATTTGTTTACTTGTTTACTTATTTAGTTTTTATTTTTTTTTAACTGACATTATTTTGAACTGATTTTTATTTATTTAATATTATTTAATTATTGTTCCCTTTTATTTATTTTAAAAGTTTTAATATTACTCTTTTCCAATTTTCTTTTAACTTTGATAGTACTTAGAAATCAGCTCCCTTTTCAATTAATTTTATATATATTTTGCATTACCTTAAGGTCCTTTATATAACTAATTTTACGTTGAAATTCTAATCTAATTATTTTTAACTAATTTTCTAACTAACGTAACATATTTTGAATAAACTAACCATTAAATTATGATTGAATAAAAATACTTGTCAACCTATTATTATGATTTTAAGTATAAAAATATTTATATATATGTATAATACCAATATTAATTATTAAAAAATAAAAAAAAAAATAAAAATTTTCCTTTTCTTTTCAAATCAACCATTGAAATGATTAATCCTAACTTTTAATAACCTAGTATTATAATTATATTTATTAATTTTTATAAATAAATTCCTTTTTAAAACCAACGATTTACCTAATTTAACTTATTTCCATAAAAATAATAATAAAAATAGTAAAAATATTAAATTAATAAATTATAATTTTGACCTGGCTCCTAAGGTCAAAATTAGCCGTTAATTAATCTAGCCGTTGGAGTCTCTGCTCAGGCTATTTATCATGCTAAGCTGGATCTCTTTCTTCAACTTGTCCTGACGATGAACCACACTAGTTGGTTCGAAACGCGTCGACAAATGATACTCCACGTGATTTTCGCTGAAAAATCTCTCACAATATCACCCTTATGACATAAATTGCATACCATGACTTCACAAGGCATGTTTGACCTACTCTTCATCCATAACTATAACCAAGTCCTTACATCAATGACAACTGCATATAGACATATAGCACATGAGTACCAAACCATATACACACCATTCCAGTAGGAATCCAGTCATCAATGCATGACCATATCAACTACAGAAACCATGACCTCATGCATGACAACAACCATTACTCCATGTAGACGTTTCCACATGCAACCATCAACATGTATAAGCAATGCCTAATCAACTACACATACACATGAATGCATGTAGTCGAGCATAAGCAATCAATTCTTGTAACCAACATACACGACTAATACATGCAATAAAAAATACAAGAATGCAACCTAGCATACAAGGATGTAGTCAAGCTACATATAATCACGTAACAAGTCATATAATCTTGACGATACATTCCAAAAAATCAACAACAAGCTCTTCATGATAACCTTACTACAACCATGATCAACATGATGCAATGCAACAAGAACATGGAATGAAAGTGTAAGAGAAACACATGCAATTGACATGCATGCATAACCAAGCACCTTCACCCAAGAAGGGTGCAACCATGCTCTGATACCAATCTATAACACCCCCTCCTCCCAGGTCTACTCAAGCAACCAGACTGCCAAGGTAAACATGTGACGAGAGAGGCCACTATAAGGGATTCAACCTCATTGGTGACCTTAAGGAAATGGAATCGAAGGAACACATCAATAGAACCCAACAACAACATCAACAACACCATCAAGAAACATGCCCGCCACTCAGGCATCCTTCCCCTGGGTCCCACTAACTTTTTAAGCCTTTTAACCCTTCGTCACTCTCATTTTATAAGCTTGACAACGTCCAGAAACATAGAGTCACTCCCACACGCCTATGTGCCAGCATCCATGGATTATTCTCAGCAGACCTGTGCTAGTGTCCATCGACTCTTCTCAACAGACCTATGACAGAATCCCCAAGATTTAAGCCAGTTTTCTAGCCCCAAATCCTGGCCTAGAACTTGTTATAACCTCCAGAATCCATCAAAGACATGATAAAAATACTAATAAATCAACATCGACCTCAAGATTAGGTCTGATCATCCCAAACCAGGACTGAGATTATGTCAAACACTTGGTATTAATGCAACCTACAGGTCTAGGGTACAAGACAAAGCATGAATGACTGAAATCACTTATGAAACATAACCAGAAGGATCATTGCCTTCTCCATTGAACTGTTATAACCTCAATTAGGTTTTGCACCCATCATTTTAACAATTACAGGTAAATACATGAAATAACCATGACATGAACCAATCATATAACCATGCTTATAACCAACATTAAACCATATAAATATCATAAATATGATAGCCATAAAATCCATGTATAGACAAATGAAAAAGTAAGAGAACCTTTCATTAATCTGTTGACAGTGCTAGAAATTCCTTAACCAAGGGGATCTCCCTGATATGAAGTCCCAACTAGATCTCACATCGTTTGGTGTAGGAGTTCCATCTGGTATGATGGCCCAATTTCCATTTACATAGATATCTTACTTGGCTCTAGTTGTTAGCACATGAGAGTGTTACACTGGTATCTTCAAAAAACAAGGTAAGTGTGCCTCGTGAGTGCGTAATGTAACTCGTGTCTAGGTTCTCTTACTGTAAGGGGGGAGAATAAAGTGAGACTCTAAGTGAGAGGTAGTAGTACCACCCAGGAAGAGACACACGTGAAGTAGGAAGGGTCTATCTAACATCCAACAGAATAGTCCATAGTGGATGCGGCGATCAAAGTGCAAGGAAAAACATGTACATCATCTAGCAGAGTAGTCGACATAGATGTGATGGTTATTATAACCAGTAAACAAGATGGATCTATCTAATATCCTATGGAGTAGTCCACAAGGATGAGACAATAGTGATAACCAATACAACACAGTCCCAACAATGTAAGTACTAAAACAACTGAAGTAGTTCAACTATCTTAGTATAGGTTAAAAAAAATTGCATTACAAATGTCGAAAGAGTAGTCTTACAAACATCTACAAAACATGCATGAAAATTTGTTAGCCTTAATAGGCTTCTAAATTAAGGAAAAATTCCAAGACACATTTGTACACCATACATCACTAGTCCTAGTAGTGGGACGTTGGAGCCACTCCTCACTCCTCAAAGAACTGACTGAAAAACTCTCCATGCTTCGTGGGAGGAGCTAAGGTGAAAAATCCTAGCTCATACAATTGGAGGGGTATATATAGCCAAGGGTGATGCTTGACCCTTGTGACTCTTGAACTACACTCATGACTATTCAACTTCTTATAACTTTTTAACTAACATGACTCTTCCACTTAATGTGTGTGTCCATTGGACTTTTAGTTTACATTACATTCAGATACAATAGATATGGCCCATAGTGGTGAGGTGGCCTTGAAAGCTCATGACACAACTTGACATGACACTGACATGCACTATGTGGCTATGGTGGAAAATTCAAGTTGTTGTTGCTGCTGAATGATGGATGTGATGTTGGATGTGAATTGTCTTCACCTCTGCATGGATTGATGTTGTAGGGTCTTCAATAGTCTTATTCTTGTAAGATAGTTACATGCATGTGTTCCTTTCACTTAAGCTTCTTTAGTCCATCCAATTTCAAGTAAGTCTTCTAGTATGTTTGCTCCTTCTTCATCTCATTCGTTTTCTCTCCATGATCTATCAGCATACCTATTCATGTGATTCACTGAAGACAGGATGAAATTAAATCCAAAACCTCCTAGTCTAGGACGATGCTTTGTTTTCCATGGACCACGCCTGGGACAAATGATAGAATAGGAAGAGGGCCCAGTAACTGTGCACTGTGCAGTTCCAGGTGACAAGGAGGGAGACATTTCTCTGAGACTACGTAGGGCACAACTCAAATTTGGATGTGGAAGTCTAGGGCACAATCTTTACTATTAGAGAAAGATTTGCAAAGCCCACTTGGAGGCAATATTGCATAGTTAAGGACACGGGTCGTAGCTGCAAGGTGGGACCCTAAGGGACACCTCTACAAGGTTTCTTGAGGGAAGACAAGGCAAAATAGGAGAGGGACCAGAGGACAACTCTGCACAGGTTTTGAGAGTAGTGAGTCCTGACTGAGGGATGTCACTAGGAGTACACCTCTACGCAGTATCTGGGAGCAGTGTAAGCTCAAGTCTCTCCACAATGCGAAGTTCTAGAAAACATGAATAAGGTTTGATGACTAATCTTGTGAAGTGTGCAGTTCATGCCGGGCCTTCAGGTAGTTTCTGTGCAGTTCTAGGAAGGAAAACATGCTCCTCACCTTTGGGATTGCATAGTGCAACTAACTTGGAGGATAGCGTCAAGAAATAAATAGTTTTAGGCAGCAGAGCAGCACCACTAAGGGTTGAGACTGCATAGTGCAACTCACTCGAGGTTTGGTGAACTGAGGTTGTTCATTCTTAGAGAGATTTAAGAAAATGGCTAAGTGTGAGAGGCAAGTGAACTTGTGAGAACTTTGACATATTGATCACACATTTAGCATACTTCGACCACATGAAAACATTGACCATTGGGGAAATAGAGAAAAACATGACCCTCTATGGGACTGTCTAGAGCTAAAAGTGATAAGTGCCACACTTGGGAGAGACCTTTGGATGACCATGACGGCACTGGCGCGACAATGCTTACAACTCTGTGTATGAGTGCAATAGGTGTTCACATGGCTAGGACAACTTGTATACACAAATACCAAGCTTCATGGTAACCAGAATGGTTCTCAAACATGACATAACAAAAAAACATGTCAAAAGACAACAATTGATTCAGCAAGCGAAAGGGAGAAAGACGCATAGAGGAAACACATGGAATGACTTTCAATTCTTGCAACCATGCATGTCATTGAATACAAAATTATGGGACAATGATAAGTAGTCATTCAAGCTACACTAAGAGGTGTATTTAAAAAGATGTTCTCTGTTTTCCATACCTACCCTCCAAAGGGTTATGCATCAAATGGAGTCTTCATGTGGCCTCGATCTTCTATCATACCTTGGGTTCCTTGGCTAGTTCATCTTCCTCCTCAGCTCCCTGAGAGTCCTCTAGCATGTCATCCTTATTATGATCACTGAGAGACAAATTTGAGTAGTTTTAGTGGGAAGTGATTGTTGCAGGACAAGGCCCTAGAGGACACATCTATGTAGTTTCAGTGGATAGTGACTGCTACGGGATTAAGCCCTAGGAGGACACATCTACGTAGTTTCAGGATGCAAGGTAGACTGAGTAGCTAAGGGACAAACTGTGTAGTTTGAGGATGCAAGGCACTACTATGAGATGAGGTCCTAGGAGGACACCTCTCTGCAGTTTCAGAATGCAAGGCAAACTGGAAAATTGAGGGACAAAACTGCACAGTTTCTGGAGATATTGTGTTCTAGCTGAGGGAAGGACACTCAGGGAAACCCACTGCACAGTTTTGAGTGCTAAGGGAGGCTGGGCTTTCTACGCATTGCTCAGTTATTGTGTGAGATGAGTGTGAAACATATCTATGTGGTGAGGACAACCCATTGTCACAAAGCTTTCTCCTTGAAGAAAAACAAACTTCCCTTTGCATGAAAAGAGATAATCCCTTGCCCAAATATGACACATACTATATAAACATAAAAACATGAATGACTCTTAATATTGAAGAGGGAAGCTTCAGATCATCATCTTACCAAATAAGTGACTAAGGAATGATCGATCATAGAATCCATAGTAGGCTTTGAAATTTGAGTACAGGGAAAAATTTTGGAGGGTGTTGCAGCCGTTATAACATAATCACATGCAATCCAACTAGGTTCGGGACTTCCACGCACCACCGAACCATAGAAATGGATGAACCAAATCTTTCTTTCATCTAGTATCCCTCGTGCCATATTCCAAGCATGAATGTCGTATCTCATAGAAGAACCAATTCAAGATCAATAAAGGGAATCCAGAGGCTAAACCACCTCCACCCTCATCAACCATGATCACACCAAAACTAGTGCTCTAATCACAACTGAAATAAACATGGAATTCCAGCCAAAATCTATCACTATCCTTGAGTAATTTTCCATCTTTTTATCCCTTAGCCTTGACTGCAATCCAATCATGGATCACTAGGCCCTAAGTTGAGACCTGCCTCTTAGGATTTACTGCAATCTGAACCTGTATCACTAGGCCCTGAACCGAGACTCCTCCCTCAGGCTTTACAGTGTATCCCACCAAAACCAGTCAAGGGATTCCTAGGCCTTTGGGAATTACCCTTGAGACCACCTCCACGCCATATTCTGAAATCCATCTAGCAAACCAAAGCTCAAAAACCGAAATAAACATCCCAAAACAATGAAATAGAGAAAAAGGAAAGGCTAGGGTGAAAGACACTGACATAACTCAAAAAAACCATGCCACCAATATCCTGAGAATCATACACCAAGATTCAAAGCCATGCACGTCCGAACCAGCTAGGAAATCACACATGAAAAAGTTTACCTGCAAGTATTCCTCCTGAAGCTTTATGATCCTCCTTTTCCTTCCCTGATACTTGCTTTCCTTCCTTTCCCTTGCTTGATTTTCGTTCCTTGATCCAAAGCTAGAGTGTTCCAAGAAAGCTCTAAGTTACTAAGAGTATGAGAGAGAGAGAGAGAATAATGAGGGAGCTCTAAACTTGAACTAACCAAGAGCTTAACAATGACTAAGCTTGAGCCAAGAGCTTTTAAACTCATCCTCATAAGCCTTTTTATTAATGAGGCCTCTAGTTTCTTCATTTTCCATTATTGTCCTTCAATTCCCTCCTCACATGCAACCTGTGACTTTTCACCTTCCTTTTCTCCTATTTTCCTTTATTTTCATCAATAAATGTGCCAAAAATGCCTTTTTTCATTTTAATGCATTTAACTTTACCAATTTTCCTTAGCCAAAACACACATCCAGTGATGCCAACTAGGATATGTTTGCCCAATATTTAACTTGGAATAAGTGTCCCTTTCTCGTGATCTTATTTTTCCTTTATTTATTACATGAAATTTTCACCAGGGTTGTTACAACATGAGCATTGGTAGGGAGAATGGTGAATTGGATAAGCATATGAGACCAATATTTTTTGAAGATCTATACTGTGACTAGGATTAACCACCATAAGTCAAGTACATTGATCTAAGATAAGAATAGCCTTGAGGACTGACATTTCCTTGGGTCAAGTATTCTCACAATGGATTAGGAAATGGTCCTTTGAGGATATACCTTGGTGAACACTTGGGTGGGGTATCTTCCTTGAGAGGTAGTGGTGTCAAAATTTATGCCTCCTAGCATTGTGCTTTGATCTAGTGGAGAGATAGAGCTTACTTTTCAAGGCCTTGGTAGTTTGAGAATGTTGGTTATGATGATGCAATTGTCATTGATGCTTATCAATCTGGATCTTTTCTTACATAAATATTTCAACTTGAAAATATCCTGCTAAGTCATTATGAATACCTCCCTAGTTAAAAGGGAGTGTTGAAGTTATAAATTGTGTCGGTTTTCATAATTTAATGTAAAAAAAATATTCGTGTATTTACTATATTCACTATTACTATTTTACTTTTGGTCAAAGCATGTTCTTCATTCTTATAGAGTCAAAAGAGTTGAAAATTAATTTATTATGAGTCTTAAAGGAAAATGTATTTGATTCAAGTCCCATTTGGACTTTTGTAAGAAAATAATTTGAATTTTATTTTTGAGTCATTAAGTCCACAAAGTGTGAAGTCTTCCCTCCTTGCAAAAAGTTTTCTAGGCCCTCTAAGAGCCATCTATTCAATGCTCCTAGACAACTATATATAAGATAAAGTTCAACTTATTTGAGACATCATCGAATCACACAATTAGAAGTGCATTTGAACCATATGAAGGAGAAAAAGGATCATAAATAAAAGGAGAGAGAAATTCCTTTTTTGATAGAAATATCCGATGTGCAAGATTCTCTATAGGCTAAATTTGAAGTTGCAGGGCCAAAATTTCAGGGGTCGAAATTTCATGAGTTGACCATATTTGAACAATTTGACCATCATTGACTTTGACATTTCAGGGGACTTGGAGGAGGGTTTGACTTGGAATTTTTGGTGGTAGTTTTGGTCATGGATATCTCATTTTGATATAATTCTATAAGAGAAGTATTGATGGGTTTTCCCCCTTGTGGGGTTTTTCCCTAGCTTAGAGCATAATTTTTGTGTCTCTTGTCTGTTTGCTTTTCTTAAAAGACTGAATATTTGTATAATTGCTTGATGAAGAACACCTAAGAAGTAATAAGAAGACATTAAACATTCACAAGTAATTATCAAGTCAAACAAATGAAGTGTAACATCACTATATTTGATTTTTGAACAAAATATACATAAACTTGTTTAATTTAATTAAAATCATTACAAAAAATACCCCGATGTGGGTGTTGTAAGATGTTATTAAGGAGGGAAGGGAGAAGGCCTTCCACCTCACTACCACCCTAGACATTAAGGATTTGGGTGGTGTGGCCAAACATTCCCATGCAATCACACATTTTTATGAGTTATGATTAAGTAGGGCATTAAACTGGAAAATTCTGTGACCACCATGTCTTCCTTGTATTTCTAGAGTTACCCTATTTTTTCTAGAGACTCTACTACAACATCGAGCCACTTGTACGGTATTCCATTCCTAAACCTCGAATTGTATTATGCCTATGAAGGAAGGACTAGGTGATCCCAGTTAAGCCTTCCAAATTTCATTCTCTACAATTTCTTAAATACTTCGCAAACATGAAATGTTCACAAGGGTGATTGGAGTTGGCTATATCATTAGCTAGTGGGAGGGTCAATATCATTCAGCCTCCCCTCGAGAAATTCAAGACAAAATTCATCTACTCAAAACTGAGGTGGTAATAGTGACGTTGTAGTTTTCATTTGGTTTATTTTAATAGAGAGAAGAACCTTAAAGTATATTCACTCTCATTGGTCATGTTTCCCTTATGAAAGGCCAGAACAATAATACTACTATTCTTGTACAACTTAATTATGATCTAGTGGAAGCTGAAAAATTAACAAAAAACAAAAAATCATTATAAAATATCAATAATATCACTCCCACTACGCGCACTAAATTTTCTTTTGTTCTTTATATTACAACCTAATATGGAGGAGATGTGTAATTCCTTCCATACTAATATTTTATCAAATATGTGAATGTAAGACATAAATAAAATATTTTAATATGTATCTTAGCTAATATATTGGAATATAAATTTCATGTCTATCGTTCCATGCTCATAATGAATTTGATACATACCCCATAAATATATATGATGTTGTGATACACACACACACACGTGTGTGTGTGTGTTGTTCAAAATAAAAGAGATGTACAATTCCTACCATGCTTATCATGGAGTTGATACATGGGGTGTGTGCGTGTGTGTAAGTATATATTTAAGAATCAATATAGATCCATATTAACCTCTTAGCATTCAAATGTCTTCGGATTCAAAACTTTCCTTAATTTTTACACTTTAAAATTGTTTTCACCTCAAGATATCTAATCCTTATCAAAGCTTTGATAGATTAAGAATTATGATGAATTTATGATGATATTTATGAAATTTACAATTTTTTTAAAGCTATATGTTGGGACTACTCAAAAGGTGCATGTGTACATCCACTTACCAACTATAATAATGATAATTGTTAACTTGTGAAAACTAATTTTATTTTATTTATCATTTAAAAAGAAAAACTTTTAATATATATACATATATATATATATATATATATATATATATATATATACTCACAACTATAACGAATCATTTACTATCAAGAGAAGTGGTAAAACATTATAAAATAGCCTTAAAACCTGATGGGACGAGAATTTGGGGGTTGCCCAAAATCCCAATTCCGAGATAAAATTCGAACTGGACCTATGGGTTATAGGCCCACAAGTTCGACGGAAGCAGTTTGAACTGAAAACCCTTTAACTTAATGACGCGGATCTTCATTATACGCAGGAGTCTACATATTCATTTCAAATAAACGATATACATAGGAGTATTAAGACCCCACACTCTACCATAACACAATACACAGGAATATAATATGGCACTTCTATATGAGTCAGCAGACCCGCCGATCCAGTCAACTCCTGTCGCTATTCCACAGCTAAGAAGGCAGCCCTTTTATAGAGGAACCTTTGGATTGATTTTGACAACACAGGCATAATTGACGACAGTATACTCGCTGATCATTGACGTCATGAAATGATAGACCGGTTTTCCAGAAATAGAGAACCGAGACTTGTGAACGCTCCGCATCACAGTTCGGGAGGTGTCGACTCTGATGATTCCACATAGATTGGTCTTCTTGGCAATCTCCGCACTCTCCAGTGAACAAAGGAATCACATGATCTCCTTCATTGAGATCTATTACGCCTGTTCCTACGCTCTCCACAATCCCTGTAGCCTCGTGGCCAAATATGCGTGGAAATTGTTGCGCCTCCTCGAGCATGCGGAAAATAAAGTCCGAGTGACAGATGCGAACTTCCAGCCAATAGACCTGAACCTATAGCCGCCATGAAGAGCTGAACATTTCTTGCCACAGAAATTAACATATATATTTAAACTATAAAGTCCCTAGCTTAACACGCTCGAAACACATAATTTACTCAATTATAAAACACACATAAATTCACGCGACATACAAATAACCCAGGTTTCATATATTAAACAAAACGGTTATAGACTAAGGCGTTTCAGCCTTAGAAACGAGCTCATGCTCGGCTACATCTTGCCACTCACAAATTACCTCACAAAATAACATATCCCTTACATGCCTATCGCATTATATTTATATAAGAAGTCTTGGGAAGGATTGATCCTATCCTCTCCTGCTTTTCCTCCAACAAAAGATGCATGCATGCTTCAAGTCTACTTTATCCGCTTTAAATCTATCTTTTCTGCTTTAAGGCAGACTTTCCTCTATTCTGATCCTCCCGTCCACGTTTGCTGCTGAGTGCTCCCGCATCAGACTCCCGAGGCACAAAAATTTATGACATCCTCGTCATTTGCTTCTGGTCTGCGTAATAACTTTAATTTGTGAGCTGCAATCTACCTCTGCAACAGCAAGCCCTCCTTGCTGCCTCTTACCTCACCAAGCTCTCCCCTAGACTTGGTCTTTTGGTAAACACTCTAGGTTATTGCAATCTTCTCACGTTCCTCTACAATCTTCTGACCTTCCTCTGCTGCTACCTACATAAAATATAAAGACCAAACATACTTTATCAAAAACTGTACCTCCTTCCGCAGAATCTTTTTCTCGTTCTGATACCAAACTGGTGGGACAAGAATTTTGGGGTTGCCCAAAATCCCAATTCCCAGATAAAATTCGAACTGGACCTGTGGGTTATAGGCCCACAAGTCCGACGGAAGTGGTTTAAACTGAAAACCCTTTAACTTAATGACGCAGATCTTCATTATACGCAGGAGTCTACATATTCATTTCAAATAAACGATATACATAGGAGTATTAAGACCCCACACTCTACCATAACACAATACACAACGATATAATATGGCGCTTCTATATGAGTCGGCAGACCCGCTGATCCAGTCAACTCTTGTCGCTATTCCACAGCTAAGAAGGCAGCCCTTTTACAGAGGAACCTTTGGATTGATTTTGACAACACAGGCATAATCGACGACAGTATACTCGCTGATCATTGACGTCATGAAATGATAGACCGGTTTTCCAGAAATAGAGAACCGAGACTTGTGAATGCTCCACATCACAGTTCTGGAGGTGTCGACTCTGATGATTCCGCATAGATTGGTCTTCTTGGCAATCTCCACACTCTCCAGTGAACAAAGGAATCACATGATCTCCTTCATTGAGATCTATTACGCCTGTTCCTACGCTCTCCACAATCCCTGTAACCTCGTGGCCAAATATGCGTGGAAATTGTTGCGCCTCCTCGAGCATGCGGAAAATAATGTCCGAGTGACAGATGTGAACTTCCAGCCAATAGACCTGAACCTATAGCCGCCATGAAGAGCTGAACATTTCTTGCCACAGAAATTAACATATAGATTTAAACTATAAAATCCCTAGCTTAACACGCTCGAAACACATAATTTACTCAATTATAAAACACACATAAATGCACGGACATACAAATAACCCAGGTTTCATATATCAAACAAAACGGTTACAGACTAAGGTGTTTCAGCCTTAGAAACGAGCTCATTCTCGGCTACATCTTGCCACTCACAAATTACCTCACAAAATAACATATCCCTTACATGCCTATCGCATTATATTTATATAAGAAGTCTTGGGAAGGATTGATCCTATCCTCTCCTGCTTTTCCTCCAACAAAAGATGCATGCATGCTTCAAGTCTACTTTATCCGCTTTAAATCTAACTTTTCTGCTTTAAGGCAGACTTTCCTCTATTCTGATCCTCCCGTCCACGTTTGCTGCTGAGTGCTCCCGCATCAGACTCCTGAGGCACAAAAATTTATGACCTCCTCGTCATATGCTTCTGGTATTCGTAATAACTTTAACTTGTGGGCTACAATCTACCTCTGCAACATCAAGCCCTCCTTTCTGCCTCTTACCTCACCAAGCTCTCCTCTAGACTTGGTCTTTTGGAAAACACTCTAGGCTATTGCAATCTTCTCACGTTCCTCTACAATCTTCTAACCTTCCTCTGCTGCTACCTACATAAAATATAAAGACCAGACATACTTTATCAAAAACTGTACCTCCTTCCGCAGAATCTTTTTCTTGCTCTGATACCAAACTAATGGGACGAGAATTTGGGGGTTGCCCAAAATCCCAATTCCCAGATAAAATTCGAACTGGACCTGTGGGTTATAGGCCCACAAGTCCGACGGAAGCGGTTTAAACTGAAAACCCTTTAACTTAATGATGCGGATCTTCATTATACGCAGGAATCTACATATTCATTTCAAATAAACGATATACATAGTAGTATTAAGACCCCACACTCTACCATAACACAATACACAGCGATATAATATGGCGCTCCTATATGAGTCGGCAGACCCGCCGATCCAGTCAACTCCTGTCGCTATTCCATAGGTAAGAAGGCAGCCCTTTTACAGAGGAACCTTTGGATTGATTTTGACAACACAGGCATAATCGACGACAGTATACTCGCTGATCATTGACGTCATGAAATGATAGACCGATTTTCCAGAAATAGAGAACCGAGACTTGTGAACGCTCCGCATCACAGTTCTGGAGGTGTCGACTTTGATGATTCCACATAGATTGGTCTTCTTGGCAATCTCCGCACTCTCCAGTGAACAAAGGAATCACATGATCTCCTTCATTGAGATCTATTACGCCTGTTCCTACGCTCTCCACAATCCCTGTAACCTCGTGGCCAAATATGCATGGAAATTGTTGCGCCTCCTCGAGCATGCGGAAAATAAAGTCCGAGTGACAGATGCGAACTTCCAGCCAATAGACCTGAACCTATAGCCGCCATGAAGAGCTGAACATTTCTTGCCATAGAAATTAACATATAGATTTAAACTATAAAATCCCTAGCTTAGCACGCTCGAAACACATAATTTACTCAATTATAAAACACACATAAATGCACACGACATACAAATAACCCATGTTTCATATATTAAACAAAACGGTTACAGACTAAGGCGTTTCAGCCTTAGAAACGAGCTGATGCTCGGCTACATCTTGCCACTCACAAATTACCTCACAAAATAACATATCCCTTACATGCCTATCGCATTATATTTATATAAGAAGTCTTGGGAAGGATTGATCCTATCCTCTCCTGCTTTTCCTCCAACAAAAGATGCATGCATGCTTTAAGTCTACTTTATCCGCTTTAAATCTATCTTTTCTGCTTTAAGGCAGACTTTCCTCTATTCTGATCCTCCCATCCACGTTTGCTGCTGAGTGCTCCCGCATCAAAACCAGTGACATATTCTCAAGCAATGTGATTAACATATATGCTTAGTCATTCGAAGGATATAACACTCAAGGATTTTTTTTTTAATATATATATTAAGAGTTAGGTTGAGCGTAAGCTAGGGCTAGTCTTAATGTTGGATGGAAGAATGATATGTTCACTAGTGGGATGATAAGGCGGATGCTAGGATACTATCACCAAGATCGTACCAGATAGTAGGATGCCCCTTCAGATAGTTTATTACACCAAAGGTGGATCCCATTGTCAACCCCTCCCTATAAAATTTGAACCTCCAACCTAGTCGACACTAAACTCCACACAAACCAATTGATTTATACCTAATAGATTTATAAGTTGTATATCGCATAACTTATTTTAACAACGGGAACTCCACAACTTCATTCCCTTTTAAATATAATAAATGATTTAAATGTATTTCTTGTTTTAAAATTATATAAACAATGCAATGATAATCCAATATTTAACGATGGATCCTTCAGACAGGAATGTCGAACTAGAATAAGGAGTCATGTTGAATTACGAAATTATGGTCATTCAACAAAAGATATATTTTGTATTATTTTCAAATTATGTAATTAGCCATAACAATCATTTATAATCAATTTAAATCTAAATAATCTCTTCCTATGCTTGCACTATACAGATCTAATGCATGAATCTTTAAAGG